>JALMGA010000002.1:29418000-30631500 GCA_023333525.1 Aspidoscelis tigris stejnegeri
TTCCTTCCTCCCTCTCCTGAACATTCTGCTCTAGATAGAGACAATTAGAGAAGGCTTGGAAACATGTGGGCCACATACTGTCTCTCTGAGGTGTCTCTAGAGTGCCCTTTTGTTATGTCGCAATACAGCCTGAGATAAGAAGTATTACTTTTCCCCCTAATATTTCAAAATAAAAGACAAGAACTATCAGTTTAAGTAACAGCAAAGGAAATACAAAAAGAACATTAAAAGGCAAAGTTCCTTGCAGGCTGAAATTATTCCTTGTTTTTGCTTTTGTTTCACTCATTTACTTACTTACATAGGATATTTGATATTTGGATAGCTGTCTATTATCTAGGCTCACTTGACTTGGAGTTCCTTTTCCCAACTTCTGGGTGTCTTCAGACAGCAAGAAGAAACTGCAGGATATTGTAGAGACCCCACAATCTCCCCCTGTTGCTCCTGCCAAATGGCAGGAGGCAAACTTGGGCTTTTACCTTGCCTGCCATTTCCTTGTCAAATTTCTGCTCTTGCAAAAGTACCTGTATGTAGAAAGCACCTATCCACTTCCCTTTGTTTGTTTTTGTACACATCTTGCATGGAGATACATTTACAAGAGCAGCAATTCCATGAGGAAACAGCAGGCAAAATAAACAATCCAGCATGACGGAAACCCCAGAGTCAGAGCTGGATTTTCTGCCATGTCCCTAAAGCACATTTTCAGTGCATTAACCCAGCAGCACCTTAAGTCTTACAGTATTTTTTATGTAAATTGTATTCAATGATACAGGCTGATGTGAAATATTTGCCTTCCATCCATGGAAACTCATTGATCCAGTAGAAGTTCTTCCAAGCAGCAGAATCACAGAGTTTTGCCCCATGTAGTTCCAACAAGCATTGGTCATAACTCTGTATCCTTGAAAAATTATGCCCCTGAAGGCTAATAAATTCTCCAGAAACTTGAAGAAAAACAGAGGAAAAAAACCTTCTCTTCTCCAGATTGATAACCAGATCATCTGCAGGATCCCAGTTCCATTCATGAACAAAAGAAGATTGTTCATTCATGGCAGTCCAGCTGGGATTCAAATTAAGTGATATCAGATATAGGTGCTAGAAAACTGCACTTAACAAAGGTTTTTTGGAATATATGCCGTTTTATCTGGGTGAAAGTGCACTTCGCTAAAATGGGATCATCATTGTTCCTTCTATATAGGTTTGCTCACTAACTTAACATCTGTGATACTCTGTAAAGATGAAAGATACAATGAAACAAGAGTCTCTAAAACAGTAAAATAAAGCCGCATTCTGACACAGTATATAACCAGTTTAGAGACCAGCGTGAGTCTTCAACATCCTTACAGTTTTTAAAGAATCCGTACCTCTTATGGACTAAAATTCCTGAAAAGCAGATTAACTGCGTGTGGATTAAACGAATTTTCAGTCCTGTTCTGAGGATTAGATCATTTTATTTTGAAAAGTGATGACGGCAAAGTGCACTTTTTGGGGAGGGAATCATACTTTTAGGGGCATTTTCCTCATTTCCTCTTATCCAATTATGTTTACTTCCTCTGTCATTCCCCCCTTTTCACTGCACTATCCACCACAACAGTCAGCTTTGCTATAGCAATCTAGCACAAAATATCCATTCTAACTAAAAAGGAACGAAGACTTGGCTGTTTTCCAATCCTCTGTGGGTTTCTTGGTGGGGGAATGTGAGAAGTGGAGGGTATTGTGTTGAACTTTAGCCTCCGCAGCCCTTTATCCTTAGAAGAATAGTCAATCTAATGCTGAAAAATTAAAGCCAACTGAGAAATGGGAAAGGAAAATCAACCTGAGAATTAAGTACATTTTATGCTGTGATTTTTGTTATCCTTCCATCATTCTGTTGAGTTTTAAGTAGGTCAAGTAATCCAGTACCTTAATAATTAGAGATACTATTGACCCAGTGTCCTGTATAATTTTCAGAATGTCCTTAAACTAGTGATTTAGCTGACTCATACATAAACACAAACTAGTCTGTCAACAATAAGGTTGACATATTTCACCATACATGGAGAGATGTGTACTTTTCATAATTTACTACACAGGCTAATCTTTTGTTTTATTGAAGCTAAATACACAATTTACAAAGCATGTACTGGTAAAATCTGGATTCTTGTTACAGCAGACATGTACTCACTTTCCTAGCATAAGCAAGTTATCATGTCAAGCCTTTACTGAAATTTTCTAATTCAAAGGTAAAAATTATTTACTAGGAAAATATTTTAAAGTAAGAATAGATGCACCTGGCAAAGCATCATGAGACAATATGAAAGATCAGCATTAAAAGCAAAGCATAGTTTTATTGAACTATGTGGCAACTTCAGGCTAGTTATTGTCCTAGTCAAACAAACACGCCTCCTGGTACATTCAGATGACAGTGAATAGGTTGTTAACTATAATTAAGAAACAACCTATTTTTACCTACTGAGTTTTTTTTCTATATGGAGCACTCTGTAGTTAGTTCAGAAAAATTGTGGGCCACCAATATGACAATAGAATGAAGAAGAAAATATCAAAATGTGAGTACTTTGGGGGTGTTTTCCCACCGCACTCCTTAGATCTGGATCTAAGAAGATCCGGATCTAAGGAATGGGTACATTCCTTAATCCGGATCTAGTAGATCTGGATTAAGGGAAGCACCCAATGTGTTTCCACGGGAGGTGTAGCACCCATTAGCAATGGGTGCTAACCTCCCTGCCGTGGAAACAGCTTTGCACCCATGTGGGGAATCCTGATCAACCCTCAAGGGGTCTGTCCGTCACCCCAGGTGTTTTGGGAGGCAGAGGGGTGCACTCTTCGAAGTCCCTGCAAAGAGACCGGCACAGGCTTCAAAACCGCTCCAGAGTCCCTTCAAAACTTCTCCAAAGTCAGCGCAAGGCAGCCCTGGAGCGGCCATGATGTCAGCGGGAAATTGCTCCAGAGCGCCTCCGAAATCTGCACTGATCTTCGGAGAGACCGGCGGCGAGACTCCGAAGTCTTTGCCGATCGCTTCAGAGGGATTTTGGAGGGAAGTCCGCGTGGTCTGCGCTAATAGCGAACGGACCGTGCTGACAGCTCCGGAGCCTCTCCAAAGTGTTTGCCAATCTCTTTGGAGTGTTTTCAGAGTCATTTCAGAATGATTTCGAAATGACTCCAAAATGACTTCGAAGCTGGGATTTCGGGGCTCCCCCCCCCAGGGCATCCCCTCCCCCTAGCCTCCTCTAGACCCCATTGCCTGTTTCTCACGGAAACAGGCTCCCTTTAATCTGGATTTTCTGGCTGAAGACCCCAATGTAGCCCCCATTAATGGGGTCTACAGAAAATCCAGATTAAAGGCTGAGATGTACCATATGATCCGGATTTCCCCAGCGGCGGTGGAAACAAATGTGTCCCAAATGGGTGCCGTGGTGGAAATGGGGTCATCCAGCTCATACCCAAATGGATCCTTAATGGGTGCTAAAATGGGTACTTTCCGACAGTGGAAAAACACCCCATAATGGACAAAATATCTGCAAGTAGAGGGCAATTACGTGCAAACATCTCAGCTCTAAACAAAACCTTAGTCTCCCATTGATAAAATACATTAGGCTGCACCCTGACATTTCCTACTTATTCTACTATATTTGGAGATTCCAGAATAAAACATGGATGTTCCAGAATATCTATGCTTTATTCCAGAATATCCAAATATAGTGGAATATATAAGTGATGTCTGGATGCAGCCTAGATCAACAGCAGGTAGGGAGACTGAATTCCATGGAGACAGGAAAATACAATAGAAGACTTTCTGGAGAATGTTGGTGAAAGTAGGATGAAGATCAAAATGTACAAATCTGTATAGGAATCAGAATATTAAAAAAAAAACCTTACACATTGTAATTTTTGGAAATACACAAGGTTAGGCTACACATATCACATATGAAGCTTGCTACACGAGCCTTCTAAATCCAAGGATGTCTAGAACAATTATCAAATGGCTATAGAATACACTGAAAATATATAGACCCTTTTAATACAGATCTCACATACGCACACGAAAGATGTTAGTGGTTTGGCTATGTCCTGAACCCAACTGATTTCAGCTGGTCTTGTTAAAAACCAAACTGACTAGACAACAGGTCAAATTCAAGACAAGCAAAGTTTAATTCATCTAAACCAGTTCAGTGGCACAGACTGGTCACAGGGATTGCTCTATCACCTATCCTTTCCTTTTGCTTCCTTTTTCAGCTCTCACCATTGTTGCTGCTTCCCACCTATATGACAAAATTTATTTTAACAGTTCCCACCTTGGCTGCCACCACTCAATTGCTCAAGTACCGATTTTTCCTCTTGCAGAGAACATTTTCCCCTTCTACAGTACTCTTACCACTACTACTAGGATTCCAAGATGTAGCCATATTAGTCTAGATAATCCAAAGAAAATGAAGATTCTAGTAGCTTCTTAAACACTAACAAAGAGAAAGAATTTTTGGCATGGACTTTCACAGACCAGTCTACTTCATCAGATGCGTATCTGATGCTTCTGCTTGAGAATAGCCAGAAGCAATTGGTGCGCCACTGTGTGAGACAGATGCTGGGAGTAGATGGGCTGTGATTCGATCCAGCAGGGCCCCTCATATGTTCTTAACTACGGACCTCCAGTTGTTCTCAAATTGTAGTCCCATTCAGGCCCATTCAGTCTAGCCCACGGTAAGAAATTATGGGAGCTGTAGTGCGGCAGTATCTACAGGGCCATATGTTGTCTCTGCACAGCCAAAAGGACAGCCTGGAAAAAAGCCCAAAGAGCACTGTAATCACATGTCACTTCACCCACTTGGTCTCCTACTCAACCACAGAAAGGCACAGAAAGTGCTACAGAAAGAAAAAAAAAGATGCTTGCTTGCTGATCTCTTTCACAATTAGTGTCATCATGCAGAGGGATGGCAGTTACAGGGACAATTTACTTAAATTGCCTTCTGCTTGGAATGTCCTATATGTTTCTTGACATTATGAAGCAGAAGGTTTAGAAGGTGGAAGTGAGCAGGACCACATGTTCTAGCCTTGCAGTCACTTTTCTGCTAATATGCAGTTCTAGTCATAGCTGAAACCCCGGTTTATGGGTCTGAAGTACTGTAAATTCACAAGGAATGGCAAATAAAGGCAAGTACAGAGATAGAGAATAATGTTCTATTTTTAGTTTAGTTAACTTGCTATCACTATGTAGCCAGGACCCAGAAATATCAATGGGTAGGTGAAATAGCTACCTCTGACTAATGCTGAATAATCTAAGCCAATTTACTCGCTAAGTTATTTTCATGACACTGTATTACTCAAGTCTACAGAAATAATAAGCCCAGTATCTTCTGCACATCAGATAAAGATTATGCAAGTTAGGAATTCTTTTGTCCATTAACAATATACAACAAAATAGTCTCTAGACTATAATTGAAGGAAACAAAAAATCAAAAGACTGGAATGAATTCAGATAATGCCACTCAGTCACACAAATAGGCTCTTGTTGAATATAGGATTTCCTAAGTTCGACAGCTTACAAACAAGTAGACACTACTAACCAACTTGGTCTGTAACACAGAAGACAATAACAATCATTTGCAGATGTCATATGGCAGATTCACATTATCAGCAAATTACAACCAGCACTACCACAAGCATATGTTTAAATAGCTCATAATAGGTAAGGCACTGATTTCTTATCCACAGCTATACACCAATAAGCAATAGCCTGTATGTTTTGCTCTTTAGCCCAAGGGAAACTTATGCAAGACTGCTCTGTCTGTCTCCACATAATTATTACCTTTAAGAGTCCAGATGCACAAGGTAGTTGTTCTTTTATGAGAACAGAAAAGTGAGAAGTTAAGACAGATGTAAGCTAATAAACCAATCAATTTAAGAGCTATGGAGAGAGCTGCACAGTAACTGTGATTTTTTTAAGTCATACCTATTGTGACAACGTACTAACCTTTTACAAAATCAAGCATATCTCCAGATTTTTCACATAGAGGGCGTGTTCCCATAGTGTGTAAAATCTGGAGTGGATTTGGATTCAGCACTGAGGGATCCCATTACATCCCCGAGTGCTCCGAATCCACCCCAGATTTTAGGCCCCCTGTTCCCATGCCAGTTTTCTTTCCCCAGGAACAAGGAATAGACATATCCATTTTTTAAGGGAAAACCTGGATAAAAAGGTGCATCTTCAAAGGATTCCCCAAATATGTCATTTTATGTGCCTCTCAAATGTCACAGAATGTTATAGAATGATGCAGAGCATTTGTTTCCTTATGAATTAGTTCTTAAGGAATGAGATATTCCTGGGTTCATAATTTTGTTAGTCCTATAAACAAAAGCAAAATGTTTGACACACTTACACTTACCCAGAAACTAAAACACTGCTGTTGGCACTTAAGTATCTGCACATTATAAATACTTTCACTTCCCATATTTTTCAGAAATTAGGACTTGTACTACCCATGATGCATCCCAGATCAATTTCCACCAGTGTACCTCCTGAAAAGAATTTGGCCTGCAAATCAACAATAGTAATGGGGTCTAACATGTCATATGTGAAGCTTCCAGGTAATTATTTTAAAAGAAATCAGGAATTCATAATTACTTTTAGCACCATTAAGTTCCTCTTCATTTACAGTAACAGTAAAGATGAAAAGAATATGCCAGCATTTACTATGTAAATAAATAAAAAGGACACACTAATTCATTTTTAAAAACAAAAATAAACACTGAACAGGTAACTAAAGAAAAATGGGGGAGGGAAGAAATAAAATTCACACACATCCAAAATGATTGCCCTTAAAGTTCTTTCTCTACAAGTCTCAGGGCAAGATCTCATTGGCTTATGGGCTGTGACTCACACCGTGGGCCTCACAAAGGGAGTAGGAGAAGAAAAACAACCACCCAGTATAGTCCCCTGGGTACCACTGCTCATTTTACCAAAACACGCCAAGTTTTTTTAAAGTAACAATTACCTTGGCTTTGATTAGTAGTTGGCTGATGCAATTCCCTTTACAATTTGGGAGCCAAGAACTTTTAGCATGCTACTGTCAATTTTGATGGCTTAGAGAAAACAAATATAAGGTTGACATAACAGTAGGCTTTACATGTTTCCATACAGCTTGTATGTAGCATCTGAAGAAGAAGTTGGGTGTACTATACCTGCTATGATATGGCCACAGCCATATCCACCACTGTTAAGCAGTTTCTAGAGGGCTGGCAAAGGGTAAAATCAAACAGCCACAACTTAAAAGTATTTCACCTACTTGAACAATGGATAATTGCACACAAGAGTGCCCAACTCGCTAAATGAATCTTGAAAGCCCTGCTAAAATTAACCTAATTCACACTGGCAATATAAGTCGGAACCACAAAGTTATGTGCATTCCAATTTTCTCTTTGTTCTCATTAGCCTTTCACTTTTAAATGTTATAAGCAATTAAGGAATGCCTAAGGTATGGAATAATTTCATTCTACAATCCTTCTCAGCCCACTTTCTTTACTCACATGCATTTCTTTCCTCTTAACCATTGTCTATAACTTGCCACCTACATAGATCTATTGTTCTGCATATTCACTGAATAGTCCCAGGGTTTCTGTCTAATGGCGGGAGCCAAGCTCAACAAGCAATTCTATTCAGAAAGGGACCGTGTCAACAGCTTCAGCATCTGGACTGTACACAGTGTAAAGCTCCAGCCACAGTTTGTCCTGTGGCACTGGAAAACAAATGCAGCCTTAAAGACGGTTTGCACTGTAAGACCTCCAACAGTATCAGTCTGGAGGTAAATCAACATTCGCTGCTTCCACCTACTATCTGGAACATAAATGAGACACATCAAGGTTACAATAAATTATTATATACAGCCTGCCACTGCATTAAAGAATCTCTAGAGTAACACAATAGGAAAACAAGAGTGTTTCCCTTATGGTATGGTGCAACCAACAACATGTGGACAAGTTTAGATTTTTGACAGGGTGTTTGGCAGCTGATTGAGGAGTCCTTTTATAATTCCACTCTGAGCATCTTTGGTCCCCAGTTTGCATAGCACAAGAGGCACATCTGGATTCCCTTGTCAGGTGGCCATTCTATCATAGCTGTCCCAAATGTACCCAATAAACACAAGATTTCTTGTGATGCTCAGATTGTCAGAAATGTAGAACTAAACTCCATTTTTCTCTTCAGTGTATGTTGCTGCTTGGTCTGAGATTAGGGGGGAAATGGATCCATCTAAGGAGGGGCATTTCCTATAGATTTTAGTGTGTGGATCTGACACTGCCTTTTGAACTCTTATTGCTCCCAAATGAATTCAGTTTCCTTAGTCAGTCCATTTGATGGCTGAACAGGCTTTGAGAGTAATAACACAGCAATTTTCTTTTGAGCCCTTCACTAAGTATTTCAGAGTTCTGCCCAACAAGCCTTTACATGCACACAGGAACTTAGTCATCTGCATCACCCAGCACATGCTGGCCACAATGGTGCTGTGAACACACCCTGCCACCTCACTCATAGCACTACAGTCTGTAGTGTACAAACGTATCCATGTAATAAAACTATTTCTGGAAGCCAAAAGGTAGCAGCAAATGGCAACTCCCTCAAAGCCTTGCTAAATCAGACAAAGATGAGCAATTCCAAACTGCCCAGCCAAGTGCTTCTCATAGATGAAAGGAGCCTTTTCTTGAAGCTGCTTTCTCTCAATAGGTACTCACTATCATATTACCCTATGGCAACAAATGAACTAGAAAAAGGGGACAGTGAGGGAAAGGTGGAGCATTGACTCATCTTTGCAAACTGTGTCTAGCGTGCAAGGGTCACATAGATTCAGTTTTGCAGGCAGACTCTATATCCAAAGGCAGGGATTCCTATTCATCATATATCCATATACCAAATCAGACTGTCAGTCCATCTACTCAAGATTGTCTGTGCAGAGTATCAGTAACTCTTAACTAGGACCACAAAGGCAGTACAGTAAGCCTCTTGAACTGTTTTTTGCATCAAGAAGGCATGTTCCCAACTGGAACCTTGCTCTTCACCTACACTCCTCACCGGAATGCTCTGTGAACCTCTGCTGATAGTTACACTCCATTCTTCCAGATCTGACCCAGAGGGTCTTAGACTCTTTAGCACATCTTCTCATAGTTCTTCCAGGTGTTCCACAATATATATTATTTGCATTTTTATCCTGACCTATCCCTGAAGGCTACAAAAGTTAATACTGAATATAAAAATGAACACATGACTAGATTTCAAATTCATTTCTGGAAGCTTGTTCATATTGCATTCTCGGGGCATAGCCCTGAATGATTCTCACTTGTCAGACCAGTTCAAATGTATAAAAGTCATTTTAAAAAAATGCTACTGTGAACCCAGATTTGATGCACTGTCAAAACCTAATCTATGTTCATGTTTATTCATGCTTTTTTGTTTATTGCCTTTGTTTAGAAAGCTAAGGTGTTTTAAAAACATAAACAAGCCCTATGTAAAAACATAAAAAAAGGATAATTAATATGCCCAGTGCTCAAGATTATTGAATCAGTGAAAATGGGGTTTCCAGAAAAGTTTGAACAAATAAGGTTCCCAACATTCAGGAAGAAAATGTTCAGTTCACATAAAAGAGTTTTCTATGCCTAATACAAGTGTCAGACCAACATATTTTGTGTGTGAAATGTCAGGAATTATAATGTCCCCATTCTGTCTCATTTATCAATAATGGCAATTGAATCTTACTTTAACAATGGCAACAGGACAGTGACTATTACTGTACTGTAGCATATGGAAGCAGAACTGAACAGAGAACATTGATCACCAACATTTGGTCACCATTTGATCAGAACACTGATCACCAGCACACATCTTGACCTTCTGCTCTTCTCAGATCACTGCCCTGTTGTAATGATGGAGCATCTTACAGGTGTTACAGCAAAATTTACAGACCCATCTTAATGGTCTGCTTTCTGTCCAGAAAGATTCTCTGTGCACCTCCTTTATATGTTCATTGGACATACACAGCAAAGTGTGGACCCAATATAATGAATCAGATATTATCTTTTTGCTCCCATTACTGTTACAGATAGCTATCCACAATGTAACTCTTAGTTAATTGTTGCTACTGTTAAATATAACTGAAACAGGAAGGGCTAAAATGGTTAACCGACTGAGATCCATTTCTTTCCCTCATTCCTGTAGATCATCGCCATCTGTGTCAAGACATCAATATTATAACTAATTACTCACAAACACAAGAACTGCCTGGGAATTCTACCAATAATGAATTTACCACCATTGTTCTACCTGTGCTTTACTTCATCATATTTCTAGCAAGCATACTATTGAATAGCTTGGCGGTATGGATTTTCTTCCACATCAGAAACAAGACGAGCTTTATATTTTACCTCAAAAACATTGTAGTTGCAGATCTGCTGATGACTCTGACATTCCCCTTTAAAATTATTCATGATTCAAAACTGGCTTCATGGGAATTTGACTTTCTTCTGTGTCGGTATACAACTGTTTTGTTTTATGCCAACATGTACACTACCATTATGTTCCTTGGACTCATTAGCGTAGACCGATATTTAAAAGTTGTGAAGCCATTTGGAGATTCTAGGATGTACAGCATTACCTTCACCAAGATTCTGTCAGCATGTGTTTGGATTCTTATGACAGTTTTAGCTTTGCCAAATGTAATTCTTACAAACAATTACCCACCTCGGAAAAATGTAGACGACTGCTTAAAATTAAAGAGTCCTTTGGGGATCAAGTGGCATAAAGCTGTTGTTTACATAAACAACAGCATGTTTATCATTGTACTAATATTATTAATAGGTTGCTATATTGAAATATCAAAGTACATCTATAAATCAAGCAAACAGTTTATCAGTTCTTCAAGCCGCAAACGAAAGCACAACCAAAGCATAAGAGTAGTTGTAGCAGTATTTTTCACCTGTTTCTTGCCATATCATTTGTGCAGAATACCTTTTTTATCTGGCCATCTAGATAAAATTTTAGATGACTCAGCACAGAAAATTCTGTACTACTTCAAGGAAGTTACCCTTTTTCTGTCAGCATGCAATGTATGTCTAGATCCAATCATCTATTTTTTCATGTGTAGATCCTTTTCACAAAGACTGTTCAGGAAATCAAACATGCGAACAAGGAGTGAAAGCATTAGGTCACTGCAGAGTGTTAGGAGATCAGAGGTACGCATATATCATGAATACCCTGATCTATGACAGTATCTTCAGGAACTGGGATATCCTCTTATTTGTGCCTTATTTGTTGTTTGTAAATAAAATTATTCATTTGATAATAAGTTCTGTCCTGCTTCTGTATTGTTCAGTGTGCAGTGATGTGTGAAATATAGCCTAGAAATCATTCAAAAAATGGGTCTACCAAAGTTGTCAAAGATATTTCTAAACTTACTTAAAGAGTTCACCTTTGCCATCTAGTGGGAAAACATAGTCCTATGTTACAGCAGCATAATCACAGCTGCCTATGTACTTGTTTAATGTATTAATATTTGTATTTGTATTCTAAGTTGCCTTTGATCAAAATATCAGCATGTTCATACTTAATCTAAAACTAAAAATCCATAAATTGTAAGATAAAACCAGTGTGCAAGGTCTACTGACAGGGGGCTGCAACACAGAAGGCCCTCCCTACTAGCAAACCCAAGAACCTCATGGGGAAACAGAACCACAGTAAGAGCTTCACTGGAAGATTTGGAATTCAAAGTCATTTAAGCCTTTGAACATCAGAATTAAAACCATGACTTGGATCCAGTAGTGAACTGGTACTCAGGAAAGGTTCTTAAGGAACAGGCTAATGTAAACCTGGCCAGAAATTCCAGCTAAAAGTCTAGCTTCAGTATTTTGTACTAGTTCCAGCTTCTGAATCTCCTTCAAAAGTAGCCTCATTAGCAAGCTAATTTTCAGGTCACAATACAAATTGAACTGAGATTGTGTAAGAGGTAAGTTGGGTCATAGAAATATGAGTCACGTAATAAATTATCAAGTTAGGGTTTAATATTAGGCAATCTGATAGTATGATTTGTAATACTGCATCAGTAATGCAAATTTTAAGTCTCGCAAATGTACAATTACAAATAAATGTCTGCCACATTGTAGGATAATGAACTTGTGCAAGACTAAAGCATACTGGATCACAGAGATATACTGTCAAGGTATGCAACTTCTGATCATTGGGAAATTAATTCTGCAATATTTGGCTTCCCTATTACAATAGAAATGTATAGAAAACATAACAAATAGGCTGAAATCAAATAAGGACCTTGCATATTGTATCATTAGTTTCATTTATGGAACATACTCAGTATTTACTGCTCCTAGAAAGATGGTATTTACCATCTGTATAAAGGAGATGGAAACCATATTTTCTAGTAATTTTGGCAACCACTCAATGGATGGTTCAAAGGAAAAACAGCAAAGATAATAAATGCCGTGTGAGAGAAAAGGAGGTATCAAGCATAGGAAGATGGAAAATTTGGGTAGCACATGATACTCTTCACTCTTCTGTGGTCTGCTCTTTCTTCTGAGTACATGTAAGAGTACTGTGATTTCTGCATGATACATAAATCTTCTATTTCATTACAGTTAAAAATCTGCAAATCAAAACTGATTGAAAATCAAGCAGAACAATGTTTCAAAAGATAATTATTAAGTCTGGGTGTTTTGAATTCTTCCCATTGTACCAGATCTGTATTTGCACATAATATTTAATCACCATTTGCCAGCCTGGTGTTCTCCAATTTATTCAGATTTCAGCATTGATCAGCTCTAGAATGTATGTTGTAAATTGGTTTGTATAATTTACTAGAGTTTGCTAGAATCCAGATTCCTCAATAATATGACTTAGAACAGCATTTGACAAACTGGCATCCTACAGATGATTCTATATAACTCCCATCAAGAGTGATAGAACTTGGTGACAAACAGAAGAGCCGTTTTCAGTCCTCGGAGTCCGCATGGCAGTTTGGCTTAACACCCTTTCCCCATGTTAAACCACCCCAAAGCATGGTGAATCTCAATCCTGATTTCAACAGGTCTCACTCCGGATGGTGCGCTTGAAACATTTTACATTTTTTACTGTGTGGACAGTACCATTTTAAGGGATGAGAATCCATGTTTAGGGTTTCCCTCTCCCAATAGCTTGTTTCCAAAGACAGTTATTTCGGTGTAAAAATCCACTTAACAGCGATCGAACTGTAGCGATGGGACCACTTTACACCTTGATGGTTGGAATAACAATGTTGCAATTTTGCGCAATTCTAAAAGATCTGACTTTAGAAAGGGAAAGGAAGGGAGGAAAGCAGCTGAATGTGAATGTTTAAAGCAAAGGGGCTTTACTTGCCGCCGCTGCTGTGTGCCCTGAGCAATAGGGAGAGGAGGGGAAAGAATCGCTGGCCGGCTGCCTGCTGCCATTTTTCCTCCATCCATGGAAGTGGCAGCTGCCCAGCCACCCAGTTAGGCTCGGTGAAGGGTTCCCTTATGGGTGGCGCGTCCATGCCAGGAGGAAGAGGGCAGGGCCGCCCTGAAAAGCGGCTTTTAAAAAGTAGCCACTTGAGCCCCACCTTGAGTCACGTACCCCACGTACGATCCTCAGAATCCAGATCTAACGCGATTAAGTTAAAAGTAATGGGAACAGGCAAATTCGCATTTGCATCCGGTTCTATTATTTCGGTTTAGGGAAAACAAAATAAGCTTGCTGTGGGGATTCGCCCAAGGTGACAGCTTTAACAAACATTTTGTAAATGGTCTACTACAGAGAGTAAAGAAAGATTTTGATTAGGGAGAAAGGCACCGGGTTATCAAACCAAGTATAATAATTAAGGCATCTAGGTTGAAAATTTAACTAATTTGGTGGTTAGCAAAAAAAATGTGCATAATCTGTTTGCATGCTAGAGGAGCTATTCCAGGAAAATGAGGCACCAGAAGGCTGTTGCGTCCTTCTGCCATTTACCCTGCATCTTTGCTATTTGGTACATGATCATCTCACTGACATAATAGTCCCATAGCCAAGCAAGCCACATCCATTGAGTCAAACTTCTATAGCACTTCCAACATTGAGAGAAGTTATGCTTTGCAACTTTTAGTATGAAGTTTATTAATTCTGTATGTTTCAATTGAGTGTAATCACCTTTGAACTCAAGGATTAGCGTCAAATCCAGCATGACTGCTTAGCTATACAAACTGCTTAGCTATACTCTAATGAAATGCCAGAATTTGAACCATTGGCATGGGCCCACCACATGTGCACAAAAGGTGTCTGGGTATCACATCCATGCTAACAACTACGTGAGATATTCTTTAGCATGTGTGAATTTAAAATGGAAGTATAACTCCAGTGGTAAATTGCTTTTTAAAAAAGCTTCTTTATATTTTGTGAGGTATGCTAATTAGAAGCTTTAGAAATAATCTGTGCCAAACCATCATTTGTAATTGTAAGCTGCGATCCATCTCCCAAGTGTTTACACTGGCATCTGTCAAGATGCTATAAAGGCCTGTGATCAGTCCCTTTCTAGTTCTTGTTACTTGGAAGAACACCTATACAAAAGAGGTGAGTTCTCTTTCTGCCGCCCTAGAGTTATTCTAAAAATCAAAACCACCATTTTCCCTCCTCAGGAAGAAAGATTAGTCATAATGACCCTAGAGGTTGCCAGAACCAGAGACAACAATACCAGATAACGTTGCTGAAAAATATTCTGCTTTGTGAAAAAATAAACCAGCTCACTCCCAGCTCCTTAGTAATCCACTTTCCTCCAGTTACCACAAACAATTAATTAAATCTAAAGACTGTACGATATAATACTTCTACATTTATTGTTGCAATGATTATGCTTTTTTAAACATACTCCCTCACTCTTTTCTTAAAGGAACAATTAAATTAAAACCATATAGTATTTTGGTGATACATTTCATCTAATATTATACATAATGTTATTTGAGTTTAGACTATCAACAAAAGTCTGTCTTAATTATTATTTTAATCAGATTTAAGAGATCTAAAATGTGAAAAGACAAGCATAAAATTTGGATGTTAGTGAAGATGAGGCACTTTGGGGGGGAAAACTTCATAAACTGTAGTTCTCAGCCCCCAAAGCTGGGCTGGGTTCCCCAAAGTGTGGATGGTTCTCGGCACACACCAGCAACAGCTCAACCTGTTTCAGGCCAACACGGCATGGGATAACCTGTGACATGAGAAAGGTCCTATAATCTTATATATTTAGAGTGTTAACTGCTGGATCTTCTGTGTTTTGGAGAGATTGTTCGGCATTTGGTATGTGGCTGGTTTAAATGCTGGAGATGGCTGGTTTCTGGCTTGAGTCCTAAACCAAAAATGAAATAAGAAAAATAAAAAGTAGTACTAGTAGTTCTACTTGTAGTAGTAGTTTAGGAACATAACACCCCTAACATCACCATTGTTGAGGAGGATGTGGCTCGTTGATGTTGCTATACCAGGAGACAGCAGGATTGACATGAAACAAACAGAAAATTACAAAATACAAGGACGTAAAGATCAAAATTCAAAGACTCCGGCACAAGCTAGCAGTGGTGGTCCCAGTGGTGATTCCAAAAGACCTTGGATGGTACTTAAAACAGCTTAACATTGACAAGGTTACCATCTGTAAATTGCAAAAGGCCACCCTGCTGGGTTCTGCTCATATTATCCACCGGTATATAACATCATCTTAGGATCTTGGGAAGATCCCAATGCGTTATGAAATATTAAAGCCGACATGTTTAGTGTTGTGTTATATTGTTATGTTTCCATATATAATAATATGATTTAAAATGACATAAGAATGGAAATACAGTACATAGCCAGCATGGCAGGGGTGGTGGTGGTGGTCCTGTGTTGTATACTGTCAAATATATTTCTATTTGCCTCCTGGGCAGAAGTCATGTGTGTGTGCTCAGTACAATGATCTCCAGGCCCTCAGGGAACAGATTTAAAACTTAACAGAACATTCTCTTAAAGCTCTGATTGCTGACCTGGAGAAGTGTAGAGGGAGAGATAGGCACGCGGATGAGGCCTTCAGGAACGCAGTAGGGACATTCCACACCATGATGGGCAGCCCTTAAGCTGCTTTGGGCAGTAGAAATCTTAAAGGAGGACGGCATCAGGCTGAGGAAGAGAGTCAGACTTCCTTTGTTGGGGATCCCTCTCCAGATGGTACACCTATATCCTCTTGCTCTGAAGATACTCCGGTACTGGTGGAGGGAAGGGTTTTCTTGTAGTATGTGATCAATTATTAGAAATCTTGGGCCTTTCTGCACTTGCTGGCCTTCCTTGCCGCCTTTGCACATCCACTACTGGTATGCTCCATCCACACAGGGTGAACCAACCATAATCAAGATCAGGGAGCCATGATGTGGATTACAGATAGTTCTCAACATTGAAGAGAACCAATGTACCAGCTCAGCCTGTTTCAGAACACAGAGTCATCCAGAAGTCGTGTATTTATGTTCCAGACTACTGGGTATTTAGCTTTGCACTGGGGAACATTTTGGAACAAACAAACCTGTACAAAAGGGACGGGCTATGCTTCAACCAAGATGGAACCAAACTGTTGGTTCTTAATATCTAAAAGATTGCAGAGCAGCTTTCAAACTGATTCATGAGGAAAAGCTGACAGGAGCTGAGCAGCACCCAGTTCAGGAAAGGCTGGAGTGCCTATGACTGACTCTTTGGAGTGCCTATGACTGACTCTTTGGAGTGCCTATGACTGACTCTTTGGAGTGCCTATGACTGACTCTTTGGAGTGCCTATGACTGACTCTTTGGAGTGCCTATGACTGACTCTTTGGAGTGCCTATGACTGACTCTATGGCAAAGCCAGAACATTCGTATGTGAACCAGGGAGGTGGGAAAGAGGCTCCACCAGTCATATCTGTAACAGAGTGCATTCAACATGGATTGAGAGTGTATTCAAAGTGGATTCGGGGCAGATTTTACACTTTCAGAGCGGTTATGTTACGGTATACATATTGGATACGTATGCGTTTCTATTGGATATTCGTACAAATTCATATGAATACATTCATATCAGGTAGAATCCTACCACATTCAAAGGGGATCTATTTGAAAGAACACAAATTTCCTTACATTTGATTCGATACGAACTGAATGCAAAAAAAAAAACCCATTCATGAACATCCCTATTTTAGAATCAACCAAGGAAAGATGACTTGATTCTATGTAATGCTCAAGATCTACCAGAAGATGGCACTGTGGCTGATCCAATAGGGAACAGTGACCACCATGCCATAACATTCAACATAAAAGCTAACACAGGGACCTTAAACATAAAGGAAACTTTCCCAAAGTGAGAAAAAGGGAATTACAATTAAAATGTTACAAAAATTCAACCACTCCAAAATCCTTGGTAGCTATTTATAAGCACAACAATGAAGCCTCACAAAAATGCTTATCTCAAAGAAAAAAGCCACTGCCAAGAATATCTGTGCTACTTACAAATGCAGTAGGGAAACTCATTAAAAGTACCCGTATATTTTGGCATATAAGACAACTGGGCATATAAGATGACCCCAACTTTTCCAGTTAAAATATAGAGTTTGGAATATACTCGCCGTATAAGAAGACGACATCCGGTGTATAAGACAACCCCCAACTTTTGAGAAGATTTTCCTGGGTTAAAAAGTAGTCTTATATGCCAGAATATACTGTAAGAAAAGCTTTTTCAGAAGACTTACCCAAATGAAGAGAACAGAAAACACATAGCAGAAGACCTCACAGAAGTTAGAAAATTATACACGGTGTGGAAAAGTTGTATAATGAAAAATTGTTTTCAAGATTTTACAATACTAGAACCAGAAAGCACTCTATGAAACTGATGGGCAGAAAAGTTAGGTTCTGGCAAAAGGAAGAAATGGGTCATTCCATCAAATGGGTCATTGGTCCATGAGATTTACCTACCAGAGGGTATGGGGATGGTGACTAGCTAGGATGGCTTTAAGGAGTTGGGACGAATTCATGGAGGACAAGTGTATAAACGGCTATTAGAATGGATACCTAGATACCATCTCTTTGTTAGAGAAACAAAGACAATGCCTATAAATGCTATCTTCAGGGATTTAAGAGCAGTTGAAGGTTATGCCTGTCTCCTCCTTGAAAATGCCCAGAAGCAATTGGTGGACTAATGTGTGAGTTAGGATGCTGGTCTAGATGGGCTGTAGTCTGACAAGTCTCTTGCCCAATCTCCTGCCCTTCAGCCCTCTCCTGAAGATTGCATCTGATGATGCCTCCCCTATAAAATTCATAATAGCCAGGCTGAACATAACAGCAAGTAAGCAGTAATATACTTACTGTATACAGTAGCTTTTGAATTCCTCATCTATATCACTTATGATATTCTAGGCAGATAACACAGCTTTCTTCTATTCATGCTACCCTTCACAGTATCACCTCTGTAATACCAAGACTATTTATCCAATAAAACCTCAGAGCTGAGTGACGATGGGAGCTTGGGTCCTTTACAGCCTGGTCCAGCAATCTATTATATAGTGCTACTGGATTTTCCACATCCTTTTTTCCTCCAAAGATTATAGCAACAATAGCATTTCATTCAAGTCTCAGATCCCTGACTAGGAAGCAGATTCCCTTGATTTAAAAAGGCATGTTTTTTTCCCACATATAGATTTTAGTATTGCATAATACTAAGTCCAGATAAGTCAGATAAAAATGGTGGTTTATATTAGAGTATTCCATGGAGTGGGAAGGGAGGAGAACATTAACGAGTGTATTTGCATTGCTATCCTTCTGGGAAAATGGCCACTGTATGTTTTTAGAAGTTTCTTATCTTAACGTAAGTCCTATGCAACAGTATATATTAAAACTCAGCAAACAAAGATCACAGAAATAGGATTTTGAAAAATTAAGATGATATCACACCAAAGTCTTCCAAGGGTCAGCATTATTGCTCAAAGACCTGACACGGAATTAAAAACAACATGAAACGTACTGAAGGCATCACTCCAACAGCTGTGTTATACCACTGCCAGGCGTCAGAGTAATAGAGAAACCTCTGTTTGCATGGTCTAAAAGCCTGCGTCATTTTGTGTTTTCTGTAACGAATATAATTCTCTTAAAATTATCTACAGTTACTCATGTTCCTGCAGTTGCCCCATAAGTTCAAAACTATAAGTTGAAATATAGATACACATTTGCTTAAAAAGCTAATTTTGGAAAAATTATTAATGTTAGCTTTCCGTTAACTGTTTGCCCTGGAAATTTAGGGGATTCAGTATCTTAAGTTTAATTTTCATGGTGATTCACCATGCTAAAAGAAGACAGACCTATGAAACCACAGTTGTATCTTGATGGTATACAACCATCACCTCCTGGCCTTACAAACTTAAAAACAAAAGTTTTCCAGCTTTAAAGTTTCCACCAACACAGTTCAGCATCAAACAGGAACTGGCTCCTGAAGTTTGCAATTTTCTGTCCTGTGCTAAATAGCCCTAGGTATAAGTCACAGAAAGTATTTTCTACCTCCCTCTCTTTAGGTGGCAGTAACAGGGGCAGAAAGCAGTGAAAACCAGTTCTCTGTGGAGTTTACTGGCAGGGCACCTCCAAAGGTAGTTAGTGTTCATGACTTGGAGGTTGACTGAAGTCCCTATTTGGGAGGGCAGGAGTCACTGAGCCCCATGGCTCTTACTGGGCAGCCCTTTCTCACTGTCTGGACGCAGCCCGAGTGTTATGAACACAGGTGTTGTAAGTGTTACTCTTTCCATCCAAATAATCTCTCACCCTATATAAATGAGTAAATATTGTGAGACATATATTGTGTACTTTCCATATATTGTGTACTAAATCTGATGTCCACACAGTCATTACGGAATCTTTATGTGCATATTGCTTTGTTGTGTTAGCAGGAAGAGATGGAGGAAAAGAACAGTAAGAATGGGTAGCACCCACAGCATGCCCTCATAATTCCAAATGTGTGCACAGGGCCAAAATATTTAATAAATAGTTAACATTATTTAGCAATGATCTATATAAATGATTATGTCCCTTTGTCTGTCATGAATCTTCCTGATGATTGTAGGTCCACATCCCTTTCTAATGCACCTCATTCTCCCCCTCACTTTTCCTTTTTCTATATACATTAGAAAAGGATCTTGTAACCATTATTCATATGACAAGCACCCCATCTTCCCCATTATTCTCACTTTCTACAGCTTTTCCAGCTGTATGTGACCTCTTATCATTTCATTTTTCTTTCTTTCTTTTTTTTTTTTTTTGAGGTAACATGTCTGTACACAGTATTTCTAGTATTATCTCACCACAGACATAAGCAAGGTTGACACTGGAGCAATATAGAAAGGACTGCCCGGGAATGCCCCATGGGGAAGCAGCTTTTATTTCAGCTGTGGATAGGAGCATTAGGCCAACAGCTTCTTAAAATGTAGGCTTGGGGAGGCTGCAAACACTCAAATCAACAATTCTACTGGATGTTTATAAGTCTTACTTTCCTCTCCCCTCTCTTTTTAGAACTCCTAGGCCCCTTTTGTAGTGGGACTTATTTTGGATTATATTCCAGAATAGGGACCTGCAATCCAGAATGTAGTCCAGTATAAGGACCAGTGCAGAAAGAGTTAATCCAAGTAAATGCAAAAGGCAAAACAGATGCTTTTCAGCACACTAATGATAAATTAAATACAAATAAATAGAGTGTTACATGTGCACACACACATATGGGATTTTTTTTTATATGAGTTACTCAAGTCTAATTGACTGCCTGCGCTAGTCAAGGCTCTGATGTTTAATTTTGGCCACAACTTCCTCTTAAATTCATATAGGTCAGCCATTGACAGCAGTAAAGCGTCCAAGTATATTTCCTTTTTTGTATACTGAAAAAAGTGCAATTTATGGTTGATCAGAACAAGAAACTGTTCACCCAGCATATTGTTCAAATAGTATAATGCTGGTTTAGGCACTGTTTCTGTGGAAGCATTGGCCATTTTTCATTGTGGAACCACATGCAAATTCTGATGGCTGAAATAAGGGCAATCATTCACACTCCTTTGTGGTACTATTTGTGGTAGCAACAGATCTGCAGATTATGTACAAAACAAGTTATTGTTGCTTGGTTTTTCTGCAAACTCATTTTGTCCTGCTTTCTTTGCGTCACATTAAAAGCAAACAATTATTTCTTATGGCAAGAATGGCAAACTAAAGTTACTGGGACTGAAGAGGGTCCAACAACATATGGATTGCCACAACTATTACAACCCTTTGGCAACTTCATAGGATCCTGAAAATTGCATTTAAAATACTCAGACATCAGTAATCATTATTTTCCAAAGCACAAGTTGTTTCCACACTGACCATAACTCAGAAAAGGTGTTTATTTTCCATTGCAGCTGGCAAATAAAAGTACCCCTTTTTCAGTTCCCACTTGAAAATTCACTGCTTCCTTATAATTTCACAAAAACACCCACACAAAATGCACACTTGTTCTTGGATTTCATATATCAGAAGAACTCACCAAGGAACCCAATAATGTACTTACTTTATTAACTAAGGCCATTCTACCCATGTCCTGTATGCCATGTGGCATCATGGCAGGCTGTCCAAATGCAGCTCTTCAGGGTAAAGGGCCAAAAATACTGTTAGGTATTTCTTTGTGACATATGCAACAAAAATGGAGGCTGGCTGAAGATGCGCTTTCAGTGGTATAATCTTTAGCACCAAGAAAATCACAAAGTACCAAGGGCAAAAGAAGTAGAGACAGTTAACTTATCTTCCCTGCTTTGTCTTTGCTCTTTGACACTGTAGCCCAAATCTTCAGCTTCCAGGTAACTTCCTGCTGATGTAACACATGCACGCCTTCTAGTTTCTCCAGAATCCAAGGAAATACTGTCCTTTCCTTGCCTCCATTTTACATAGCATGTAATTAGGATTAGGTGTTTCCAGTCTAAATCTACATTTCATGAAACAGTTAACTTTAAAACCATAATTTCCATATTCATACTCATACTCCTGCATCTTGTTCACTGGAAGCCACCATGCAGTAATCCAAATATTTAACAATGTAAATCCAAATACTGGAAGAGTAAAGGGAAAAGTGAGCAACTATTTTTTTCACCAACCATATAAAAAATTCCACCTTCTTATGTTCACATAGGATTGCATATAGAATATATAAATGGAAATATAAATTGAGACTATTTAATACACATTGAAAATTACTGCCATTTCTCTCTTGCTTTACAAAGTCTAGATATGGATCAGGAGCAACATATTCAACTATCCATTTTGGCCTGTAATGAACAATGGTTTGCTGGAATGTCATATTAAAAGCTTTTCACTATAGCAGAAATTAATCCCTGCACAGAACGCTCATACTTAAGCACTACTATAAGAAAAGAATTCAGTATAGCCAATGCAGTTACTATGTAAACAAAGCACATCAAAGGGTTACTAAATGTTAAACACTCAATCAATCAATTGCCAACATTTGGAAAGCAGGGGAAGCCTGAGATAAAAGGATTTAAATATCTTTCAGTGTTTATTTTTTGTGAGATTTTACGCTTCCAAACCACCAAACATAAACAGCTTGTGTTACATCTAAAATGAGTCTGTGCTTAAAACAGGAATCACTATCAAAAATCAACTAAGATCTGGCCAAGCTGTGTTCAAGAATGCAGTAATTGTGCATTTGGCTATCAAAAAAAGTAAAGCAAAAACAATATTAAGCATATTTCCAAAGAATAAATGGTTAGCACCTCCAAGGCAACTCATGGTAACTGGTGATTTCAGGGAGTAATGGAGTTCACAGGAGCAATTTGATTAATTTAGGCATTTTTGGTTTGTTGTCATCAAAATATTTCCTCTTTTTGCCAAGTTCTGTCACTTGAACAGTTAAAACCTGCCCCTTGTGGAAGTACTGTGTGAAAAAAAAACTAGCCAACTCCAGTATTAGACACTTAACCCAAACTTGGCAGCAGTTAAGAGTCACTACTAACAATGGGTGTTTAAAATCCAACTTTGGAGTTGCAGTAGAAGTTTAGAATTTTTAAGCCAGGCAATACGGGAATAGAAGAAGTGTTATTCCTGGATAGATCTGGAACAATTTTAGCACTGCTTATTGCTTAAGGTTTTGAAAGGCTCACAGATGCAGCACTGGTAAGTAAAAAGATTTTAAATAATTACTACTGGATTTCTCCTTTGCCTTTAAGCCTAGTGTATGATCTTTCTTCACTTTAAAATCAGAAGCAGAAATCTAGCAAGACTTAAATGTGTACTTCCAGTACTGAAATATGTTGATTCTTAATGCCCAAAATTTCCCAGATTAAAGTAAGGACACTGCTGTATACTTAACATTTAATCCAAAGGGCCTCTGTTAATAACTGCTGTTGACAAGCCTGTATGCTTTCTTAAATTACTTGCTTTACTTTAACTTCTGAAGCACTTACAACAGATTTTTTATTGTTATTATAGAGGACACTTTGCTGTGTCTTCATTTTTAAATTGCAATTGCTAATAATCCTTTCAACAACCACTGTTGCATTAACATAGCACTGACATTTTAATGCACTTCCCAACTATTAATCTTATATCCTGATCTTTTTATGTTCAAAATCTGAGGGCCTAGAAATATTTACTACAATCTCAATATAAAGAGTCATGAGAAAACAAACTGCATATACTTCAATGGGATTTAAATGATTATGCAGAAAACAAGGTATATATTTGGAAGAAATCTGGTAGTTCATGATATAAAAAAGAAATCAGGGTTTTTTAAATTTAACATCAGATACCAACATGGAAGAATCTGTTATAGCTGATGATACTATGAGTTCCTCCACTACAATAGAAAATAAGTGCATTGCTCTAACAGACCTAGGGATAACTGACAGACAAGTTCCAGGGGAAGAAAACAGTAAATCTTTCTTGGTATAGGTTCTCAGATTTTGAATACAACACAATAGGGAAAGGTTTGTTTTAATGTATACATTCATCAGTGTTTGCTATGCTTTCCAAGTTCATTACAAAAAGGCACATGCGGATAACACCGATTTCCAAAGACAGAGAACAGAAAATAGGGACCATTTTTGATATGTAAGCAGAATACTTTACCAAGAAAAATGTGCACCTCTTACATGGGGGAGGTGTCAGAAACCCAAGATACAGTCACAAAGATCCTATGCTGCTTCACCAGGAACTACTATAGTAAGAAGTCAAAGCCCTGGTCTACCGTTGGCAAGATTATCTCAAACATGAGTTCCATGGAAGATGCTTCCACTAAGGGGGTGGTGGTGTCAGATGGAAATATTGTCTCTAAAGACCTTGTGTCACCTCCTGCATGTGACAGAGAGTTTCTCAACTGTCTGAATCAAACAAAGTGCTTGGGGAGGGGGGGGGGGGATTTCCTGCAAGAAAGACAGAGAATCACTTTTGTTTCTCATTTCACACTAGTGAATTCCTCTCTATTTCTGGGAAACAGAGGAGTTATTCTCTTCCAAGTTGTGCAAACTGTGGCTCCAGTGCTATGTTCAATAGGCTGAACAGAATTAGGGAACAAGGAAGGAAGAAAGGAGGCTTCACCAAATAATTAGAAACTATTTTTCCTCTTCTTGTTACTACTTTATAGAAATGGGTGTGCAATTTATATTTTGCACTAGCTACTAACTGAAATGCTAAGGCTGAGATTCCCTCTTCTAAACTGAAAGACAAGATTATAGAGCTACACATGTATCAGGGGCTACATGAAAGAAATAGAGGTCTATTGCTTTCCTTAAACTTTTAGTAAAATTGAAAAGGGAAAGTAAAATAAAACTAATCATAAACAGTATACTCCAGCCGAAGATAACCCTACTAAGATGTTTCATTTTACCCACATGAATGATGTCTTCCTTCACCATGGGCCAGCAGCATCAAAACATGGGGTGTTTTTCCACTGTCACTAGAAGTATCCATTAAGTACCCATTAATGGGTACAAAAATGCCATTTTGTACCCATTAATGGGCACTTAATGGGTAGTTTTAGTGACAGTGGAAAAACACCCATGAATTGGGTTAACTTCTCTTACATAATAAGCTGTCTCTGATCCAGGCTGGAGTAATATGACTGCTTCAGTATCCTAGCACAGTGATGGTGAACCTTTTGAGCTTGGTGTGTCAAAATTCACAAAAAAACCTAGTTTAACTCGGGTGCTGTGTCACATCTAGAAATATCCATAATTTTGTGATATTTGTAGCTCTAGTAAAAAAGATATATTTTTGATATATGTTATTTTATTAAAAGCAGAAACAAATAATTCTTTACATTTGCTAAATCTTCAATTGAAAGTTGGTATTTCATACACTTCAAGATCAAGCATGCACTACGCACCCAGGTGCCAGGGTGACCAGGTGTGTCACCCGGGCGTGTCACCTGTGACACGCGTGTCATAGGTTGGCCATCACTGTCCTAGCATAAAGAAGTGAATTCAGAAAGAGTTTCCACACTGTTTTTAAATTTCCAAATATTTGGCTGAAGAAAGTGGTGGTAGATCCTATTTTAAGTTTTTCATGACATTAATATCCAGAACGACAAAGAACAACTCAAATTCTGCAATGAATTTATAGGTTTGCTTTCATAAAAATTGGTACTAAATTGGGAGAGAAGAAAGTAGCATAAAGAGAACAATGGACAAATCGGGTTCAGAAAGCAAGAGAAATGCTGATGTGTGACATTATAGTTTGGGATAAAAATACAGTAACAGCATTCAGGTTCTACCTTGTGCTACAGTGTTTAAGGGATGACACTTCCTAGAAAGTTGCAAGGTGGAACAGGGTATTGCACTTACTGAATTAATTTAAAATATTAGATTAGGATTATATAAAGCACGCCTTCCCATATGCATCACAGTACAAGGGAAAAGAAAATAATAATTTATATTTCACTGTTTCTCAGAAAGAGAAATCCATTTACTATTTTGTTCCTGAAATAACCTTAGTCTCCTAACTTCTAAAACTAAAATATGCCACACAATTATTGTATTTTCCCCTTAATAACTTCATTCTGTTTTCCCTGCAGTAATAATCACTCAGAGGCCCTTCTGAAGCTCCATGCTTGAAACAAATGGAGGTAAGGTCTTTCAAATATCTCATCAAGCACGCAGTTACTGTAGCTGCCAATGCTTCCGCTTACAAATCATTGTGTATGATCACAGTAAGTGAGATCACACTTCTAAGGAAGAAGGGGGACTGTACCTACTTCATAGTTGAAGGTTTCGGCTCCACAGGGAATGTGAAAACTGAAGTCTGACTGACATCTATGATATGCACACCACTATCCACACTAGTCTTAAACACAAATTGGATTACTAAAAAAAGCAAAGATACAGAACAGCTAAAGAAATTAATATGAAATACCATACTAAACTAATACGAAAGAATTATATAAGCATGGTTCATTTCATGATTTGTTGTTCACAAAATGCCCATATTTCCAGGGGTTTCCACTCTTGTTCACCTTTTCACCTATCCGCATCCACACACATTTGGGAAAATTTTGAAAATGATTTAGTAAAAATAAGAAGGTGTAAAAACAAATGGAGGGAGGTTAAGAATTACCTGGAAGCGAGTGTCAGAAGTGAATTAGTTAAATTACAGTTAAGAATTGTATTCCAAATGTAACCCTTAGCTCATAAATGTTATTGAATATTCATTATTTAGGCGTGGGAGGGGGTGGGGAGGGGGGGGAAAAAGGGAAGAATGTATAAGTGCATAACTATGTAAAAATTTTATTGTAAAAGTTAAAAAAATAAAAAAAAATAAAAATTAAAAATCTAAAAAAAGCAAAAAAAAGCAACAACAAAAAAAAGCACACACATTTGGGCTAATCCAAGTTGCTACTTTTATCACCTCTTATGCCTCATTCATTCATTCATATTCCTATCCCGCCCTATACCCGAAGTGTCTGGGCAGTAAACTGTATCTTCACCACCTTCCTGAACCTAATCATAGAAGGAGCCTTACACACCTCAAGGGGCAGACTATTCCATAGTCTGAGGGCCATCACTGAGAAGGCCCTCTCCCAGGTGCCCACCCAACTCACTTCTGAAGGCGGTGGAACAACCAGGAGGGCCTCCCCTCTAGATCTTAAGGCACAGGCAGGTCGATATGGTAGAAGGCATTCCTTTAGATATTTGGGGCCCAAGTCATTTAGGGCCTTAGAAATCAAAGTTAACACCTTGAATTGGGCTCGGTAGTAAATTGGCAGCCTGTGCAACTCTTTTAAGACTAGTGTGATGTGCATCCTGCTAGCTGTCCCTGTCAGCAACCTGGCGACTGCACACTGCACTAGCTGCAACTTTCGAACCATCTTCAAGGGCAGCCCCATGTATAGCGCATTACAATAGCCCAATCTAGAGGTTACCAGAGCATGTATAACTGTGACCAGGTCATCTTTGTCCAGAAAAGGCTTCAGTTGACATACCAGCCCTCCTGGCCACAGCATCCACCTGAGCTTCAAGCGTCAGTGTAGAGTCCAGGAGTACCCCCAGGTTACGCACCTGTCCTTTCCAGGGCATTGCAACCCCGTCAAGGACAGAGTATCTCCCAGCTACATGGACCCAAGACCCTATGACACACAGAACCTCTGTCTTGTCTGGATTCAGCTTCAATTATTGCCCCGCATCCAGCCCATTACCACCTCCAGGCACCTGTCAAGCACTTCAACCACCTCTCCTGATTCAAATGGCACAGAGGGATAGAGCTGGGTATCATCTGCATATTGATGACATTTCACTCCAATTCTCCCAATGACCTCTCCCAGCAGCTTCATGTAGATATTAAATAACATGGGAGATAAAACTGACCCCTGGGGAACTCCAGAAGTGAGATCCCAGGGTGTTGAATTAATACTTCCCACAACCACTATTTGAGATCAGCTCTGGAGATAGGAGCAGAACCAATGCCAAGCACTACCTCCCACTCCTAAACTCCACAGCCTCTCCAAAAGGATACCATGGTCAATGGTATCAAAAGCCGCAGAGAGATCCAGGAGAACCAACAAAATTGCATTCCCCTTGTCTCTTTCCCGGAGAAGGTCATCAACCAGGGGAACCAAGGTGGTTTTCCATGCCATAACCGGGCCTGAAGCTGGATTGAAATGGGTCTAGATAATCACCTTCTTCCAAGCATGCCTGCAGTTGAACAGTGACAACTCTCTCTAGCACCTTGCCTACAGTGACCCCCCTCCCTCCCCCCCTAGTCTAGAACAGTGTTGCACCGAGTAACCTGGAAGACAAAGCTGGGTCAGACAAGGCCCACCCAGTTCATGCATTAGAATAGAGGTGAACAGCAGCAGGCCCATTTCAGTGATTGAAGCTAGCAGAAAGAAACACAATTGTACCATAGGTTGCCGGTTGATGTCTGGTCTCTCTCTTCTTCTCCTCACAAGTGTCTGTTGGCTTGACACCTTAGCCCTCTTGTCTGGTGACTCTGCTCTTGAATGTCAGGTTGCTTCATAATGAAACATCACTCATTTATCATTTGATTGAGGATGACGAAGCCTCATTGAAACTCAAGTTGGAGATCTTGGTCTGACTAAACCATGCCCAAATTCATGGTTAGAAGAAGAAGAAAAGTCTTTTTTATACCCCACTTTGTTCACACCTTAGGGAACTCAAAGCGGATGACAAATCTCTGTTCTTCTCCCCCCAATAGTTACAATGTGAGATAGGTGGGGCTGTGAGAGCTCAGAAAGAGAGCTGTGACTAGCCCAAGGCCACACATCTGGCTTCATGTAAGAGAGCAGACTTGAACTGGGAAACTACCAGATAAGAGTCCAACACTCTAACCAAAGGACCAAACTGGCTCATAGGGTAAAGGAGTTGCGGTAGTTTATGGAAATATCTATCTACTAACCAGAAAACCATTAGAGCTTGTTAGTTGTCGTAGACCAATGATACAGACTGGGGATGCTCCTGGCATTGGTTCATTCATATTCTGCCTTTAAGCCAGAAGACTCTCCCTTGTCTTCAGGTTTACAATCTAAAAAGACATGACATACAAGGAATAAGGAAATGGGAGAGTTGTAATAGCGTATCACCCAACATTGCTATTCAACATGCTCTCTGACCAAACTGATGAAGATGATCTTTAGCACAGTGCTGGAGACCATGGCCTTGGGATATCATTGGGAGTCCTTTCCTGGAACCTGCTTGGGATATCATGGCCTCTGCAACAACCCATTAGTTAATTTTCTAATGAGAGACTTTGCTTCCAACCATGAGGGGGGGGATCTGCATATTGTGTGAGTGTTAATGTTATCCCATTAATATAATCAGACCACCATCTGATGTTTGGTGTAAAAACTACACACACACCCTGCAAGGATGGGAGACCTTTTGAGATGGTTTGCCCCCAGATACTTAAGGTATGGGACAGATTCCTAAGTGGTGTAGAAGAATATTCAGAAACATTTTACACAGTTGCTTTTTGAGTGTCCTCTTCAGCCCTTTGGAGTCCAACTGGCATCTTGGATTTCTAAGGAGCTTCAGGCTAGGACACAAACCAGTGAAAATGACTGGAAGGCAAAGTTATGAAGATGACCAAACATTTCTGAGGGCTCAGAATCACACTTACTGCATGATGGTGAGAGCTGTCAACAGAGTATATTTTTCAGCCTTCATTGTATTGTCAAGTAGCCACCCAACAGAGCTGTTGTAGTCTCCTATAGAAAATCCAGTTCTGGAGCTTTCTGAAGCCTGCTGTAATATATTGACAAGGCAGTCTGAGGATAAAGTTACTTATCTGTTTGTCAACCCAAATGCTGGTGTTGTATCGAGGACAGCCTGGTCAATTTTATGAGATCATTTTCAATTGTTGAAGCTTCATGACTTCAACAAGATGCTTACAGCTGTCTAGCCTACAACATGCCCTCTCAACTCTTGCCTACCCTGATTCACTAAAATAAGCTAGGTTGGAGGATGACCAGTGGGTCCAAACTATGGTGAATGCATCTTTGCAGGACAGAGTAGTGCTGATGGCCTTGAAAGATCTAGTGGTGTAACCAGGGTAACTAAAGCCGTTTATGCACTGCTTCAGACTTTTTAATGAAGAAGCCATATATAACTGCACTGGGATTTCAATGTACAATGGTTTAAAAATCAAATAAAAAATCATGAATAAATAAATTATGTTGCCTTAAAAACAGAGTTGGTGTTTTGGACTGAAACAGGTTTCAGAACAGGGATTTGCCATTAAATATGTTACTTCAGCAAGGAATTAACATGTTTAATTCCTTGTATTACGTGTATTACATGAAGTTGCCTTTGCATGGAGCAACACTACAGGGATATTCACTACAGAGAATTATCTATTTTATTTCTGCTTCTTTGAGATTATATTTTTAAAGGGAAGCAGCATATAAATATGTTGAATAGATACATTCTGGAAAGTTAAAGGAGTTGCCACTGTAGAAAATATCCACAAGGGTTGTGGTCCCATCACAATTCCAGAAGATGGCTTTAACTAGGAGGAACTTCATTTAATGTGATACTCTTTTCCTCTCTCTTGTAGGAACTGAAAATGTACTAGCAATGCTCAATTCAAGCACCACTTCAGGAAACAACTGTACCTACAGTGACATAATTAAAAAACAAGCTCTTCCAGTGTGCTACAGTCTCATCTTCATAGGAGGAATCCTGTTAAATGGAATAGCAGCCTGGGTATTCCTGCGTATTCCTAACAAGACAAGTTTTGTTGTCTATCTGAAGAACATTGTTGCAGCTGACCTCATCATGAGCTTAACTTTTCCATTTAAAATTCTGGCTGATGCAGAAATTGGACCCTGGCAGCTTAGTGTCGTGGTCTGTCGTTTTTCTGCTGTCATATTTTACCTAAATATGTATATCAGCATAACGCTGTTTGGTCTCATTGGTTTCGACAGATGCTACAAGATTGTAAAGCCTCAGTTCATCACATCTGTCCGCACGGTTCGTGGAAGCAAAATGATCTGTGCAGTGGTATGGGCACTGCAAATTGTTGTATCATTTCCCAATATTATCTTAACAGATAAAAATCCCACCAAACTGAATTCAAAGAGATGTATGGACCTCAAAAGTGCACTTGGAGTCCAGTGGCACAAGATTTCAAATTACATTTGCCTAGGAATATTCTGGATTGTATTTCTTCTCTTAATAGCCTTCTACAGCTCCATAGCAAGGAAAATATATACTTCCCATCAGAAATTCAAGAAAAATTCCAAGCTGACAAGGAAAAAAACCAATCGGAATATTTTTACCATCATGATTGTATTTATCATTTGTTTTGTTCCATACCATGTTGGCAGAATCCCATATACATTAAGTCAAACTTCATCAGATTTCAGCTGTCAGACACAAAATATACTGTTTTACATAAAGGAGCTTTCTCTGCTTCTGTCTGCTGCAAATGTCTGCCTTGATCCAATTATTTATGTATTCCTCTGTCAACCCTTCAAAGAAAGATTGTACAAGAAACTGCACCTGAAACTGCAGGGATCTGAAGAATTAGAAAATTCCAGGTCTAGAAAGTCAAATGCAATTTGTGAAACTGTTGTTATTAAATAAGTTACAGTTGTAAGCGACTTACATTTTGCTGGGGAGTTAAAACAATCAAGCACCTAAATCACTGGACTAATTTAAGACACACCAGAGAAATAACATCAGTGTACTGAACGGCTTGGGCCCTGGGTATCTGAAGGAGCGCCTTCTCCCATACAGACCTGCCTGTACACTGAGATCTCAAGGAGGGGGCCTTCTTGTAGTTCCTTCTTTTGCAGAGGTACGAGGCATAAGGACATACAAGAGGTCCTTTTCTGTGGTAGCCCCTAGACTTTGGAACAGCCTCCCTCTTGAGGTTTGCCAGGCACCTACATTGTATACTTTTAAGCCCCTGGTGAAAACATATCTTTTCAATCAGGCTTTTACCATCTAAATAGCTTCCTCAGGGTGCTGTCCTGTTAGGGAGGGTGGTGGATGTGGGAAGGAGGGAGGGAGGGGTGATATTTTTTAAAAAAATTTCTTTTGATATGTTTTATTCTTATTGTAAGCTGCCCTGGGACCATTTGGTGAAGGGCAGGATATAAATTTATTAAATAAATAAATACTGAAGCAACTTTACATATTAACAATACAGAAAAAAAAGACATTCTACTCTGGTGCCCTAGACTCCTTTACTGTGTTGTTAGAACTCCAGTGAACAAGGACTCAGATCTGCCAGTGTTACTGGCAGCATTTAACAGAAATACTGTGTGTGCTTTTTCTCCTTTCTTTCTGAATTATGCTACCATAGCAGATGTTTCATGGCACCACTTTTGTTATCTTCAGGGACAGCACTCAATACAGCCTTCCTTTTATTCAAAGTTCTTTAGAATTTCACAGCAGGACTATGGACAAAAAGTCTTTTCAGTTTTCACTACTTAAAAAAAAAAAAAGCAAAAGCACCGCTAATGTCTTTGAGGGTCTTGAAGTTCAGTTGTGTGTCTCCACAGCAACAGCCCGTGGTCTAGCGCAGAGCCAGGAAGGCAAAAAGTCCTCCAGGATAAGCACTGCTTCTCTCAACTCACTTTAAGGGTGTGATTCCACAGAGCATTTTTAGGGTGTTTATTTTCAAAGATCACCCTATTTGTGGCTGCAGTGGGAAATGCTGCATCACTCAGTTTTTAAAAGAAGCACCCCATAGCCCCTAACTTGATTTTCTTGTCCTTTGGTGTTTTTCCACCGCGCTCCTTTAATCCGGATCTAAGAAGATCCAGATCTAAGGAATGGGTACTCCCCTTAACCCAGATCTAGTAGATCCAGATTAAGGAAAGTACCCACTGTGTTTCCATGGGTGGTCTAGCACCCAATAGCAATGGGTGCTAGCCTGCCTGCTGTGGAAACACCAGAGCACCCATTTGCAAATCTGGACCTATCCACAAGTGGTCTGCCTGTCACCCCAGGTGTTTTGGGGGACAGGGTGTGCAATCTCCAAAGTTGCCTTCAGAGATTAGCAAAGGCTCCGAAGTCCCTCCGAAGTCATTCTGAAGTTGCCTTTGGAGATTAGCACAGGCTCCGCAGAAAAAAACCCTTCGGAGCCTTCGCTAATCTCCAGAGGCAACCAGAATGACTTCGGAATGACTTCGGAGGGACTTTGGAGCCTTTGCTAATGTCCGAAGGCAACTTCAGAATTACTTTGGAATGACTTCGGAGGGACTCCCGAGCCTCCTCTAGACCTCATTGCCCAATTGCAGTGGAAACAAGCTACCTATAATCTGGATTTTATCGCTGAAGACCCCATTGTAGACCCCTTTAATGGGGTCTACACGAAATTCGGATTATCGGTCCTGAAGGACCCATATGATCCAAATTTCCCTAGCTGTGGTAGAAACAGATGTGTCTCTAATGGGGTCCATAGTGGAAATGGGGTCATCCGGCTCTGAGCCTAATGGGTCCTTGCTCGTCCTTCAAGGGGGACTTAGTGTTAGTGGGAAAACACCCCATTTTAAGAAGGCTTTTTACTTGGAGCCCAATATCAAGTATACAAATGAGATTCCTCTTTAAGAGGTTGCATTTTAAAACATGGGGTGTTTTTCCACTGTCACTAAAAGTACCCATTAAGTACCCATTAATGGGTACGAAATGGCATTTTTGTACCCATTAATGGGTACTTAATGGGTACTTCTAGTGACAGTGGAAAAACACCCATGGTGGACAAATGAGGAAGATGGAGAATAAGGAATAAAATAAATCATTTCTTATTCTGTTTTGCAGCTAAGGATGGAGATAGACAACAGCTTGTGTTTTCTCATTCCCAAAAGCTATCAATGCTATTTCATACTGATGTAGTTCCTGAAAAACCCTCATTAGAATGCCTACTACCTTCTCACAACTTCTTTCTTTTGCTATGTCTACAAGAACCCTGGCAAACAGATTATTAAAATGTGTGAACTGGTTTTTTTAACTTTTTTAAACTATTGTATTAAAATTCAGTGGAAACATAAGTAATATCTGTATCATGTGCTTTCATATTCAGTAACTGTATGGTCAGAAAATACACACATTCCATCTTGTTGAAGCTAAGTCTGGATCTTGCTAGAGCCCAGATCGGAATCACAGCTGTTCCATACTAATGGAAGAATAGTCATCAGTTTTTCTTAATTTCTCCAGTTTAAAATAGTTTTTATTTAGCTGGTCTAATTTAAGAATGCAGCCTCTTCAGATAAAATATTATTATCCCCAAGCTAAGCACAACAGTACAGTGACCTTATAATCTTATAGTAATAGATGCTAAGTATACTGTGTACAAAAGTCCCAAGATATGCTCTTCTACTATCAGAAATTGACTTGTTACCTTGGATGTTACCTTAACCTCCCGTCTGAAGTGTGCCAGACACCATCACTATAAATACATTCACAAGATTAGTAAAGAAACAACCTCTTTCCCCTGACTTTTCCTTTCAGGCACTGTTGTTTTTAGGTTTTCTTTTTCAATGCTTCACTTTTATTATAACTCACACTGAGACATTCAGGCATAGAGTGGGATATAAATATAAATAAATAAATAGTAATACCCCATTTTTACTGATTCTTCTTAAGTTTAGCCTACATTGGAAAAGAAAACAATATCTAAAAGTCATGCTCCCCAATCTGCAACTTGGAAGATGCAAGGAGCTCCTGGCACTTATCTTCAGTACCTTAAGGCAACTAGTTTTTAAAAAGGCTAAGAGGCAGCAGGATATGAGAATCCCACTCCCAGGGTGACAGAAACTTGGCTGTTACAGAGTAATGGAGGACATCAAATTGAGGAAATGGGAAGTTCTCAGAAGAGACACTTTCCTTAGAAGGTGAACAAGTTTCCTCTTGCACTGAGGATTCTCTTCCAGGGAGGGCAGAGCTTCTCATAGTAGAAAATTCAGCCACTAGGAATGGAGATAGTTGGGTGTATGCTGACCACATGTTGATTTGCCCAAATGGTGTCATAATACATGTGGGCACTAATGAAATTCCAAAGTGGAGTTAGGAAGTCCTAGAATTTAGGTTGCTAATGAGAAAGTTGAAAGCCAGGACTTCCACGGTAGCTTTGTCAGAAATACTACCTGTTCTACACACAGGGCCAGCTAGGCAGGCAGCGTTGAAATGTCTCAATGCTTGGATGAGACACTGGTGCAAGAAAGAGGATATTCTATTCATTAGGCACTGGATACCATTTTGAGGTAACTCGGACCTGTACAGGAGGAATGGCCTCCACTTGAACAAAAAAGGGACCAAACAGAGCTTAAAATCAATAAGATGGCAGAGCAGTTTTTAAACTGAAGGTGGAAGAAAACTGATAGGAGAAAAAGACAATCCAGTTTGAGAAAAGTCATTGCTGAGTTGAAAATAATTATGTCTAAGGTAGAAATAGGCAATGAAGATGTAGACAGACCTGACTTTTCAAATGTATCAAAATAGAAAAGCGGAAATAATACAGCTTCAAATGGTAGAGAGAATGATACTATGTACCAGTGTTTATATGCAAATATTAGAAGTCTGCAGAATATAACGGGTAAACTAGACTGCCAGGTTCTACAAGGGAATATAGATACAGTAGGCATAACTGGACAAAAAAAACCAAAACAGTGGGGCAGTTATCCTTGGTTACAAACTCTTTAGGAAAGACATAAGAAGAACTTTGCTGGATCAGGCCACAGCCCATCTAGTCCATCATCCTGATCCACACAGTGGCCCACCAAAGGGCATAAAGCGGGAGGTGTTACTTTATATGTAAAAGAGAACATTGAATCATTATTTTTTTTTGATATAGCTAAAAGTGCATGTTATTCCACAGAATAACTGTGGATAGGGATATCATGGTAAAAGTAGGTAGGGATATGCTATCATTCCCCCAAAACAAGATGCTTAGGGCGATGTAGAGCTGGAGAAAGAAATCAGAAAGGCATCCCAAAGAGGAAGTTTTGTACTATTGGAAGACTTCAGTTGCCCACACACTGTCTGGGTGAACATTCACTCAAGCTATGCCAGAGAGATAAAATTCTTAGATATTTTAAATGACTGTGTGTTGGAGCAATTAACTGCTGAACAAACAAGAGGTTAAGCAATTCTCTACTTCCTCTTCAGTGGGTATCAGGATTTTGAAAAGTTAATGTAGCTGAACCATTTGGGAACAGTGACATAACTGAATAAAGTTCTGTATTTACAGAAAATAACTTACATGGCAACTCCAACACAGTCATTTTTTATTTCAAAACAGGTATCAACTCAAAAATGAGAAGGTTGGTGAAAAGGAAGCTTATAAGGAAGATGGAAAGAGCAAACTTTCTCCAGGAAGCTTGGTAGCTATTTAAACCACAATCACAGACACCTAGTTAAACTGTATTTTCAGAATAAAGAACGTGCCTTTCAAGGCCAAGAAGAGGCTTCTGTGGTCAACTAGCATTGTCAAGAAAACTATTAAGGGCAAGAAAGTTTTTGGTTTTTAAGTAGTAGGACTGTCCTAATGAAGAAAACAAGAGAGAACTCAAATTTTGGCAATAGAAATGCAAGGAGACAGTGAGAGAAACTAAAATGAAATCTGAGGAGCACTTTGCTCAAAATATAAGGTCAGATAATAAAATATTTTTAAATACATTTGAAGTAGGATGGGGGCTAGGAAGGGCAGTCCATTGGATCATGAGAGTGTCAAAGATGTATTGAAAGGAGAAAAAGAGGTTGCAGAGAAGGTGAATGAATTCTTTCCATCAGACTTCACAGAAAAGCACTTGGGGTAGATCCCTGAGCCTGAATTGTTGTTCTTTGGAAAAGAGTCCAATGAACTGAGGGAAGTAGTGATGGCAAGAGAAGTAGTAGGGCTTATTGACAAATTAAACACCAACAAATCACCAGATCCTGATGGGACCCACTCAACAGTTCTTAAAGAGCTCAAAGAGGAGCTATAGCAGAACTCCTAACAAAAATATCCAACTTGTCACTAGACTTGGCTTCCATAGTTGAGGAGTGGAAGACGGTAAAAGAAATTTCCTTTTTAAAATTAGTCTCAGATTAGTGGAAACCATCATTAAAAATAAGATCATCAAGCATTTGGAGGCACAGAACTTGCTATCAACATGGCTACTGTAAAGGGAAGTCCCGTCTAACTAATCTACAATCTTTTGAATATAGCAGTATGCAGGTATATAAGACTGGCCCTGTAGTTATTGTCCACTTAGATTTTAAAAAAGCTTTGAATAAAGTTCTTCATCAAAATGTTCTCAGGAAACTCAACAACGTGGAATCAAAGGACAAGTTCCCTTATATATAAGCAACGGGCTAACATCTAGAATACTGTGTGCCGTTTTGTTCACCTCTTTCAAAAAAGGATATGGCAGAACTGGAAGAAGATAGCTAAGATTCAGGAGATGAAAAATATTTCTTATGAGGAAAAGCAGGATTGGGCCTTTTTAATCTAGAAAGGAAAAGAGTGAGAGGGGAGACGTAACAGAAGTATATAAAATTATTGATGGCTTGAAGAGTAGATAGGGAGTTTTCCTCCCCCAAAATACTAGAATAATGGGTCACAAAGCATAATCAAACTTTAGAATTCCTTACCAAGGCAGCACACTTCTCATGTTCTCATGTTCCTATCATGACCTCTGGGTACAGGGCGGGATAAAAATGTAAATAAATAAATAAATAAAATCACTATTTTCAATCATTCACAGTCACAGTCTTCAATAATGGTAATTTTTACCCATTTCACTGATTTAGAGCCTATTTAAATCACAGTAAGAGAATCAAAGATGAGAGGATGAGAAACCAAAAGTGTCATATCTTTGTGTTAGAAAAATTGCAACCTGAAGAATGCATTCTTATCATGCATTTAACTGAATGAACTTAGACTGAGCACATGGCTTATGTTCCAATGATTCATGAAGCAGTATGTTTTACTCTCCAGTTTACGCATTCATTAAACACACAAAGGGGAAAAAATCTAATTGCACAAATGAATTATAAAAAATTTTACGTGTGTGGTTTTTGAACTGTGCTTTTACCTAACCACAAGTGGAAAACAGTTCTATTATACAGTACTGAGCAAGTCTGTATACTTTTAAGAGCATCACTGAACACAAACCCACCCCTTCAGTTAATTTTTTTGGTTTCACATACGTCAAGTGGAAGTTTTGAAAGCCACCGAAATTTGCCTCTCTACTAAAGCAACATTTCAATAAGCAACAAACCAGCAGAACACATGCATACATGAAGAAAAGGCAGCATATTGCCTGACCAAGACTTTGCCACCTCACAACCCTAATCAGAACCCTTAGCAGGCTTTTTCGATGGATCTGGGGCTATAGCAACTAATTCAGCTGGTATGTACCTTTTCAACCATTTACTACAACCACTTTTTATTATTGTGTATATTCAAAGCACATGCTGTGTAGATAATTGGTATTTCTAAGCACAGACATACTTAGCATACATGTCTTCTTCACAAAAGGAAGGACATAACACTCCAACCATATTAATTTCACATGTCCGAGTCAAGTCCTAAAGATGCAAAATTACCTGCTCTAAAAAGAGACATATTTTGCCATTTGTCTTATGTTTCGTTTTAGACATTCAAAAGTGTTACACTTCATTTACATCAGCCATTGTCATGAACCAACACTGTGTGACAACAGATGACTGCCAGTGCCATATTTTTTAATCCTCCTTGCATATAACTCTCAAGCTAAAGCTCTAATGCTTTTCTCCATGCAAGTATCTGCCCCAGAATTTTTTGTTAATAACACTGAGGTACCTCCAGTTACCCTTACAGAATGCATATTTCTTCTTGGAAAGAACGCAGCAGACTCCAACATCTCAGATATTTTGTGCGCCTTGTACTCACTGTCTCAGGCTTCAGGGGGAAAATGGCATAAGCATATTTATCAGTTTTTGCTGGCCTTTCATATTTTTTCACTTTGAATGTTAATATTCTATATTGACTCTTTTATAAGTTGTAAGCCTGGTGGGGTATTATGTATTGGTTGTAGTGTCCACTAGATATAGTAAGTGGACTTTTGGTTTATCCTAATCAAGATTTTAGGATGCAGCAAGATCTTTTTTGAAAAATGCTGCTAATTTCAAGTAATTTACTAGATGACCATCAATTTGTAGAGATTGATATTTTGTGATGGTTTTCTTTTCTTTTTTTCCTCCTCTATTCTACCATCACATCTATTATGGTAACTTTTTCTCAACCACAGCACATAACATGATTTTTTTTTACTGTTTTTCTGAATTCCACAGTATTTTAACCTTATTACTTTCCATAGTTTATGTTCTCACTGTTTTCTTCATCTAGCTGTCACCTTTAATGTTTTCAGTTTTTGCTTTTATGCTGCTCATTTGTAAGTCTGCCCTTGGTCCACACTTAGCAGGCCTCCATGTTTTCTTTCTGACTGCTTCAACCACAGCCTTTCCAGATGGTATCTACCTTAGGAGGTACTTTTCACGTAACAGCCATATAGTTGTTCTTCTTTCCAGCGTTCTGATCAAGTTTTCATGGTTTCCTTCTTTAAGCAGAATTTGTTTCTTCATAAGGCTGTGTTCACAGCTTAAGTTTTAATCCAGCTTCAGTCCACCTTCAGAGTAAAAGGTCACATTAGCAACATAACTTGTCATTTTCTTTGTCATTATCTTACCCAAAGGTGTATTTTTCTTAGTTAGATAAAACTAAAAGCAAACAGCTTATCACTTTTCCACAGTGTTCTCTCACTCTGAAAGTGGACTGAAGCTGGATTAAAATTCAGGTGTGAACGCAGCCAAAATGTCTTCTATGTGCACAGTCAAAAAAATTTCTTTTGCTTTGCTCTACTTGATGTAATCCCTCAAATCTCTTTTCTCCATTTAGACAAATTATCTTCTTAAACTGCTTCTACTCAACTGCTTCTAAAATGTACGCCAGTGATTATAAGTTTCTATAGTATATTTTTGTTACAAAAACATTGGTAAAAAATATTTTGTAAACTAATTCAGTATTTTCTTAAGCGGGAAGTGCTAAAGAAATGTTTTAAATAAGTACTTTAGAATTTACTTGTCAAATAAGTATGAGTGTAGTGAAGATCTAACAAAGCACTGCAAACGCATATGGCACATTAGTTTGGTTAGAGCAGAACCAAAGATTTTTATCTCATATGAGTGTCTTTCTGGGCAATATTTGGTAAAAGAAACCAAAATGACCTAGCTGATGGGGAGGAGACATTTATTCAAAGAGCTGATACAAGTTAGTCCCCTATTTGGCCAGAAGGAGAGGGAGAGACTATATGTTCAATTCAAACAAAAGCCTAAAGATTACAAAACGGAGAAGCAGGTCTTAGACTTTGCCATTTACAGCATGTGAATGCCAGGCTAAGCAGGTGTACATTCAACCCCTCCTATTTATGTATTCTACTTAAATTAAAACAGGTTTTCTAAATGACCTCATAAAATTAGCATATTATACAAGGTCATGTTTTCTATGCAAATGACCTTTCTACAAAATAGTCACCTTGGGGCCAGTTCACACTTACCAGTTTTAGCTGGTCTGTCTGCTTCCTGGTGAGGTCCATCTGCACGCTGCTGCCATCCCAGTCCTAACTAGCTATCAACAACTGAAATGTAGTCCACAGTTTAGCTAGGAACAGCTAGGTAGCTCCTGGCCAGCAGCAGTGCATTGCTGCAAGTGGGTGCGGCAACGCATCTGTGGCTATGCAGTTGAGCACCACATCACCACGGCAATGCCAGGGCATATGCTGGATGTTGCCATGGCCATTGCCATGGCGATCTAGCCTGCTCAGGCCTGGCCATCCACACTTCAAGTGCTGGTAGTCTGGCTTAAGACTTCACTAGTCCTTGAAGTCCTGCTGTGGTTCATCTTCACCTGACAAGCTCTTAAGTGCATGAAAGGTCCATTCCTTATTAAGGACTTTTTTTGTTTAAACCAGCGGTTCTCAACCTGTGGGTCATGACCCCGTTGGGGGTTGAACTACCCTTTCAGAGGGGTCACAGATGAGTCTCTTGCTGCCCCTCCCTCCCCCCTCCCAGCTGCCCCTCCCCCATGGTTGGGGGTCTCCACAACATGAAGAACTGCATTAAGGAGTCGCGGCACTAGGAAGGTTGAGAACCGCTGGTTTAAAACGTTCATTGTCTGTAGAAAGACATACTTATCCTGGTTGCTTTACATTGCCTTTTATTCAAGATTTCTTATCCCTTTTTTTGCAGAAGAAACCAACCCAGTGTAGACTAACGTCAAGCAGGAAGGAGATCACATCAGGAAGATTACTAGTTTGATAACAGAAGGTATGCAGCATTAAGAGGCATTGTGACAATACTACAAGACTGTTTTCTCTTAAAATCTCTAAATACACGTATATTTTTTCCAGGAAAAAAGTACCCAATATATCAAGTATACCACCACACTAAACAGCATAATTGAGATAGTGTTACAGTGTGGCTGAAGTGGGTGAGCAGACAGTTTTTGCCATTACTATGTTTCATTTCTTAGAAATGTTAAAAATAGCCACTTCCTCTTCAGTGTGGATTCTCTAGCCAGTACAGCTACAAAACCCACTGCTTCTACAGCAAGTAGGAAGGATCAACCATTATGTGGATTATTAAGTGCATATTTTCAGTAAATACATCTTTCCCCGTTTTAACCAAAAATTTCCTAAAATCATATTCAGGAGCAATATACATATTATACAAATACATATACATATTATCAAATTTTGGATTGGAGAAATACTGTAACTGAAGAATATGATTGCACAGATCAAAATTACTCCACTTCTATAGTGAATGCTTAATCAACATACTGATCTAATCTACTGACTAGAAATTCACTGATGCAAACATAACAAGAACTCATATATTAGGTATAGTGACGCCTCAGGGAAATTTTCTTCAAGGGGGTGGTGGGAGGAGCAAAGTTCTGACCGAAAACTTGGGATCTCACCCAATGCTCCGGCAGTCCCAAATTTCATGTTACCATTAGTGGAACAACAGGAACTATATTTGTGTCATTAAATATCAGGGACATTAATCTGACATATGGTCTTTTTAAAAAATCGCAGCTTTCAGGACACACATCTATCTTGTGTGCATTCACAAAATTCCATGAGATTTTAATTTGTTAACAAAAAGGGAAGGCATCAGCCCTGAGTTTATAGCCAAAATAATATCTCCTACAAAGTCAGGGTTATGCTAAACAGATTGCAAATAAATTCTTTGAATATTTTTTCTCCTGCCGGAACAGTGAAAAAAAAGAATTATAAGCCATTTAACTCAGTGAATTCTCTTGAGCATCTTGGGAAATTTTCATGTGGTTGTATAGGATTAAAACAAGGCAAAACCAGTGATGTTAAATGTTCAGAAATCCTTTTTATTTATCTTGTAGGTTCCAGTCCTCAAAGCAACAGACACACCCTTGTAAAGTAATTAAGATGTCCTCAATCAATTCTACAAGGTGCAATGTTTATTCTGAAATGGAGCCATTTACTTATTTTTATTACTTGATTTTTCTTATTGGATTCCTTGGAAGCTGCTTTGCCCTATGGACCTTTGCACATAGTGAGAAGAAACACAAATGTATGAGTGTTTATTTAATTAATCTCCTTACAGCAGATTTTTTGCTAACTCTTGCCCTGCCAGTAAAAATTGCTATTGATTTAGGAGTGGCACCCTGGAAACTGAGAATATTTCATTGTCAAGTTACAGCTTGCTTCATCTACATCAACATGTATCTTTCAATCATATTCCTGGGATTTGTAAGCATGGACCGCTGCATTCAGTTAATACACAGATGCAAGATCTATCGCATTCAAGAGCCTAGTTTTGCCAAGATGATATCAGCAGTAGTGTGGATACTGGTTCTTTTCATCATGGTGCCAAACATGGCAATTCCAATCAAAGAAATCGAAGAAGCACCAGATGTGGGTTGTATTGATTTCAAAACAAAATTAGGAAGAGACTGGCATGTATTTACAAATTTCATAAGCTCAGCAATATTTCTCAATTTTTCAGCCATGGTGCTTATTTCGAACTGCCTTGTCATCAGGCTGCTGCATCGAAATAAACACAATGAACGCTATTACAACATGAAGAAAGCCATGGTGAGCATACTGCTGGTCACTGCAGGTTATGTCATATGCTTTGTTCCTTATCATATTGTTCGGATTCCATACACTCTGAGCCAAAGCAAAGTTATAGTTACAGATTGCTCTCTCAGGCGATCCCTCTTTAGAGCCAAAGAATCTACCCTGCTCTTTGGTGTCTCAAACCTCTGCTTTGATCCTCTCTTGTATTTTTATCTTTCAAAGACATTTAAACTGAAGAGGGATAAGACTTCAGGACCACACAAAGAAAAAAATGCTTCCTCAGATGGTGCACTAGGAATGCAAGACTCAGACGCTTCAGCTAAAAGACAGGATGATTTTTCACACAATTGATTGACTTCTCATTAAAAATGCATTTGTCTTCTACCTGTTGAGTGACTCTCAAAGGCACTGCGCTTTCTAAGCTAAATAGCATATTTTCTGCCAGGCAAAATGAATTATTCCACACAGATAAAAATATTATTGCTAGTTTTAAGGCAAGGTAAGGTTTGGTTAGAAGATAGGCATTTTCTCCATTTTGCTTCTGAAATGTTTACTAACAAATGACAGTTATTTCATGGTCTTGTCTTCCCATGCCACAACACCAGTTCAATCAAATTCACTTAGCAATATTGACCACTTTGAAAAGCTTGAAATATTTTATCTTCAAAATCTTCTCACTTATTGCTATATATAACAACCCCTACAGAGTTAACATATCAGAGCAGCACAGATATAATGGAAAATTTCATTTCTTTATTTCACAGATATACCTCATTTCCAAGAGAGGCCAGTTTATATAAATAATAAAATGTAAAATTCAAGTTACCTTAAAATCATAAAAACAAAATACCAGAATGCAGAAAATCAATGAAGCCTCAGGAAGGCCCTCCAGGAATGATTAGATTTCAACTAAGGCTGCATCCAGACATCACTTACCTATCCCGCTATATTTGGATATTCCAGAATAAAGCATGGAATTCCAGAATATCCATGCTTTATTTCTGAATATCCAAATATAGCAGAATGAGTAAGTGATGTCTAGATGCAGTCTGGGTTGGGACCCTAAGTTGGGGCCCTTGAGTGCTGGCAGTCCCAGCATTAAGCTTACTCGTAGGGATGTGCCCAACTATTGTTCCTAAGAAGTTTCTTCTCAGCGAACCCCAGGACCATTAAGTGCATTATCTAACAGCTCTGGGCTCTCTATGGCACACAAAGGCAAAGCCCACACAAAAAGTGTGGGGAATTCTCTGTGTATTTCAGTCCCTGCCATTATCCTCCTTCCTCTGGGTAAAGTAACACAGCATGCAAGCACATAACCATCATGCAGGAATGTTATGACATCACATGTGCAATGTGGTCCTACCTAGAGGGAGAAGAATATGCCAGAGTATACAGAGTAGCATAATCCCAATCAACTTCCAATCAAGAATCTTGCCCCTCTACTCATTCTAAAGCAAGTTTAGTTTCTCTACTCATTTTGATGTCAGCCTCAAGCATAATGCGTGGTATTTATAAAATCAGGAGTTTACCAGAGCATGGATAACTTTCACAATACTATCTCCACCCAAACAAGGATCATAATTAATAAACTACTCAAAGACTTTCCTGTAAGACGGTGATGGCCAACCTATGACACGCGTGTCACAGGTGACACGCCAAGCCTTTTTGGGTGACACACTTGGTCACCTTGGCACCTGGGCATGTAGTGCTTGCTTATTCTTGAAGTGTGCGAAATACCTAGTTTCAGTTGAAGATTTAGCAAATGAAATTCAACAACAAAAATCACTAATGTAACAAATTATTTGTTTTTGCTTTTAAAAACTACATGTATGAAAAATATAACTTTTTTACTAGAACTACAAATATCACAAAATTATGGATATTTCTAGATGTGACACAGCACCTGAGTTAAGCTAGGTTTTCTTGCGAATTTTGACACACCAAGCTCAAAAGGTTCGCCATCACTGCTGTAAGATTAACTAACTTCAGGTGTCAGTGCTGAGTCTAGGAACATGTCAAAATCCTGCCCTTTTCAGGAAGGAGAAAACTTCATTGAAAGCAGGCTGGAATCTATCAAGATGGACAATGAATGACTGACAGACAATAAATTACTCCAACAGCATTCCTACCAAATCCAATGAGCCAAGCAAGTATATGGTAATATGGGCAACAACAAAACCCTACCACCCTTCTTAAAATGGGGTGTTTTTCCACTAGCACTAAGACCCCATTGAAGGACCCAGTAAGGACCCATTAGGCTCAGAGCAGGATGACCCCATTTCCACTACAGACCCCATTAGAGCAACATTTATTTCCACCACAGCTAGGGAAATCCAGATTGTATGGGTCCTTCAGGACCTATAATCCGTATTTCCTGTAGACTCCATTAAAAGGGTCTATAATTGGGTCTTCAGCCATCAAATCCAGATTATAGAGAGCATGTTTCCACTACAATTGGGCAATGGGATCTAGAAGAGGCTTGGGGGGACACCCATGGTGGGGTGCCCCAGACTCAAAACTTCAAAGTCCCTCCAAAGTTGCCTTTGGAGATTAGCACAGGCTCCAAAGAAAACCCCTTGCAAGAGCATTGTCACTGTCAAAAGCTCCGGAGGGTCTTTGAAGTTAGCAGCAGATCACTCCGGAGATTCTATGGAGCCACTCCAGAAGATCTTTGAAGATTCTCAGGAGTGTCTATGGAGATTGTACACCCTGTCCCCCAAAACACCTGAGATGACAGGCGGACACCTCATGGGTAGATCCAGATTTGCACATGGGTGCTCTGTGGTTTCCACAGCAGGCCGGCTAGCACCCATTGCTATTGGGTGCTAGACCACCCATGGAAACACAGTGCGTACTTCCCTTAATCTGGATCTAGTAGATCCAGATTAGGGGAAGTACCCATTCCTTAGATCTGGATCTTCTTAGATCCAGATTAAAGGAGCTCAGTGGAAAAACACCCATGATGTGTTAGTAGCACTGCTTTTAGCAGTGGCTGCATTGTTTTATCTATTCTGATGTCATTCAAACACTTGTTAGATTTCTTTAGTATTATTATTTTCCTTATGTGTTTTATAAATGTCAAAATTGCTCTGGAAAAGGGAGCTTTACAGAAAAAGGGACCCTAGAACTAATTAAGAGAAAATTGCTTTCCTATGATGTTTCATTCCAGCTTACCTCCTCCCAGTTAATTCCAGTAGGAGGAAGCGATGCAGAGAGGAAGACTTGGGGGGAGCATCCAATAAGCTCATAAGAGATTAAGAAGCTTCAAGGGCAGAGGCCTAAGCCACTGTCTACTAGCAGCCTGCTTGGAACCCACGAAGGTAGGGTGGAAGAAATGGTTCAATTCAAGCTTAGTAACAATATAAAAAGCTAACTCCTATCATAAGACTTTTCTGACCCAGAAATTTAGGTAAGATGAGGAATCTGTATGGGACTAGAGATTTCTGTCTATTTCATTAAACACTCAAACTATTCACTACTTCATAACAACAAAGAAAATTCACAACGGTCTCCAAAATTCTGTAGAAGTGCCAAGCTACCTTGCACATCAAGGACAAGCCATTCAGAGAAGAAGAAAATTGTCAATTGGATGGATTAAGACACAAAACATATTCTTCAAAATTCATCCTGAATGACTAAAGGAGACAGATCATCTGTTTTTTGAAGGATGAAATCTAAGCCAACACAGAATGCCGAGTTCTGAATGACAGTTAACAAGAAGGTGGCATGCAGTGAACACAACATGCCTGAAAGACAGTATACAATTTTCAACGTATATTTAGATCCAGCAGAGGACACAGAGGAAATTTGCAAGAGTGCTGAGAAGACGGAGGCTCTGTCTGGAGGCCTCACTTTGATTTTGCCAAACTGCTTTTTGATTCACTGAGAGATCAAACAGTAACAGTCAACCTGAGCTTTGTCCTAGCCCATATAGGATCTACCTTTATTAGTTTTGGAATAAAGATAATCATGATTACATCCCATTGAAGCCAATATAAAAACCAGAGGTACAGTTTATTTCATTTAAGAAAGACTTAAGGGATTACCACTGTCCTGCACAGCTGAGGGGAAGATTTCTGAGACAGCCAAGGAAGGCCCTCCAATCTGAACAGAGGTTCTACGAACTATTGTTTCCTGACAGAAGCATTCCTATAAGGGAAAAATCTCCTCAACAGCTTAAAACCTGTTTGCCCATACATTTTCTTGCCATGACAAAGCGGAACAAGTTCATAAATAAAGGATACATATTAAGCAACAGAATGCAGGTGTGGGGGTGCAATTTGTCCATCTCAGCTAAAGCAACTCTTGCTAAGAAAGCAAGGAGGACAAAGGACACATCCTGGGTCATAACACCACAGTACATGTAAACAATATGCAGCATCCAAGGATGCTGACACGAGATATCCACATGCACAGAGACAGGCTTCTGTTGGCCCTATACCATATCCTTGCATTTACTGGTTTAGTCCAGTTCTCTTCTTGTAACCAAATATGGGCACCCCGGGGGGGAATTTCCATTGAGAAATGTATTCTGTAACTGGGCATAAAAAGCCCCTAAATCTTCAGTAAAAGGAGACTCTTTTCGCTTGGCAACCATCCTGCGTGTGAGTCCCAATTCGTTACTACGTGCAGGTAATACAGAACTGAGGAAAAAAACAAGAAGACAAAGGTGGAATAACTTCAAATTATAGATCTGGAAGCACTTCCTAAGATATCGCGGACAACCACCAACTGCTTACTTCAAGACCTCATATAAGAATTGGCTGATTCTTTGATGTGACTATCCGTAAGAAGCAATTCAGACACAAAAGGAATTAGAAAAAGTGACTATACTTTGCAAGGCTGAGAGAAGCAGAAGAAGATTTTAAAATGGACAATGTGTCTGAATAGAATCAGGGAAGCTGCTGAAATGACCCTCAATGAACTAGTGGACATTTTTCCAGATAATCACCCGGAATTCAACAGAATTACCACCACCCTTGGCTATTATGGAGAAGCTAACTATAGTATCATTGATTGTACTGTGTTAATGAACCAGCTTTAGATAAATACTTTTACAAAAAAGAATGTGTCTTAATAAAGACATAAATTAAACCAAAACCAACCACAGTAGTTATAATTAAAGCTATAGATATATGTACACTTTGTTGGTATGCAGCTTTGCACTGTGTTTTGATAGGGAAAGATGGAAAGCAGTACTTACCAGAGGTATAGGGAAATGTGTGGCATATTGCAAATGGCGAAGTAGGGTGTAGTTTGACGGGAAGATCAACTCCCTCAGTTTTTCCCTTTTTGTTGACTTTTCTCTGTTTGTGGGCATTATTCCATCTGCTACAGACACAGAATTCAGATTCTCACAAGATTCCCCAGGCATTGGAGAAAAAATCTAAGTCACAAAAAAACAAATATTTAATGCTATAAATAGAGGAATTTATTAGTTTTATGCTACAACCTCAAAGGGGGTATGGAGGTAGTTAATATCCTATCCTCCAGATGTTATTGAAATTTAACTCCGATCAATCTCAAGCAAGGATGTTGATACTAGAATCTAAAGGATGCTGCACAACTAACTGAGTTACAGGCCAATGGGATTAAAAACCAATTGTCTTAAAATATGAAACAACTAAAAACACTTTTATTCTGTTTTCAGTAGAAGTTAATAAGGCATCCAGAATAATTACCCATTCATAAACACTGGATTTTTTTTTACTTGTTAACTATTGTTTTGATTTCAACCAAGCTTAATTTCACATGTGTGCTTTAGAAGCACATTCACTGTGCTCTTTTTGTACATTCTATAAAAAAAATGTGATGGAAGCCATCCAATTTTTTTTGGCTTATGATTAACTATTAGATGGGAGAAAGAGAACTGAACAAAGAGACTGTTCTTTGGCTTGGATGTGCACAGAGATGCAACAACAACTATAAAGTCAACAGAATCAGGACTTGTTTCCCTATTCTTCTTAGGCTCTTGTATTAACAGACATTATAACCATTACTTGCTTGGTTAGATTAATATGTAGCACTGGTTAAGCAGTATCTTTCATGTTTTGAAAGTAGATTCAATACTCGGTTTCTCCGTGCTACCTTTTCTGATCAAGCCATTCATGATTGTCTGTCATTAATACCAGGCAAAATTAGCTGGGCACACAATGAGTTGAATATCTTTGCATGTTTTTAGAATGAAGTACAAAAGATCTTGGAGGTAACAGTGTAAAAAACTGTCTCCCTTTCTTTCTTTCTTTCTTTCTTTCTTTCTTTCTTTCTTTCTTTCTTTCTTTCTTTCTTTCTTTCTTTCTTCCTCCCTCCCTCCATCTCTTCCTTCCTTCAACTAGATAAATCAATAATAGCTCTCATTTTGCCCCCCTGCTTCTTCATAGAAGGTTGATGTGCTTTAATTTAAACTGTTCCACGTTCACCTGGAACATCTTTGACTGACCATCCAATGGCACTCCTTTTGGGAGAGCCTGGAGTGATAAGAGTATCCTTCTTTGGCTTCCTTTCATTGTGACAGTTCAGAGCTATCTCAACCATCCATCCCATCTAAACAAGGGATAACAGGCAAACACCAACAGAATAAACACGTTCTTTCTTTATGAAGGAAAATTGCTTAACACAAATGTATATCAGTAAGGATAAAGGACATGAAGTCATGCTACTGTGCTCAGGAAGTGTTGATGATGACAGTACTCTGAACACAGTGAAAACAGCAGGAAGGCAATATAGTGGAAACAGATGAGTTAAGTTTTGTAAACCTAATAACATGATGCTGTTCCAAAGAAAAACCTGAATATGGTGGAAAGAAGTGAGATATGCCGATAGTGCTGTATGTAAAGAAATAGAAGTAACATTGGTTACAAAGTATTCCAAGTGTCAAGTCATGCTCACATATGTAGAAAAATGAAGAATGTATCTTCTAAAAAAGTTGAACATGTTAGAAATTAAGAAAGAAATGTACTTAAGAAGGAAAGAAGTGAAGAATTTTGAATATTGGCTAGTGTATCCAAAGCATCAGATGAGACCATGCTAGCATATGTAGAAAAACAAGGGATGTCAATAATAATAATAATAAATTAAACCTACTGGAAATTCCGAACCAAAGTCTGCCTTAAAGTCATTCTTGTCTACATCATCAAAAATATTAGTGGTTCCCGAGTCAATGTACATATGTTCCATTATATTATGCTCCTAATAATCATCAAAAAAGAAAAAGAAACACCAGTCAAAGTATAATGTTAAATCAATGGTGACTGGCCACAAGTTGTTAATAAAAATTAAGCCAGGATTAAAAAACAAAAGATGAAATTAAGAATTGCCTTAAGCAAATTAAAGGGGGAGCTGTACTACTAACACTAGTAATCAAAACAGAATATTTCTGAAGCCCCCATACAAAATAAATTAGCAATCACAAAAAGACTTTATTCATGGCAACAGTCTGCACACCTTGTTTACAAAACATAAGTGATCACCTAGGAAATGTCTACTGTTGCTACAAAGTCATTTGTATCATTCTAGAGGAAACTGCTGCAAAATCATCAGAACATCTCCAGAGAATTATTCCTGAAGACAGAATGCATTGCAAGTTATACATAGGGCCAGTGTTCTCAAGAGACACTACAGTAGAAGGAAACTTAAGGAAATAAAAACTGTACATCAATATTCCAAGTGCTTTCAAAGAATGATGATTCGAGGGAAGAGAACCAAGAGAAGCTGTAGTTCAAAGGAAAAAGTGAAGTAAAACCCAAGTGTAAATACTTGCCCATGAATTTCAGCTTCTATAAATTATAGCTACAGATAACTGTAAGATGACTAAAGATGACTATACTGCAGCCACAGTCTGACACCTTAAAACCTAGGGCCCCAAAACAGTGAATTTGTTTTTAGGATGTGATCAAACAGGGTAAAAGAGGCATACCCAGGGTGAATCTAAGTTAGGATTTTTTAAAAAACACTCCCAAGACTCCAATTATCCATTCCTTCCACAGACAGGAAAGAATAATTCCTGGGGTGTGAGTCTTTTGCGGGGAAGGTGTGGTGGGAAGCTACAGAAACGGCTGCTGGTGGCACACAAATCGGAGAGCTAGAAATCTGGACTTCAGCATTCAATGAACGGCCAGCACTTGTTATGAAAGGGTTGCCAAGCTTCACAGCAAAAGAATGCAATATTTTCTTTTTGGGATAGGTACACAAGAGCATGTTTTGTAAAACAGCCATTTGAAAAGAGCCTGTAGTGATCACAGCCTAATGAATACGCAGAAGAGTGCATGAAAGAGCTTTAAAAGAAAAGCATGTCTATCTTTTATTAAACTTTCTAATAACTAGTGTTTTTGTAACAGACTGCCATCACCAAATTGATAGATGTCACATATATTAATTAATAATTAGTAGTGTCCTAAAATCTTTTAGAAAAATACAGAGCTGTCCCTGCTAAAGTACTATATGAATTCATATTGTTAGACACTGAAATAGCATGTAAGCTGAAAATACAACACAAATGAATAGATTTGTTTACAATTTATTTAATACATTTTAAAGTTTGTTTTTCAAAAAAAATGACACAACCAAGAACTCTAGGCTTCAGGACTATATTAGAAAAGGTGAACAAGGAAAATGTTATACGTATAAAACACTATTAATTAGCAGAAATTTTGATTACAGAGAACTGTGTGGAATCAGGCTTTTTAACTAGTACAAAATAGTGAGGCTTTTATTTTATTACCTTTGAAGTGCGGTAGGGATTATCAACTTCATACGTACACTGTACATTTCATTTACACAATTGATTTCATATCCCGTATCCTTAGCTCTTAGCCTTGGGTGACAAATAAGCCCTACAATGCCTTTTAAGTTCTGTGTAATTTTTTACCTCCACTATTGTCCCTTCTTAACTGGAAATTAGCAGCAGCCATTTAGTTGCTTAAATTATGACAGTAGAACTGGAAATAAGCATTCACACAGCATGATTTTGTTTTTCAAAAAATGCCTCACTAGAGACAATAAGTGCCATATTAGAGATTACTCCTTGGTTGTTTCTACACATGGCCCCAAAGCCCAACTGCTGGGGCAGGAGGGGCAGGTTATGTCCCAGAGGCAGCAGAAGCACCATTCACTTTGCTGAAGCTTCCAGATGAATGTTGTAAATTGAATTATTCTCAAAAAAGCAATGTTTTCCTCCAGAGGACTGGAAAAAATGGCCAGAGATCAGTCAATCTGTCAGTTATCTAGGGCAACCCCAGGAAAAAATAGCAGCCACAGTATTACACCTCCCCCCTCCATTCATTTAAAAGGGAGGAAACAAATTTCATCTTACAGGAAAAGCAACACTTGCAATAGTTGCCGCAGCACGGAAGCTGCCTAGGGGTGGGAAAATTTGGATGCCCAGCCCACAGAGCTCCTAGAGGATACCCATTCTCCCCATGCAGATGCAACTTTTGATTCTGATAAAACCAAGAACACTATAATTGAAGATTTGTTTGAATAAGATTTGTTTGATTTTTAGTTACGGTATTATTTTCTCTAATATGAACAAAATAAAATGAGCTTCTTACCTCCAGTTTCACTTCTTGCTCCCTACAGTATCGTTCATCCAAATTCTCCCCAACTGGAGAGCGTGATCTAGAAGGTGCAGGGACGGACAGATCTCCACGTGATATTAAAGTGCACATGTAAGCGTCATGAGAGAAAACATCATGTCTTATAAATTCGCAGAAGAGCAGCACCAAGTTCACAAATTCTATCTTCTCATGTTCACTGTTTGGATCAGCTATCAATAGAAAAAAATAGATTTGATTAATGACCATTAGGTTCAAGGAGGATTTAAAAAATGACTTCCAACATGGACCTTTAACAAGAAGTATCTGGGCCAGGATGAATCTGTTTGGATGGCCTTCTCTACAAGCCACCTCTGACAGAAGCCAGGACAGCACAACACAGGAAAACGGACCTTCCTCCTGGCTGCTGCTCATCAATTTTAAGGCTGCATCCAGACAGGAATACTTCCCAGGATTGTAGAGCAGCTGTCAAAGTGCCAGACAAGTTTTACAATGCTCCGCAGTCCCTGTGAAGTAAAACCCAACACTGCACAGTAAAGAAAAAATACTACTTACATCAGCTTTGGCTGCAGTTTCCCTTCCCTCTGCATTTTCCAGGGTGTTTGGGTGAGATCTCACAAGAGTTTGCTCTCACCCAGGATGCAGCAGGTCTCTTAGAGAGGGAGGGATTGACCACATGGTCAGAAAAGGCCTCCCCGCTACTTCAAAGAATTGGAAGAATATGGAAATGTTCCATTCTCCCTGCAGAGCTGCTTTACTTCACTGTAAATGTTGCATTTTTAATTTAGATCTGGAAGCACCATAAGTTGCTTTCCCCAGAGTAGCTCACTTCTTCTTATCTGACATCTCCAGATCAAGACAGTTATTCATATCATTTAAGTTTCATGTTTGTTTTACTGAATCATTTTTTATTATTATTATTTTAGGGATGGTGTTCTGGATTATTTTTGAGCCAATATTTCAGCTAGTTTTTATTACACAGTATATCGTTGGGAGAGGGGTTGGTTGAAAAGTAATAAATGTACTGTATTTTCCGGCGTATAAGATGACTGGTCGTATAAGATGACCCCCAACTTTCTAGTTAAAATATAGAGTTTGGGATATACTCGCCATATAAGAAGACAACACCCGGCGTATAAGACGACCCCCGACTTTTGAGAAGATTTTCCTGGGTTAAAAAGTAGTCTTATACGCCAGAAAATACAGTAATACATTAATCTATCAGTGAATATGTAAGTCAAGTATTGTAAATCTCAGGCCTGCAGGCTAAATTTTGCTACAGGTTGATTCATCCCCCCCACAGTCTGTTCCCCAGATGCTTCTACCCTAGCTGAGCAGCTCAGCTATCTGAACCACACTATGCCAGTTTGACCAGTTCAAATTCTGAGCCAAGGAGACAGAGCAGTGTGGCATGGAACAAGGATAGATTGCACCATGCCTTCTCTTTGCTGGATGGCTGGGGAGCAGAGATGCAGTTCAGGAGTGGAGCCCTGATCCACTGCATATGCTTATTCTCTAGTCCTGCCTCTCCTCTAACCTCCATCTCCACTTCCTCCTCAACACCTCTTGTAAGGCAGGAATCCCCTTTTGCACAATGATCCTAGAGAGCTAGGTATGAGTGTGTATGTGTTTGTATCTACCCTCACACATGTATATTAACACTCAGTCCCATTTGCCCATGAATTAGTAATGAAATTTAAAATTATGCAGGCATCTAAAAAGTTGTTTCAGATACAAAAACATCCTGTTTATCTGTGAAGCAATGTGGGCCTTCTGCACTTACTTTTATTGATCCTAAGCAACTCTTCTGGATCACGCAATCAAGCCCATAGATGGATTGGATTGCCTTTAGACTGGAACACTCCTATCTGTACAGCAGCATCAAGTCCCAGCTAGCCTTCACGCCAGTTTTATTCCAGAATATCCAAATGTAGCATAAAAAGTAAATGATGTCTGGGTGCAGCTGTACTAATAAGCAATAGGGAAGCCCTTAGTATACTTGGAACACCAGCAAGTGCAGAAAAGCCCTGAGGCTTAGTTCCGGGTAAGAATACACAAGATTATATTGCCAGAGTGCAGTATTTTCCCAGCTGTCATTTTTTTAAAGAATCTTGTTCAGGATAAATAAGGTTGGAGAAAACAAATTTTCTCAAGACTCTAGCATGAATTTCTATCTTACGGAGATATTGCACTACCTCAGAGCCAAAAGAAAAGTAAGTAAAGAAATATTTCCGTTCCCAAAGACACTGTTTTGGAAAGTTATAGCCATCTAGAACAACAAGAACTGTAGGTCAGGCAGAATAAGGAAAGGAGGAAAGGATACTAACACCCCTGGTAATAATGAAGTAGAACTAATTCAGCACTGGGACAAAAGGTCAAAATATTCCACCCTGCTCAGAAAGAGAGAAGATCTGATGCTTACATAAAAATGGGGCTTGGGTATCTAAAAACCTAAGAAGAACATTCTGAAAAACAGGAAGACTGGATCCAGCAAGCGATGCTGAAGAAATTGATTCCTTTTCATCCAAAACTTCTGTCTCTCCACATCGCTACAAAAACAGAATAAAACTAGTCAGAGTAGAATTGCAAAACAATCTGTCTTCCCTGCTAACTATAAATCCCACATACTGTTAACAGTTGCCAGTTAACCCAGGTTATTTATGATAGATTCTACAATTTGTCATTTCATTGCATATGGGGAACAGTCTACAAATTAAAGCAGTTTAGAGACGTTTGACAGAGTTAAGGGGCAACCAATATGGAGTAAGGACTGGCAATCTGTCTTCATTCGATATCTCTAGGCCACGAGAAAAAATAAAGAGTGCCTTTACACTGTTTCTGAATGATGAAACTACAGAAATTGTAAAGTGATCTGAGCCTTTTGACTGACTTTGTTATAATAAACTGTTATGAACACATCCAGAAGAAGAAGGAGAGTTGGCTTTTTTGCCCCACTTTTATCGCCCATTTAAAGGGACTCGAAGCGGCTGACAAACCTTCTGTTCTTCTCCCCACAACAGAACACTCTGTGGGACTGTGAGAACTCAGAAGATAGCTGTGACTAACCCAAGGTCACCCACCTGCCTTTGTAGAGGAGTGTGGAATCAAACCCGGTATTCCCAGATAAGAGTCCAGCTCCCTAACCACTAGACCAAACTGGCCAACATAGATTTGTACTCCAATATTCCTTTCAGGAAGCAGTTGGCCACAAATTAGGACTAGGTGAGAGACTGTAGGACAACGATGAAACTGAAAGTCCTGCTGTGACATGAGTCCAACCATACGACAGGACATCCAAAAGCACAAAAGACTTCATAAACAAAAGAAAGCCTTCCCACTGTGCTCCTTCCCAGATTTCCTGCTCTGATATAAATGTAAGAACCTTATAGAGGCTCACATATATAAGGTGTAAAATATTTGATGCTATATTTACAAGCAAGCATCTACTCTAAATACTCACTTCTTTGGTTACTTCTTTGAATTTATGCCTTTCTCAAAGTTTTCAGGGCATGTCACAATAAAACCAATATAAAAACACAATTAACATGAACTCACTGATACAATAAGTAACAGAAGAGGGAGAGGAAGCTGTTCCTTCAGCCAAGCACTAGGAAAAGGAGGTGCATCTTCACCATTCATATAAATAGAGGTAGTGAAGAGGCTAGACAGACCTCAGAAGAGAGCTTGTTTCACACCCCAGGGGCTACCACAGAGAAGGTCTCTCACATTCTCTAGCACTGCTGATACAGGGGCCCTACCAAGAGGGCCTCCCCCACAGATCTTAACTGAGGAGGAGGTCTACAGGGGAGAAGAACCTCCTTTAGATATCTGGACCTCCAGTTGTTTAAGCCTTTGTAAGAACATAAACTGAGCTCAGTGGCCAATTGGCAAGCAGTGCTGGTAGCAAACTGATTGGCCTAATATGAGTGTAGCCTTGCTGCTATGTTCTGTACTACCTGTAGCTTCCAAAATGTCTTCAAGGGCAGCCCATCATAAAGCACACTGCAATCTAGTCTGGATATTATTAGAGCATGGATCAGTGCGGCCACATTATCTGTGTTAAGAAAGGGACACAGTTTGCAAGCCAGACTGACTTGGAAGCAGGCACTTCTGGCTACCCTGCATCTGAACCTCTTGTGACAATGAAGGGCCCAGGAGTATCCTTGAATTATGCACCTGTTCCTTCCAATATGTTTACCCTACTTGATGGACTTCAGAACCCCTGACATTTGGGGCCTATTTGCACTTATTGGCCTATATGATATAACAATGCCACCTCAGACCAGTAAGGACAGAGCACGGTGGTGGCCATTCACACTATGAGCACTGAACTAGCCCTGTACCTGACCAGCAGCACTTATAGCATGAATGGCCAGCCTGGGGCTTCTCCTACCTCCAAGGCAACATCTGAATGGTCATCTGCTGTGTGGTCAAACATTGCCATGGCAATCCAGAAGCTGCACACAACTGCACAGCCACAGCCACACAGCCACGCCCACTCACCATGCCACATCTGGAAGTGGTGTGATCCCGATGCTTCTGGGAAGGCTGTAGACTACCTTTTAGCAATCCACGGATCACTCCAGGGACAGATTATCCCACTCTGGCGCAACAGTGGCAGAGAAGCACATTCAGGCCTGCTCTACAAGCAGATAGAAGTGCTCCAGCAAATAAGTGCAAAATGGTCCAGACCATCTCCATCTTGTCTGGATTAAAGACTCCCCCAATGTCTTTATGTAAATATGAAAAACCATAGGTGATAGAATCGACTATTGTGGGAGTTCACAGGATAATCCTCAAAGCTCTGGTATCATTCTAAAAGAGAGAAATGAAAGCCTTTCCAAGAGGATACAATGGTTCTTGGCACAAAAGCTGCCAAAAGATCAAGGAGAATAGGCATGGTAGCATTGTCCCTTTTGATCTCCTGACATAGATAATCAGTCAAAACAGTGCCATGACCAGGCCTGAAGCTAAACTGAAATGAATCCAAATAATCATCTTTCTCAGAGTTTGCCTGCATTTGCGCTGCCACACCCAGCTCTTTTCGCATTGCCCCTCATTCTGAAACAAATTCTGGAAGAAGAGGCAGTAGGGATGTGCACGAATATTTGTAACATTCAAAATTCAGTCGAATTCGGACATTCGATTCAAATCAAATGTTTTGATACATTCATATGAAGCTTTGTACAGGATCCGTATGCTATTTGTACGCATTCATATATAGGATCTGTATGCTATTTGCATGCATCTGTATGGGATCCGCATGCTATTCGTATGCGTTAGTATGGAATTCATATGGGATTGAACATTCGTATCAAATACGAATCCTACCATATTCGAAGGAGATCTATTCAAACAAATACTAATGTTCTTGCATTCAATACAAATCAAACACACACAAAAAAACATTTGTGCGCATCCCTATGGGGCAGCAGTCCACAAACTAGTGTGGACTAGGCCAAGCCCATACACCCCATCATGTTTCATCTTCACCAGACTGCATGCCCCTGTGATGGTCCAGTATACTATGGGAGATCCTTTTTAGCTGCACTCTAGGATGCATCACTGGAAATGGGTCTCCCACAAAACTAGCCAGACTGGAAACTTCAAAAGCTGGGGCCTTTTGTGCTTGCCCATTAGAGCCTTGCCGCTGCCTCTGAGGGCTCTCTGGAGGCAGAAACAAGGACTGGGGCAGAACATAAGAGGAGCCTTGCTGGATCAGGCCACAGCCTACCTGGTCCAGCATCCTGTCCCACACAGTGGCCCACCAATTACTTATGGGCATTTCAAACAAAAGACAAAGCTGAAACCTTCACCTGCTCTTGAATCCCTGCAAAGGCCTACACCTTCAGAGGCATCCTGCCTATCTCTCCAGCCTGGAGAGTGTACCTAGGCATCCATTCTAGCAAGCATTGCAGATGGCCCTGTACTGCTCCAGAGGTTGCTTGTTCTGGTGTGGGACAGCCTACCCTGTCCTAGAAAAATATATATGAGTGCAGAAAGAGCCCCCCTCCCCAAAACCTTGTCCAAAAAAATTAACAGCAACTGGGCAAAAATTATTCAATAGTTTTTGCATATGATGCCCTTTAATGTTTAATCATAACACTGAAGATTAGATACAGTGAAGCATCAATGCTTAACAAATTGATGAAAAACAGTTCTGAACAGTTTTCCCTGGAAGTCGCCTATTGCAAACCCAGAAATTGTTTGAACCTGAACTGTTCAAATAATGGCACAAGGAAAGGCTTTTTCTTTCTGTTCTAATAATAATGAGATGGTCTGTAAAGAGACAGGCCCGGTTCCCATTACAAGCTTAAAACGGTTTTCCTAAACCGAAATAATAGAACCAGATGCTAACACGAATTTGCCTGATCCCATTACTTTCAACTTAATCACGTTCGATCCGGATTCTGAGGATCGTATGTGGCGTACGCGACTCAAGGGGGGATTCAAGTGGCTACTTTCTAAAAGCCGTTTTTCAGGGCTGCCTTGCCCTCTTCCTCCTGGCATGAACGTGCCACCCATAACAGAGCCCCACCTAGCTGGGTGGCTGGATGACTGCCGCTTGCCTGGATGGATGAAAAACAGCACCAGGCAGCCAGCAATTCTTTAAGAACATAAGAACATAAGAACATAAGAACATAAGAGAAGCCTTGCTGGATCAGGCCACAGCCCATCTAGTCCAGCATCCTGTCGCACACAGTGGCCCACCAAATGCTCATGGGCATCTCAAGCAGAGACAAGGACAAACCTTCTCCTGCTCTCGAGTCCCAGCAGATGGCCCTAGAAGCGCCCCATTTCCTCCCCCCCCCCTCAGCCTGAAAGATGCACCTAGGCATTCGTTCTAGTAGCCATTGATACATCTGTCATCCATAAATTTGTCTAACCCTACCTTAAAGCCATCCAGACTGGTAGCTGTCACCACCTCTTCTGGCAGCACATTCCATAGGCCGATGACCCTCTGTGTGAAGAAATACTTCCCCCTGTCAGACCTTACGCTCCTACCCATCAGCTTCATAGAGTGCCCCCTGGTTCTAGTGTTGTGCGATAGAGAAAAGAAATTTTCTCTATCCACCTTTTCTATGCCGTGCATAATTTTATATACTTCAATCAGGTCCCCTCTCAAACGCCGTCTCTCCAGACTGAAGAGGCCTAGACGTTGCAGCCTGGTTTCGTAAGGGAGGTGTTCCAGACCCTTAATCATTCTGGTTGCCCTTCTCTGCACCTTCTCTAGTTCCACAATATCCTTTTTGAGGTGTGGTGACCAGAATTGTACACAGTATTCCAAATGTGGCCTCACTATAGATTTATAAAGGGGCAAAATGACACTTGCTGACTTATTTTCTATTCCCTTCCTAATTATTCCCAGCATTGAATTTGCTTTTTTTGCTGCTGCCGCACACTGGGTTGACACCTTCATTGAACTGTCCACCAAAACCCCGAGATCCCTTTCCTGGCGTGTTGCAGAAAGCTCAGACCCCATCAGTTTATAGACGTAATTTGGATTCTTGGCCCCAATGTGCATTACTTTACACTTGTTAAGATTAAAGCACATTTGCCACTTGGTTGCCCACTCACCCAATGCTAAGAGATCCCTCTGGAGCTCTTGGCAATCTCTTTCAGATTTTACTACCCTAAATAATTTAGTATCATCAGCAAACTTTGCTATTTTACTATGTACCCCTTTTTCTAGATCATTGATGAATAAATTAAAAAGCATTGGTCCCAGTACTGAGCCTTGAGGGACCCCACTTTTTACTTCTTTCCACCCTGAGAAATTGCCGTTTACTACTACTCTCTGCTTTCTGCCCTTAAGCCAGTCACAAATCCAGGACAGAACCTGTCCTTTTATTCCATGGCTGGTGAGTTTACTCAGTAGCCTTTGATGTGGGACTTTGTCAAAAGCCTTCTGAAAGTCCAGATAGACAATGTCCACTGGTTCACCTTTATCCACGTGTTTATTGACACTCTCAAAGAATTCCAACAAATTTGTGAGGCATGATTTACCTTTGCAGAAGCCATGCTGGCTTTTGTTCAGCAATGCCTGCTGCTCCATATGCACACTAATTTTGTCTTTAATAATGGTTTCCATCACCTTACACGGAACTGACGTTAAGCTAACCGGTCTGTAGTTGCCTGGATCACCCCTGGATCCTTTTTTGAATATTGGTGTTACATTTGCTACCCTCCAGTCCTCAGGTACGGAGCCTGATGTTAGGGAAAGATTATATATTTTTGCTAGAAGGTCGGCAATTTCGCATTTGAGTTCCTTAAGGACTCTTGGATGAATACCATCTGGTCCCGGTGACTTGTTAACATTTAGTTTATTAAGACATGCCAGGACCTCTTCCTTGGTTAATTCTTTCCCCTCCTCTCCCCATTGCCCAGGGCACACAGCAGCAGCAGTAACTCAAGCCCCTTTCGCCTGCTCACCTCCACAGCCGCACATTCACACATTAAACATTCACACATCTCGCTGAAACTTCAGCTGCTTTCCTCCCTTTTCCCTTTCTAAAGGTCAGAACTTTTAGAATTGCGCAGAATTGCAACTGTTATCAGGTGTGAAGTGGGTGGATTGCTACAGTGTAACAGCTGCTTAGGGGGTGGATTTTTACAGTGAAATCACTATCTTTGGAAGCAAGCTATTGGGGGAGGGAAACCCTAAACATGCATTCTCATCCCACTAAAACGGTATGGTTTCCACAGCAAGAAATGTAAAACGTTTCAAGCGCACGAACCGGAGTGAGACCTGTTGAAGTGAGTGTTAATATTTACAATGCTTTGGGGCGATTTAACACGCGGAAAGCGTGTTAAGCCAACCTGATGTGGGGACTGTGAGGATCAAAACCGTTTTGAAACCGTTTTAAGCTTGTAATGGGAACTCCCCCACAGAGTTGTGAAGTCCTTGATTCAGACTGTCTGAAAAAAATTCTATATCTATAAGTTCAAAAGAGCAAAGCAGCTGCACTCAAATCTTGCTTATAAAAGCATATGTTAATCTAAAAGCTACTCCTCATTTAATCTGAATTGTGCTATAATCTCCTCCTATGCAGTGGAAATATTAAAAGACAACTTACTTCTGTTTCTATTTCAGCTTGTCTCTTCTCCAGAATTTTAGCCACAGCCATCGCCCTGTGCTTGCCAGATCTTTTACTGCTCACTGCCCATTCACATAGTAATATTATAACAGCTTCATCATTAGGTGCCACCTGCCAAATCAGAAAAAGCAGTCTATTATCGAGCAGAACCAGCACTGACTACTAATTAAAAAAAAATAAACACAGCCAAAGGACAATTATTTTGGAGTTGATAGTTGCCCCATCTACCCAATGCCCAAAAGCTGACTTCTGGTTGGCAAAGGGGTTAGGTGAATATATGCAGCCGTGAACTAGATGTGGTCACTTCCCCATCCCACCCTACAAAAAGAAAAAGTTCTCAAAAATCTGGGAAGAATCTAGAGGGTTCAACATGTCACATCCATGTCATCAAAATTTACAATGACAGGGAACTGAGCGGGACAGTTAAAAACAGCAAAAAAACCCTGAATATAATTTACAATGACAGGAATTTGTGCAGGATGGTTAAAAACAGCAAAAAAAAAACCTGAATATACTCTTTGTGAGATACCTAGGTTGGAATTCAATCAAGAGAAACAGAAGGTATGGATTTAAAGCAAAAGAATCAGATTCATAGATACAGAATATGTATATATATTCATATTCAATGATGCATTGACCATTTTCATTATGGTTTTTATGGCATTGTAACGCTTCATTTTAAAACATGCTTGAATTGTTTTGTTGTCACTTTTATATGTTGTATTATTTTTGGTACATTGTCTTGGTTTTCACAGGGCCATGTAAACTCCATTCTGTCCCTCATACCAAGTTTTCCTAAAAAAAAAATCCCATGAAATCAAATTATTTCAGCCATTCTCAAACTGAATATAAATCAGCAACTGATCTGGCAGCAGAACAAAAATAGTGTCCAGTTCAGGGGAAGTAACAGTTCTGCTCTACTCCGCACTGTTTACATGTCATCTCTTGTGCTTCAAGTGTTGTTTGAAGTACAACCTAGACAAATTAAAACAGATCTAAATAAAGGCATCAAAGATCATTAGGAGCCTGGAAAATGAAACTGCCTCTATGCATCCTACATTAAGTACTTTTGGAGTGACATGAACAGTCTGCATAAAATCGTCACCAAGACAACAGCGGTTCATGGGCCATGGACAACAAGAAAATCCTAAAAGAGCACTGATGTGGGTACCACCAGGTGGTCACTGCAAAAGAGGAAGGGCACATAACACTTATGTTCTTATATGTCTCTTATGTTCTTATAGGGTTAGACAAATTTATGGATGACAGATGTATCAATGGCTACTAGAATGAATGCCTAGGTCCATCTTTCAGGCTGGGGGGACAAGCAGAATACTTCTAAGGCCATTTGTTGGGGATTCAAGAGCAGGGAAAGGTTTGTCCTTGTCTCTGTTTGAGATGCCCATGAGCATTTGGTGGGCCACTGGGTACAACAGGATGTTGGACTAGATGGGCTGTGGACTGATCCAGCAGGGCCTTTCTTAACACCGGGTGTTGAACATTTGTAAAAGGTCTTGAACAGGTGGACATAAATGGGAACAAAGCTGAAAACCTCGCTGCTGAGCAGATTTGCTGGAGGAGTCTCATTGCATAACATCCCTAAGTCTAAATAAGAAGTGGCATGCAGTTACTCCACATGAGCCCCACTGTAAGGGCTACATAAAGCTTCCTCACATAAGCAGAAAAAGAGAATTATGAAAAGACAATTTCTCAAAGGGTTGTGTAGATACACTGGATAGATCTATGATGCTGGATAGAATATATGGGTGGTCCTGTCAGCCCTGTTTAAAAATAAGGTGACACTATCTGAGATGCCATCCACACAATAAACCCTGCAGGGTTGGACGGAACTAACTCACTTGGAAATCAGCACAAGGGTCAGAAGGCCACAAGCAAACACAGTGAGCTTCCAAATAATCTCTGTGGCCTCAACAACAAGTTTCCTGGCAAGACACATTGCCAGTTCAGAAGTTCAACCAGAAAGATATTCCAGTTGAAGATATGGCATGTGGGAAGAGACAACCATCCAAATGCTTTCCCACACTAACTTCTCTGAAGGTGGTAGAAGGGTAGTTATTCCCATGTTTCACAAGAGTCATCTCTTTAAAAAGAAGGGGCAAGACACATCCGCACCTGGCACAAGACCTTGCTGGTGCCATATCTTCAGTTGGAGGTCCTGGTCATCTCTAGGCCATCATCATTTTGGCATTTTTTGAAGTAGTGCTAGAGTTTTAAGACTTAAGACTATAATTAGAAAAACTGAGAACACAGCTATGGAAAGTCTTGTGTTTATAACACAACACTGAAATTTATGGTGTGATGAACTAGAGATCATAAAAACATAAGTTTCTATTAGCAACGATAAACATAGGCGCCACAATATTAGAAATCCACCTCCCCCACATCGCTCTGCTTTTGCAACTAGTATCTTGCATAAAACTTTCTTTAAACTAATAAGAATGCTTCATAGTTGACTATGTAATGCTTACTGATGTGTAACCAGAAAATGCTTTCCCCCAAGAAATTGAGGGTTTTTCTACACTTACTGTTGTGCTGCTCAACAAAGGGGTCCAGAGCCCCCCTTTCACACACTGATTCAGTATATAGGAGTTCCATATTGTACTGTATATTATTATGTTATTGTATTTTTAAATAGTCTCCATGCATTTTGGAGTGATTGAACTCTTCAATGTCTTTGTTTACTAGTTTCTTTCTTTTAGGGAAGTATCTTTGTATGAAAGCTTAAGGTCTCTGTGTTAGACTTTACTAACAATTTACCCATATTTTCTGGCATATAAGACGACTGGGTGTATAAGACAACCTCCAACTTTTCCAGTTAAAATATAGAATTTGGGATATACTCGCCGTATAAGAAGACAACACCCAGCATATAAGACGACCCCTGACTTTTGAGAAGATTTTCCTGGGTTAAAAAGTAGTCTTATACGCCAGAAAATACAGTATTCATTGTATTTAAATTGAAGGTTATCACATTATGGTTGCTGTTCCCAACTGGATCAGCCACAGTTACATTCTGTACCAGGTCCTGAGCATTACTTTGGATTAAGTCCACAATTCCCTTTCCCCTGAAAGGAAGGAAGGAAGGAAGGAAGGAAGGAAGGAAGGAAGGAAGGAAGGAAGGAAGGAAGGAAGGAAGGAAGGAAGGAAGGAGGCGCTCCTACATACATACCTTCAGAAACACCCAAATTCCAGCCTCCCAAAATAAGTTTAAGCAACACACCAAAAACATTAACCCATTATAGGGGTAAAAATGCTTTCCAATTGGATTTCATCTACTTTTCAGAAAATCCAAAAACAAAATAGCTTGTCACTTTGCTGATGTATTCTCTTCACTTTTAGGGCCTGGCTACACCTACATATTAGATGTAGTCATGTCCTAAGAAAGGTAGCACTGGTCCTGTTCCCCACTTCCCTTATCCATGATAGCATGAAATAAAGACCCTTCCTGGCCTTCACAGTGGTCTGGGGAATGTACTGCATTCTGTATCAGTCGCATCCTCCAAATGACCTTCAAGGGCAATCTACACAGGGTAATCTCACTGAGAATTTACAGAGCATGTATCATTGTGACTTCACTGGCTCTGTCTCAAAGGCATTCCTGCATACCATGGCTACCTGGGCCTCACAAGACAGAGGTTTTATACAAGCATTCCCTTCTGCCAGTAGCCATCTTGGACTCCCTCATCTAGCTCATTACCACCTCCAAGCAGCATCCAAGCGCCTGCTCTGCCTCTCTTGATTCACATGGAATGGAGAGTATCATCAGCATACTTATGGCACTTCCTTCAAAATTTCCTGAAGATTGTTCCCTGTGGCTTCATATAGATAATGAAAGGATGGAAGATTAAAAGCAACACTGAAATTAGAGGGAAAAGGAAGATGGTGCCCAAGTTTTGTGTTGGATGGACTGCTTTTAAAGCAAGTACTGCTACCTAGGAATTCAGTCCTGACCTCCTCAGATGTCATTCAGAATTTAATGAACTGGCTATTACAGTAAGATTTTGGATGTTCTTACCAGTGGAAGATAAGAACTTCATTTTAATGAGATAATAATGCAAGCAACAAGTTCAATTACTTCTGTGGGAAAATGCACCATAGCAGCTTGAAAATGTTAATCCACTCTACTCTTCAGGCCATAGAGATAGCTATTTAACAACAGAAGATAGAGCATTATAACATAGCCTGCGAATATATCTCAGGAAGGAAAGAGGAAGCAACTTAGTTTGTTTCGTTTCCAATTAAGAACTTGCCTGATATTTATGTTTCATTAGAAAAGAAACAAAATAATATAGTTACTAACATTACCGATAACAGTAGATCTATTGGTCAACACTGATTTTATTTTCCTGAGGAACAAGGGTGCAGGTCTAGCTCAGCACTAGAGCTTGCTCTCACAGATAAAGCAGAACTACTAAAATCGTCCTTCTGACCTAAAGCTTCTTTACCAGCCTCTACTACCCCAATTATTGAAGATAATTGTAGCTATGGAAAATAGGCCTCTTTTTTATTTAAACCTTGTAAGATCAGCTTCTAAGATAAAAGATTACATACCTTAACTGAAATATGAAACAGCAATGGTACCAAATGTGTAAATTAGTGAAATTCCATTAGTGAAATTCTTTCTGTAGAAGTGTAAAACACTTAAGTACGCTTACAGAAGCAGTGATCAGATGTTGGCTTAGCAAGCTTTATCTCATCATCATTGAGAGTTCATATTATTTGATCAGAAAAATCATGAAAAATATGCAAAGAGTCCAACATAAATGTATATTCTGTTTCAGAGGTGGCCATAAAATTCTTACTAGACTGAATTTAAATACTGAAATTATGGTCTAACATTGTTTTTAATTAAAGACGGTAACCGTAATATGGACTTACAAATAAGTACAGAGTAATATAATGTGCATACAGCCTAAGTTTAAATGGTTAAGTTTTCAATTTTGAGAATTTAAATATTTAATGTTATTGGTTATAAATATTTGTAAATGAAAATAACTGCAATATATGTTGTCACTATTTGTTTGATCAAATAAAAAATTTAGTTAAAAAATATTCAAAGAGTACACGCTTAATATGTAACACTCTTAATTTGTTATTATTTAACATCTGTTTATCTCCTCTAAATCTAAACATCACAATAAACAAATCTGGTATAATTTGGAAAATTATGTCCTATTTGTTCCTCATGCAAAAGTATTAATAGTAGGTGATCTCAATCACAGAGCTTGATTTAGTGACAATGTCTTCTAATAGCTAATAATCCTCATTTGTCTGATGTAAACGTACCTGGATATCTCATTATTCTAAGGATCATCATTTTGCCTACGCTGGTCAACATTTAGTTCAATTGTGTGCTAGGCTAAATTTCTTAAAGGATTCTTCCAAAGAAGATGAACAAAACTGAAATCAGGAACTTCTAGGTCTTAAGTCTGGCATTCAGTCTACTACATTACATTGTCCTCAGTCTAGAGTTCCATTTTCTTAAATACACCATCTTAAGTATCCATTTCTAGGCATTTTCACTTTAAGAAGGGTTCACAAGGCCCAGAACAAGTAAAAGAAAAGGCAGTGAAGATGATTATAGGACTGCAAAAGCCATCCTGTGAGGAGACTTTGAGACAACTAGATATGTTTAGCCCAGATAAGAGAAGAATAAGCATGCCTACAATATCCAACTTCAAATGCCTGAAATCAGGGCCAGCCTGAGGGATGAGTCCATGGGATCAATAGCTCAAAGTGCAAAGTTCAAGGGGGCTGGAAACTGTCCCCACCTAATGGGCCTGGGAAAAGCAGTCTCTATAAGCAAACAGGAGGAGAATAAGGGTCTTTCCGCATTGGACACTAAATACCCATTAAGGACGGATTTGAAAAACCACGTCCACACCACAACACCCATTAGAGACCCATGCGTCCACATTGGCTCTCGCGCGATGGATCTCTAATGGGTGTTAAGAGGCCCTTAATACCTTGAAGGTAGTCTTAATTGGTGTTTAATGGGTACTTCTGCAGTTAAGACTCATCCATTTAGGATGTGTCCGCACTGCAGAATGTCCTTAAGTGGGCCCTCCCCCCAGCCTCCATGCTTGGCTCCTCTGGAGCCAAGCATGGCGAGCCGGGGGTTTCCTATCTCAGGGTTCTCCCTTGCCCCATGCAGCGCACCTCCCTCTGCGCATGCATATGGCTCTGGCCAATAAGGAGGCGTGCTGCATGCACGCGCAAAGTGCGCCTGGTCCCAACAACCATAATCAGCCTGGCTGCTTGAAGGTAAGGAGAGGATCGCACGCACTCGTCCCAGGGTGGGATGGGGGGGTGTAGGTGAATCCCCCCGGCTCGAGAAGCCCAATCCGCGGCTTCTGGGACAAGGGGGAGCCCGGAGATAGGAGGCCCCCGGCTCACCACGCTTGGCTCCAAAGGAGCCAATCATGGAGGCTGGGAGGAGGGCCTTCAGAGCATGGATTGAGGTGGGTGCTGTGCTTCCGCACTGCACCCACCTCAAATCCGTATCTAAATCTGTCCCTCCCTTGTGGGTGCAAACATAAGGGGTGTTAGTAGATCTGTATCTACAAGATACGGATCTAACCTAACATGGATTTCCGAAATACGGATCTAATAGATCTGTATTTCGGAGGTCCAGGGCGGAACCATCCTAAGAGAGAAAAGCTATCTGAATGACTTCCTCCTTGCTATTGTGCATGTGTACATGCCCCCTTCTCTTTTTAATTTCCCCCCTCCCTCTCCTTTCCTTTGCCTTGGACCTGCAGAGCTGGTTTGCATACTTCTTCTCTCTCTGGAGAATCCTTTTTAGCTGTCCTACCTGCCCCTTTGCTATCCAAGCAAGACAGCACAGCCCACAGAACAAGATCCAGGAACATACATTATAAACTATTATCCACTATTTGAAGGTATCAAGTAAAGATCCTCTAATAAGGATTTCCCACTGGTACTCAGGTACCCATCTCCCACTGCCAAACTCAGCACAGATTTCAGGGGTGTAGATAACTGCCCAGTTCCCTTCCTGGCCTTTCCCACATCAGGAGGTGGTGCATGAGGCTAAATATCAAGCTTCAAAGAAGCAGCCTCTAAAACTGCAGCCCAGGCTGAAATCCTTGCTTTGGAAACCTGGGGGTAGAAGAGAACAAGGGCAGCTGGAGGGAATGCTGAAACAATGAGGCAGAGGGCTGCTCGTTTCCCCTCCATGCTGGTTTTTGCTGTTGTTGTTTACTTACTGCATTTCTAATAACACCACCTCCCATAAAGATTTACAAAAACTTGCATCAGATTTTGGAGGTGATGGAGAAAGGAAACTTTAATTTGAAAAAGAGGGGCACACAAGATGCCTTGGGCTACCTTGAGGTATAACAGGGCTTGTGCTGGTAACTGCTTGCTTTTCATCCAGTAAGGTCACCCAAGCCTTTGAGGGGAGTCTCAAATCTGCAGGCCACATTTTGCCTCTGTACAGCTCAGTCACCACTGTCTAACATTCCAGCCATGACTCAGAAGAGCCAGGTACCTCCACACCCACCATGCTCCCAGTATGCCCACCACATGCCCCCCTCCACAGACCCTAGCACCACCTCACTCTCCTGGCTGCCCCTGTGCCCATCATTTCTGCCTCCATCATCTCAACAAATCCATATGGTTTTGACCCAGGGCAGCAAACTGCTGACCAATCCAAATTGCACTGAACATTGTTTCACACAGGACAGAATATTTACAAGGCCTTTGACATAGTCAACCACCACTACCTACTTTCACTCCCTCTAGCTCAGTGGTTCTCAACCTGTGGGTCGCGACCCCATTTGGGGTCGCGCACCCATTTCGGCGGGGTCGCCAAAGGCTCCGCAGGCCCCCCCGCGTCTCCCCGCCGCGCCGCCGCCGCACTGCCACTGCTTTAAGAAGAAATCGGCGGCGGCAGGCAGCGATGGCGGTGACGGGCACCGGACTGGTGCCTCGCCGCCAGCGCCCTTCGCCGGCTAAAATCAGCACTTCCGGGTCGGGGGGAGCGAAAACGGCGCCAGCGGCCCTGGCCCCGCCCCGGCTCCACCCCGCTCCGCCCCTGCCCCGCCTCCGCCCCTGCCCCGCCCTGCCCCCGCCCCACCCCCGCCCCGCACCAGCTCCGCCCCACCCCCACCCCCACCCCGCCCCCGCCCCACCCCTGGGGTCGCGGAGGCTTTTGCAAGTTTATTTTGGGGTCTCAGCCTTAAAAAGGTTGAGAACCGCTGCTCTAGCTGCAAGCATATGCTGATGCAAATGTGTAACACAGTACCTGCTTCTCTCAAAATAAGTGGTCAATTATCCACTTCATTCAAAACACAAAGAGGCACTAAACAGGAGTGTCCTTCTTCCAATACTCTTTCCCATTGGACAGGAGCTGTTTTCCATCAGGCTGCATCGGAATCCACAGGTCACTGGTTACTTCATAGAGGGCATGAATGGACTGTTTACTTTGTACACAGATGTCATGTTTTGGACGACAGCTGAACCACTTCACACAGTCCTAGCTATGCTTTCAGATCTACAAGATTTCAGCACAGTATCAGGCTTTAAAGTAAATAAACATAAATCAGAGGAATATTCTCCCTCACAACGGCTAAAAGTACAACAGGCTTCAAAATTTAACGCTCTTAAAAATATCATAACAGAACATTATCCCTTTACATCAAATGAAGGAATCTTAACATTGTTAGGCCATTGTTAGCAGCTGAGCTATTCCCAGCTTCTGTATTCATTTCGGACCCTGCCCGCATCACCTAATGAAAAACATTTTATTTTATTTATCCACAGATTTTTTTCTTTTTATTTTTTTCTTTTTTTTTGCTGGAGGAAAGGACCTATTGTTCAAACACCAGTTACACAAGGAAGATGGGGAATGCCTAATCTAATATACAATTAGACCTTCCAGAACAGACAAGCCATAAGGTTTGTAGATACTACTGTAACCCAACAGACTACAATTGAACACCAAAGCCCTTTCTACACTTACCTCAGTTAATCTACATTAGCTAGATTCGTATTAGCTAGATCTGGATCAGCAACAAGCAGAGGCATCTGCATTGAGTGGACTTTAAAACAGCAAACTGCGTGCATGGATATAGCCTACATTCATCTGGTCAACCAATGACCTGGATTAATGAGCCTTTAGCAAAGTTCTGATCCAGATCTCCTCTATTCCTGTGCAGACGATATATTATTTGCAGCTCCTTGATCTGAACTGCCATGCAGACAATGTGTTCCTAGCAGGTCCTTGATCTGGATTAAGAAATAAGTGCAAAAAGGGCCCAAGGCTCTGATCAAACACAGCAAAAAATAAATCTTTGAGCTTTGAAAAGGCTTCGAGGTAGGACCATTCACCTACCAGTCTGCCCCTTCTCCCTCTCCTAAACATTATTTGCTAGAAAAGTTGATTGGAGAAAGGTTGGGAATACGAGGGCCACACACTGTCTCTCTGAGGCATCTGAGGTGCCCCTTGTTATGTCTGTACACAACCCAAGAAATGCCAGAAAATCCACAAACCTATTTGTAATGGATTTCTAGCATGCTAGACAGCTGGTACAAACGGCAACAAAACCCACTCATATCTCTCCTCTCACCTAGCAGTCCAGTAAAAGTAATTTTCTGTAAACCACTTATACTAAGTGGTATATACAAGAGAACAGATTAGAAAAAAAAACCCATCAAATTAAGAAAGATAGGTCACTCAATGCTTGATTTTATTACTGAAAGTCATGATTGCCACCACATTCTTTAATCCAACTTCTGGAGATAAAATGATCAAACACACAGTTGGCAAACATGTGACATCATTCAAGATGTCAAAAAGGGATGAGAAACCAAGGCTTGGTTTCATGGCACTTATAATGCAGCATCTCTGAGAGACCAGAAAAAGGAACTGGGAGCCCAGCTAAAAAAAAGACAAATGGCAAAGCCTCTTGAATGTTAAAAAGTTCAATAGCACAGCTGGTGAAATACAAGAACCATCATTAAAAATACTGCAGAAGTGGTACCGTATTCCCGCTCAAATAAATAACTCTCCCCATGTGCTGGTACTGCAAGGTGTAGAAAGGAACATACTTTCACACCTGGTTAGACTTTTGTGGCTTTCTTCTCGCAAGCAACTCTCTAGAACTCTACCTCTTTCAGCTCTTTAGGTGCTCAGATGAACAACACTGAAGTTTGATCAATTTTTTAAAAAAATTCTGCTAAATCAATGATTGCCAGATAGTACAATATGGGATTACTTTATAACTGAACTATTTACTTACTAAATCTTACAGATATAAGGACAGAATCCAAAAACATCTCTTCGAACAATTTGGCAGCCTTTGATATACATAATTCCTCATTTTAAAAAAACAGCTAAGGTTTTACTTGAAAGCCAGGAAAGATTCTTTTATGCTGGAATCACGCCTAGATTATGGGAAAATGCCTCCCAGACTACTCCTTCTATCCCAAACTTCACTCACACTGAATCTTGATAATATTCTGTTATATAAGGTGCACATACTGCCAACATACTGCCTGGAAACTATAAATCTTTGTGTAATAAACAAGCACAGCAGCATGATCTACCACTCATGCCTGGTACCTCCTGGCCTCAGAATCTTCAAAGCTGCAGAACAGAATAAGATGGGAATGCAGACATTTTCTAACCATCCGTAAACTACACCAGCTGCCACCACCAACTCTCTAAATAAGGGAGGCAAAAGGGTGAAAAACTCAGAATTGTTTTTGGAGCATCTTTTCAGAGGTCTATTAGGTCTTCTCTTCAAAGGTGGCAGGTGGTCATCATGTCCCAGGAATTCTTACCAGGAAGCCTTTTTTGGTCTTCTGGATGTAGCCCAAATCTCAAATTCTAGGAACTTCATACAGCATAGGATCTACGCTGCAGTTATAATAAAAGAGAAAGGTGCCATCTAGTGGCCTGAAAAAAACTTTGCAAATGTTAGGTATGTATATTTATTTGGAAATAAACTGCTTATTGGTGGGAAATCTGGGGCTGATTGTGAGTGGTAGGCCCTTTCCACATTGGCTCTAAAAACGGATTTAGAGCCAATGTGGGAAGGATTAAGATGCGGCTTCTGCATAGGGAACCCAATTAGGGACCCTTTGAGGAATCTGCGCCCGCATTTCGGTGTGGAAGACCAGTTTCTTAAACCAGTTTTGCCGCCAAAATCTGGCCCTGATGTAAGACCTAAAAAATTAGGTCTTACATCCAGCTTTTCCCCTCAAACCGTTTCGGAAGCAGGACGCTTCCGCAACAGCTGGGAAAGAGCCGGATTCCTGGCTCATGCCCAGCTGTCAAAGAGGGAGAGCATGTGTTCTCCCTCTTTGACAGCTGGGCCCTCCCCTCCCCCCGGCCTACCCGATTGGCTCCATTGGAGCCAGCACACGCGATCGCGCCTCCCCTTGTGATGGGGAACACGCAGACTACGCCCCCCACCCCACCCAGGGTCACACACACACTATCACGTGCTTACCTGACTGCCGCTGGGCCACTTCTGGCAGCGGGAGGCCCGGTGCGCATGCATGCGCCGTGGCTTCCCATTGGCCAGCCACCCTCAGGAGGTCAGCTGGCCAATGGGAAGCTGCAGCACGCACGCCAGGCCTCCCGCTACCAGAAGTGGCCCAGCAGAGGCCAGGTAAGCACGCAATCACGTGCGCACACAACCCTGGGTGGGGTGGGGGGTGTAGGCTGCGGGTTCCCCCTCACAAGAGAAGGCACAATCACGCCTTCTCTTGCGAGGGAGAAGCCAGGGAAGCCGGCTGACAGCTTCCCCATGCTGGCTCCAATGAAGCCAATTGGGTAGGCCGGGGGGAGGGCCCAGCTGTCATAGAGGGCAGTGGCGGCCGCCTCTAGGGGGCGCATGGGCGCGCGATCACCCTAGGAAGGCCACAATGGAGAAGAAAATTACATTAAATGCAAGGAGAGTGTTTTTAAGCAATAAGCTCCTTGCATCGGTCAGAAACACTCTCCATTGCTTCAGGGCGCGCTTTTTTTCATGCAGGGATGATCGCTCTTTGCCAGCGCCGCTCTCAGAAGCTGATTGGCGGAGAGCAATACGCTCCGCCCTCCTTCCTTCTGCTGAGCGCGCCTGGTCCCTGTGGCCGCCATTTCGGTGGAGACTGGTGAGAGGGAGGTTGAAATTAAGGTATGTCCGCTCACTGTTGTAGCCCCTGCCATGCCTAACCCTACAACAAGGACCCCCTGCCTCCCCCTGCCCCCCTATTTCCACCTCCCTCCCCTTCTCCACCCATTCCCCACCGTGTCCTTCCATCGCCAGCCAGAGGTGTGGGGCTTCGGAAGCACAGGGTGCATGACTTCCTTTCTTCTCTGCCGCTCTCAGTCCCTCCACAAGAGGTGGGGTGGACAGGTGGAGCAGGCAGGCCCCAACCCGAGCTCTCCTGCCTCCTCTTCTATCTTTCCTAAGGGCAGCCCGTTCTTTCCCTTCTCCTTCCTAACGCTGGCAAACCCCCCCCCCCGCCCATTCCCCCTCCCTCCCTCGCTTCTATCTTTCCTAAGGATAGCCCCTTCGTCCCCTTCTCCTTCCTAACGCTGGCAACCCCCCCCCGCTGCCCATTCCCCCTCCCTCACTTCTTCTATCTTTCCTAAGGATAGCCCATTCGTCCCCTTCTCCTTCCTAACGCTGGCAAACCCCCCCCCCCGCTGCCCATTCCCCCTCCCTCACTTCTTCTATCTTTCCTAAGGATAGCCCCTTCGTCCCCTTCTCGTTCCTAACGCTGGCAAACCCCCCCCCCCGCTGCCCATTCCCCCTCCCTCGCTTCTTCTATCTTTCCTAAGGGCAGCCCGTTCTTTCCCTTCTCCTTCCTAACGCTGGCACCCCCCCCCCGCCGCCCATTCCCCCTCCCTCCCTCCCTCGCTTCTATCTTTCCTAAGGATAGCCCCTTCGTCCCCTTCTCGTTCCTAACGCTGGCAAACCCCCCCCCCCCGCTGCCCATTCCCCCTCCCTCGCTTCTTCTATCTTTCCTAAGGGCAGCCCGTTCTTTCCCTTCTCCTTCCTAACGCTGGCACCCCCCCCCCGCCGCCCATTCCCCCTCCCTCCCTCCCTCGCTTCTATCTTTCCTAAGGATAGCCCCTTCGTCCCCTTCTCGTTCCTAACGCTGGCAAACCCCCCCCCCCGCTGCCCATTCCCCCTCCCTCGCTTCTTCTATCTTTCCTAAGGGCAGCCCGTTCTTTCCCTTCTCCTTCCTAACGCTGGCAAACCCCCCCCCCCGCTGCCCATTCCCCCTCCCTCACTTCTTCTATCTTTCCTAAGGGCAGCCCGTTCTTTCCCTTCTCCTTCCTAACGCTGGCAACCCACCCACCCCCGCTGCCCATTCCCCCTCCCTCACTTCTTCTATCTTTCCTAAGGGCAGCCCGTTCTTTCCCTTCTCGTTCCTAACGCTGGCACCCCCCCCGCCGCCCATTCCCCCTCCCTCGCTTCTTCTATCTTTCCTAAGGGCAGCCCGTTCTTTCCCTTCTCGTTCCTAACGCTGGCAACCCCCCCCCCGCCGCCGCCCATTCCCCCTCCCTCCCTTGCTTCTATCTTTCCTAAGGGCAGCCCGTTCTTTCCCTTCTCATTCCTAACGCTGGCAGCCCCTCCATCACCCGTTCCCCCTCCCTTCACTTCTTCTCTTTCCCCCTTCCCATCCCCCCTACCCCCCCTCCCCTCCCCTCCCTCCCCCATTTTCCCTTCCCTTTTTCGTGGGCCCTCGCTTGTCAGCGGGGCCCCATTCTCCCTTTCCTTTCTCCCTTTGTTCTTCCCACGCCCCTCCTTCCCTCCCTCCCTCCCTCTCCTTCCCTCCCTCCCCTCCTTCCTTCTCTTTCACTCCTTCCCTTTCCATCCCTCCCTCTCCCCTTCCCTCCTTCTTTCCTTCTGTCCTTCCTTCCTCTCCTCCCTTTCCAGAGTTTCCACAGCCCAATCTACGTCACAGGATGTTCTGTCTTGGGGAGAAGAACAGAAGCCTTGTCAGCTTGGACTGTTCTGGAGTTGCAACCACTGACAATTTAATAGTTGTATACCAGTTTCCTTTGAAGCCAGTTCAGTTAACCTCCCTTTACTGCTCCAGGAAGTTTCCTTTTGAGTGCTTGCAGCAAATGGAAAATGCAAGGGACCAGGGATTTTCTCTTCACACTGGCTGCAGTCACACATGAGAATTGTTATCTGCATATAGCAGGTTGTATTCCACACTCCCCCTTGAAGCCAGCTGAGTGACCTTAGGCTGGCTCCCTTCTGAGCTCTCAGAGCCCCAGGTACTTTTGGGTTTCTGTTGTGGGGGGAAGAACAGAAAGTTTGTCAGCTGCTTTGAGTCCCCTTAAATGGGTGAGAAAAGCGGGGTAGAAAAGCCAACGCTTCTTCTTCTAGGGATTAATCTAGCTTTAGTCCACTTTCATAGGCACAGAAGATATCAGCCATGTGACCAATAATTTTCTCTTCACTTTGGCTGCAGTCACACCAGAGCTTTAATCCAGCTTCCGTCCACTTTCACATGAGCCAAGCTTGCTAGGTGGCCATGGGCTAGTCACAGCTCTCTTCTGAGCTCTCACAGCCCCACCTACCTCACAGGGTGTCTGTTGTGTGGGGAAGAACAGAAAGTTTGTCAGCTGCTTTGAGTCCCCTTAAATGGGAGAGAAAAGCGGGGTAGAAAAGCCAACGCTTCTTCTTCTAGGGATTAATCTAGCTTTAGTCCACTTTCATAGGCACAGAAGACATCAGCCATGTGACCAATAATTTTCTCTTCACTTTGGCTGCAGTCACACCAGAGCTTTAATCCAGCTTCCGTCCACTTTCACATGAGCCAAGCTTGCTAGGTGGCCATGGGCTAGTCACAGCTCTCTTCTGAGCTCTCACAGCCCCACCTACCTCACAGGGTGTCTGTTGTGTGGGGAAGAACAGAAAGTTTGTCAGCCGCTTTGAGTCCCCTTAAGTGGGAGAGAAAAGCAGGGTAGAAAAGCCAACACTTCTTCTTCTAGGGATTAATCTAGCTTTAGTCCACTTTCATAGGCACAGAAGATATCAGCCATGTGACCAATAATTTTCTCTTCACTTTGGCTGCAGTCACACCAGAGCTTTAATCCAGCTTCCGTCCACTTTCACATGAGCCAAGCTTGCTAGGTGGCCATGGGCTAGTCACAGCTCTCTTCTGAGCTCTCACAGCCCCACCTACCTCACAGGGTGTCTGTTGTGTGGGGAAGAGCAGAAAGTTTGTCAGCCGCTTTGAGTCCCCTTAAATGGGAGAGAAAACTGGGGTAGAAAAGCCATTGCTGCTTCTGCTTCTTCTAGGGATTAATCCAGCTTCAGTCCACTTTCACATGAGCCAAGCTTGCTAGGTGGCTATGGGCTAGTCACAGCTCTCTTCTGAGCTCTCACAGCCCCACCTACCTCACAGGGTGTCTGTTGTGCGGGGAAGAACAGAAAGTTTGTCAGCCGCCTTGAGTCCCCTTAAATGGGTGAGAAAAGCGGGGTAGAAAAGCCAACTCTTCTTCTTCTTCCTCATCCTCCTCTTCTTTTTCTTCCTCTTCTAGGGATTAATCTAGCTTAAGTCCACTTTCATAGGCACAGAAGACATCAGCCATGTGACCAGTAATTTTCTTTTCACATTGGCTGCAGTCACACCTCAGGTTTAATCCGGCTTCATTGCACTTTAAGACTCAGCCAGGGAACACATCAGATTGGCTGTGGTCCCACCTATCTGGTTCTGAGACTTTCTGAACCGGGGCTCCGCCTAGTGACCTCTTAGGCTCCACCCAGCGACCTCTTAAGCTCCACCCAGTGACCTCTTAAGCTCCACCCAGTGACCTCTTAGGCTCCACCCAGCACCTTCAGCAGTCCCCGCCTCCCTGGGACTTAGGGCTGTGAACACCCAGCCCTGAAGCCCACCAGCCGCCACTGATAGAGGGAGAACATGCGCTCTCCCTCTTTGACAGGGGAGGGCCTTCAGAGGCCAGATTGGGATGGGTGCTGGCGCGCACAGCACCCACACCAATCCATTTCCCCCATCTGGCCTTGCTGCCCCTGTCCCTATTTGGGACAGATCCTTGGAGAAAATGGTTCGCTGAAAAATGGATCTGTTTTTTGGCAGCATGTGCAGAAAGGCCCATAGAGCCCAAAAACTATGGCCAGATGTCCCACACAAACCACACCAAGTGTGCGCCACTGCATAGCTCATTGCAGGTATTGTGAACAACAGTATATAACTTACATGTGGTTTGCCCCTGAAGTTTTACTATGGTCCCATGGCAAGAGGAGCTGCCTAAAAACAGCCAGAATCTCTGCCATTTTCAGACCCTCACAATGATTGTGGTTGCATTCCTAGCCATATATTAATCCCCTGGCCAGAAGGAGAATCCAGCAATAAGGATGGCTGAGAGCAGTTTTATCAGGTTTCCATAAGGCCACCCTCACCCCATGGGGATGCAGTCTTTGATTTGTAGTTACTAAGAGGATCATAAATCCCTAGGCACAACTACACAAAACTACTTGATTGCGTAATTCCAGGATGTGGATGATAGATGGAATTAAAAAAAATAGATTTCAAGCTGTATGATAAATCATTAAATGATCTTATTCAGAGCTAATCATTAGACTGGTACTGATTTCATTCATTTACAATTATATGCTTTTTGATTCCCTGTGCATATACCAAAAGCTCAAAAAAAGAAGAAGCACTATTTTCTGAACTCAGCTCTGCAATAGTTCCTTCAAAACATGCTAAAATTATCATTTCCTTTGCAGCTGAGAAGAGATGGCAATACAGAACACTGTGGTCACTGAAGCTAACATAAGCAGATATATAAACATAGCATTTTTTCTGTCAGTTGCAAGCCAAGTGCATTAAATGGATACACAGATTTTCAGCAACTTCCACAACTGAGAGAAGACAAAATAGCCTTTGCTGTGACAGTTAGAAACAGAAGACCCGCAGCTGGAAAGAACATGGAACAGAAACCAATCATTTGCTATCTTTGTCAGCATAAAGTCACGGGGTATTTGTGCACTTAGCAATGGTGTTCCAGATCAGCTGGCTTGAATCAGACAGTCCTGTCTCAATCAGTCCCTGTTCCAGTCCCAAAGCTAAAAGGAGTCAGCCTCTGAAAGCTCTGATGGCCAGAAATGATGGTTCTTGGCTTCAGAGCTCCTGGGGGAACCATTTCGGCCTTACATCAAGAATTGCTGCTGAAATAGGTCCCTCATGACCTTTAATAAAGGTCCACCAGTAGTATTCTGGATCTAAAGCTGATGAGGAGGCCATCTGCAATGTCCCAATTATGATTACACTCCATGCTTGGCAAGGCCAAGGTCTCTCTAGTCCACCTAAAGTGTAAACAAAAGAAGCCCAGAAGAAGATCATGATCTGGATTGGAGTAAGTGCAGAAAGGCCCATGATGTAAAGAAGAAGCAAAAAAGAAAGAAAGAAAGCTCAAACCAAGCAATCCAACAATGGGTTTTCTTTAGAAATTGTATATATAACAAATAATATTGATATTGGAACCATTTTTATCTTCTTCTTTTTTGTCTCCCCTAGATCCTCGTTACCTTTAGGGTGTTTCTGCATTTGCTGCCAAAAAACGGATCTAAGAAGATCTGTTTTTCGGCAATCTGACCTCCCGAGGATCCATCCCTATTTCGGACGAATCTGAAGGGCCCTTTCACGTCCGCACACACACAGGGAGGCTGGATCTGGCAAGACAGATGGTCTGGGTGCTGTGTGGAAGGCACAGAACCCATTCCAAAAGTTCACTGGATTCCCGCGCCGCCAACGCTACCCTCAGAGCTGCAGGACTGGAGCAGGCAGCTGCCAGTCACCACGTGTTTCGGGCAGCGCATGGCATGTGAGGGAGGGGCTTCCGAGGCAGGCTGTCCTGCTTCCACCCCTCCCAACATGGTGGCCGCCGGGACATCCGTCCCTTCACCTGGCCATGTGCGGAAGCGTCCTACTTCCACACAGATCCAGGCAAAGGACGGATTGAAGAGCTGATTTTTGAGGTCTTCAATTTAATCCGGTTTTCGGCGCTGAGACCCGATTTAGAGTCGGATCTCACACACCAAAATGAGGAAGTGGCCACCGCGAAGGGTCCAGAAAGAGGTCTCCAGTGCAGAAGTTAAGTATGAAAGTGTTTTGTATGTGTCCTAAACGTATGTTTAAACCGGTTTCCTCGGCCATTGTGGAAACACCCTAAAGGTAAACATGAAATGCCAAATATTGAGTGGAATATTCCCCTTTTATTAATCTAGACTTTCTTTTTAAAAGTTTATTTTATTTATTTAAAATATTTCTATACCACTTGACATTATAAAGTATTACAAAGCCATCATTAAAAAAAGCTAAAACTGTCCATTACATAAAAACATCAGAATAGAAAGAGAAAACGTTCACCCTGAGTAGAGCTGAAAGCTATGAGCACAGATGCTCCATGAATATTAGAAGGGAGACTATTGCAAAGAGTAAATACCACCACAGAGAAGGCACAGCTGTAGGTGATCACAAGAAGGCATTGAGCAATTTGTGGGACCCACAGAAGAACCTATCCTTCAATGCCTATACTGAGAGACTAGCAGCCAAGTAAGCTGATCTTAAATTAAAGTCCTTTAAAGTGAAAGATGAAATCTTGAATCTGTAACTGGCAACCAGTGCAAGTGCTTGAGCACAGGTGTATTATGTACACAACGAGATGTCCCGTTAAGCAACTTGGACACAACACCTTGCATTAGCTGCAGTTTCCAGAGGCAATACAAGGGTAGCCCCATATAGAATGCATTACTATAACATAAAAAGTGAGGTTTACCTTTGCAAGGATGCCAACTAGGCAGTGTGATGGCTTTGCCCAAAATAAAATGTTAGATCTAAGAACAACCAGTCTAACTGGTCCTTTTGTGGGTACTACATACTGCTCAATGCCTTCCTGTGATCACCCACAGCTGGCCCTTCTCTGTGGTGGTATCTACTCTTTGCAACAGCCTCCCTTCTAATATTCAAGGAGCACCTATGCTCATGGATTTCAGGCACCTACTGAAGATGTATGTTTTTACCCAACCCTACTCAGGGTGAATGGCCTACATTTTCCCATTAAGTTAATGTTGTTCCTAATCTTTGGCCACTGCATTTTATGTAGGATTTCTTGGAAGTTAAACTAAATACCCTTTTTAATAGTTTGTCTTTGATTCAATTCCACGTTGTGTCTCTAGTCAAGATTTTCCAAACAACAGCAGGTCTTCATCAGACCACATTCACTATACACGGAAAAACTGAGATCTGTTAAGGACACTGGTTAAAATACAGCATCAACGCTGTGCCTTGGTCAATGAGATTATTGTAACCAGCAATTCAGACAATTCCCAGCTACTACAAAGGTTGACGCCCTGAGAGACCACATCAGCTTTCAGTGCTACCTGCGTGAACATATTTTTAGCACCGTACACAGAAAATCAGGATCATCAACATCATACCTTCACAGTTTAATTCACATCATAAGTTTACATTATTATTCTAAAATTAAATCAAGAACTTTGTGCCCAGTAGTATAGTCTACCCTGTAGATTAGTTCTACCCTAGTAGAAGGCCAGCGCATAAAGGAAATTAATCTGGATGAGGGGAAAGCGGTTACCTCTTGGCTATCCTTATTCTGGTTTGACCAGAAAATTTTATGATAGAGACTTTCCATTGAATTGCTGGAGTCAGATCGATCAAAGCAGTGTCTGTCCAGAACCTCCAATGTGTGCAAAACCCGGCTGATTGTAACTCCTAGTAAAATGGAAAATAGAAAGGAAATAGATCCATGTTTTATGATGTATTAACAGGAATACTGAATAAAAAATTATTACAAATATATTGTCCTATTTTATTTATTTTGCTAGCTGTTTGACCCATTACCAGAATTGTCAGTCAAGTCATAGGCACAGCTATTGATTTTGGACCATTAGTCATTTTAGTGGTGTGCTTTATTGCTCCAGCAAAATGGGTCTCCCAGGGATTCCAAGGTCATGAACTTTCCTTCTTGGATGTCAGTGCTGACTCCAAAACTCACACAAGCTTTAGGATAGGCACAGTAGGATGCACAGAGAGTTTCCTTGGCCAGTTGAGTGGGATCTACTTATGACATCAACTAGAGGCCCTATCTTAGCAGGTGAAAGAGAGGAAAAGCCCAATTGCATTTTTATTTAAAATTTAAGTAGCAATACTGCACAGAGGAAAAGCCAACAACAGAACAACAGAATAGTGCAAAACTTAAGGACAGAGAAACAGTGAAGACATCGTAAGAATGAAGAAGTAATCATATAGGCTTCCAAGATTCAACAAGACAGCTCTTATTTATTCCACATTATTTTATCTATCTATCTATCTACCTGCATTTTTATCCCACCCTATACCTGGAGGGTAACAACATTTAAAATCAAACATTATTAAAACAATGACAGTATGTATTAAAACAAAAGCGTCTGCAAGTGGGAAGGGAAAGTGTATCCCGCTTGGCCAGGGCAAAGAGGTACGTTTTCACTGCCTTCCTAACGTGTACAATGAAGATGATTGACACAAAGGGGAGACTTTTCCATAGCCTAGGGGCCATCACTGAGAAGGCTCTCTCCCAGGTGCCCACCCCTTTCTCTGCTGAGGGTGGTGGTACAATCAGGAAGGCCTCCCTCCAGATCTTAAGGGATGGGCAGGTCAATATGGAAGTAGGGGCCCAAGTCACTTAGGGCCATATAAGTTAAAGTTAGCACCTTGAATTGGGCTCAGTAGTGAATCAGCAGCCAGTGTAACTCTGTTAAGACCAGTGTGATGTGCATCCGGCCAGGAATTCTGCACTAGCTGCAGCTTCTGAGCCCCATGTAGATAATCTGCAATAAAATGTGTCTGGATGTGCTTTATTCCTGATTATCCATATAATGTGGAATAAGTAAGTGATGTCTGGATGAAGCTTCAGTGGGTAGTCTAGACCCATCCTGTTTTGACTATAACACTACCATTAAATGGTTTATGATTAGTGTTGTGTGGTTCCTCACTAAATAAATGATCCAATTAAAAATTTGCAGCAGACATCTGACTAGAATATGAACATATATATATATATAAAGAAATTACTTGCATTAAAATATTATGGGGTATAAAGAGGATTGCAATTTGCCCCCAAAGTTCTCTAGAGAACCCTGATTACAGCACAAATCAGTACTTTCTTCCCATCATTTGGTAATTGTTTTCATCAAGAAAAATGGATTGTGCTTCTCCTTGTCTATAGATAGGGGATTTCCTTCCTTCTGTGGGAACTTTTGTGTAAGATTTTTCACTGCAGACCATTAGAGAATTTGCAAAAATGTCCTAATCAAGATAATGACCTGAACTACCTGAACTCAAGTGATCAACAGTGAAAATGGCTCCTGAATGAACAGGAACAAACAGTCTTCCAACTTTTGCATCACATTTATTCCTAATGTATCATACTGAAAAGCTACCTGCAGCTGATTCTTGGCATTTGTCAAATGACCATCGCACTTCCACAGCACGGCCCCTTTGTTTTATCTGCTGTTCTACTTCATAAATTTTTGTCCGCACCTGAAAAGAGAAATCAACTAGTTTTTGGAGAAACTGTATCTCTGCAGCTCAACCTCTATGAAAGAAACAGTAGCTGCTAATACTTGAACAATGTATCATTTCACATGTAAAAACCATGCCTCTTTTAACCTGCGTAGGTACAGGGTTTTTTTAAATAAAAGCAAAATAAAAACATAAAAACCAGGCCGCATCCCTTCTAATCTGGCACACTGTCTATCACTGTGGCCCACCAATTGCTTCTGGATAATCTCAAGTTGAAGACAAAGGGAATTCCTTCACCTGCTCTCAACTCCCTGCAAATGATCTTTAGAGGCATCCTGCCTGTCTCCACACAGATACTTTGGCCCTAGAGCCATACCATGTATGGTGCTGGCCTGATTTCTGCAGGAACTTTTCCTGGAGGAGATTCCAATATTGTAAAATTGTATCATATAATCATATTTTGCGAACAACATACCAAAAATGCATCTGCACTTTCATCTGGCTGGGATACAATACTACCCCACTAGAGATGCTAATGGCTTTTTATTTAAAGCACTAGAGTGATCTGTAAGCTATGAGAAACCACATGATTTTAGGCCATTCTTTTTAGTCTGGAAAATTATAGAAGCATCATAGAAAAACACAGAATACTGAATGATATACAGTGTCTGAGAGGACAGTGGTAACCCAACAGTAAGCAGGGTTAGAGGAAGTAGATTATCTGGAGCCATTTCAATTAAGCTTTCGATCCACCACAGCACTAAAACTGCTCCACTGCTTTCACTGATGACCTCTGTGAAAACAAAGTCATGTAGCATTTGGTATCATTAATCACAGTATCCTACTGGAACAGTTTAAAGGTCTGTGAGCTGGAGGGAAGACACTGTGCTGCTCCAACCTCCAGGGCTTTTGCTCAGCACACAGATAAGTCACTAATGGTTCATTCATGCATTAGAAATTGCAGGGAACTGTAAACAGAAGATTTGGACTAAGGTGCCATTAGTAGACAGATGATGCCCATCCCTCTTCATTCCATCTGAATCAGGAAAGGTAGTCAACTGCTGGGACACTGCCTGAAGGCAGCAATAGGCTAGGTGCAGCCCAATAGATTAAACTAAATCCAGAAAAGGCAGAAGTGCTGGGTGTGAACTGTTCTATACGTGTGAGGGTTGGGGGTACCCTTAGATTTGTCACTAATCCTTGAGACTCAGGTGGTAGCAGAAGTTAGGAATACTTATTTGTAGTTTCATCTGATCTACTACAGAACCCAATACAAGATTTTATCACAGATACGTAAATTACCCCTCCTGTGAAGATCCGGCTTTAAAAAACCATGATTTTAAGTGATTCAAAGGCAGCAGCATTTGAGAAGGCCATCTCAGTAACACTCGCAGGCTATGCAATGTCCAGACATATTAATGCTGCCCAGCAGAATGCACAATCACGATGGGTGCAACACACACGACAATCGATGGATCATCATCGCGACGCATTATCCCATCACTACTGTGGATTTACCTTAATCCTGGATTAAGGGCACTCACTGCACAGTATTAAGAAAATTTGAATCTTTCTGCAGTTCAGGCAGAATGGCAAGAAGAAACAAAGGAGAGAAGAAGGGCAGATCAACTCTGATTGGCTGCCTCGTCCCACGTGACCACACATGCCGACTCAGCTCTAGCAGCCTCCAAGGAGGAAGCTATGAAGCTACTTTTTAGTTACGATGGTGGGTCATCGCTGCGTAGCAGGTAAGCTGCACTTTTTACCTTAACTTTGGATTTCTTCTGCAGGTCTGGATGCAGAGAGGCATCAGGCACTTTACATCTTCCACTAATTGGTACAGAGGTACATTTTTACCCATTGGCTAAAGCATAATGACATCTCTGTCTTGCAGTTATATTGCATCTATTATTTTTCAAATGACTGTATTGTTTTTAATTACTTATAGGTTCTTTTCTGCACTCACTGTTAATCAGGAACAAGGGGACACAAAATTCTCCTTTGGGCCTCATCTGTCGAGCCCCTCTCCCTCCGGTTTTGTCTACATTAGGAACATTTGTTCCTGGCCCTTGAAGTGCTAGGAGCCCAGCCTCAAAGCCTGTGCATGCTCTGAGGCCAGTGTGGGGGCTGGTCTGGACCAGTAGCATCACACAGATCGTGCTGTTCCAAACAAACCCTTTCCACGGTCAGGACCTGGCTGATCCAGATCCACTGGTTCTGTAAGTCTGTACAGAAAAGGCCAAAGATTTGTAGTCTGCCTTAGGTTACAGGGCAGATTATATACAAATATTCCTTCCATGATAAATGTCCAATGGAAATCCTACCAGAATAAACAACGAAGATTAGATTAGTTAGTCCTGTGAAAACTATGTAGATCTGGCAAAGTTTTACACTATTTGCTTAGATTAATCAGGGACAAGGAATTAAATAGAACATTAGAGACATAACTCAGTGTCACTGGAAATCTTTATCCACCACCTTCAAGAACCATGGAGACTAAAAAGGTCATTTCTGAAAGCCATGTCACTCTTAGTGCCACATTTTTCTGTGCTGCTATGGAATCACTGAAACATGTGTTCTGCCCAAAGGTTGTCAGGAAGCCTCTCACATGGATGATTTTATAAATGTCTTGGCTACATAAGCCTTTTTATCCAGATGAGTCTTTAGCATTTAAGGGAACCTGCACATTTTAAAGCAGGGAAAAACATACCTGCTGATTGAATGCAGAATTTCCTCCTGGCATAGGTAAACTAGAAGGAGCGACCTGAAGTAAATCCAAAGGTGAACCAGGATTGATGCTTTTACTTTCATTTGTGGAGTAATTCCACACCAAGGCACTTGGGCAACAGAGAGTAATAGTCTGAAACAAAAGCATTTAGAAAGAATTTCAATTTTCTTGATTTTCTTTAATATAAATGTTTATTTAACTGAGTAATAATATTGCAAATACATGTAAAATGTACAGGAGTGAAGAATGAAACTTTTGTACAACAGACGAAGGGGAAAATGAACAATAGTTCAAACATCAAAACTAGAACATGTGACCTATACAAATAAAGAGAAATAACAGGATAAGAGATCTACGGTAAGCAAAGAAATAAGCTGAACTTGGATAAGGTAGGAATAAGGCAACATTAAAAGAGGCACGTGTTGGCATTCAACTATCTATGCAAAGAGGCAAGCTATGTTGAATCTATTTGTTTGTGAAAATTCAACAGGGGAAACCAAACCCCTGTGCAAGCCTCCATAGCTGCAAGCAGCAGGGCAGAGTGCGCCGCTCCACTCCTTCTAGGCCCACCCTTGTACACCATTGGCAGCTAAGTCATCCCGACATGCATCCACTAATCCAGTCTTTGCTGCTGAAGAGCTGATTGTGGGCATATTTAAAGGGATACACACAAAATCCAGATATAAGGGCCCAAAGGACCCATTAAATCGGGATTTCTCCTGTTCTTGTGGTGACAGGGCCCTCTAGATGGGGTCCTAAAGAGGGCTACAGTGGGGACAGGGCCTTCCCAATCAGTACCAATTGGGTACTGATCAGGTTCCTAAAGAGTTCTTAATGTGGTCTTCAGGGCCAGTGCAAAAATGCCCAAAGAGAGTTAAAATTTAACAATAGTACCTTATATGTCCATTTGAAGAAGAAGAGGAGGAGTTGACTTTTCTCACCCTTTTAAGTGGACCCAAAGTAGTTGATAACCAGAACAGTCACCCTATGAGGTAGGTGGAGCTTTGAGAGCTCAGAAAGAACAGACAGACTGGGAAACTACCATGTAAGTGTCCAACCCACTAACCACACAACCAAAATGATCAGCTTGTGCAGTGAGGTAGCCTTTCACAGTCCTTGGGGCAAGTGGAGGAATAGTCTGAACCAGCAACATCTGTTCCAGATCATGTCTTCCTGTGGTCCAAACCAGTAGGCTTAGGGAGTCCAAATCCATTGGTTTGGATCACAATGAGGCAGTGCAGAAAAGCCCTTAGGCCCTTGGTGTTGAGTTAGCGAAGATACTCACAGGAAGGGCATACTAAAGTCTTTCTAGCACTTTGCCATAGACAGTCTATGATAGGCCTAAAGGGAAAAACAAAACAAAGTTCTTCTGAGATGTGCATCTTTTGAAATATTATCCAAGTGTTTCAGTCAGTGGGACCACACTTGTTTCCGGTAGTGTTTTAGTGTTTGCAAGTCAACACTAGTCAAATGGTTAAATAACTTAACACCAAGCTCTTTTCCCTTCAGAAGCCTGATATGCACTAATCAGCATTATTCTGCAGGACCATAAAAGAATAATTAACTCACCTGCAGCATACAGCTGAGTCCATAAACAAGAGGTCGATGCTGTGGGCAGGAAAGGAAATCTGAACAGGCTAGCTGTGCAGGACTGACCACAGGACCAGTTGTAGTAGGGCTAGGAGCTGCTAAAGGAGGATTATTTGGTCCAAGAATTATATGAGGTGAGTGAGCAGCGATGAGGTTAGGATTGTCGCTTATCAATAAAGAAATGCGTCTGGCACAGAAGAAAGCAAGGCGGCGTGACAGGTAAGCTGATTGAACGAACTCTTCTGAATACTGAAGAAGAATATTTATCATCTGATTATCAATTTGATGTGTAAAGTCCCAATGAATGTACAAAAACCATCTTAAATATTCAGACAACTGGTGCACCATATACTGTATTGACCCCTTTAGCAATTAATGTTACAAATGGAGAAATGAATGGCACCTCTAAGCATGATTATACAATAACATCAAATCAAAAAGGAATCCTAGTTCCAACTTTTTTTTCATCCTGTAAAATTATCATTTCTAGTTTTAGAAGGAAAATGCTGGGGTTAAAGTGAACCCTTTTCCTGCATTTTATCATTTTTCAAAAAATGCACATGATAATAAAGAAGTTAAGATTCAGGAAGAGGCCCAGACAAATAGTACCTGAGAAACAAATGCCATCATTGTAACAACTAATGATAAGATGCTGTAAAACAAATCCAGCTTAAGAAAGTTAGCTAAAATATTTGGCTTTTTAGTACCATTTTTTAATTACAAGTTAATTCTCATGCTATCTACCTGCAACATTAGTGGTAGGAGGAGTTTCAGAAGCTCATCATCAGCAGGCCTTAGTTTTTCTAAGACATCCAGTATCCATGTTAAATACTCATGTTTTTCAAGCAATCCTTCCTAATGAACGTAAGGACAGAAATAAACATTTTTATTTATGAAACACATACCCCATTTTTCTTCCAGGGAGCTTAAGGCAGTGAATATTACATGCCCGTTATATCTCACTTTTCCTCCAGGGAGCTTAACCCTTCTCTCTTCCATTTTATCTTTACAATAGACCTGTCAGGCTCAGAGACAAAGCTCACCCAGTGAATGAACCCAGTTCCCTACATCCTAACCCAATGCTTTAGACACCACACATATTTCCAAAAAGTAATAAAGTTCACTATGTTGTGTCAAATGCTATCTAGCAACATTGTCTCCTTACTCAAGATGTCAGAATAATGTAAAAATAACATCCCAATGATACAAAGACTTCTGAGAAACAGAATAATTTAAAGGAACCATTTAAATATTATTGTTAACTAATTTAACTAGTTGCCCACTTGAAAAAATTGCAAACAGTGTATCTGTGATCAGGCATAATTACTATATATCCTGCATATTTTTATACTGACTATTCTCTTTGCAACAGTCCCTTCACACCTGGAAGTTTCCTACTCACAAATTTCAAGCATCCTTATAATGCTTTTGCACTACTTCCTCATGATTTCTCATTACAACTGACATCTCTGCTGCCTTGTAAATCCATGAGAAAGGGCCATAAAGCAGCACTTTCCTGAGGGTGCTTTACTAAGCCTCCCCCACCCCCAAATAGTTGGTTTCTTGTTTCCTCAGAACTCTCAAGTTATTGCATTCATCACAAAATGGCGGAATGGGATTCTCCTGATCACTGAGCAAGTGTTGTATGTAGCAGCGTAAGCAAAGAGTTAAGAGGAAGGGAAAATCCCCTTTCTTGGACAAGCCTGTATGGCCATTCCCTCTTCACTTGCAGCATGAGTTCTTTACATTTAATGCACTCAGTTATGGACAAATGTGAATGGCAGTTTGAGGTCAAGGACTGTTAGGTACTTTTCATAGCAACCTGGCACTTTTCAGCACCATTCCCTTACATGTTCCCTTAACCTTCAAGTGTGTGGCACAGACTCTCATAAGTAAAAAAATTATTAAAAGACAAGTCAATGATTAAAAGGTAAGGTCTACAATGGCAGCAAGGATATCTAGAGCAAGGGAGTAAGTTCCCTGCTTCATGAAGTTTACTCATGTGTAAGAAAGGTGTGCTGAAAAGTGCCAAGTTAAATCACCTGACAGAAAGTAAACTTAACTCATCATTTCAAGTGGTTACCTGGAACATATAGAATGCCAATTTTTCATTATATTCCCACTGCTTCAAGGCATGTTCCACCTCAGGAGGCACAGCTACAGAGTTACTGCCTTGATTGGAAGTCACATGATAAAATTCTGCAATCTTTGCCAGCTGTTCACGAAGGTATCTGGTTGAAATCTGAGTCCATTCTATGAAGAAACAAATAAGAATTGACAGTACATGTTCTTGGCTCACTTTTTTTTAAAAAAGCATCAATGATTGGCATTATAATTAGCTCAACTATCAAAGTGCATTTTCAAAACAATTAACAGCAAATGCTTAACACAGCACCTGTTTGAATGGCTTTTTTGATTACACACACTCTCTACAAAGCATCTTTGCAAAATAAATTTCACTTTCTCTACAGATGTTCATGAAAGTCTTGCTTCCAGAGATAAGGCACATTTTTGATGAAGTGAAGGACAAAAATAGGCTTCTAATAAACAGATCTGATTACAGAAAAGCACTTGTCTGCACACGTAGCAATTCAGCACTTTCATTCAGACTCTTTTTGTGGTCAAGCTAAAAGAATAATATTCCAGAAAAATGACAGCATGATTTTTAGAAAATATCTGGAAATCAAGGTTAGGGGTTTTCCCCCCAAGAAGAACTTGAGTTGATTATTTAAAGTTTCACTATCACTGCTGTATCATGTCCATTCTATTTGTCAAAACACATTTTAATTCAAGCCAACCTAGGCTGCATCCAGGCATTATAGATGTATTCTGCTATATTTGGATATTCTAGAATACAGCAATATTTTGCAACTAATCAATTATAGGATTTTCTGTGAATTTACAAAAAATTGATGATTTTGAACTACATGTGTCCAAAGAAAAAAATTCTAAAACACAGTACAGGTCCAATATGGAAACAGTTATGAAAAGTCATTCAGGAAAATAGAATTGATTCTTGAATTCCTATTCTGTATTGCTGTATTCTTCCTCCTCATCCTTTTACTCAAACTTAGAAGGCTATTTTAAAAATCCTGTAAACTATGTGCTATTAGTAACTTCAGGTTATTAAACACTTCCATGTATCAATTAACTATATTAAGATTATATGGGTTCTAAAGAATCAGAGCTACTGTAGGACAGTCAAACAATTTGGAATCAGGTACTGAGATTTATCCAAGAGCCTTTTCACACTTGCAAGATGAGGACCACTAGGCTTACTCCAGCATGGAGAGTATGCACAACATGGAGATGCTTGTTTCCTGAAGCAGTTTCAAAGGCTGTGTAGGGCAGGGCAGAATGGCAATTCCAAATATTCCCAGGATATAGGAGTGAAATCCTAGCATATTGCTATACCAAGAAAAATAACTCCCAATCTGGCTTTTTCCAATATAGTAATAGGAACTTACTTTGTCCCACCATCTTGGAAATGGTCACTGCACATGTACAGGACCAAACCCTGGCTAAAAATGAACCATCAAAATACCCAGAAATATGTGAAGCGCCATCATGGGAGTAATTGCCCAGATGGGCAATGCCCATGCTTGTCCCACCATTTTGCCCTGGGATGGAAAGAGGCAATTGCAGATTCTAAACAAGATGTCGTATTTTCCTCTCACTATCTAGAGACAGCTTCCATCTCCCCAAAAGTCAATTGCTGATTAAATTGATATATTAATCAATACTTTTCATTGCAGTCAACAACTTAACTATAACTGAGCAGCTCATAAGAAGCCCAGGTAAGAGCTACCTTTGTATTACATCTGAAATATTAACAATAGTACCGCAAAAGCATGATTTGTACTTTTTTTTTAAGCTGGTTGTGTAAAAACTATTAGGAAAAGTGAAGATAACTAAAGAAGATATCAAACTAATAGTTGGACAAAATATGATAATAATGGAGCTCCCAGAATTTTAGTCCATTGGAAGTGTCCTGGAAGAAGCTTCCAAAAACTCCAGCTTCCATTTTTACTTCACGTGCATCTTATAGTGCCACACTGTTGACCTCTTCCTTCAGCTAATGTAACTGAACTACAAATTACAACTGGCAGGGAGATAAAATCATGATTTCAATGTGTGTATTTACCAAGGTTTGGATCTGCTGCCTGGCGCTTCTTGATTTTAGCTTCAGAAACGGCAGAATAATAGGCACATGTCATCTTGATGAGCCAAGCTGCTCGCAGAAGTGGCACAGAATATTTTGCTAAATAAGCAAAAACATCTTCCTTTTTACTAAGAATTGGAACCTGGATTGAATCAGTCAAAGGGAGTTAAGAATAAATTTACAAGAATTTTGCAGGATAGAATATTGTAGCATCAATACAGAGTCTTCAGAAATAACTGTACAGTTTTGGGGGAAATAAATATGGTGAGGTAGACAGGAAGAAAAGCAATCACTGGCAAATGGATGGAAGTCAAAACTCTAGTGCAGTAATTCAGGAACAATGAAAACAACTTTAACATAGACAACATCATATGTGCTAAAATGGCTGGAACAGGGTCAGTAGGGATGTATCTTCGTATCCTCATAGCACTGAGCCAGATACAGACACAATCTAGAGTTCCATACCATATAAGATGTGCATGGCTTGACTTCCAGTCCACATCCTGTCCAAAGCAAGCATTCCAGCATTTCATGTGCATAAATGTTCTAGGCAATAAGGAGGGCAGCTTTGGAGCTCCCATTCAGCCCTGATGGTGTAACCATAGTCTTCTCTACTCCTTCCACCACACTCCACTGAAGTGCCAGTCCACACTGATCTTTTCATCCAAAACTTTTGTATGCTTTAGAAACAAATTAATGTTACTACACAATAAGGTCAATTTTGCAGAACTGTCCATTATTTCTAGCCTGATTAAGTTATATTTTGAACTTTAAAAGCAATTCTTATTAGCAACCCATAACATCTTGCTCATTCAGATATTTTCTTCTAAACTTATTTTACTTGCTACTATTTAAATTTATTTAAAAATGGTAATGAGTAATGTTATTGCCTGAAGGCAAACACTATTAGAAGTCTAAAAATATGCTTTCTTTAAATTTCACACATATAAAATTTTGTGCATTAGGCTAGATGCAAAAAGAAATTCATTCACTGAAGGTTTTCTGCACTTAGCTGAAATAAGGATTAGGATTGCTCATCATTCTCTTCAGGGCCTCTTATGGCTACACATGAGTTTAGATCAGAGACCCACACAAACCACTAATATGCTTCATCCACACAGGACAGTGTAGGTGAATTCCCATTACAAGTTTAAAACGGTTTCGAAACAGTTTCGATCCTCACTGTCCCCACGTCAGGTTGGCTTAACACGCTTTCTCCATGTTAAATCGCCCCAAAGCGTTGTAAATGTTAACACTCATTTCAACAGGTCTTGCTCGGGTTCGTGCATTTGAAACGTTTTACATTTCTTACTGTGAGAACCGTACTGTTTTAGTGGGATGAGAATGCATGGTTAGGGTTTCCCTCCCCCAATAGCTTGCTTCCAAAGATAGTGATTTTACTGTAAAAATCCACCCCTTACAGCAGCTGCTACACTGTAGCAATCCACCCACTTCACAACTGATAACAATGTTGCAATTTTGCGCAATTCTGAAAGTTCTGACTTTTAGAAAAGGAAAAGAAAGGAAAGCAGCTGCAGGTTCAGGGAGATGTGTGAATGTTTCTAAGGCTGTGGCGGTGAGCGGGCAAAGGGGGCTTGAGTTGCTGCTGCTGCTGTGTGCCCTGGGCAATGGGGAGAGGAGTGGAAAGAATTGCTGGCTTCCTGGTGCTGTTTTTCATCCATGCAGGCAAGCGGCAGCCACCCAGTCACCCAGCTAGGCTCCGTGAAGGGGTCTGTTATGGGTAGTGCGTTCATGCCAGGAGGAAGAGGGCAGGGCAACCCTGAAAAGTGGCTTTTAGAAAGTAGCTACTTGAGTCCCCCCTTGAGTCACATACACCACATATGATCCTCAGAATCCGGATTGAACATGATTAAGTTGAAAGTAATGGGATCAGGCAAACTCAGGCATTTGTATCTGGTTCTATTATTTCGGTTTAGGGAAATCGTATTAAGCTTGTAATGGGAATGCGGCCTGTGTAATCCAGATCAGAAAGCCCTTGATCTGGATTACTGACACCCTTGGCATCAAGAACTATCAGCGTACCAGCTCAGCCCATTCACAAGGATACATAGAAAGCACGCCTCTGTTTTCCAGACTACCAGGGGAACCATTTCAGTGACACACTAAAGTGCACCACTGAAATGAGTTCCCTAGGGGCTCTGAGGCTAGTAAATTTCATCCCTAACCATCAGAGCCCTTAGAAGTCAGCCCCAAATCATTTGAACTTTGAGGGTGGTACAGGGACTGGTCTGGACTTCAGAAGCAAAGTGGCACAGTGTAATTCCTTTAAGCCATTAACAGCCTTGCTACTACAAGGTAGAGCAATTAATACAGTCTAATCTGGAAGTTGCCATAGCACAGTTTATCATTGTCAAATGCTGTTCTCCTGAAAGGATGGCAGCTGATGAAAAATAAAAGCAGTATACATGTTAGTTGCGGTGCTTACTGCTGCAGAGGATAGACAAAGAAGAAGAGGTGACTTTTCTCACCTATTTAAGAGGACTCAAAGTGGCTGACAAAGCTTTCTATTCTTCTCCCCACAACAGAATACCCTGTGAGGTAGGTGGGGCTGTGAGAGCTCAGAAGAGAGCTATGACTAGCCCATGGTCACCCAGCTGGCTTAGTGAAGTGATAATGCCGCAAGCTTGTCTCTGGCCATATTTTCACTTACCTGTCTGCACCACCTCCATCAGTTGAAGAAGGTGCCAAGTGTTGGGGTACCTCAACAGTTAAAATGCCAACACCTTTTCCGGTGCAATCACCAGTGGACACGTGCCCTTTGCTGGGCAATTTCTCACATAAAGCACAGAATAAACACCATTCCTTGGTGCCTTCTCACTCCAAAATGATGACAAGGGCACCTTTTTCTCCACACACCTCTCCTGTCCAAGCTGCCTCCACTTGGAACTGGAATCATGGCCTCTATGGGCACAGAGCTGTGAGCACCTCCAGTATTCCTTAACAGTATCCAAGAACAAATCTACCCAATCAATCCCAAATCCTATGAAACCTTCAAAATACCAATTTGTACCTTTTTTGCTAGGACCGTCAGCGGTTTATTTCCTGCTAGATCTGCAAACCAGCTGTGAATTGCACTCTGTGAACGAGCAGTAACAAGCCAGTAATTGTCTTTAGCATTTACTTGTGGTTTCCTCTTCCCTGTATCCTGGAAAGTATTAAGTTTTAGCTTTTCTGCTAATATGCTGCTAAAGTAAGCTCCAATCTGATGGAAAAACAGAATAGAACAGAACAGAACATACAGTAAGAATCTACTAAACACTCACAGAGGCAATAGATACTAGTTATAACTTAGTTGCTCATTTAAACAGCAAACAGCATTCTCTAGCTTAGAGCTTCCAGGGCCCAATGTAGTCTACATTACATTGATAGTTCAAAAAAGTGGAGTTCAGGCTTGATCAGATTGCTTGTAGCCAAGGGTTTCAAAATCTCTGGTGGCATTAAAGATTTTGGGAGAAAGAGGCAATGAGGGACTCCCATTTTTGAAAATACAAAATCTAACCGTTTCCCATAACTAAAGAAACAGACCTGTTGTTCAGTAAAAAAAAAAAACAGAAGAAACCCTGGAAATTATTTTTATGGTTTTTCCCCCTTTTTCCTAAAGAAACAAATCAAATGAAAATTTGAGCAGCACAGTGCAGTAGTTTGACAAACACTATTTTCTTTTGTTTTTATGTTAATTGAGAAATGTCAACGCTAATATTTCAGAAGTATGATCTGTAACCAGAGGGGAAAATACCCCAAAAGGAGTTCATAAGACTCTACATGATTCAACTTGATGAACACTCCTGGAAAGCCTGAAATTTTGCTGATTTTGGTTAGTCACAGTAAAGTAATTGCCCCTATGTGGGTTTTCAAGCATGCTCACTTTACACTACAGCATGAAATCTCACTGTGCACGTGTTATCTCCAATTTGGGGAAATGTCCAGCAAAAGACATAGTATTTAATATGAAACATGATACATCTAGCTTGAGCAGAATGCCTTATATACAGTATTTAAATCTTTTCCTCGCAGAAGATCGTCATTAGCATGCAGATTATGCTATGCAATGAAATGGAGCTATGTCAACACACACAAAGACTTCAGGTTGTCAGTAACTATCCTGTGAACCCCACAGAAAAATATGGTACACATAATAAATTTTAAAAGTAGCATCTTTTTGCTGAGAACACCATATACTTAGTGCAGAATATTTCAAGCTACACAGAACTACCTCTAAATGAAATAATTAACCATATATACCTAAGAGAAATGCACTAGGGATGTGCACAAATGTTTTTTTCGTGTTTGATTTACATCGAATTGAATAAAAACAAATTGCATTCGTTTGAATAGACCCCCTTCAAATGTGGTAGTATTTGAATTCAATATGAATGTTCAATACAAATCCAAATTCCTGCTACGAATTGCCTATGGATCCTTACAGTTCCCCTATGGATCCCCTACAAATCCACTACATATCTGCTTTGAACATGTCAAATTTACTCTCACTCCACTTTTAATCCATTCTGAATCTGCTCTGAATCCACTCTGGCAGCCACTTTCCCACCTCCCCAGATCCATGAATGTAACAAAGCTTCGTACAAGTGTATTGAAGCATTCAGTTTGTGTTCGAATGTCAATTTTCAAATGTACCAACATTCAATTCAAATTTGAACGTCCAAGTTCATATCCCTAAAATGCACTCATTAAGAAACACATAGCACTTGACCTCTTTAAAACAAAGAACTTTCCCTGCATTTCTTAACCTTACCTTTGAAGAATTGATGACAATATTTCTAGCAGACCCATGCTCATCTCCTGAGAAGGCTGGTTGGTTACTGAAACCCTGCTTAACATTCACAGCGGTCAGTTCATCCTACAAAAAGACAGCATTTGTCAAGTCAATACAGCTACAAAATTACATTTTACCTAATTTGATCAAAGTATTTCAAGAGTGCAAAGACTTCTTGAGGGCCCGGCCTTCTTTTTGGAGGTCTCATGACATTTTTAATAAAATTCCAGCTGTCAAAATGTAAGCAGTCAGTAGCAAATGAATGGTCCTGGCAGAGTCTCCAGACGGCCTACATAGCACACCAATAAGCACATGGCTGCATAATCAAGCCTGGATGCAGGATGGAGTCATCCTGCTTTCACATCCCATACAGTTCTCATGCCACGCAGATTCAGAATGAACCTACAATCCCTGTGATTTATAAACATTACATACTCTGAAATATTATTGCCTTATGCATTTGTCATACCTTGTGAACAAGACTTGCATCTTAAGTGAAGGAATTTGCTTTCACCTGCTGAATGTTATCAAATCATATTCTACAATGTGCTTCTATTATGAAAAGACAGCATTTTCTAGGATCAATTGAAAATGAACATAAATTCTGACATTTGAATGTTCTTCAATCTATGCACACATTTCTACACGCTATTCAATAAAACCTGAAACAAAGGCTTAAAACTTGCTTCCTAATGGAATAGATCCCTCAGCCTGATCTCCTGTTCTCAAGATAGGAGTCTAATGAACTGAAGCATGTAGTACTCAGAAGAGGTTACAGGCCTTGTTGAAAAATTAGCCATCAGGGCTTTGAAGTCATCTATCCATCAAAGAGCTAAAATATGAGATAACGGACCTAATAAAAATATTGAAATTCTCCTAAGGCTTGGTTTCTGTAGATGAGGACCAGAAGGTGGTTCATGAAATTTCAGTTTTTAAAAAGGGCTGAAGTGGAGATCCAGGAAATTATAGGCACGTCAGCTTAACATTCATTTGGGGGAGGACAGTGAAAACCATTATTAAAGATAAAATTACCAAACATCTGGAGGCACCGACCTTACTTAAAAAATAGCCAACATGCCAAGAAAACACTAAATAATTCAGAGCTGTAAAAATGAGAAAAGGACTGTGAAGAGCTTTGAAGAGACCTCTGCCCATTGGAGAGCTGGGAATCAAAGTGGCAAGAGGTGTTTTCTAGTCCCTAGCGGCTGCATCAATTTGATTCCTATAGCCTGATTACTCCTGGGCCCTGGTCACCTATATGAGACAGGACGTCCTATTCATAATTCATACCAGCCCTGTTCACACCTAGATCATTATAGGTCATCGTCAGGCCATCCTCGCTTTAGGCTCCATTGCTCACATCTCTCTGCATGATTGGCCTGAGCCTCCTCCATGGAACTCTTGGCTCTCCACCCCTTTTGCTGTGTCAAATCTATCTCCTTTCTTATTGGATGCTATTGTGTCACTCAAGGGAGGTGAGGACATGAGTATGCGGTTCTTTTTTAAGTCTGTTCCCCCACCTCTGCACACACTTCCTTTTTAGTATAATAATAAATATGCATGAAAACACTAGATAGAGGAATCATACACATAAACTGAGGAGAGAAGAGAAGGTGCCTCATGAACTCCGCACATGCCATCTTCCCCTAGACACTAGCCGAAAGAAAAGACTGGACCCCACCCACCACAACACAGTTCAGCCTCCTTTAGCCCACCCTGCTCTGCTCACACTGAGAAAGAGAAGATGGCCCAGTACTCCAGGACAGGCTGAGTCCTCCGGAAAAGAGAAGTCCAGTTAGAATGATCTGATGGGTATAAGCTGGCTTGGAAAATGAACTGAATAAAAATGTGAATAATGTGACCAGAAGATGACTTGAAGTCATCTTAAACTAAATATGTGGCCAGGGCCTAGAACTAAACATCATAACTACTCATATACATTAAAGGGATTGAAGTTAACTATGTGCCTTTTTGCACTTACCTGGGCTGAACCACTCCAGCTAGAGGATAGCTTCTTGCTGGAGCAATCCAGTTATCCCAGACCAAGTTGGATCTGCAGTTGGATAGATTGTTCTGAGATAGACCCTGCACCACTTCTAAGCTTGTGTGAATTTGAAGACTGCCCCAAGGGCTCCAACAAGCAATAGCTAAAGTTCCTGGCATCAGATCCCCAGTAGGCTCATTTCAGCAGTGCAATTTTGTGTTCTGCCAAAATGGTTCACCCTGTAAACTGGCCCATAGAAGCATATGCCCTGTTGCAATAATATACGCTCATTGCTACATGATATGTACACTGCGCCGGTGCTGTGAAAGTGTACATTGCTAACCATAGATATACACTTGAGCATCAGACAATAAACCTTAAACATGTGAGATCAAATACCAATGGATAATCACAATATAAGCAATATGGGCAGCGAGCCTGCTAAGCAAGCAGCAAAGCAATGCAAGCATAGATTACAGAGACATGAGACAAGGTATAGTGATCATAACTATATGATGATTTATTGCAGAAATCAAGCCATTCTTATACAGAATAAATTGCTGAATCTGTGTGAATACAACATCCAAAAAGTCTTTCTCATACGCTTCCATGTAACTACTTTAGTAGCAAGCTAGGAAGGACAACAGAAACAACAGGTCTCTGAATAAGTTTTTGGCGAGCACTGTGAACTGAGATAAAGACAACTTTTGGCAGGTATAGATACTTTTTCAAGATCAGCTTGTTGCTAGCATTTAGCTGCAATTCAGCTTTTAAGCAAAATATGAGAGACCTTCTTCTCAGCAATTCAATAATCAATTGATTGCTTATAGGAATATCTCTATATTTCACTCTTTCTTGTTTTGTTTTAAAAAATAGATTTATGAAAGATAATTCTTTGTCACTTGATTGAGACAAGGGTGTGCCCAGCTGTCTTAGAGCAAAGAATTAAAACTTTATTTAGACCTGCTTATTTCAAAAATGCTGTCCGCTAGGCTATCTGCCAGAAACAAGCTGTTAGCAGAGAAAACTATTTCACAAAGAAACTTAGAGATAATTTTTTAAAACAGTCAGGGCAATAGTAATCCAACTTATGCTGAGGGAATGGAACTGAATGCTTAATGCTCAGCAAACTAGGCCTTGGCTTTTCTTAAGATATAGCAAGGGCCAATTTTATTTAAAATGTATGTGAATAATCTCTTTAATAAGATGAATGCAGGTCTGCCGATGTTATATAGGCCCAAATATTATAGCCGATATATAGGCTGAACATGTTTGCAAGAATATGGGAATAGTGAATAGGAGATTGTGTTTGTACATTTATTCAGTGGAACAAGGTAAATATCTTGCTATTAGGTATTGGGGACTTTATGCCTTTAGGTATTGGTAAAAAGCAAAGATTTCATACAGCTAAATTTTTCAGTCTTATGTAGAGTGAGTGTGAAACGAATGCAGAAGGAGACAATGCCCTTCTGTATACATCTGTGGGCCAATCTACCTGCAAGTAGATCACTGTAGACCTTTTAAAAAGACCTACCACTGTCCTGCTCTAGACAGTCATTCTGGGCTACCTAGTCTGAGCAACTCTCTGTCTAGTGCAGACAGAGTGGTCTAGTAGGGGGCATGACCTCTCTGTCTGCACCAGAGTGTGGAAGAGAGAGGTCCAGAAGGTGTCTAGGCCTTGCACTGTACCTGTTGACTGGTAAATATGGAAAGACCCTACGACTGATCAACAAAAGGATCTGGGAGTAAGAATAGACAGATCAATTAAAGAGTTGGAAGCGTATGCATCTGTTATTTTAAAAAGGCAAATACCATTTCAGGAATAATAAAAATAGTATTACAAGAAAAGATACTAATATTATAATGCTCTTATAATGATTTGTGTGTACACAATGAACTGTGTGCAGTTTTGGTCACTGCATCTTAAAAAGAAAATAGCAAAGTTGGAGAATATTGAGAGGAAAGCAACTAACACTGCAAATGCACACAAGATTTACCATATACAGTGGTACCTTGACATACGAGTTTAATTCGTTCCATAACCTTGCTCTTATGTCAAATCGCTCGTATCTCAAAGCAATTTTCCCATTAATCCATTCCAGCTCCCAAAACACCACCTCAGTTGTTTTTGTTATGTACTGTACTGTATTTACATACTTGTATCTCAAATCTTGCTCTCATCTCAAAGCAAAATATCACTCGCTCGGCGGCTTGTATCTCAAAACACTTGTATGTCAGGGCACTTGTATGTCGAGGTACCACTGTATTAAATCAGAATCAGCTGCAGGGAAACCACATCCTGTGTTTTCTGAAGAGTGCTTTCGCCAGCACACACATATCAATACTTCCCTCCTTGTATTGTTTTTCTTTAGGTCTGCCAATCTTGCATTGCAGGTGAGAATAAGAGAAGTGTGTTTTGTCTTGCTCAGGCTGCCAACAAGTTAACGGCAGTATGAAATTCTAGTGCAATGCTCACCCGTGGATATGAAAAGCAAAAACTTCCTGCCTTTAGTCTTTTTTTACGGTTGTTAGTTTTTAGATTTTACAGGAGTTCTTGTACTGGGCTTTCAAGCTACCCAGCCCCATTACATGCATCAATGGCCACATTCACACCTAAGTTATAATCCAGCTTCAGTCCATTTTCAGACAGAGAGAACACATCAGCAAAGTGACAAGCTGTTTTCTTTTGGCATTATCTAACTCACAAAATGCAGCTGTGGTTTAGATAAAGTGAAAAGAAAATTAAGTCTGCGTTCCCATTACCACTTAAAACTGTTTAAAAACTGTTTAAAAATAGTTTGGATCCTTGTCGTCCCCTTTGGCAGGGGTATTTTGAGGATTATTTGGCTTTAAAACAATAAATAAACACCTGATTTTTCAGGTGTTTTTTCCGGGTTTGGCTTTTAAAACGCTTCTTCCTTCCTGTAATGGAAACACTAGAGCAGTATTTGGGCAAATACATCATGAAATGGATTGGGGTTTCACCCTGCAGGTCAGCCCTTTCAGTTAAAAGGTACAGTAGTCAGTTTCACTGTAAAAATCCACCCTGTACAGCAGCCATTTCAATGTAGCAATCCACCCACTTCACACCTGATAACAATGTTGCAATTCTGCACAATTCTGGCTCTTTAAAAGTTCTGACCTTTAGAAAGGGTAAGGAAGGAAAGCTGCTGCAGGTTCTGAGAGGTGTGTGAATATTTAAGGCTGTGTGTGCAGGCGGCAGCGGCAGCAGAGCCAGGGTATTTTTTCCAGAGGGAACCCCTGCTGGGGATGGTGGCTGTGGCGGTGAGTGGGTGAATGGGGCTTGAGTTGCCACTGCTGCCGTGTGCCCTGGGCAATGGGGACAGGAGGGGAAAGAATCACTTTCCCCAATCTGTTTTTGGAAGCCTTTTAAGTGTTTAGAGTGGGGACAGAAAATCGGGGTTGAATCCGATTGTCAGGTGCTCTTTGCTTCCTTTTAATGCGCTTTACATATCGATGCAAATCCTGATGTAAATCTCGATGTATATTACATTTTATTCCTTAAATGAGAACTTGCCCTACTAGTCACTTTGCTGCTGTGTTCTTTCACTCTGAAAGTGGACTGAAACTGGATTAAAACTTGGGTGTGAACAAAGCCAGTATATCCATAACATGGAAACTAAAGTAAGCCACCCATAGATGCGGCTTTCACTTGCAGAAATAGAAGCAACTGCTTACAGGTAGGGGTGGGGAAATTCCCATTCAGCCCCTCTCAGATGACATCACTGGGACCCCTTCACCTTCAGACTCAGTAACTACAGAAGTAGCAAGAGATGCATTTGCTAAACGCTTTCATTACTTAAATTATCTTCTTCCTTGTCATGCAAATATAAAGAGCACTTGATTGACAGGCAGCCTGTCACCAAATACTCTTTAGCATTTGAATGAAGAACAGAGAAACCTGCCCCTTTCCACAGAAGGGAAGGACTGACAAGTTGTGCAGACTAATGATTAAACTGGCAGAAGAAGGATCTGAATGGGTTGTGAAAGGGAAAAGAGCAATCCTTGTCACATTTAGATATACTTTTACTGTTTGGAGATGCACTTGACATGCATTAACGATTTCTAATATTTTCTCTAATACAAAATTCATATAGCTTTCAGGCCTAATCTGATTAAGGTTATGGAAAAGCATCCCTACATGAAAAGGTTGTGGCTTTTAAGTCTAGACAGGAAATGAGAGAGAACATGATGAATCAGGTAAGACAAAATGAATTTAGAAAAAATACAACAGATAAGTAAACTTTGGAATTCACTACCATTACATGTGGTGTAATTTTCTGCATTTACCTGTGTATACACACAATAGGTAGGGGTCCAAAATGGTGCCCTATTCTGATCCTGCAGTATACCTCAGCAATGAGGTCTTTCAGTGAACCAGGCTCTGAATTCCAGACTACACAGGCATCCAGACAGCTCACCTACATAGACTGCAACAGTGAAAGGGACAAAAGAAATCCCCCTGCCCTTGGAAACTTGGGTGCCAGCAACAAGGACTTGGCCCAGCGTTCAACTAGGACAGCCAACCTGAGCCAGCACAGGTCAACTGACATGCAGAGAGCCTTTAGCCCACCCTAAGATTAGTCTGGTCTAGCACAGGCTAGACTACCTAATGCAAAATAGTATGGTGCAGGATATGCCATGCCATGCAGGAACAGTCTGTAATTCCCAATCATCTATTTCCATCGACAGTGATGATCTGAATGTACTGGGATCCATTTGTATGTCCTCAGATTCCACTCAGTTATTGAGGTGAGGGAAGAAGACAGAGACAGGTGGCTTACTGCTTCTTATACTTATGGTATAACACTGGAGTCATTCTTTGTTTTACGTGGTGCTCCAGATAGGCTGAAAATATGTCAGGATGGACTGGTGTCCATGTGGACAGATGGCAGTCCATTCTGCTCTGTCCCATTCCTGGAATGTGTTCTCCAGGCCAGGTGTGTTCTCTGTGGTATGCGCAATAGAAGAAGAGTTTACTTTTCTACCACACTTTTCTCACCTATTTAAGGGGACTCAAAGCAGCTGACAAAGCTTTTCTATTCTACTCCCCACAACAGAACACCCTGTGAGGTAGGTGGGGCTGTGAGAGCTCAGAAGAGAGCTGTGACTAGCCCAAGGTCACCAAGTTGGCTTCACGGGGGAGGGCAGAATTGAATCCAGTATTCCCAGATAAGAGTCCAGCTCCCTAACCGCTAGACCAAACTAGACCAGACTGCATGCAGCTCTTAAGAAGCAACAAGTCTCAGAGGGGCCTTATAGAACCAGTTCCTCAGACAGGAAAATCTTTCAATATACTTTAGGAAAAAAAGATCATGGCTGCTTAGCAAACATTATCAAAAGAAAAAATCTCTGGTAGGAAAATTAAAACTCCTATTTAAGTTTTAAAAGGCACAATCTTCCCTTTCTCATCAGCCCATTAATGCAGCATGACTCAGATTTTAAGTAGTATATACCATGCAAATTGTCAAGCATGGAGTTTGCTTAATGCCACACTAGATAAAGTGAAGTATAAAAGTTGAATGTGCTGTCATTTAGCTTGGCTTGATTGCCAAACAATATTTTGGAATCAGACACACAAAGTTCCAAAGTAATTTAGGCTACATACAGATGGGGTGTAAAACCCAGGATTTTCCCAGGGCTATGTTGGGAGTGTCACGTGTGTTCATGGAAATCCCAGCTTAGCCCCAAGAAATGATATGCCACAATAATATAGCCCCAAGATACATGTGGTATCCACACTAACATTACTGCAGGTTAATCAACCTCCAACACGTTTTACAAAAAAAAGTGAAAGGACTTACCTGTGCCAAATTGGACTTAAAATGATGGGTGCGCATGCAAGCAGGGCAGCAATCACACATTTACAGGTATTTAATACCTGGATGCATATATCATGACATCACAGGTGCAAGTGTCCAGGCTGGGTAAGTATTTTTGCTTGCCCCACATGGTTGCCTACCCATCTGGGAAACCAGTAATTATTCCAGAAGTGCTTCTTCCAGAAAATCACAAAATTCCACCAGATGCTACAAAACATGGAATAACTGATTGCTACAAGATTGGGAAAGTTACATTTCAAACTTATATGCAGAGTATGTTGTGTGAAATTCCAGGCTGGATGAATCAAAAACTGGAATTAAGATTGCCAGAAAAAAATTTTCATTAAGCTCAGATATCCAGGCAATATCAAACTGATGGCAGAAAGTGAAGAAGAATTAAAGAACCTCTTGATGGGAGTGAAAGAGAAAAGTACAAAAGTAATTCTGAAGCTGAGCATTAAAATAATAATACCATGGCAACTGATCCTATCACTTCCTGGCAAATAGAGGGCTCACTCTCCTTGGCACCTGCAGTGACTCACAAGCAGGTGAGCCCCTTTGAAAAGGTGGGGGAACTGCTGTTACCGTTGTTGCCCCTTCTATGGTCAGGACAGCATTATGTTTGCATGTGATGTCATCACACGTCATTGTGTGCACGTGTTATGTCATTGCATAAGTACACAGATGATTACATGAAATGCAAGCGTGACGAAGCCCGACCCTCAGAGAGCTCAATAACTATACATGTATGCTTCACCCAATGGGAATTATCAACTTGTAATGGTCTCTGGCCAAGGACAGCCAGAGTTGTTGGCACCTTACAGTCCCAGGCTTTTCACAGCAGTTCTTTTTTATTAACTGCAGTTTGGCGCTTACCTAACTCCAGCAGACTCCATGAGGGAGATTACTCCTCGAAGAATGTTGCACACTAGTAAAAGAGGGTGCAATATTCTCATGAGTCACGTTACATCTTGGTATATGAAAGAAACACTTGTATTTGAGGGACTATTTGCTTAGTTATTTGTGGTGGGAACAGTTTCATTTTGCTGGAAAACAAACATCTCTTGCTACTTGCAGTTTCGTTCCAAGTACAGGAAATTCTTGGTTAGTTAAAGAGTGACATCTCCTGCCTGCTGCCCTCAAGAACTCTTATTACTGACAACGCCACCAGCTGTGAGTAGGAAGCGAAACCCTGTTCAGCATCTCCCCGCTTATCTGTGTGAGGCACACGCACAGGAGACGTCATGCACTGATTTTAAAAGAAACATATGAGAATATCACAGAGGAAAATTGCTAAATCTCATAGTCCCAAATAAACCATTTGGGCAAGATAGTAATCTTCCCCTGTCCAACACTAATTTGGCTTACTGTAAATTACTAGCAGAGTAATTTCAATGTAACATTTATCCTGAAGCAATGGTTGTCTGCACAGGCCTCAAGCCCTACACTCAGTATGGAGTCCTTATTTCTAAATAAAACGGGGGAAGGAGTTTAAAAAAACCCTTCCCGTTGCATTAGAAAGGCCTCTATTTACCCTCATGCACTTCTAAAATTACTAAATAAAATTATTTCTAGCAATATTTAAGACAGTTTACAATCAAAATAAAGCATTATACACTAAGAAAAAACAATGTTACACAAGACTTTAAAAGTGAAAAGGCCGTAGATTTCTCAAAAAAAGGATAATAACCTAGAAAGCCATGTGGAAAGAAATCTCTGTGCCCTGGCCAAGGCCAGTTCAGAGGTCAGTCTGAGCTGCACGCAGGATTCCATATGTTGCACCAAGGGGGGGGGGGGTTCCACTTACCTCTCTTAATCCACATCTAACAAGATTTGGATCTAAGAAATGGGTCCTTCTGGATTTAGAAGATCCAGATCGAAGGAAGTACCCAATGCACCTCCACCCAGCAGATTGGCTGAGGGGGGCTATCCAGTGTTTTGTGCTGAGTGTCATATGTATGACTACCTGCTCACTGGCCAGAAGTCCTGGGTCTGTGCTCAGTGCAATGAGCTCCAAGCTCTCAGGGAATGTGTCTCAGGAAATGAAGCCAAGGGAGAAGGAGATAGAGAGCAACAGAGCCAAGGGTGAGGCCTTCAGGGATGAAGTAGGAACATCCCACTCCATGAGAAGCAGCCCTCCAGCTGCCTTCAATATAAGAGCATAAGAGAGGCCCTTCTGGATCAGGCCACAGCCCATCTAGTCCAGCATCCTGTCGCACACAGTGGCCCACCAAATGCTCATGGGCATCTCAAACAGAGACAAGGACAAACCTTTTCCAGCTCTTGAATCCCAGCAAATGGCATTAGAAGCATCTTGCTTCTGACCCCACCCCATCTTGAAAGATATACCTAGGCATTCATTCTAGTAGCCATTGATACATCTGTAATCCATAAATATAAGATGCCTTGGAGAGTGGAAGCCTCAGGTAGAGAATACATCAAGCCAAGGAAGAGGGACAGGCTCTGTACCTGAGGACTGATGGGTAGCAAATGTAACATCAATTTTCAAAAAAGGATCCAAGGGTGATCCAGGCAATTACAGACCAGTTAGCTTAACGTCGGCTCTGTGTAAGGTGATGGAAACCATCATTAAAGACAAAATTAGTGTGCACGTGGAGGAGCAAGCATTGCTGAACAAAAGCCAGCATGGCTTCTGCAAAGGTAAATCATGTCTCACAAATTTGTTGGAATTCTTTGAGAGTGTCAATAAACATGTGGATAATGGTGAACCAGTAGACATTGTCTATCTGGACTTTCAGAAGGCTTTTGACAAAGTCCCACATCAAAGGCTACTGAGTAAGCTCATCAGCCATGGAATAACAGGACAGGTTCTGTCCTGGATTTGTGACTGGCTTAAGGGCAGGAAGCAGAGAGTAGTAATAAATGGCACATTTTCAGGGTGGAAAGAAGTAAAAAATGGGGTCCCTCAAGGCTCAGTGTTGGGACCAATGCTTTTTAATTTATTCATCAATGATCTAGAAGAAGGGGTACATAGTTGCAAATGTGCTTTAATCTTAACAAGTGCAAAGTAATGCACATTGGGGCCAAGAATCCAAATTATGTCTATAAACTGATGGGGTCTGAGCTTTCTGCAATACACCAGGAAACAGATGTCAGGGTTTTGTTGGACAGTTCAATGAAGGTGTCAACCCAGTGTCCAGCAGCAGCAAAAAAAAGCTAATTCAATGCTGGGAATAATTAGGAAGGGAATAGAAAATAAGTCAGCAAGTATCATTTTGCCTCTTTATAAATCTATGGTGAGGCCACATTTGGAATATTGTGTACAATTCTGGTCACCACACCTCAAAAAGGATATTGTGGAACTAGAGAAGGTGCAGAGAAGGGCAACCAGAATGATTAAGGGCTGGAACACCTCCCTTACAAAACCAGGCTGCAATGTCTAGGCCTCTTCAGTCTGGAGAGACGGCATTTAAGAGGGGACATGACTGAAGTATATAAAATCATGCATGGTATAGAAAAGGTGGATAGAGAAAATTTCTTTTCTCTATCACACAATACTAGAACCAGGGGGCACTCTATGAAGCTGATGGGTAGGAAAGTCAGATCCGAGAAAGGGAAGTATTTCTTCACCCAGAAGGTCATCGGCTTATGGAATGTGCTGCCGGAAGAGGGGGTGACAGCTACCAGTCTAGATGGCTTTAAGGTAGGGTTAGACAAGTTTATGGACGACAGATGTATCAATGGCTACTAGAATGAATGCCTACGTGCATCTTTCAGGCTGGGGAGGGGGAACAGGGGCGCTTCTAAGGCCATTTGCTGGGTTTCTAGAGCAGGAATATTTTTGTTCTTATCTCTGCTTGAGATGCCCATGAGCATTTGTAATCCCAGGTTACAAACTGTACAGGTAAGACAGGGAAGGGCAACACGGAGGTGGTGCAGCCTTGTCTATTAAGGAAGAGATAGAATCTTACGAACTGGAATGTCTAGGTGAGTCTGACTCTTCCCCGGAAGCAGTGTGAGTAAGAATACCAAGCTAAAAACGAAGTCTAACAATAGGGACATGCTACCGTCCTCCCAACCAAACACCCGAAGGAGATCAACAATTAGAAAAGGAGGTACAGGAGGTATCTCAAAAAGATATGGTAGTTATAATGGGAGACTTCAATTATCCTCACATAGACTGTGTGAACTCTTGTTCAACTGAGGAAAGAGAGAGAAAATTCCTAGACCTGCTAAATGACTGTTACATGGAGCAAATCGTCATGGAACCAACCAGGGGAAAGGCAGTCCTGGACTTGATCCTAAGTAATGCTCAGGACCTGGTAAAGGACGTCACTGTGGCTGATCCAATTGGGAACAACAACCACAGTGCAATAACCTTCAACTTAAATACATGGGGTGTTTTTCCACGGTCACTTAGTACCCATTTTAGCATCCATTAAGGACCCTTTTGGGTGAGAGCCAGATGACCCCATTTCCACCATGGCATCCATTAGGGACACATTTGTTTTCATCATACCTGGGGAAATCTGGATCATATGGGTACTTTTTGACCTTTAATCCAGATTTTCTGTAGACCCCATTAATGGCGTCTACAATGGGGTCTTCAGCCAGAAAATCCACTTGTCCGAATGAGGAAAACAGAGGCCTTTTTGCATTACAGCCAAACAGCTGTAATGCAATTTGGCTAAGACAGTTTGGGACGGTTTCCCCATCTGCATGTAGGCAGGCAAAGAACACATTTATGCACCTTCCTGCCTGCCTACGTGTGAACGGGGAAACCATCCCAAACTGTCCTAGCCGGAAAAGGCTGGACAGGGGCGGGGACGCCTCTCCCAGGCCTGCCCACTATTGGGTGGGAGCATCCAGGGGCGGGCAGACCTGTCAGGCGGCTTCCCCCAGTTCCTGCCAGTTGTAGAGGACCCAATCGGGTCCTCTACAACTGGCAGGAACCCACCTGGGCACCCACCCACCTCAGGGTCTGGGGACACAGGTGCACGTGCACAGAGGTCCTACCTTCTCACTGTCCTGGGTCTCAAAGACCAAGGGCAGCCAGGAACGCGCACCACATGCACATGGTGCGGCTTCTGTTTGGGGAAATCAACAACGTGGGCAGTCATTTAAGGGGACTCAAAGTGGCTGACAAAGCTTTCTATTCTCCCCACAACAGAACACCCTGTGAGGTAGATGGAGTGCTGAGAGCCCAGAAGGAGAGCTATGACCAGCCCAAGGTCACCCACCTGGCAGAATCAAACCGGGAAACCACAAGACAAGAATCTCATGCTCTAACCACAAGGCCAAACTGGTGTTCGCTAGTTTCCAGAGTTGTACCTAATAGCTGACCTAGGAAAGAGTCCCCAGGTAAGGGTGCAATCCTAAATCCACGAGGACAAATTGAAAGTATTTTGGGATATACACAACTCCAGACCAGAATTCAATTTAGAATTCCATATTCCACATTCATTACAAAAGGTCAGTGTGGCTCTTCTTCTGCAGTACAAATTCTGAAAGATTTGAGCTTATCTGATATTGGTTATAACCTGAACAATGGCATCCCTTTCTAATCTCAATTAATTTCTATGGCCTTTTTTTAGCCTCTCCCTGGTGGTAAAAGCAGCCTTTTTCCCAGCCTGAACATACCTTGTGATGGGCATAAACTCTCTACTCCCACTCCTTCTGTTCTTAGAAACTGCAAATTTTTCTTGCTGAGAAATAAGATGCTCAAAGGGTTATAAATGAAATGGCCACATCCACACAAAATGCAAACCATCACTAGTGGCTAACCTTGGCTTTGCAAGGACCATTCATTCTAAGCACAGTTATGAAGAGGTTTGTCTCAACCTGGACAATTAGCAAACACTAATAATAATGCTGCCATTTAGCACAAGTAATTTCTGCTGGAAGAAATCAACTCATAAAAAACAGATTTTTAGTGATTGTTTGCCACTGCTGTAAGTTCATTTCAACCCAGGCTAGGACTCTAGAATGAAGGTCAGGTAAGAAATATGAGAAGTAAAACAGGCCCAGTTATGTAAATGAAAAAAGGCTGCTTCATCAGCATACAGAATAAATAAAAATGAAGTCAGGCTCCCAGGAACACAACCCACAAGCATTCTGGTATATGTAATAGCTTTTATTAAAGTAGGCAGAGTCATAATGATAGAAAAAGAGAAACTGGCAATCCCAAATCAAAACAGAAAATATACCTCTAAAGCAGCATTAGCCTTCCCAGAAAGCTACCTTGACAATTATGCCTCCTCATCTTCATCCTCACCTCCACCCCCAACCCCATTTTCCATGCTTCAAAGAGTCTTCATGCCTCACTTATTAGGGTTCCTTTAATTTTAAAAAGTTACCTACAAGCAAAGTAAAAGTAAGCCAACAATTATTCCTGGTTAAATCCTCTTGATACTGAAATCATACTACTCAATGCTCTTATAGGATTTCTATAAAAGGCAATACTGATGTAAGTATGTGGCAAATTTTATCCTAGCGATACTTTCTATACAGAAAATTAAAGACCATTGAAAGCTATAAAAACCGCATGCATTTGCTTCCTAGAATATTCTGAGGTCATAATAAGGAATTGGCCAGTACGATTCCCCCCGCTTCTAGGCATCCTGCAACAAAATTTTGATCTTCCCAATTTTCCATTTTTAAAACAATCGGCATCAATTTTGATAATCAACATCTAGAATATTAATTATTGTTTATTACAGTGTTTGGGATGATGAAGGATAAAACCTCTCGAAAAAGCAGTGAGATCAACACACTGGTACTCAGGAAGATCTAGCGCAGTATCCTACCTTGAATGTTCACTGCCACAATCACCTTATTAACATTAAACAAAAACCCCTTCAGCATGTTTTTAAATGCTTGTTTTCTTCAGCAAACTTATAAATGAATGGAAGATGGATTCAATTTGTAGTATCTCTGAGCGGTACAAGAGTAAGGTTAACTTCTCCTGTGGTTGGCATGAGTGGATGGATGAAATCAACTGCACACTAGGGCTCTTGCTAAGCTTCTGAGACGACCTTCAATCAAAATAATACCAGAGTAAAATTTCTAGCCTTGAACCACAGGTCAAAGACCTAAAATCTAAATGTGTCCAACTCCTCTTCCATGCATGAATGTTTCCTCTTCTTTCAAGATTACTGAAGGACGCTGGACTCCAGCAGTTAGCCTAAACCCTGGCAGCTCCCCAGATGAAGGTCAAAATCCACTTTTATAACCTTACTATCCTTCACAGAATAATTTTGCTAGCCCTCAATTACAAAGGTAATTTATAGGATACAATTTAAATTTTCAGTTCAGTGAGTGGAGGGAATCAATTGTGCTGCACTGTATTTTAAATTCAGGTTTTTAAGCAGCTTAGGCCATGTTTTTTAGCAGACCATCATTTACGAGAGAGGGTAAGAGACCTGGATTTTGCTCCATTCTTTATTGTCACAAATGGCACAGCAAAGCTTCGAGATATGGCCCCATAACACACTGCACTGCTGCATGGAAAAAGCATTTGACTGAGTATAACCTGAATCTTGTCAGTTGATAGAAACTCGCTCCAACACTTGTTTTGTCTATCTCCTATGGGGTCTCATGCAATGGAAAGAAAAAGCAAGCCATTTTATTTACCAAATTCTAACATGGGTGGGTAAGATCTGCACTTGTAAAATTCTCCTATAAATACTGAGTTCATTCTTTGCAGTGGTAGGGATTTTAGCAGAATCCCACATTTCTTGATTTTTTTATATACCTATTAACTATTTTTGTTTATATTTTTATTTAACGAAAAAGTTAAAATTTTATTTAACTAAAAACGTAATATACTAGCAAATTGATGCTAGTAATAGCAAAAGTGATATTTATGCCTTATCAACACAGATGCCAAGAATTTGAGTCAGTAATTCGATTACAATTGTAAATAACATTTCATTTCACAGATATGTTAGGCATACCTGAATCAGTTCAATTCCCATTAATCTCCAACAACTGTATGTCAGAATATAAGATATGATTAATATTGCAGATACTTACTATTCTGAACAGTTTGTCAATGTGCATGAGAATATTCATTACCTTTGGGTTAGCCTGAATTTTTGGCAGGGCCTAGGAATTAAAGGGGGCCTTTTTGAAATGTTTGGCTGGCTGCTCAACTTGATGTTCATTATTGCATTCTGTGCATGTTTTTGATCTCAGGGCCTTTCCACACTTACCTGAATGGCCTGCTTCTGGGCTTTTCCCTTCCTCTGCTGCAACCTAGAGAGGTCACACCCCCTGGTAGCAACTGTATCCACACTAGACCATAGTTTAACAGGGTCTAGGCAGCCAAAATGATTGTCTAGATTGGAAAACTAGTAGATCTAGTGGCAGCCCAAGGAGGTGTGAAATCGTTCTCTCCCCCCCCCCCCCCGGGCTCTGAGGCAAGGAACTTTAATTCCTGGCTATCGACGCCTTCATGGCAGGCTCAGAAGTTTGCATGAGCTTCAGGGCAGCATGGGGCCTGTCCTGGAACAGGCCATCTAAGAGCAAACAGACTTATTCCAGGGCTGCCACCACAACCCATACACAAGTGTGGAAACAATCTCAGACTGCATAGTATATGGAGCCTGTCCTGCTTTCTTTGCTAGGATCTCATTTCATTCTACATCCCAATTAATGTACACATCAATAGTACACATTTGGAGAATACCTATCAATGATGTATGTGGCCTATTGACTCATCTCACTGAGCTAAGCCAGGGTATCTCACAAGCAGGCTTAGATGTCTCACCAAACTGACCAGAAGACTTCCCAAACAGTTTTGATTCATTCCAGCTTACCACAATTCCGTCCATTCAGCTTCATCCTGACTTCCCCTTTTCAGCTTACTGAGATCTCCCTGCCTTTCCCCCAGGTGTGACCAATTGGCTTAGAGGCTTGCCGGAAAAAGGAGATGGCATCGAGCACATAACTTACATGGGTTGCTGGAACCTTTAACCCATAACAAGTAGAGGTTGTGCAGAGACTATGAGGAGGACAATGATCTGTATATTTTAGTTGACTGATCTTGAGCCAAACATATTCTGTTATCATGTCCGTTGGTAAATTATCTTTAAAAAGTGGTGAGTCTCAGTACTAGCCATACATGTTACAATTGTCAGTTGTCTTTAAAGAACTGCTTCACTGTAATAAATGAATTCTGATTCCAGCTAAGGCAATGAGAACAGGACACTTTGCAGATCAAATAATACTACTTTCTGCCAGTTGACAGACGTTGAAACAGTTATTTCTGTAGTCATGGAATCCTCAATGCAGGATTCATTAAACTGTCCCAGACAGTTGTCTGCCCAGCCTCTGCTTGGAGACCTCCAGCGAAGGAGAGCTCACCACTTCCTGTGGCAACCTATTCCATTGACTGATTGCCCTTACGGTCCAATAAATTAGCACTGTAATCTAACATTGCAGATTCAATCCTAACCTCTCTGAAGCTGCCTGCAGCAAAAGACACTGGCCTCTTAAGCTCAGAGTTCAACCACAAAGTCCACTGCAAAAGATTCAGTGTCTAATTCTTTTATTATAATTATTAAAGAGTTACTATTCAGGCAAAAATGTTACTAGAACTTTGCTCTTCCCTTAATTATCTAATGTCATTTGTTTAATTATAATTTGTGCTTTGGAAAGATATTGACTAGAAAAATGGTCAATAAGAACAAATGTATGCCTCATTTTGTTTCCTGAAGTCACCAAAGCCAATGGAATAAATTAAGTACAGATCTGAAAAGGATCCTATTTTTAATTTTGATCCTCTGAAGATGGATATCACAGCTATCCAAAAGCTTAGATTCTCAGAAGAAACCTGAAACAAGACTTAACAGCAGCAAAAATGCTACAAATAAGATCCTATTTTTATTAGCAAGAAATGTCAGTGTTCAAGGCCACAATAGTGCCTCTATAAACTTCCCTGATGTCCCCAAAGCTCATGGCTCTCCTTTGCTCACTATCTGGTGGGAAGAAGTAACCAGAAGGAGTGGTATATGAATCAAATGTGCTCATGGCCCTAAAAATAAGGAAGCAACTGTTTTAAATCCACCAGTTTGAAAAACTGAACTCTTGCCTATCTAGAATCTGGTGCACTAGAAGAGTCCTGGTCCTCTAGATATGTCCCTTTGTGTCTCCAAGCTGCACAAAGAAATTTGGGCAAGCAATCAAGCAAATACACACAAAAAAACACAGCTGGCTTTGACATCTCTGCATGAATGGTTAGAGCAAAACCAAAAAGGTTATGGAGGTTTTTCCTCAGGCATACTGTAGACACATCAAAGACAAGAGATAGAATCCTACTGCAAAACTGGCACAACAATATGCCACCTTCCTTCTCGTTGCACTGGACCTATGCATGGAAATGCTGTCAGGTTTCATGAAATCCAAGGTGCCTGCTAGAGGGGATGCAGAAATAGACCAACTTATTACTATATGTGTTGGGATTGCCCCCAGTTAAACTTTTTTTTTTTTTTGGAGGTGGGCACTCCACAAATATTCTTACTACACAATGTTTCAGGTTTGAATACTGGAACAGAAGAACAAAAACAACTACATCTTTTAGGCCGCATCCCCATTACAAACTTAATTCGGTTTCTATACGGTTACAATCCTCGCAGACCCCACGTCAGTTTGGCTTAACATGCTTTCCGCGTGTTAAATCGTCCCAAAGCGTTGTAAATGTTAACCCTCATTTCAACAGGTCTCACTCTGGTTTGTGCGCTTGATACATGTTACATTTTTTACTGTGGGGACAGTACCATTTTAAGGGATGAGAATCCATGTTTAGGGTTTCCCTCCCCCAACAGCTTGCTTCCAAAGATAGTGATTTCAGTGTAAAAATCCAGCCTTTACAGTAGCTGCTACACTGTAGCAATCCAACCACTTCACACCTGATAACAATATTGCAATTTTGCACAATTCTAGCTCTTTGGAGTTCTGACCTTTAGAAAGGGAAAGGAAAGCAGATGCAGCTTCTGGGAGATGTGTGAATGTTTAAAGCAAGGGGGCTTGAGTTGCCGCTGCTGCTGTGTGCCCTGGGCAATGGGGAGAGGAGGGGAAAGAATCAGTGGCTGCCCGATGCTGTTTTTCCTCCATCCAGGCAAGCAGCAGCCACCCAGCCAGGCTCCCTGAAGGGGTCCCTTATGGGTGGCATATTCACGCCAGGAGGAAAAGAGCAGGGCAGCCCCAAAAAGCGGCTTTTAGAAAGTAGCCACTTGAGTCCCCCCTTGAGTCACATAAGCCACCTACGATCCTCAGAATCCGGATTGAGTTGAAAGTAATGGGATCAGGCTAATTCGTGTTTGCATCCAGTTCTATTATTTCGGTTTAGGGAAACTGGATTAAGCTTATAATGGGGATGCGGCCTTACTGTTGGTAATCCAATGATGTATAGTGTGTAATTGGAAATACACCTTGAATCTGACTAAAGTAGACTGGTATAGAACAGTATGGAAACTCATGATGAATAAATATCTTTCAGTGAAATATTTGAAATTGGAGATAGCATTCAACAATTTAAACTGATTTGGAACCTCTTCATTGAAGAACTGAATGGGACATCTTTCCTAGATTCAGCTGAAAAGATATTATTAAATAGATGGTTAACATAAGGATGGCGTTTAAGGCCCTAATTTAGGTTTTTTTAAAAAAAAATAGGGTACAGGTGACCAAGTAGAAGGGGACACTTGGATTAGGGTGTTTTTTCTTTTGTTCTGTTTGTATGTGCTCTATGATTTGTATGCTTTGTGTTTCACCTTGTGTATTTGGCTGTTGTTTAATATTTGTTTATATACTTAGAGTAAATAATAAAATATATTTTTAAAAAATCCAAGGTGCCATTACTGCCTTATCCTCCCCACTAACCTAATACATGAGTCAGGAGATGTGAATGGACTGGACTGAAATCTGGAACTGGAATACAGTTATGCTCTTCCTGTCTTACATTAATGCCAGTACTTTTAAGATCTATCCCATATACTGTACTCCTATAATGCTATAGTGGCAGAGATGCCCCCCCCCCCGAGAAGGAGGAGGAGGAGAGTTGGCTTTTCTACCCGGCTTTTCTCACTCATTCAAGGGAATTCAAAGTGGCTAACAGAACTTTCTATTCTTCTCCCCACAACAAAAAACCCTGTGAGGTAGGTGGGGCTGTGAGAGCTCAGAAGAGAGCTGTGACTAGCCCAAAGTCACTCAGCTGGCTTAGTGGAGGAGCATGGAATCAAACTCAGTGATCCAAGATCAGCACTCTAACTACAAGGATCAAACTTTTTCAACTCCTGGAAACAATTCAGACACATCAATGCCATTTCCTTGCCCTCTTTGAGTGACATACTACAGAAAAAACCCAGGGCCTTCTATATGAGAAGCAAATGTTCTCGGAGTTTTCTCATTTGATCATAAAACAACATAGGGTGATTGCAATTCTGCACTGGACAGAATATCAGATCAGCACTAGAAGTCTCACTTTCCCATGTAAATGGCACTACCCAGAGCCTCCCTTAAGTTATTTTTGCATTGAGGAGGCAGGCATTACAATTGGTAATCCAGATTTCCTGGATCTATTGATCCAGGTTCTGGGGAGGCAAGGGCTGTATCCACACTGTCTGTACAGATGGTGCCAACCCAGATCTACCCCTCCCCCTGCAGCTGGGAAGCTCATCCATGCTTCATGGTGTGACCTTTGCAGCCACATCCCCTGCCCCCGATGGCTAGGAATGATAGTTCCTAGCTGTGGGGCATGGGGGATGATCTTCTGCATTATGCCAAAAATCACTTCTGGGTATTCTGGATCATGGAAGCATACTATCTACATGCCTCCATGACCCAGAATGAGGCCCTGAGACCAAACTGTAGGGGTCTACAGTAGATTCAGACTGAAAGCATCTCAGTCCAGATCTACTGCTATCCTGTACAGATGGATCCATCCTCAGGGGGGTGGGGCCTCCACAATCGGGAATAACATGGAGATGTGAAGGCCCCAGCCCTGGATCAGAGGCCCTGGAAGGGTGTGTGGAAGGGTGACTCCTAGTATGTTGCCTGGTCCAGTATTTTACTGGCCAGTGCAGGTTCACCCACTTTTCATTTTGCCCATGGCAGCCTGTACATACAGCCAGTGAATAAAATAAAACGTAAGCAAGCAAACAGACCAATATCTGCACATGTTCTATTCTGGTTCAACTATTTATCTATTCTGTAAGCTAAACAGTGTTATAATTGTCAGCTTCACTCTCAACTGAAGTGAAGCTGTTTGAATTTTTTAATAAAAAATCTGAAGAAAACAGTCATTTTTGGCAATCCGTACGGTTATTTTTACTTTTAGAGTGTGGTGAGAAGAGAAATAAAAAGTCTTCAATTAAGTATCTGCCAGATAGTTTGGAAAATCCAACATAGAAAAATGTTTCCTTCAGAATTCAAGATTCCTGATCATCCAAAACAGGATCTGCCAATTAACCTTCACTAAGTCCATAGGATGACAGACAAAGGACCTGATGCTTTTACTTGATAGAATATTTCAGAGAAAGTGAGAACAATTTCTTCCTTACTACTTTGTAGGATGCCTTACCCAACACACAATACACATTAAATACAATACATTATTCATAAAAGGCCACAAGAAAACCATATATGAAATCATTGACTAAGATTAATTGTTCCTGTTTCTGAATCCCCACTTGGCCAGGAACATCACTTGATGACCTTGAGCCAATCACTGCCTCCTACTCCAACCTACCTAACAGAACTGTCACCAGATTAAAAGGAGGAATGATGTGAACTTCCTAGGGATAAGGGCAGGATATAAATGCTGTGATGCTCCCATGCAGGAAACTGTTTGGTATTAATGCAGCCCTGCAGAACATACGGTCTGCAGTCTTTGGAGCAACCTTAGTCCCAATACACATGGTTTGATCCTGTCTCTGTTCCCCATCTGTGTTAAGCAAACTAATTACATGAAAAGGTCCAATACCATGGAGAAGATACCATGTTAACATCATATTTACTAGGAGGTCTTGCAAAAGTGGATAACAGTTGTTACTGAAACCATCTGGAGGCCCCAGGTTATTATATGGAACAGGGCCTAATTACCAAGGCAAGTGGCTTCCAAGCGCTAAAGATGCCACCCAGAATGTATGCAGATCAGTGCTTAAGAAACCGGGTAACATAACTTGCAAATGAAATCTTTAGAGGAAATGACTAAGTTACCGTTGGGGAGCAGGTGAGTTAAAGAAACAAATAATTCCCTTGATGAACTGTAGGCAAGCATTACAACAAGCCTCCCCCCTCTCCAGAAGTAATTGCCCTTTAATTGAGGAGCAGGATACCTCCCTAATGTCATGGTTACTATGCCAGGCCTCACACTGTTGTTACACCAAGTGCTCCGAAAGCAAGTGGTGGTGCTGGCTGCCTGAGTTTGCTCTGAACGAAAAACACTGTTACCACGACCGGCTTTCCAGTAACTAATCCATGGGCAATGCCTTCTAGCGTGCACCCCCATATATATGCATATATACGCGCACACGCACACACAGAGGAGCTTCCTTCCGTCAAGCAGGCGCCCATTATCATTGCCTCGTCCAAACGTAAGGCACTACTCCGGTCAAAAGATGCGGAATGACCGGAAAAGCAGTTTCCACACGGCGGGGGGGGGAGGGGCGCCTTTATTCACCCAGGTCTGATAGGAAGCAAGAGAGCGGGTGGGTGGGTGGCGGGTGTCTCTCCGCCTTGGCTGCCTGCAAGGGACCTCTTCCTTGGGGGCATAAAACGCAACCCGGGGGCGGCGGGCTTCACTTTGCTGCATCCCGAGATTATTCAAAAGTTTAGGGAGGTGGCTCACGCTGGGGGTGGGTGGGAACTGAGAAGCAGGGGGGGCGAGGGCGAGGGCGGGTATGCAGCAGCAGCAGTAGCAGCAGCCCCCGCCGGGAGTGCGTCAGGCCCAGACAGACTCTCGGCGCAACCCTCCCCCTCCCATCCCCCGCCCCCACCATCCAAAATACCACAGACTGTGCCGAAGTGGCGCAGCCCGGGGAGCCGCTCGGCTCCAGGGCAGGGGGACGCCGCTTCCCTCCGCAGCTCACCTCGCTCTGCCCGCCCGCCCGCCGGCCTCCCCCTCACCCAAGTGCCCACCGGCGGGCAAACTTCTCCCCCCCTCCGCCCCCGCCAGGTGCGCACGCGGCGGCGGCGGCGGCAACAGCCAGCCAAAGCTCGGGCGCTCTTACCTCCTTCTGCTTGGGGTCTTGCGGGTAGACGTCGGGCGGCCCCAAGCGAGACCGTTTGAGGGGTCTCTGCTCATAGCTGAGGAGCCCGAAGGCGGCCATGATCTCTCATGTTAGCCGGCGAAATGAATGAGAGGGAGTTGGAGATGGAGATGGAGACGGCGCTGCCTCTGAGCGCCAGGGAGCAGCACTTGGCTGGCAGAGAGAGAGAGAGAGAGCTCCCACCCCCACCCCACCCCCGGGTCTCGCTCCTTTCCCTATAGAGGAAGAGGAGGGCGGCTGGGATGCTGCGCGAATGCGGCCCCGCCGCCAACTCGCCCACAGAGGCGGCGGTCACCACCGCGCCACCCCCGGCGGCAGGAGTGCCCGGCAACCGGGAGGGCGAGAGAGGAGCGCTCGGGCGACGGGAACTCGATCGATGCAGCGCCGAGGGCCTGGAGGACAGCCCCGAGCGAGCGTGATGTTGTGCCCGCCGCCGCCGCCGCCGCTGCAAAATTTCGCTGTCATTCGGTCTGGGAGAGATTTGGCCGAAGGATCTCGTCGCTTTCCTCTGCCCCTCCGATCGAGGATGGACTTTCCGCCTTCCCTTCGCCTCCCGAGCCCCGCAACTTCGTCGGATTTGCTAGAAATTTCGGGAGGCGGCGGGGGAATCCCTGACTAGAAACCTCCACTCCTGGAATAGAACTTAAATCTCCGTTTTCGGGTCCCTTATTGCAAATCTGCTCCGGAATCTGTCTGGACGGTATCGCGCTTATGTTGCTTCTAGTTTTATGGCTTTGGATCATGTTTTGTATTGGAGTGATTTCCTTCCTTCCTTCCTTTCTTTTTTAATAATAAGCTTCCCCACCCTCCCCATGGAGAAGTTCACATCACTGGGAAGCGTGCAATTGCCATAAATGAGGATGAATTCCCATGTCATCTATAAAACAGGCGCTGAAAGCGTGGGCTGATCCAGCTGATCCTGAATGCGATACCTTGTTTATAAGATAACTAAGCACATTGGTTACAAAGCTTAATTAAGCGCCCATACTGTGGGAATTGTTCTGTGCGCCTGTTGCAAAGCAACCGGGCAGCCTTACAGCCCAGAAGGCCGAGCTAATCCATAGTAACCTTGGCCAACATCAGGTATTTTTATTCCAGCACAAACCATAAAAAAGGGGGGGGGTCTCCACTGCATTTCTCCATTGTTGCCTTTTAAAAGGCCAACAGATTGGCCCGATTGAAGGTGGCGTGGCTTTGAGCCGTTTTATGGGCCCACAACACCATTTCAGCCAAAAATGGGGAAGTTGGTCCGTCACTGTACCTATGCGGCCTTTGCCAAATGTGGTTTCACCAGTGCATTGGAGAACGTAAGAACGTAAGAGGAGCCCTGCTGGATCAGGCCACAATCCATTTAGTCCAACATCCTGCCCCACACAGTGGCCCACCAAATGCTTATGGGCATCTCAAGCAGAAGATAAGGGCAAACCTTCACCTGCTCTCAAATCTCAGCAAATAGCCCTAAAGGCACTCTGCCTGTCTCCCCAGCCTGGAGGATGTACCTAGGCATGCATTTTAGTGGCCATTGATAGATCTGTCCATGAATTTATCAATTTATCTAATCCTTTCTTAAAGCCATCTAGGCTGTTACCACCTCTTCTGGCAGAAAATTTCAGAAAAGAGCTGGCAATGCACAACAGGGTTGGTGTTGTCTTCCAGCCCAGTCCTCTGTTTGACTGGATGCCAGCTTTTTACTGCATCTGAATGCTCCCATAGGAAGCCTAAAAGCCATTCTGTGATGAGAGCAATCCATGCTAACTGGCCTTGAATGTACATCCCTGCAGCCCAGTTTTACCCATGCTTACTTGATATCTCAGGCTACTGCTCCTAACTTCTGGTAATAATCTATAGGAATGCAACAAAAAGGTAAAACCACCAGAACTAGAGATGACCCAATGAAAAAGAACCTTGGGTGAGTCAGAACAGACAGGAGAAAATAGTTTTTCACACCAGGCATAGTTAAATGTTGTCACAAGACATGGTGTTGGGCCCCATGGGGCTGAACCAATTCATCATGAACTGAGCTATCGATGGGTGTGTCCCCGTGTAGCTTTTCTAGTCCTGGCTTAGTCCTGTTTGGACTATTTTTTTTAGTCCTATTTGGGCTATTTTTAATCCAAATAGAGTGCCTGAAGATTAATCTGAATATAGCCATCCACAAGCATAACAGGACTTTTAAATCCCACCCCCCATGCAAACCCTGCCTGCAATAAAAGCAGCAAAACGTTCCCCTTCACTCTCACTGAAGCCAGAGAGATTAAATTAAATTAAATTAAAAAATTCTAAATGCAAGTACTTTCTCCTTTCACTTTCTTCCTTTTTACATTACTGGGAACTGCATTCAAGCAGATCAGCAAAGGAGCAAGCACAGTGTGACAAAATATCTTTTTGCAAAGCATTTTTGCTTCTAAAATGTATCTTTTTCATAACAAGCATCAGAAAAGATACTAATGTTTCCAGCAAAAATGGAAACCCCTTTTTGCCTTTTTCAAACAGGGCTCTAGCATGGGAAGCATGGGAAGGGAGGATGGGAGCATTGCATCTGTAAAATCATACGCACAGCTGGCTGGCATTGGTCAGAAGACTAGACTTCCACCCCAAATAGCTTGGTACCATCCCCATGTGGGGGGAAATAAGCGCTCTCGGCTCCAAAAAAGGGACTCAGTCCTGTTTTCATCAGTCTTTTTTTTTCCTCTAGATTTTGGCAGAATCGTCCTCATAAAATCTGGGAATAAGAAATTGCATGGGGACACCTGGATGCCAAATTCAGATTAATTACATAATCATGGGGATGGTCCTTTCCAAATTTGGATTCAATTTGGATTAAAATGCACATTGCTAGGAGACTGTGGCAGAGCAAACTGTATACTTAGGCACTGCTTGAGAGCTTCCATATGCAACTGGTTGCCACTGCTGGAACAAATAGGTTTCTGGACCAGGCAAGCTGCATAGCCAATTCAACAGGGCATTTCTTTTGGCCTGTGACTCAATGAACACATCCATATATTTTCCTTGTGCAATACTTACCTAGTCCAAAACCGCTCATTATCAGTCCTACCATGTATGATGGAGCTTACACCCAATACAATTGTGCACAGTCTTAACCTTGAAATCCGTTAACTCATGTCTATTGGCAACTGACCACATAGTGCACTGCTGTGAATGCTATGGGTCCTCTGACATAGTGCAGCATACACCTCTGCTACTGTTTGTTGTGGATCACTTCCTTTGCTTGTACCTAGCTGAGACAATATTTTCCTATATCTTCCTCTATGTGCTTCAGCCATGTTTTTTCAGGGCACTTTCCAATCTACAAGTTGCACCTTCAAGAGCACCCAGTGTGGAAGTCAGTTTGGGGTCATGATTCTGCATCATATAGGAGCACCAGTAAAATTAAAAATCAGCATATGCACATTTTGGTAGTAATGCTTATGGTGCTTTTTCTCCAGAATCAGGATTCAAAAAGCTGCTGTAGCCTGATTAATTCAATCGTTGGCTTCAGCTATGGCCAATGTTTTTTGTCCCTTGACTGAAACAAGGTATTCGAGGTCATTAACTTGCTCCAGTGGAACACCATCTGTTGTAAACACCTTGGTCTCATCAACACTTCCAGCTAAGCCATAGGAATAAGCAGCTTTTTTAAATGTTAAGGAAGATTTTAGAGGCTTCTTCTTCCCTGCTTGTGAAAATCACATTATCTGCAAATATTAAACCGATGATGTACCTGGTCCCATTCAATTTTCATGCCACACCATCGCACAATTGCACCAAGCGCAAGGTTGAATAATAGTGGAGATGCAATGCCACCGCATAAGTTGATAATGTCAAATACTGGATAAGTGCACCACTGTGAACAGGACTGTAATCAGAGTTAAATGAATCTTTCCAGAATAGAGGGATGCTGGTAATATACAGAGGCCATGGCAGAAAAACCTTCAGGAATTAATCTATGCAAAGAATGTAAAATGTTCCAAGTATAAATAAGCCAGTCAAATTATACTTTTCCACTGCTGTAGCATGTAATGAACATGAGAGCCCCACCATATGTAAGAAATGAAAGTGTCAACAAAATATGCATTTGCTGTAAAAAAAACACCATAAATAATAAACTACTGAAAACAGAGATGTTGAAATCATAATACCCGTCTACAAATTGAGGATGCCATTGTATACTGTGGCGCAGCAACAAAAAATTGATTGTCCTGTATGATGGCACAACTGGGACTGCACATTCCATTTGCAGTAGAAAACATGTCTGGATGCAGCTTGTGTTCTGATACTACAGTTTCCAGTGGACCAAAGCATACTTTGTAAACATCAGAGACTGCAATCCTTGCACTACCATTTTGCAGATATTGGGTGTTTTTCCACTGTCACTAGAAGTACCCATTAAGTACCCATTAATGGGTACTTAATGGGTACTTCTAGTGACAATGCAAAAACACCCATTGTTGTCTCTCTGATGGCAGAAGTAAAGCACCAAACACCAGGTGCCTGAAGTTTCATGTTTATAAAGCTGTTATTGAAGCAGTACAACTTCTGAATATCTGTGATGATTAATTTGATGAAATATATTTGAGCAAATCAAGCTGACAGAGCTAGATGACATTAAGTAAACTGGCATATATTTACACATGTATATTACTTCTACTCTAAGCATAAAATAAAATCATGTATAAGAAAAAATGCTATGATCCAGTGAATATATTTCAAGGTTGACATTACTGAGCTTATTTAATCATGCATCTTCTCCAATGCGCTGTTTTTAAAATCAGTACAATGAACTCCCACATCCACATGGCCTTCTGTGCACTGAGGTGTTAAATCTTATCCCCTATCCAGTGGAGGCTGGAGCTTCCACTGCAAATTATGAGGCAGGGGACGAGCAGCTAAAATGAAGGAGTATGAGATGCAATAAAAAGGTAGAACTAAGATTGTGCATTTTGGGGCACCTATTTACAAAGGATCACCCCACCTGTTGCTCAGGAAAAAACCCTGTGTCATACAGTTTTTAAAATTAGTGCCCAAAAAGCCTATTTTTCTTCTCTTCCTCATCATTGCCTTCTGAACTCACATCACGTTGACTGCTGCCAGCCCATTTTTCCAGGGCCCTGATTGGTCAGCCCACCATTTCCAGGCTATGAGCTTCCCTATTGGTTACAGGAAAGTCTAAAGATTTCCACCCTATCTGCCCCAAACTGCAAGTCATGTGAGCATTGGAAAAATCCTGTCTGTGAAAGGGACAAACAAAAAGAGATTTTGGGATGGGATAATTTTTAAAAATATGTCCCTAAGATCTAAAATTCATTCCGGGGGCATCCCTAATCCCGTGTCTGAACATATTCATTGACAGGATACAGAGGAGGGGCAAAGCCACAGTTTGGATAAGGCTTTGATCTAAGTGAAGAGATGTTTGATGTGTTGCAAAAGAAAGTATTCTCCACAGATATCAAAGTCTTGGGGTTAACTCTGCTTTGTTCCTCCTCCACTCTTCACCATACTAGCTATCACTGGGTACAGGTAACAGTAGGTGAGACACAATAAGGCCTTTTTTACACTTGTTAATCCAGATCAAGGAGCTCCTTAGTACACGTCATTTGCCTGGGCATGATGTTGATCCCAATCAGATTTGTACTAAAGGTTCAGTAATGCGGATTAGTTGTAGATATGATAAATGTACTAGCACCATCCTATCCAGATCAACAAAGGGGCATCCCCATGTATAATGGATCTAGGAAGAATGTAGCAGTGTTTCCAAATAACATCACAGCAACTGCTTCGATGTCAATAGGGCCTATGAGGACAACTCACACCCATGATAAAGGTGACTTAGCATGGCCTTATCTTCACTACCCAGATGCAGCAAGGACGTGGGCCAATTGTATCAGGTATTAGAGATGCTTTGATCCAATTGCATTGTGATTTGAGCTATTCTTACAGCACTAGTTTGCATCCACTGATGTGGAACAGAGCTTAGGCATCAGCATGGTGTCACTCCTTAGCACACATGTACTGCTCTAAAGCCCACTCATTGGAAAATCCCACAACTGCCTCTCGTTGCTACCACCAGATTGAGGAGACAACATCTGCCAGTTCCTTTCATGATTGTTCTTCTTGCAGATATCTGGATGTCAGACAATCCCTTTACTATGTCCTTTTGTTTGTTTTTCCATTCTTGATTGGCTTCTGGGTATTTGCAAGAACAACGATAATGAAAGGAACCAGCAGACACAGGTTGTGATCACTATTATGGTGGTGATATTTATAGGATATTACCTCAATATCTGCACTTGAAATTCCACAGTTATGTGTGGCATTCACAATACAATACCAGGGCTGTGGTCACACATTAAGGTTTAATTCATCTTCAATCCACTTTCAGAATACGAGAACATATCAGCAAACTGACAAGCTAGGGTTGTTGTTTTCATTTCAGTTTTATATAACTCAGAAAATTCACCTTTGGGATAGATAATGTGGAAAGAAAATTACTGGCCACTTTGCTGATGTGTTCTCTTGCTTTGGAAATGTACTGAAGCTGGATTAAACCTTAGGTGTGACCACAGCCCAGAAGAATCACAAGTTTTAGCCTGCATCTGGAGGCACCCTAAAACAACAGCCTACAGTAGGGGTGTGCACACATGCAATTTTTGACATTCGATTTGTAAGAAATATTCAAAAATCCAAATTCGTACGAGTAAAGAAAAATGGAAGCCTGGACACTCAAACCAATATGATACATATACATACAAATGTCCAAACTATTTGTACAAATAACTCAAAATATTCGTACTAAAGTATGAATTCTGGACATTTGGTTGTAAATGAGTGTCTGAATTCATCCAAATTCATATGAACAACAAATATTTTGAATTTTGTGCACATCCCTTGCCTACAGTACATAAAGAACTCAAAGAACACAATTTCCTGCTATTAATCCATACAAGGTATTTTGTTTTGTTTTGCATTATCCTGTTGAATGCCCCGTCTGTGGAATGCTGTGTGCACAGATCTATATATTCATATATATTCATATATATTCATAAATAAATAAATAAAATCCATACAATTACAAGTCGTTACTGGCACACCTGAAAATATAATAAGAGAAATCAAGAGGAAAAGGCAAAGCAAGCAAGCACCATTTGTTGTGGGGCTGTTCTCTTCTTCCAGAGATAAGGGGACTGGGTCTAGACCTGAGCTTTTCCCAGCTTTTCTGCATAAATCTTCCCATCTTCTACAGGAAATAGTAACAATCACATCCTCCTCGAATTGCCAGCCACTATTTTCAGCAACACCCAAACGACATCCTCCTCAAATTACCAGCCTAGGCTTTTTCTCACTTTAATGCAAATTTCCCTGTGCTACCAAAACTCTGCTAAGTACAAATAACCTGTTTTTCATCCATGGTGAAAGGCTAATTCTCTTCCATATGGATGTACCTAAGGGTGGTGGTGGTGGACAAATCAGAAGCTTTTCAAGCCATCCATAGATTTACATACAATGTGCAAAACAAAAACAAAAACCAGACCACTGCTACCTCTCCAAATTAAGGAGGATGTGTTTCTTTTTCATTCTCCATGAACCTAAGTTATCTTGGAGGAGCCATACTATTTCCATTTGGAGATTACTAAAATCAACAGCAGGCTTCTCTCAAATGAAGATGCTCTTCTCAAATAGACTCAGAATTGAAATGTGGGTTTCAGCTTTCAACTGATGGGACTAGCGCAGTAGCAAGGATTTCTGGGCACATTCAGTATACCTCCCTGTCAGAAATGAATGGCTTTAAATAGTGTACTTCCTAGGATGCTGCTCATTTGTTTTAGATGAAGTTTGATAATGGGTAAGTAAAATGAAGGCACTTTGTGACTTAAATCAGGGATGACTAACACACCTCCCCTTTTTTCTTTTTGGTGCCTTCCACCAAGACTTCGACAATTTCAGCAACAATTTTCAACAAACAATTTAAAACAGGTAGAGTGCAGGGATAGGTTTAATCATATCTGTCCTGCAGCTTCATAAGAAGGATCCAAAATCCCTGCTCCTTTGGCCATCAATTAGATTGCTTGTTGATTTCTTTTACACTCAGAAGACTATACTAATAGCAGAGAGAACAGACTTGAAGCATACACTTCTTGTTTTGTTCAACATAACTGTACTTATCTACACTTACAACTTACGCTGTAACCAGACTAGCAGAATAAAATTCGCTGTTAGGAGAAAAAAAAAGCACAGCTTACCTGCTGCAAAGCCACGACACACCATCCGGACTCCAGCAGCTTCCCTGCAACTTTCTCAGAAAAAGCTGTGATACGTCACGTGGGATGCGGCAGCCAATGGGAGTTGAGCTGCAGGCTCAGGGCTCAGCTCTCGTTCACTGTTCTCACCATCCTGTCTAGACTGGCGGGAACGTTCGAATTTACCTGATAGTGCAGAGCAAGTGGTCATCGTTGGTAAATTTGAAGTAATGCTGGCATAATGCACCGATACTACGCAGTATCGGGCATCAGGTGTGACGTCCATGTCCCGACTGCGCATCGGAATGCACAGTATTCGCAAGTCTGGGCTCACTCTTATTTACATCAGATATACATGTCTAGAGTAGAGTCCATCTATTTACTTGAAGAGAGACAGAGTGTAGAGCATGTGACATACAAACTATTGCAGCAGAGTTAACCAGTCAGCAGTTCCCATACTGCAACTCTAATATACAGAGAAAATTACCCCCTTTTACACTGAAGTGATATACACTTGCACTGCAATAATATACTGTCATTCCTGACCAGGGAGGAGCCGTAACTTCCTTTTTTAGGTGACCCATGTCAGAAGGTTTTATATGTGTGTGCTATCTCCCAAAGGGGTGTTGAAAACCCCAACCTAGTATATTAGCAATAGTATCTCCGTAGAGCAATAGGGTGTGCTAGGTTCAAATGCCCACTAGTACATGGGATATTGGCTGCCTTTCAAACTATCCTATCTCGCATGGGTGCTCTAAGAATAAAATGGGTGGGAGGATAATAATGCGTGGAATATTAATTCTAGAAACAGACTTCTCAAGTTTACAGTATTCCCATATAATGACAAATATATACTGTAGTTCAAGCCCCTCCCACACAACCCCTTCATATCTATAAATCAAAACCATTTATCACTCATCAGCAAAGGTGTAGAATACATCAGCAAAGTGATAAGCTTTTTTCTTTCAGTGAAAAGAATAGATAGGGGGATAGATAATGTGGAAAAGAAATTACTGATGTGTTCTCTCGCTCTGAAGGTAGACTGAAGCTGTATTAAACCTTAGGTGTGACCACAGCCTTAATGGGAAATTATCTTCCATTTCCATTTTTTAGCTCTTATAACCTATTAATTGTTTCATGTAATCACATACCCTCAACTAGAAAATGAGTAAAATTCATTTAAGAATAGGTGCTGCACAACAATAGTCAATTATTGTTTTATTAGAAAGCAACAAAAGAACTTATATAACAATATATCCAAGAGGTTTGGATGTGTATGGTTTTTCCCTTATGCCATGCACTGTGGTATATATCTAGGGTGCTTCCGCACCTGCCGCCGAGAAACAGATTTAAGAAAATCCATTTCCAAGTGATCCATCCTCCCGAGGATCCATCCAAAATAGGGACAGATCTGAAGAGGCCTCCCGCGTCCGCACACATGTGGGGAGGACAGATCCAGCTGGCTGGATCTCTCAGGTGCTGTGCGGAGGCTGCAGCACCCATTCCAAAGGGGATCCAGCCTCCCGTGCTGCCAACCCCACCTCTGGAGCCGTGGGACTGGAGCATGCAGCTGCCAGTCATTGCGCATTTCTGCCGGTGCGCGGCACACGGAGGAGGGCCTTTGGAGGCAGCCCGGCCTGCTTCTGCCCTCCCCAAGAGGGCGGCCACCAGCACATCCGGCCCCTCCCCTCTCTGTGTGCAGAAGCATCCTGCTTCCGAATGGATCGAGGCAAGGGGCCGGATGGAAGACCTAATTTTCGAGGTCTTCCCGGAGGCCGGATCTTTCGGCAGCGAGATCCCATTAAGAACGGGTCTCGTGGGCTGGAGTGCGGAAGCAGCTGCCTTGACACGTCCCAGATCCGGCTTCGAGTGTGGAAGGTAAGTCCTGTAAGTGTCTTGTATACATCCTGTATGTGTTGTTAATGTTTTTTAATGGCCTGTGCAGAAGCACCCCTACATACAGTATAGTGACTTGTACAATTTTTTTCAATTCCTCCGCAATGAAGGACAAGGCTGACCTTTACTGTGTGTTTCAGTACCGTGGGGAAAAAAAATAATGTTCCTGCTTCCTGTGAAATTTAGCACACAGCTGCAACTGCAAAACCCTGGTTTAGCAGAGCAATTACTGTTTGAAAAATTGTGGCTTTTGGGTTTGGAGCTACATGAAACCTCCACACCTGACAAATTACATAAATATTAATTTAGCTTTTCTAATTAGCACATTCAAAGCATAAATGGGTTGCCCACTGTGGCTATACAAAGTTCTAGTTATGTGGATGTTACAGTGGGTTCTACGGACAGCTGATTTTTCAATAGAACCACTCAGTCTGAGGCAGTAAAATAATCCTGTTATATTCAACTCCTTTTCCCTTGTTAGCTCAGTTTGTCCTCCAGAATAACTCAACTTCAATCCAATTGCACATAAACTGATGGCCTTTACACATTTTAGCGATCAAGGACATTGAGGGACGTGAAGCCGCTTCCATCTCAGAAGAGCTCCAAACATGCAGGGCCATCCCCAATCGCTATTAGCTGTGGGGTTCCACAGCAATACTAGGAGCATCTACCACACTCCTAGTAAATTCCTACACAGAGCCTTTGTGGCTGTGCAGTTGTGTCCTGCATCATCCAGTTGCCACAGCAACAACCCAGCATGCATGACCATTACTGTGGCAAGCAGTCACTCTTGGACAGGAGTGACTGCATTTCCACAGCACTTAGTTAAGTGCCAGGAAGCTTTGGGATGGGACAGGGAAGTTGAGTGCAAAAAGGCCCTTAGATTTTGAAGTTTTTCTTAAAGGCTGTATCTATATGGGACAACTGCAGATCTTCACTTCAACCATATGCCAAAAATGACAATTTCCCTAAGATTGGGAAAAGCCACTGCTGAGGACCCTTTTTTGGCACACTTGACATTGAGCCATGCTGACTCACCAACCACCGTTAGCTGACCGTATTTGCTGTACACTGTAGCTTTTTCCTGTTCCTTGACAGAATTCCATTTTGGAATCCTGGCTACTGTGGGTACCATTCTGCCCACACATCTGTTGTGGTATGCTGAAGTTATTCTCTAAATCTCAGATCTATTGCCTTCAGCTAAAGCTACTTCTTTGGAAGTCCCTTCCTGTGGGAGTCCTATTTGTAGGAGAAGGCCTGCTCACTATTAATAGCATAGTAGTAGCCAGTGTAGATCTTTCAAGATTGGTACGATCTGTATCTGCCCTGAAACTGTCATCAGTAGTTGAGCTAGTAGTTCCACCTTCAAGGGTATACCCATTTATAGCACGTTAAAGTACTCTAGCCTGAGCATGGATCAGAATATGCAGATAGGCATTTTAGGATGCATCCTGCAAGCAGAAGCCGCAATGACACAATTCACCATAAGGAATTAGAAAAGAAGCTATAGTTTTCTAGAGACAGATTTTATGAAGATGAGGAAACAGGTTTTACTAGTGGGCAACAGGATGGCTGGCTTTTAAGGGGAAAATGGGCAATGTCACACCACTCCTGATATCTCAGAGCCCAAATCCATTGTTCCCTTTACCATCTATGGCTGCTTCCAGACATTAATTACTGTCTGAGGAGGAGGAGACCTTGCCATCCCTCCAGGGCTGGTTGTCTAGTGGTGGCAGCCTAGACCACTCTGCCCTCTGGATGACTCTCCAGCCTGGCTGAGCACTGATATCTTGAAGGAGGTGACTCTTTGTGGGACTGGGGCCTTTTGTCAACTGCTCTGGACTCCACTTGGGGGGGGGGGGGGTCCACTGACCTCCCTTAATCTGGATCTAAAATGATCTGGATTTAAGGAACGGGTACTTCTAGTAGATCCGGATTAAGGAAAGTACCCAATGTGTTTCCACAGGTGGTCTAGCACCCAATAGCAATGGGTGCTAGCTTGCTTGCAGTGGAAACGCAAGAGCACCCATGTGGTGAATTCGGATCTACCCACATGGGGCCCGCCTGTCACCCCAGGTATTTTCGGGGACAGGGGGTGCAATCTCCATAGACGCTCTGGAGTGATCTGCCACAAACTTCAAAGAATCTCCGGAGCCTTTAACAAGGCATTGCTCTCGCATGGGGTCCTCTTCAGAGCCTGTGCTATTCTTCGAAGGCAACTTTGGAGGAACTTCGGAGCTGGCTTTGGAGAATGTGCAAAGCTTTGAGTCTTGGGGCACCCCCCAAGGGTGCCCCCCCCAAGCTGCCCACAGACCCCATTGCCCAATAGTGGTGGAAACAGGCTCTGTATAATCAGGATTTGATGCCTGAATCCAGATTATAGGTCCTGAAGGACCCATATGATCTGGATTTCCCTAGAATAGGTGGAAACAAATGGGGCTCTAATGGGGTCAGTAGTGGAAATGGGGTCTCCTGCTCTGAGCCAAATGGGTCCTTAATGGGTACTTAGTGCTAGTGGAGAAACACCCTTGACTTCCACTGCCTCAATTTGTGTGTGTGTATGTGTGTGTGTTTTGGCTTATTTTGCAAAGTTTTGTATGACATGCAATTTTTATAATGTATTTTTATTATAATGCTTTGATTATTATTTTGCATTTTATATTTTCTTGTAAACTGCCTTGGGGAAATTTTCTTTTGGAAAGGCAGTATATAAATAAAATGGAAATGGAATTCTGCTATATTTGGATTTCCTGAAAAAAAAGCATAGATATTCTGGAATAGCTGTTTTATTCTGGAATATCCAAATATAGTGGAGGCACCTTAGAGAGGTGGGTTTTTTTGTTTTGTTTTGTTTGCTGTGTCTGATCACAGCCTGAGTCTGGTTTATAGTAGCCCAACATAGCACTTGAGTCTGCTCATTGGGTGAAGGAGAAAGGTGGAGCAATGTCCGAAAACAACCCAAGTTTGTTATATGGATGTGCTTGTTATTGTTTTCAGAATATTTATGTATATATTTATTTAAAATATTTGAGTATTGCTTTTACATAAAACATTTCAAAGAGGTATGCAAAAGTAGGGATTTTTTTTTAAAAGGATAAAAACATTGCTAAAAATATACTAGAACAATATATATTTTAAAGTAGGGATGTGCACGAAAATTTGAAAATTCAAAAATCCAATTCAAATCTGACAAATGTTGACATTCAAATTCGAATCAAATTTAATAACATTCGAATTTAGACATTCAAACGGATTTCGGATTTTCCAAAACATTCATTCGAATATTTGAATGATTCGAATGTACAGATTCATATATATTACGTACGTATCTGTGCGAATATTATACATACTTGTGCTTAACGCGGGATGAAAACAGGATCCATGCGGGATAAAACGGGATGCACACGGAATGCACACAGATGCATATAACAGATACGAATGTTGTCGACATTCGTATCTTTAAATACGAATCTAACATTTGAATGAATAGATCTGAATGTTTTGGATTCAGATCAGATTTTCAGACATTCGGATTTTAAACATTTGAATTGAATCAAATGTTTGGATATTCGATTCAACTCGAATTCGAATGCAAAAAAAAGCCATCCGTCCACACACCTATTTTAAAGCAATACTAAACCACTAGATGGGGCATGGGCAACAGAGGAAACAGGTGCCTCCTGAATATTAGAGGTGAAGAATAGGAGAAGGAAGATGCCACCTGTAGGTATAGTAGCCATGGAATAAATTAAGGTTGGTGTCAGTGCATCCAAAGAAAGACCTGAGGTTTTAGCAGTGAATAGAAAGATATCTCAGTTCCAAATATGTGTAAATGGACGGTCTCATTAAGCAACTACAGGGGCTGGTTATGGAATACAAACTTATCAGATACTGTATCTACATGACCTCACTACCCCTTGCTTATTTGTTATATTAAAAAGCTCTTTCTTTCTTTCTTTCTTTCTTTCTTTCTTTCTTTCTTTCTTTCTTTCTTTCTTTCTTTCTTTCTTTCTTTCTTTCTTTCTTTCTTTCTCTCTACACGCAAGCCCAAGAAAAAGTCCTTTGGTTGCCTATGGTTGTTAAGTATTCATAAATAATTAAAAAGTAATGTGCAGAGTACTTGACTCCCGCAACGCCTTGTGTATTTTTTAATATGAGCTTTTCCTCAAAAACACAGCACCTCAGGGGAGGAAAGCAGAAAACGTTTCAGAGGGGCTGCTTTTCAGAAACTTCCTAAGTGAAAACCGGTGTCATTTCTAAAGTTGTGTGAACTTAATTGGAGAGCCAAGACTGTTCCTGGAATTTTCAGCTCACCCAATCAGACAAAGGATTGTAGAAAAGGGACGGCATTCATCAAATTACACACAGGATTCCATCTGTCATCTTAAACCTTTGTTCTCAAGTAACACAGAGAGGAGATGCAAAAAACCCTTTGCTAAAGACTTTACATCTGCCTATATCTTCAAGCTGTTTTTATCCGCCATCTAGGATTATATATGCCAGCCCAACAGAAGAAGGTGGTTTTCTGCATAGCTGGTGTGTTAAGTTTTGCTTGCGCTCTGAGCATTGCAGCAGGCATAGGAACTCAGCTATGGCTCAAGGGAAGAATGCTTTGCAAAACTGGAGCAGTACTTGTCAATGCTACTGGCCAAGAATTAGATAAGTTTATTGGTGAAATTCAGTATGGACTCTTCTATGGCGAGAGAGTCAGACAGTGTGGGCTTGGAGGGAGACCTTTTCGGTTTTCATGTAAGTAACAATGCCATTTTAATTATTTAATATTTTAGTGCAATCTATTGTGGTTCTGACAGCTAGGGAATACCACTAGTCTCCTTTCTTTTCCAAGGCTGCTGCTTTAGTATGCACTGCTTCTTCTTCCATCAACAGTTAACTTATGTTTTTATAATACCTTGATCATTTTGAAGGAACAGATACAGTAGCCAGATGCAATGTAGGTAGGCCAATTGAAGTGTTATAATCTTTTCAAGGGAGATGGCTCAGAGGTAATTTCTTTTAAGTCATACAACAAACTGTCATCTTTTTCCAAAGTGCATACAAAAGAAAATAGTAAGATAGCCATTGTAATGAAAATTACAATATTATGCCTCCTAGAGAGGGGAGGCATGCCCCAAAAAACCAGTGCAATCCTGCATGTGTGCCTGTCAAGTGTTAAGTTTACTGAGTTCCATGATATTTACCTTCAAGAAAATGAAAATGCTGGACTGTGAATCTAAATACTGTATCCTAAACTTAGGCAGCTGTTGTTCTAAAGGGTCTCTCATACTGCCAATAGGCTTCTTTATATGTAGGCGTATAGAGAAATACAGCCTTAATTGGAAACATTCATTGTGCTCTCGATCACGACTGTTCTTGAGTGACAGCTACTGTTTAGGAGTTTATTTGTTTATCTTTCCCTAGGAAGGGGTTGTTAAAATAGTCACACAATTGATGTCAGCAGAGCACCATATTAAAAAGAAATTACAGTTATCTGCACAGGAGTTCAAAGCATGCCATCTGACATTAATTTTCTTACTAGAAACAATTTGTGATTAATCTGCAGTGAGACAACAGACCTTTTGTGAGTCACTATTTGGCACCTTTTCTGCGTTGCGCCTTTGAAAATGATTGACTGCTTTCTAATATTTTTTTTACTAAGGTTGTAGACCAAATTCATTCAGTTATTACTGGAAATTGCTTCATCTAATTAAATTCCGTAGCAAGCTTCAGTGCTTTAAAAGACCTCTCCGAAAGCCGGTATTATTATTTCTTTTTCTCCTGTCATGGGGCTTTGATCTTCTGTGTTCAAGCAGCAGCCAGGTATGGATTTTTGAAATGTGCTGCTGAAGAGCAAGAAAACAAACTTTAACTTTTTGAGATAATGGAGCTGTTAGGATTCCTAACATTATATCATAGCTTCATAATATTAAATCATACATTCAGCTGCTCACTCCCTCATGCACCCATCCCCACACCTTCTGGTATGGTTGTGAGAATACTAGAAACAAGCCAGCTTCATAAATCATAGTTCATTAAACTTGGCTGCTTCTGTTCCCATTCAATCATAAAACATGTGGTGGTGAGCCAGTTTGGTCTAGTGGTTAGGGAGCTTATCTGGGAATACCGGGTTCGATTCTGCCCTCCCCCATGAAGCCAGCTAGGTGACCTTGGGCTAGTCACAGTTCTCTTTCTGAGCTCTCATAACCTTGGTCTTCTGTTGAGAAATGCCCAGTAGCAATTGGTGCCCACTGTGTGAGATGGGATGCTGGACTAGATGGGCTTATGGACTGATCCAGTAAGGGCATGGTCCCACCACCTCTCGTCTCTTGCTCTAAACATCCCAGAAACTGTACATTTTAAATGTTTTTGCACTTTAATGCATCAGAGCACGGTATGGCAGCACGGTATGTTGCCTTTTAATGTTCTCTCTGTTGGCCACAATATATCTCTTTTAATTGTAAAATGAATTTGCTCTGCCTATAAAAACCATTCAGGCTCAGGAAAGGCTTCTGCTTCATTTACTCTGGCTCTTGTCAATTTCTGGGTCAGCAGTTCATTTTCAAAAGGCCACTTGTACATAGATTCATCCATTATAATGAAGGGCTCCTTTTTTTTTCTTTTTGCTTCCAGGACGACATTGCTGCTGGATTAAATTTTCTCTGATAGTCACCTATAAAACTTTAATGACATGTAAAAATTCTCAATGCAACTATTGAAGTGCATTGCCTGGGCAATCTGGTGTGTGTGTGTGTAGCAGGGAGATAAGGATTATGAAAGACTGACTGTGGTGTGGAAGAGAGTGCTTTAAAAGCAAATCCACTTCTGCATATAGAAAAGCCAAGGTGAGCATTGTATATACACAGAATTGTGCACATTTTGAGTAAGAACAGAAGAACAGAAAAGAACATGAGAATGTAAGAGAAGCCCTGCTGAATCAGGCCATGGTTCATCTAACCCACCAACCTGTCTCATCCTGTGGCCCACCAATAGCTTCCCAGCATTCTCAAGCAGAACACAAAGGCAAAACCTGAAGCCTATTTGCACTTGGCTTTATTCTGGAATATATCCTGGAATAGGGACTTGCTGTCAATATGCTGGTGCAGGCTTCAGCAGGCCCAAAGTGAGGTCTGCCAGAGTCTGCATTAGCATGAGGACCACATACCCCTATCCTGAGATATACTCCAGAAAAAGGCCAAGTGCAAATAGGCCCCTTCTCCTGCTCTCCACTTCATGCATATAGCCTTGAGAGTCATCATGCCTAACACAAAGCACAATTCACATGTACTCACCGACCAACTTAAAAGGTTACTCCAAACTAAGTGAGTTTAAGAGTGCACCTTATTAGGTAATCCTATTAGAGATGTACGCAAATATTCATAACATTTATTATTCGTACAAATTCGTACACAAATTGAATGTTACAATATTCCTATACTAACATTCGTACGAATATGAATGTTTCCCGACATTCGTATGAATTGTTCAAACATTCATTAGATCGGGGATGTGGAAAAATGGAATGCCAGTCACATCTGCAATGGATCCAGATTGCATTCAGCATAGATCAACAGCAGATTAAAAGTAGATTCAGGCTGGTTTAACATTTTCAGAACTCGGATATGTTACGGATACGTATCGGATATGTATTCGTTCATATCAGATACATATTCGTTTGTATCGGATACGTATTCATTTGTATCAGATATGTATTTGTTCATACCAGATATATATTTAACAGATTTCCTCCAAAGATAGGAGTATATCAGCACAATCTTATGCAAGTTTACTACAGAGTTTGATTAAATTCAGTAGGCATTTTATTAGGGTAAGGTTGTATAAGGCCATGGTGGAAAGTGCCTAGGGACGAGCACCCCTTTCCTGCCACACGGGTTGCTGTTTCTGTGGTCGCGTCCCCATGCACATTTGGTATGGTTCCAAATGTGGGATCGGCAAGGGCCGTCCCCATGCATTTTGGATTTGGTCCGAAGAAAGCGGACCAAATCCCCCCAAACCATGCCAGACCAGGGCCAAATTTGATACCTGAAAATACAAGTCTTGGCACAGTTTGGGGGTCTGGCACACATTGCCTAGCAAGCTGGGACCATGCATGGGGACAATTGTGGGCTATCCGGGGAGGAGATTGGGAGGTGGGGTGCACTTGCCATTCCTACCCTATGCATTGGAGATCGCAGCCGCTGACATTTTAAAATCCCGATCGCCAAGGCAGGAGGATAATGGCTTAATTTTTGTGCATTTTCCACAAAAATATTTCCACCCGCGTTTTCCGATTGCCAAGGCAGGCAGGATAATGGCTTGATTTTTGTTCCAATTCCAGACATTTTCAACCCCCATTTGCCAATCGCCAAGGCAATCATGAAATAAAGACTTGATTTTCTCCCTTTAAAACTTGGTGGGCATTCTCACGGTTCCCAGTGGAGTGAAGGTATGCAAAGTTGCTCAAGCGCCTAACTGCTGCTAAACTTCATAGCGGCTTTTGGTCTTTTAAGATTATTTATAAATTTGTAAGCTTTATTTTAACTTTTTTGCATGCCTCCCAGCCCAGTCCTGGCTTTAAGTGCCGCTGAGGGAAGGGGGGATGCGGCACAGGGGTGGGCTGACGTCAGTTTGGCTTCCAATGAGGAGAGAGGGGCCAGAGAGGAGGGGGTGCTGATCCCCTGTGCTAGGGTTTGGTGCGGTTTGCATGGGGATGCCTCCATCTGTGCCCAACCCTTACCTAGCCCGTGTTGCCGGGAATGGCAACACTCCCGGTCCCATGCGTTCCGATCCTGCTGCAAATGGCTCGAATGGGGGCATGGCCTGTGTATTCAGAAGTGGCAGCCAAGGTCCTTGTGCAAGAGCACTACTGTGCACCAGGTCCTCAGGTGGGTATAACACTCTTGAGTGCACACTTTGGAGCATGACACACACAGCCCTTCTCACAGGCCCCTGATCACAGTCTGCAAGGATCTTCATAACAATGTACAGAAAAGCACCAAGGGAAGTGCTAAATTTCCAAGTGTCATCCATAAGCAAAAATAAGGATTGGAACATTGCTAGATCTTCCAATTCCCATAATATGATCAACTGTCCTTCAAACAAGGAACCGTTTGTGCACAATAGTATTTGCAGCTCACACTTCATAGCTAATACTACCAGAGCCCTATTTTTAACTAAAAGCACTCCTTGTAGAACAGCATTACAAATGAATATGATCAAAGCTTATATGAAACTCTTCTTACCCATGTTCTGTCTCATAAAGTAGCTTTCCAGGGAACACAATGGCACACTGTCTAGGAAGACAACATGTTGCATGAAACAAGGGAAGTTCAACTGTCCCACAGATACTGATCCTTAAAATAATTATGGCTGTGCAAGGTAATGCTGTCTAGAACTTGGAGAGGATTCAACTTTTTGCTTGCTTTATGAACGGCAAACTAAACTACACTAACAGTTTACATTTAACATGGGCTGAATTTGCACTTAGGCCTCTGGTATGCAAATATCTGTACCAGAGCTGTCCTAATTGCATACCAGAGGCCTAAGTGCAAATAGACCTATGGTAAATAGCTCTTACATAGTTTTTTTTCTCGCAGCCAGGGAGTTCAAAGAAATGTTAACACAGGTTTAATTGCAGCCTGAAAGCATTTCCACAGTATTTGATAGAGGGTTACAAACCATCTGTTGCTACTAACTGTACAGAGATATTTTTAAAAATCACTCTTTGATGACAAGCAGTTGATTTTGTCTACTATAAATTTTTTTTTTACTCTATTTGCCATGTGCAAAAATTTAACGTAACTGAGACTGTTCCTGCACTTACCTGATTTAGATACAGATCAGTAGATCCTGATTCACTGGACCTACTGATCTTGATCATGGGAAGGCATGGACCAGACTGACACTGATTGGTCCAAGCCTCCCCGAGGCTGATTCTAGCATTTGGGAGTGTGGGTGGCTGCTATTCAACAGTGACTCCTACCACGCCACAGAAAAAGAGCCCCCAAGCCCTGGGGCTTGGAACTTTCACTCCTAGCCATGGGGGAATGTAGGGGATGCTTTTGGTGACATGCTCTGCCATGCTGCAAAATAGCAAGCCCCAATAATTCCAGTTATGGAGGCATGGCATCTGCACACTGTCATGATCTGGACGAAGGTCCTTAGTCCAGCTGTAGACCCAATTTATCATGTCTACAACATATCAGGGTTAAGGGCCTCTGAATCCAGATCTGGCTCTGTCTTGTGCAGACAGATGTGCCTATGTCACATCTCTTCCAAATATTGCTACCTGCCTAAACCCAGTTAGGCATAGCCTTGCTAGTCTTAGGGTCAGCCCTGCCTTTAAGCAAGGTGAGGCAATTACTTCAGGTGATCTGTGACAAGTGCTGTGGGAAAGGTTGGGGTGATGATATGTTGTTGATGGATAGAATCAGGTGAGTGTAGGGGATTGTTCTACATGTGCTAAGTCAGATGCCATACTGTCCCATAACAAGTGTTGAAGTAAGTTCAGTTGTTAAAGGCAGCTCCCGTATATGAAATGGACGTGCTTCATTTTGTCCTACTCCTCTGACATAAAAATGTTTAGAGCCATATCTGAAAGAGATACTTATCAATTAAGGATATACAAATAAATCTTCCAAGATTCTTTTTTTTTTTAAGCCTCCACTAAGGTGGAATTTTGTGCCACAGTGATGATGCTCCAATGGAAAAAATATTTATTAGGAATCTGCTCTGACTCTTGGTAGCAATGCAAATTGTGTCCGAGGGCACAGAGGATGTAGATATGGACTTTTTCACACTAATTCTTAACCGATGACATACTGAAGGTATCTTGCGCAATGTGACCCCCATCTCCGAAAATGGAATTAACAGACTCCATTTCCCTTTTCCTAACTACAGTGTTGCAATGGCTTTTAACACTGTAAGGATCATCCATGGTGAGTCTTATTCTTGACGTTGTATGTCCAAGTGATGCAGAATCTGATATCCTGTCCTAAATAACATCATGAATTTCATCACTTTGAAAGGAAACGGTTAAAATTTCAGTTGATTGTCCTGAAGAGTGAAAGGATCAAGCCAGTACTTTCACAAAACTTGATTGTTCTCAGAACTTTCTGGATGTTGAATGATGGAATTTCACTGTTACTGTTTTCAAGGTATTCAAAGTATTCTGTTATTATGTTCTTTCAGTCCTTAAATATAACCACTTCACAGCTGGTGCCACAGAATACACCAGAAATGTTACAAATTCAGCAGGCTTCTCTGAAACCCAATATTTGTGGTGGAGTTGGCTTTGATCCATGACAGATTAAAGAGAGATTATATGGTGGACTTAGACATACCTATTGAATCCACACTTGGTGTTCTGGGCACTTCCAGGTATGCCTGCAGTCACCGGCTGTTTCTACATGGTCATCCGGCTTTTCAAATATGACAAATTCATCTAATATTCACCAGAATGATTTTCCTTTTTAGTTTTCCCAGATTTGTTCAAAGTTATCCCTGCCAGCATCCATGTTAGTGTCATCGTCTTCTGTTTGGCGTTCTTAGTATTTGCCCTGATTGGAACTGGATTCTTCATGTACAATGCGTTTGGCAAACCCTATGAAACATTGCATGGTCCACTCGGCCTGTACCTGTGGAGCTTCATTTCATGTAAGTTTTCTCATATAATTCTCCATGTAAATATTGTAATGTAGTTTTCTGTATCACCACCTGAGGAGATAAAGTAGAGCAAAAGGAACAATTAACCAAGCTGCCGTTCCCAGATTCATTTTGTTTAGTTCTTCTCTTTTATGTGGGAAAAAGCAGCTGGAGTAATCACCCCATAGCTGTTTTTATGTGGAGAATATTCTCTTGGAGTGTCTCCTTGTCTGATGTGATTTGCTCACTACCAAACTCTGAGGATAGATTATCTCCAGGTTGAAGCACATAGCAGGTTTCATCGCTGTTCCAGACTTTGACAATGGCTGGGTGTGGTGTCAGCAAATGTGGTGTGTTTCTTTTGTATGTATATGTCAAACGGTATGTTTCCCAATGTCCTTGTAAAGCTGTGAATACAGAGTAGGAACAACAGCAACATCTTCTCTAGTGTTTCTCAAGTTTTGCGGCAGTGAATTCAAGAAAGAAAGTTATACATTTCCATGAAGCAAGGAAATACGGTGCTGGGAGCTGCCAGTGTTTTTCCTCAGCCCCAGTATCCCAAAGCTCTGGAAAGAAAGTTCTCATGGATTGGAACGTCCTGCCCAATGGAAGTGTTTTCTATATGTTCTTCAGGTTGCATTCACACAGAGCAAAATAAGGTGCTCAAAAGCACTTTAGAGACAGTAGCATATGTCCCTTGTGTTCCTCTCCCTCTTCTAATCTGCCTTTTCTATCATAAAATGTTCATGAAAGGGGGAGGGTCAAACTGTCATGTGAACTATCTCACCTGTGAACCATCTTTAATTTGTCTCTATGCCACCTAAGAAATGCCCTTTTTTTATTTTTTACTGTGTATGAAGACGGCCTTAGAGTTCTTTCTTGCTTGTGGTCTGCAAGCATGCTAAATTGAAAACAGATTAGTTTTTTCCCCCTAATCTGTGTTTAAGACATTCTCACTTACTGATATTGTCCAGGCTAAAATGAGGTTATATTGGGTTAATAAGCAGGGAAGTTTGAGCTTTCCTTTGCAAACACAGGGTGCAATCAGACATGGCTTTTTGAAGTCATTTCTTTAGGAAAAAGCATCCAATTGTAAGATACACAATAAACATGCCTTCCAAACAGTTGTTTGCATATGCAGCTGAGAAGCTATTTTATTTTGCCACAGTGCAGCCCACCTCTCCTAACAGTGGTTGCTACCCATTAATTGGCCACTGGTCTGCCCACTTTTCTGTCTATTTAATTGGTAAAATGAACCTAGCAACAGTTTCTATTCTGTGATTGGCTACATTTCCATTCCTCACTTGCTCCTATTTCCTTAATTTTTCAGAGTCCAGATTTCTGGGACTCTAGATTTCAATATTAGTATATATAAGACTTCCTTTTTTCCAATTGACCTTTTATTTCTTAACTGCCATGGTGCTACCCTTGTTTGCTCTCCTCCTTCATTTCTAGACATCTCCTCCTGCTGCTTCCTCCCACATACAGAACAATGAAATCCATATATTTGGAAATAAAGATATTCAGATATCCTAATGTACAAATAGGAGTGGCAACATGATTGGTATCCTTCTACCCACTGAATAAGAAACTTCTACCCACTGATTACATAGTTTCTCCAACAAACAGGAGACCACGGATGTTTTTCCATTGTCACTAGAAGTACCCATTAAGTACCCATGGGTACTTAATGGGTACTTAATAGGTACTTCTAGTGACAGTGGAACAACACCCCAGAGCAACTTGAAAAAAGACACTCCAGTGCTAAGAAATCCCACCCATCATAGAACCAATTTTTCTAAGGCTTCAAGACCCATGTCACGTGTTGAGGCTTAATGTCTGCAAGTTACGAATGAAATTCACCCAAAAGTTGACTCTTTTACTATGTCTGATTGCGCCTACAATACTGATTTAAATCCTTCCCTCCCCCAACTTCACATTTAGCAGTATGAAAATCCTCCCATTGGTACCAATGATTCTGTGTCAGGTGTGAACCCAGCCATTGGACGTGAAGCACTTTTGAATACTGTATGCTCCAAATTTATTTTGTTCAGATACTGTACCTAAAGAGTCTGTATGCTTTATAAGTAAAACATAAGCTCAGAATGGATACAGAATAAAACCATTAAATTAATCATAGTCACCCCAACAGCAAATCCAGGATAGTTACATGGTGGTGCCTCTAAATATTGTTAAACTACTGTTAGACTATAGCAGATGCCAAACTTATTGAAAGTGCTAGGAGCTTGTTGGCGTCTTGGCAAGATTGGCAGACAACTCCAATGCCATGCTAAGGTAACCCCCATCTGTTGCCTCAAAAATCAAATTAGAAGTAGCGTGAGAAATTCTGCACTTTCTTTAAAATTCTTGCATGCTCCCGAATGTTCAGGCATCTGGTGGGACTCCAACAGCACAGCTTGCCATGTGGGCAAGAAAAGAGGGGGTAGGCATGGTAAGCTGTCATAAAATCAATCTGGTACTATGCCAAAGGAGACAATGAGGAAATGTCAGGATTATGTAAAGAGCCAGCATTTCTCCATGCTTTCTGGAGGGTCTATATGCCTCCCATCATAATTGACCCTGGTGATATGGGGACAGGGTCTTTCACACATAATAATAAATGCTACTGAAAAAACACTTTATTGTTTGAGCCGTATCACATGTCAATATTTTGTGAAGAAGAGAATCATATGAAAGAGGCTTTTCAAAAGTGTAACATGAATGATGGAAGAGAATAGTTTGCACAAGCGGAATCTGACAAAACATAAAAGTTCAGAGAATCATTGTGTATTACATGCAGTGAAATATAAACAATGCAGCTAATTTCCAGAATATTTGTGCTTAAAAAGGTCAGATATGAAACAGGGTCATGATTAATGGAAGACTTAGGCCACATCCTCATGCAAGAGATTTGGGACAGGACTGGCTCACATGTGACCCGGTGCAGGACTGAACCTGAATCTTGCCTGGCCCCATGCCATGACCACTAATGTGGGCTGAACCCGAATCTTGCCATCCCCAGGCACAGCAAGGGTTCACGAACCCAAGCCTCTGCTTTGTTAGCCAAGATCGTGAACCCCCTGTTCACAATTTCAGCTGACAGGTCAGAGGCTCGGGTTTACTCCCTTTTCCAATCTTGCTTGCCTGGAAAAAGGAGTAAACCCAAGCCCAGGACTGTCCCCATGCTCAGGCTCGGCTCGGACCAAATCGCCCAAACCGTGGTGAGAACAGTTTTTTCCAGGACCAAATTTGGTCCTAGTTTGGTCCTGGTTTGGGCGATTTGATCCAAGAAAATCAGACCAAATAAAAAGTGTGTGAGAATGGCCCCTCCCAAACCCAATTTTAGTTCAGGACCAAACGTGCATGGTGACGCACCCTTAGGCTCTGTCCACACACATTTTTAAAAAGCAGCTTATGAACGGCCTAGAGGTGGTAGGCACTAGTGTTCTCATCCCACCACTAATCTAAATCAAGGGCTTCTGAAAGTATATTTTCTGGACTTTAATGTACATTAGAGGCACTAATGTGCAGATGCTACCACCTCTAAGCCACTTTCACACACACACCCTTTTATTATTATTTTTTACTGTGTGCAGATGCAGATGGAGCTTACTACTTGGAGGGCACCATGATAGCCACTTGAGCTGAAAATAAATGCTAAATAATATTACTATCAATTGATGTGCATAGTTCATTAATCATGTACACATGAATGCACTCATAGTACACTCAGGCATATCAATGGCTACTAGGACTGATGCTTGGGTTCTGCCTTCAGGTTGGAGAAACAGGGAAGATGCCTTTAAAGGTTGCTTGTAGGTATCTGAGAGCAGGAGAAGGTTTTGCCTTTGTGTTCTGCTTATAAATGCCCAGAAGCAATTAGTGGGCCACTGTGTGAGACATCCAAAAGGGCTTCTCTTATGCTCTTATGTTCTAGCAGGCATACTCCCAGCACCTTTCAAGATAGAACCAAGATAGATTACAGACCAGGACTTAAATAGTGGAGAAGTCTGATTGGGGAAGCTGTCTGAATAGTGGTTTGGCCTATTGTATACCAGTTTTGGCAGATAACGGATGAGGTACCAACCGGTGCCTCATCCCCCCATTTGTTCCTTTCAAGACCCAGTTCACTTGCCATCCATAATTAGAACACAGTTCCTAAATGAACTCTAGAAAGGTCATTCTTGAAACTGGAATGTCACCAGGTATTACTGGAAAGGTCTATGATATGATCAGTCCTTAGAGAGTGCTGAAATTCAGTCCTGAAAAGAGCAAGATGGATGGACTAGTTTACAAATACTGAAATCTGCTACAAAGAAAATAGGACTTGTCTTGTATTTATGTGTACGGTATGTTTATTAAAAACAGCTAACAGACCTGTAATGTTAAACCTCTTCACTGAGGCATTTGGCTAAATGCTCTCTACTCTTCCCCCACTTGCAAACACCACTGTTTTTAAACTGTTTTTCTATCGTTTTTATTCTTATTCTTATTATCATGCTGGATTTTAATCCTTACACTGGTTTTAGTATAGTGTGATACAGTTTTAATATGTTTGTTTTTAAATGTTGTAAGCTGCCCAGAGACCCTTGGGTATGGGGCGGGATATAAATATAAATAAATAAAATAAAATAAACCTTTTCTTTTTCTTTTTCAGTTTCTTGTGGCTGCCTTATCATGATACTTTTTTCATCAGAAGTGAAAATCCATCACCTCTCAGAGAAAATAGCTAATTATAAAGAAGGAAGTTTTATCTTTAAAACCTATAGCGAGCAATTCGCAAATTCATTTTGGATCATCCTCGTGTGCTCATTGGTGCACTTTCTGAACATTTTCCTCATTCGCCTTGCAGGATTTCAGTTTCCTTTTTCAAAGTCAAAAGGTTCAGAGACAGCAAATGGAGCGGCTGATTTAATGTACTAGATGTATTTTGAGACATGTTTCATTAAAATGGCTCATTTTTGCCCTCCCCAAAGGCTTAAAAAGCTGCTGTATTTTATTTTTTGAAAATTGAGCCAGATACTTTTAAAGAGACACACCAGCAGCAAAAGTGTTTTTAGACATATGTGACATATTTAATCGCATTTCACATTTAATAATATCAGCTTTTCACTAGTTTATCATTTGTAGTGATTGAGTTGTTTTAGATGTAATGCCAAATAATGGTTGTGAAGCTGATTTTCAATTAAAATACCATGTGCTCTACAGGCAGTCCATAATACATGGGACTTCTCTCTTCCCCACTTTCTCTGACAAGCTTGGACTATTGTGCAAAGCGACGGAGTAAAGCCAACATCCCAACCACGATTTGCTGATTTCAAAACAATGAATACAGTTAGTCCAAGCAATTGCAAACCCGTTTGAACCTTTCATTGGCAAATTAAAGGATCACATCATAGTTTGTGCCCACATGGAAGTTATGGGATGTCACACAGTGCTTGTTTTTACACATCACACTAGAAGATCTTATATGGCTGAACTAGTAGACTCAGAATAGACATTAGCCAGAAATTTCAGCAACTGGACAGCAACTTATGGCCACACAGGGAAAGGGGATACTGTAGAATTTTCTCAAAATGTAGCACCCTGTGAGGTTAATGACTTTCACCAGCATTCAGTTCCCAACATTCCATGCCAACCCCAGGATGCTGGGAGTTGTAGTCCAGGAACATCTGGCACACTGAAGCTGAGCACAGCTGGGACAGAGTTCCTTCATAAAAAAGGTACAATTCTAAAGATTCTTTAGATTCATCAACTTAAAAACCAGCACAAAGGCAGCTTGGGGCACAGACAGGAATGTCACACGAGCCCAGTTTCATATTGGAAGTTTCAGTACATGACACTGACTTGAAGACAGAATTTAATGAGGAATTTTGGGTGGAACAGAGTGTAAAGGCTGCATGTACTTTCTGAAATCCTTGGCCAAGCAGTCCATGACAGGACATAGACTCATTGGTCCTTTCTGTACTGGGTCTTCCTCTGGATTATATTCTGGAATACAAACCTGACATCTGCATGATGGTGCAGAACATGACAGGTCCCAGCAGAGCCTACTGTAGTCTACACCAGCATACAGACACACGTCCCACAGGTGCCTCTTGCTCCCCCACCATATGCAGGAGGTGACTGTGGGCTTTTGCCTCTGTCCGCCAGCTCCTCTCATTATCATTGTTCTTGCAGCTAACCGGAAGCCAGTCAACAGCCCATGCAGTTCTCTTTGGATTTTTTAACATGCTTGCTCGGCTTCCAGGTAGCTACAAGAGCAATGACAATGAAAGGAGTTGGCAAACAAGGAAGCAGCATCGATATTGTGGGATACCTGGCCCCATAGCTGTATTTCCCATAATAACAATATTACAGGATATTGCCTGGATAGTCTGGGACAATATAGAGAATGCCACAGTCTTGTGTGACATTTCCAACATAATCACAAAAGAACCATGAGTTTTAGCCTGAAACTGGAGGCACCTCAACAGGATATGGTCCTGCTTGTGGAAGGTGAGGCATCCAGAGAATAACACCTACTGGGCTTTTAACTCTCACCCTGTGCATGAAATCTTCCACTTAATGAGCAAAAACACCCTGTATGGTATGTTGGTCTAGAAGCAAATGTTCTAGATTACCAAAGATATTGGTTAGTGCATTATGTGTTGTCAAGTGTTTGAAGAACTGGACCATAAATCTGTTTTAAAGAACTGGGCCAGTGGTAGTGTACCATTTTTCTTCTGGTTTTCTCAATACTTAGTTGTTGCTATGCACTTTTTGTAATCTTATTTTAGAAAACTAAATCTAGTCTTTTGAAATGTGAAAATAAATTCTGTTCCTCCTACCATGAACACTTAACTGACTTTCAGTGGGAAGTAGGTGTGAAAAAGGAGAAAACACTTGCAGAAGAATTGTGTCCATTTATTCAGGACCTTGGGAGTGGCCATAGCTCAGGGATAAAGCAAACTGTCTGGAAAGCAGAAGGTTGCCAAGTTGAATCACTTCTTTCTCTCTGCCAAGAAAACTGCATAGAGGTGCCCGTGGAGGTGTCCATAGAGTCAACCAGGAGTCAAGCACGGGTCAGTGGTACCCAAAAACTATGGCTGCAATCAGACAGGAGGAATACTTCGCAGGGATTGCGGACCAGCAGTCAAAAGTGTCAGACAGGTTTTACAATGCTCCACAGTCCCTGTGAAGTAAAAAATTACTACCTATGTGAGCATCGGTTGTGGAGTTTCCCTTCCCCCTGCATTTTCCTAGGAGTTTGGGCAAGATCTCACAAGAGTTCATCCTCAGCAGAGGAGCAACAGCTTCAAACAGAGGCAGCAGAGCTCAGCTTTTAGCAGGAAAGATGGGAGGGGGATAGTTATTTACCCTTTACTACATGGACTTAGGTCAGATTATAACTGCAGAACTGCCAGGAAGGTGACCTGTGGTCCCTCTACTCATCTTAGAGGGTCCAGATTTTCTGTCATGGTTCACCTTCTTAACATTGCCTTTCTATAGGCACTCATAAGACATGAGGCTATTTTACCCAAAACTGTGCAGTGCCAGTGAGCTTCCATCTGAACTAAGGAACTCCCGGATTCATGCCTAGTGCTCTTAGTATAAATCCAAGGTGGGGGAGAGGGATGGATAGATACTGATGCTGCCTGCGGCTGACCCTGTTCTCCACATCCAGAAAGGTAGAGTAAGAACATAATAGGAGCCTTGCTGGACTGGAAGACAGCCCATCTAAATGGATCTTCATCCTCTCCCTCATTGCTCTGTTACCTTGACTGTAAGCACATATCCTGCTGCTTTTTGAAGATAAGTCTACCATTCAGAGTTGCAGTTGTTTTAATAACAGCTTAAGAAACATGGCTTTTTGTCCAGCAATTCTTTGTATAAGCCTATAGTCCCCATTTCCAATCATCTGGGAAGAAAATATAACTATTCCATAACAATTGGGAGTTCCCTTGACTACTGAACCAATTAACTGAAGTATAGATGGTTCCTATAAAGTAATTTCAGGGCCTTAGACTTTCCCCATCCTTCCAGGCTAGTCCCCTGTAAAGGATGAGAAGACATCCTGTTTTCCATTGCACATTGCCTGAGCAACAAGAACTTCTGGAGTCTCCAGTGTTTGTTCTTGCAAAGAACCTGAGCTCTGGTATTGTCTTAGGTTCTGTCGCCTATGCTGACTGCCCCTTCCTGCAGCCTTCAAGAAAAGCTGATTCATTCAAGTATTTTTGAAGTTATATTCCATCCTACCAAGCATCTCAAGGTAGCAAATATTGGTCAGGGTCGGCGTTGGGGCTGGATCAGTACACAGTAAAAACAAACACACAAACCCTGGCTCAGGAGTAGCTTTGAGGAGGTCCACATGCTAAAGCACCCACTGGCTGCCTCCCAATGGTAGCCAGATATCATGGTAAGAAGCCGTAACGTGGCATATTTCTCCCCTGTCATTATTGCTTCCTACCTAGACAGCGTTGTGACCAGTGCTGTCTTTGCATGTTTTTGTATCATGCAATCAAGACAAGTCAGTTGCTGTTAAATTCCCAGCTGTGTGTGTAACCACTACAGTGTCTGTGCTCCACACATGTTCACTCCACAGGACTCTAGCTATTGCTGGTAAGTACTGGATTTTCCAGAAATAGTATTTTGTGCTTCTTTAGCTTGGGGGGGGGGAGTGGGACTATGATGGGGTTGCCTATGATACATGACGCACCCCCCTCCCCAATAGCAGCTTTGTAATGGAGCTATATTTGCCCTGTCTGCATGGGACGTCGGTCTTTAATGTGGATCAGATGGGATGAGAACACAAGCATCCTCATACCTTTTAAGCTGTTTCTTTTTTAAAAAATGCAATCTGTCATTCATAATCACAGCCCAGACACACAGGGCTCATTGGTGGTGGTCTTTGACCACCCACCTTCATGGTCCCTGCTTGTAGCAGCAGCAGCAGCAGCAGCAACTGCTTGCCATTTTGGTCACTGTGCAATGCACATGGCCGTTTGAGAAATTAGAATCACTCAGGGCATCCCAGGTATACCTGGTAAGTGCATATATAAGGAAACAAGTGTCAGGAGTCCAGCAGGGGCTAAAATGAATGTACGGGAAATGTTGAATTGGTAGCTAAGGAACTGGAGCTGATTTCTCACTGCAACCCTGATGGTCACTAGCACAGGAAATACACTAGGTGGCAGACAATAGAATCTATAGGTAGTGCCTCACTTCTGAGAGATGGCCCAGTATATCAAAAAAGGGGAAACCTAAAAGAGATAGACTAGGGGGGCACATTCCAACTGGATTATTTTAATCTGGATTGAGTTTCCTTGAGAACTGAGTGCGCATTCTGGCCATTCCCATTTGATTCATGATAAAACAGCCTCAATTCAAATACTGCAGTTCCCACAGAAATCACTCAAGTCCTCAGCATGGAGAAACAGGATCTTTTCCTCTCCTCCCCTGCCTGGCTTCACATCCACCACTCAAACATGATGAGACCCAGGCTGAGGAGACCCAGCTGCACACTTTGATTGGGGGGGGGGGGCTTTTGCACAGAAGTGCATTTCCCATCAGCAGAAATTCCTTCTGGCAATTTGTGCCCTGCCAGTTCCACTTTGCATGCTTGACTGTCCTGACTTGGGGGGGGGGGGTACTCCCAGTGGAAGTCAGGAAGGCCAGGCATATTCCCCTGGGTGTACCCCCAGCATTGTTGCAGCCGCACTCCTCCACCTTCTACCTGACCTGGCCACAGCTCACTCCTCCTGCACACAAAGGGCACCTAATCTGGGGTGACCGAACAAAGAAAGCATTGACAGCCACTTGGAATCCCCATCCTGGGAACACTGGGGTGGGTGGAGAAGCCAACTTCTTTTTCTGCTTTGGTGCAGGGTCAGGGGTCACCTGGTGGCCAGCAGTCCAAGACGTCAATGGTTGGGTGTCGCATTCCCCCTGCATCATGGCCAGAGAACAGTAGTTCAGCATACACACACAATTCTGCAAGCACCCTTAACCCCCCCCCCTTTCAGGTTCAGCATCCATTTTGACCCATGTCCATGCCTAGCAGTAAGGAGTGGGATTTGGGGACATGATTGATCCTGCCCTAATCTGCAGGCATGCTGGAATTTCCTAGTGGCTGCCTATCCATGGTGCACTTTGCCCTGCTGTCCTGGCAACTGGAATCTTATCTGGGAATTCCAGTTTAGATTCCACCTACCACCATGAAACAGGCTGCATGACCTGGTCACAGATTGCCCCTGGCCTCCCATTACATCACTACCCACCCAGCATACAAAGAGTGCCCAATCTGGAGCATGGGAAGAAAGAAAGCATTGACAGTGACTTGGAATCCCCATACAGGGAACTGCTTGAGTGGAAAGCCAGCCTCTCCTTCTGCTTTACTGGAGGGATCACCTAGTGGCCACCTGTCCCCGGGCCACCTTTCGGCGCTTCATAGGGAACTGATCCATCGTTATACACACACCCTCAGGATGGTCACAGCTCACTCCTCCTGGGCTCACATGGCACTGCCACCCACCACACAAAGGATGCCTGGTCTGGGGCAAGGGGCAAAAAAAGGCACTGTTGACCACTTTGAATCCCCATCCAGGGAACAGAGGGGTGGCTGGAAAAGCTTGCGGCATGGATGGGCAAAGCATTGAAATCATCTGTGCCCCACGGCCCTGCACTTCAATGTCATGGTGCAGCGCTCATGCGCAAAACATACCCAAAGCCAAGATCATGTACACGCTTCGTGCTTGGTGGTAGGGATGGCATTCAACATACAGAAAGAGGGGAACAGGCAGGATGGATGGCAAGGACAGGGTGCTTCGCTTCCTGAGAATTAAGTCCAACCCATTTAATGCCACACCCACAATGGCGCTAGGGATTGGACAGAAGGATGTGGGGGAGGACAGTCCAAGAGGCATGATCTTCCTGAATAGTCCTGTACCATTCCCACTGAAAAAAATTAAATGGGCTGGCCGCCAAAATGGGACCAAGAACTGTTTTTCTGAGTGGGGAGGTGGGGTGTTTCTGTGGATTTTAGCAATTTAGTCCTCATAAAGTCTGGGAATAAAAATTTGAATGGGAACAGAGGATTACAAAAATGGTTTGTAAGTAGATTTTTTCTTGAATGGAGATGCAGCCAGGGTGGGTGTTCAAAAGACCTCTGTTCCATTTCTTAGTTCTGCAGTAATCAGTCTGACTGCTCTCTGAGCTCCTGCATCATAAACTGGTTTGCAAGCAGTCAGGCCAGGTGGTCTAACTGGTTTGATAGAAATGGCATCAAGGGGCACTTTACTTCACCCACCATTCCATTTTTCTCACTAGCAACTATTGCATTAGGTCTCAGCTAAAAGCTTATTCTATCACAAAACTGAAGTGAAGCCCAGGAGAACAGCCCTGAAACAATTTTTTCAGGAGTAGGAAGTTGTGTGAATGAAAACTGACACTACTTCTCTTAAGCCTGGCAGGAAAGGTGTTGGCACTTCCACAGAAACCAACGGGAGATGGCTGACCCTGTACATGAACAGGAAGGCAACATCTCTGGCAAACGTTCTGCTGGTCACCTCTAGCCACAGGTTCAAGTTGCACATGCTTTAGAATGGTAAATGTGTACTAAGAAGCGATGAAATGTAGATGCCTAAGCCCTATGCTGCAGCTATGAATGTGTACTGCCTTCGTATGACAGCCCACACTGTGCTGTGACTAGCCTACAGCACTGCCAAAACCCAATGTAATTGGCCACATCCCCATCAATCAAGCAGTACATCTGGGGAGGCAGCAGCACCTTTGGAGGCACTCTGGAGATGCCACTGCCATCAAAGTGGCCACTGTTATGGAGGTGCTTCAGAGAAGTCTTTGCAGTTGTGATTCTGTATGTCTCTCATCATCACACCCATGAATTTCCTGCATCCGTTCTATGTGTGGATGCCTCTTCCTTGATCTGGATTGCAGCATACTAGCATGGATTGTAGACCATATTTATCAGGTCTACCACTAATCTGGATTTATAAGCCCTTACCTCACATATGATCTGAATCTACTCTATTCCCATGTGGACAACATGTACTGAGAAGCTCCTTGACCCAGATTGCATTTGCAGGCAATACACTCTTAGCAGCTCCTAAATCCAGATTGACAGGTGAGAAGAGCATGGGACTCTTAATCTCAGGGTCGTGGGTTCGAGCCCCACGTCGGGCGCCACTTGTAGCAACGAATTGGGACTCACACGCAGGATGGTTGCCAAGTGAATGTCTTTACTGAAGATTTAGGGGCTTTTTATGCCCAGTTACAGAATACATTTCTCAATGGAAATTTCCCACCGGGGTGCCTATATTTGGCATAACCGGATAAGATGTTACTATCCTTGAGTACTGTACATTGTTTATACATACACAGTGGATGTTATACAAATGATATGTGGATGTTATGCCCAATGTTATGACTTCCTTGAGAGAGATATTAGGAAAGTTACAGTGACCCAGGATGTATCCTTTGTCCTAGTTACTTTAGTATAGCAATATCAGCTTAGCAACTGCTTTAGCTGAGATGGGCAAATTGCACCCCCACAAAGAAGAAGAAGAAGAAGAAGAAGAAGAAGAAGAAGAGTTGGCTTTTCTACCCCTCTTTTCTCAACCATTTAAGGGGACTCAAAGTGGCTGACAAAGCTTCCTATGAGTGCAGAAAGGGCATATTTTACAATCCACTATGGGCGTAGCAAATGTTCTATCATGAAAGCATATTACCATATTATCATGCTACCATCATGACCAAGACCAGGAAATTACAAAAACTATGAGCCAGCCCCATGTGAAAGACCACACAGTGGCCAACCTTGGTGTAGACAAAGGATTTAGGAAAGATGTACCTGATCTCTTCTATCTGGCTATGAGCACATGAGTCCTGTCTTGCTTCATGTCTCTTCACCATAAATGCAGCCAGAACGCTGTGGAGAAATTGTTATTCACAACACTTTCTTTGTACTCTCTGATGGCTAACGGTTAACCACCGCACAAAAATAGAAGAGATTTCTTTTGAAGAGGTTAGTAGAGCATATTCACTGAGTGACAAGTGCAAATTTCCCACTTCCACATGAATTCAAAGAAAGCTATTTTGAGCTCTTCTCACAGCTTGTTTAAAGGTCGGCCTTCTCTTTTCTATCTTTCAAGCCCGGCATCTCCTTTGCATGTTGACCACCATGTCCCAGCTCTGTTCTTTCTTTCTCCAGTTCTCATGAAATCTCATTACAGTCCCCACCAGTAAACAGTTAATGTCATTGTTCACTGTGGCAAGGGTTTTCTGTTTTTTTTCAGATGTGCTTTTCCAGCAGAGAATGCTGTCAGCTATAATTTCAAGGACAATTACAGTTCAATTAATAAACAAAAGCACTTTAGTTTGTTTTGAAGTTTATGTTGCTTATAAAGCCAAATGTTCGGATAAGGACCCATGCAGGGCAGAATCAGTGGGTGAGATGTGATGCCCATTGCCCTTATTCCCTCCCTGCCCCCCCCCCCGCCCATTCTCTTTTCTTCAAGACCCAAGGAGAACATTGATAATATTTTTTAACAAGGCTCTGAAATCACAAGAAAGCCCACCAACAAGGTGACATTCCCCCATCCTTGTTCCAGAGAAGGTCATCAGCAAAGGCAACAAAGGCAATTTCCATGTCATAAGCAGGCCTGAAGTCAGATTGAAATGGGTCTAGATAATCAGCTTCTTCCAAGTGTGGCTGTAATTGGGCACAGGCACAATTTTGTCTCTTCTGTCCTGGCTTATTGCCCCTATTTTAAGCCATTCTGTTTAGGGGCTGCCCAGCCTGTGACAGGTCCTGCCCTAGAATATTCAGGATATTATCTCTTTTGCTGCTCCTTTTGTAAATGTCAGGTAAGAACTGTCTTCAAAATACAGAGTGAAAACATCAGATAACAGCAAGGTACAGAAACATTATTCTGTTCTCTTTCCAAACACACAGTATATACTTATGTGCACATATCCAACGGGGGGGGGGGGGTCTTAGCTAAAATTGTTGTAGATCTCTCTAATGTGGTGATGAGGCCAGCCTAACCTGTATGATAGGATACAAATTCAGAATTCTCCCTCTCAGCAGTTTGTCTGTTTAAATCTACACATTTAATAAATGTCAGAGTTCTGCCAGCATCCCACAAGGACCAGTAGACAGAACCAATACTCAGCTGAGCCTCTCCAGCCTTTCTCTTCCAAATGCCAGGTTTAAAAATGACCTACTCACAAACAAATTCTGCAAGTTCCTGGGGGAGCAATCTGGCACTGTGCTAGTACAAGCCAGGGAGATCTGATAGCCTTTTTTGCACTGCTATGGTGAAATGCCAGTGTTTTCCCATACCATCTGAAGGTTCCCTAGAAATCTAATAATCTATTTATACACAGTAGAAGACAGAACTTCTACACTGGCTTTGAAACAGCTTAAAGGTACTGCACAGGTGGTATTTTTCATACACTAGTCTACCCCTTCACCCTTTAGTACATGGTGGATTAGAGGTGGATTGAGAATACAAGAGCCACAATACAGTTTGAGATTATATTTTGCCATCTGTAAATGTTGCTTAAACTCCTTCTGTGCTGGTATATGGCGGGGACTAGGCCCCTTTTCACTTGACTGTGCTAGAGCAGCCCTACTGAAATGCTCTTACTAGAGTGGTCCACTGATAGAGCAGCCTATGTGTCTCAGAATAAAGTTTTCTGCATTAGGACAACATGTTTCACTTCAGCTGAAGATTCCAATGGCCAGGAATGAAAGTTTCTGGACTCAGATGTGGTGAAGATGCCTTGTTGTGCCACCAAAGTAGTTCCCCTAGGGTATACCAGACCATGGAAGCATGCACCACCCCATGGTTCAGTTTGCCACCACTAGTATATCTGTAGACCTCAGGTCTACTAGTAGACCAGACCAGAGAGCCATTTTGGGCTCCCTAGTCTAATCTACACTCCATTCTGTGCAGATGGAGTTTACTAGTAGGGTCTGGGACGTCCCTTAGACCACACCAACATGCAAAAAGTTCCAGGTAAACTTGTTTATCTATAAATGTAGAACTCCACAGAAAAATCTAGTTGGGAATTATGTGTGGCGAAGATGCTATCAAATCATGGTTAATCTCTTCTTTCTAAGCAGCATATTCGCAACCCTTAAGGGGCTACTAAATCCCTGCCAGGAAGGATTGAAGAATGTTGAGGAATAATAAGGAGGGGATCAATCCAGATTACTATCCCACTCGATCCTGAGCCCTTTTGAGATCAAGGTACACAGCAGTACCCTGGAGAGCCTTGTTGCAAGAAAAGTGTTGGGGCAAATATCTAAAATTCGTTCTCACTCACCCATCACAAGCCTCCTTGTTTTTCTTATTTTTTAAGCAGTTTTCCCAGTACTTGAAAAATTCTGGTCTGCTGGTGCATTCCCAAACAGATTATAACGAGCTTTGAGACTGGTTTGAGTGCTCATTGTTCCCAAGGTTTTTAAAGAATCTGCAGTTTCTGAGGGTTAAAGGTCCTGAAACGCGGACAATCTATATTTGCATCAAAAGAGGTCTTGCTGCTGGATTTAGAAATATTCCATTTTATTTAGCAAAATGGGAATGCAAGCATTTTGGTGGGGCAGGAACCATGCTTTAGGGGTGTTCTCCCCAGTTTCCGCTGACCCAAAAGGAAGGCATGATTTGTAGTTCCCTCTTTCCCAGGCTTTTCATTATGGGCTAAGGAAATCTACCACTGGGTGAAAGGGGGAGGAGGTGAAAAATGAACAGAGCCTGCAGTGGCTAAAACACACACAGATCAAACAAATGTAGCAGGGACGTGAGTGAGTCAAAGTGCCTGATTTCAATAAGATGGACTTGCTGGCAGTGATCAGACTTTAGCAGCTTCCATCGTGGGGTTGCAAAGTTTGTCGGCTTTGTGTAGAAGTCTGCCTTGTCCTTCCTTCCTTCCTTCCTTCCTTCCTTCCTTCCTTCCTTCCTTCCTTCCTTCCTTCCTTCCTTCCTTCCTTCCTTCCTTCCACTCTGCCATCAACATTTTGCCTCATTCCCTGCCATTTTGCGCTGCTCTGATCTACTGATCTAACACAAAACACCATTATAAGAAGCTAAAGTGATCTTTAATTTTCTACTGCCTTGTTAACATAAGAAGCTGTGCCACGGTGGGGGTAGAAACGGTCAACAAAAACTGCTGCCAATGGTCCATGTTCTGATGCAGGGGCAGGCTTATATAGGAGGTGAGATTTGGATTGCCCTCCCCAATGAAGTCAGGGTATGACGGTGTCCAGTTGCTGACTGCATGGGGAGATGATTCTGCTGAGGGAAGGAAAGAAGGGAGGGTGTTTTGTTTTTGTTTTGTTTTTTCCTGCTGGGCACTGAAGAACGGAGAGTGAGTCTGCATTATAAGTTAACAGTGGGAATGCAAAAGAACAGACCTCACTGCTGATTTTTTTTTAAAAAAAAACTGGTTTAAAACTGGATTAAATTGCCAAGTGGGAACCTGGCCTGCATCTACTTAGACCTTCAGGACTGCAGCTTTATGTATAAATATGGACTTACTTGCCATTTTAACCATGTAATTGACTGCATGCAGGGAAAGAGGATCAGAAGAAAATCCCCTTAAAAAGAACTTATGGTGTAATTAAATATTCAGTTAATTTGCCTGATTTACAGTTTGACAACACTCAGTAATATTCATTAAGCAAATCAATATTGAAAAAGATCAATTTTAAAAAGACCCAGCCAACTCTTGAAAGTGGAAACGATTGTGCTGTCCATGTAACCAGTCACCTCCTTCAGCAAGTGACATTAGATGCCTGTACTGGTAACCATCAAAGATCAAATACCTGTCTTCAAGTTTCTTTGTTTCCTGGACACAATGTAGTCTTACCTTAAGTTTATTAGGGTTTACCGAAAGGAGATCTTCTTTAACTACACTTGTCCTCTGGCTGTTCATTTGAAGACAAGATCTCGATACCATTCTCTTCCATCATGCATTGTAGTATCAACTTCAGCAGAATCAAACACCACCCTTTCTGAGCCACCACCCCCAACCCACTGGATGAAAGCAATCTGTCAGCTGTCTTCACTGAGTTAAGGCCTGTGCCTTCAATTATTAAACTATTCTGATTTCCCTGAAACAGATATGTAATTGCAGCCTGTTTTTATATAAATCTGTGTCTTGAATTAAACATTCATGCTGTATATACAATGGACAGAAAAAAAAACACAGTGGCTATGTCCAGCTCTAATGAATGTTTAATTGCTATGCAACAGTATTCAGTTTACACTATTGCACAGTAGGGATAGAAAAGGGTGTGAGTTTCCCTACAGCTACATAAGGAAGGCTACTGTCTCAGCAACATATATAGGTATTTCTGCATTTCAAAGAATGAGGGTTTTTTTGGTCCTGGGAAAACAGATTTTAACGACTGAATCAACTTAGATTGAGCAACTAAACTTATGGATGCACATGGCTTGAAACAAATGGAACTAGAAGAGATAACTAACAAAATATCGTATCTAGACAAGTGGAGAAAGATCTTCAGCTGTCACGGGTAAGGCTTTTTATTACCTCATTTGATCCTTTTGCTATTTTGAACAAATCAGTTCAGAGGTTCATTATAGGAAATTCTGTAAATATTTGAGTAAATATGCATAGGCCTAGGAACTTATGGTCTGATGATATTTATTTTCAAGTCTTTGCTAAACTGTGGCTTTAGTTCTTTTAGCTCCTTTAGCTCTGATGTTCTCTTCTTCTTCTTTTTCATACAGGTTAGACATTGGCCATGCAACCCATCAGGTAACTTTCCTCAGTTTTTTAGAAGTTGTGAACTTTTCAGTAACAATTGCTTTTAAAAGACTGCTTGTGTATGAGAATGTTAGATGTGATTATACCTACAAATTAACCTACCACAAAACACAGACATTTGTGGAAATCTACTCATGCCCTCCTTTTATTCCATTTAATAACTTTCACTACATTGTACTAACGCTTTTATTTCTTAGCTTCCCCATAAAATGAAATGCACCAATAGTAACATTTTTAGGGGGGGGGGGGGAAGTTCAATATGATCCTGCATTCAGAACCACAGTCCAGAATTTAGAACTTTTACAAGTGGTTCTTGTTCAGATACGAGACAGGAAAGTTCCTTAGATTAATTTCTAAAGAGGATAGGAACTTGATCTTCAATCTTTATGACAATAGAATCTCAGAACACAAAGATCATATAATCCAACCTCTTGATGTGTGAACCTCTGCAATACAGGAGGCAACTCCAGTAACCCTGACAGCTTTGCTTAAAATATTTTCAGTAAGAGAGTATATTATCCCATATCCCAATATGATTGTGAACAGTAAAGAAGAAGAAAAAACCCTCCTGCTCTACCTTTAACTTACCTGTCTCCATTAGAGTAAGCAGGTAGATGTAACCTACACTCTATTCAGAGAGAAGGCAGAAAATTGAAGGCAACATTTTTTTGAAAAAAGTACTGTTCTGTACAACAAGCAAGGAACATAATCAGAATGGCCAAAGATGAAAAACTCAGTTCACAGCATGCAGGGAAGATCTTCCAGCAGTTGCCTTTCCCCTGCTTGACCATCAATCACTCAATACCTGTCTGATACACCAGACCTCCATGAATTTGTCTAATCCTTCTTAAAGCTATCCAGATAGCCACCACTTGGTCCTAACTCTCCTGCCCATCAGCTTCATTGAATATTCTAATGTTGTGAATACTGTGTGATAATTTTTATTTATTTATTTACCTTTTCCACACCATGCATAAATTTATATTACTTCAGTCAGGTCACTTAAATGCCATCCTTCAAGACTGAAGAGACCTGCGTGTTGCAGCCTGATATTGCAAGAAAGAGATCCAGCCTCTTGATCTTTAAGGTTGCCCTTTTATGCACCTTTTCCATTGGTTAGGAAACCAGACTCTTACCTGGGAATACCGGGTTTGATTCCACCCTCCCCCATGAAGTCAGCTGGGTGACCTTGGGCTAGTCACAGCTCTCTTCTGAGCTCTCACAGCCCCAGTTACCTCACAGAGTGTTCTGTTGTGGGGAGAAGAACAGAAGCTTTGTCAGCTGCTTTGAGTCCCCTTAAATGGGTGAGAAAAGCGGGGTAGAAAAGCCAACTCTTCTTCTTTCTGAGGTGTGGTGACTAGAATTGTACACACTATTCCAAATGTGGCCTTGCCATGGGTGTACATAGGAACAATGATGCTTCCCCACTTATTTTTTATTCCTTTCCTAGTTACCCCTTGCACAGGATTTGCTTTTTTCACTGCTGCTACATACTGAGTCAACACTAGGGGTGTACACAAATGCAATTTTTGAGATTCAATTCGATTTGAATCAAATAACCAAAAATTCAATTCAATGCGAATCTTTAAAATTTGAATTAAACTAAATTCTATTTGAATTAAGCAAATTCAAATCTATTCATTAAATTTTTTTATTCAAATTTGCACTTACAAATGTCGACAACATTCGTATGTGCCTGTATACAACATTACACATCCTGTACACATCCATATGCATCCGTAAGCATCCCGTAGTTATCCTGTATGCAACCCATTTTCATCCCATACAGATCTGTACAAATGCGTACGGATGTGGGAAAGATGCAAATCTGCAAGTACGCTTCGTGTACGAACCCATACACAAGCAAATGTCCAGATAATTCAAATGAATAGATTTGAAATTCATTCAAATCTTTCAAGTTAAATTTATGGACATTTTATTAAAATTTGAATGTCAAAATTCAGCCAGATTTGATCGAATTTCAAATATTCATGCACACCCCTAGTCAACACCTTCATTGAACTGTTCACCACAACCTCAAGATCCCTTTCCGGGTCTGTCAGAGAAAGCTCAGCCCCCACCAGTTTATAGGTGTAATTGGATCCGTCTGTAGGCTCTTTGCAATCACTTTTAGTTTTTTCCATCTGGAACAATTCAGGCCATGATCACACTTTCACTTTAAACCTTCTTCAGTCCATCTTCTGACCTGACTGCTGCTCACATTTTATTTGTGGCTAGAAAAATCCAAATGGAGGGTGGAAAGGCCACAAATAAAATAGATAGAAATGAAAAGATATGAGCAATCAATCCTGAAGATGGACTGAAGAACATTTAAAGAGAAGGTGTGACCACAGCCTCAATAAAATTCATATACTCATTGATAATAACAGTATCACACATAACATCAATAGAAGTATATTGTTTAACATGTTCACTTAATGTTGGGTAGGTATACAGTTCTAAATAAACTATCTGCTAATAGGAGAGGCAATCTGTGTGTATAAACATAAATACTGATTTCTTTCTACTGCCCCACTGAAAAGACAGACAAACAGATAGATATTTTGAAAAGGAGAGTTAAGAATGACTGTTTCATGAAGATCTTAGCAAGGGTTTATGGCACTTTCTTCATTGCCTGCTGTGGTATGTGCTGTGTGGGTACTTCTCCTAGCCCAAAATGATAGATTTGGGCCAGGAACAAGGCAGAGCAACACAGAGAAAGCTGACATCCATCTTCTAGAACTGGGGGATGAAAGTTGCAGGCCAAGGAGAGTTGAGCAGAATACCCCAAAATGTGCCATTTCTAGAATGCAGCAAACAGTTACAGGCTCCAAGACATGACATGGCTAGATCCTGCAACCACTGTCTGTTCACATGGCAGCACCAGGAACAAGACCCAGTCTGGGATGCCAGGGAAGCTACTTTAAAGTGGTCTAATACTGTAGTGCTCCCAGGTATGGTTTCCATGCCTGGGAGAAGGGCCAGTTTGAGGCACAAGTGGCCAGGGCATTTCCCAGGAGACCATGTCTACTATAGAATGCTCTAGTATGTGAACCCCATTGTCCAGGTAACATCTGGCATGGTCCAAAAGGAACATGCAGGTATTGGCAATGTGTTTAATCAACCTACCTGTATAATTCCCAGAGCAAGAAGGATCAACCTATTAAATGCATCAGCTTGTTAAATGCATCGGAGAAAAGTCCACTCAAAAGCTTGCAGCCCTCTCCCAGTATAAATTCACAATTTTCTATATTCATGCACTCTTTTTTAATGCTCAGACACTTTGCACACCATAAAAAGCAATAAATGTGTTTAAATGGGTCTCTCTACCTCCTAATCAGTTCCCGCATGCTGATGCTATTGCTGGACTACGTCAACCGTGAGTTTTCAAACAACGTTCATTAAAATAATTGCACTAACAAATCTCTAGGTAAATGGAAGAAAAGTTGACATAATGAAACCAGTGCTATGAGACTTCTTCTTCCCCTCCCCCCCCAAAAAAAAATTCATAACACTGCTTTGCATTTCAGGTCCTCTCCCAGCGCTGTCACTAGAATGGCGGCAGGAAATTATTAGAAGTTTCATCTGTATGCTTCTTATGATCAGCTGCCTTACATTCCCTAAACTAGATTCCTCTCTTCAGATACTGGGATTGGCCCAAAGTCAACATCCTTATATGGATTCACCAGAGGCCAATATACCACAAACTATGAACCTATATACATAAACAAGAAAACAGTGTAAGGGTGTTACGATTTGTGTCCAAAGTAGCAAATAAGATATTAACATTTGCAATCATAATATGCAATGTCCAATCCAAGGACCAAATGCTAGTTCACATAAGACCCAAGGAAAAATATTTGAATTGTCCCAATGTATTATGCAAATAAGATTTGCTGTGCAAATGTCAACCATTCTGATAACCTTGCCGGGTGCATTTTGATTACTGGGTAGCCTTCCTCAGTGGCACTTTATATGGAGGTCCTCTGCCATGGTCCTGTCATAAAAAGCTGTAAGCATATATTCCACATTCTGAATTCTGCAATAATGCCAAAGCTTGTTTGCCATTGTTCTGTGATATAGGGGTATTCTAGGGGGACTTTCTTTGGATTCAGTGGGCCTTTTTGCACTTGGTGTTGGATGTGGGAGACAACCTGGCCCGGTGCATCTGCACTTAGCACAGCTACTTCTTTACTAGAAATGACTCCACACATGCCAGAGTTCCCCCTGCACACATAGGTGTGGAGCAGTTAAAACAATTCTAGGAGCCAGGCTGAGATAGCCCAGCACACTTCATCTGAACCTCTTCTGGCTGAAAGAGGTGCAGGGGGAACATGTGACCGGCAGTGCAGGTGTGATTGTCACACCTAGCTTTGGGCGTCCCTAAGTGTGGATGCCCAAAGCATGCCAGAACTTCGCCTCCCTGGGACAAAGAGTGAAAATGCCCATTCTTTGTGTATATTAGCCCAAAGCTTTGCAAGAGCAACAATTCCACAAGGAAACAACAAACAAGGAAAGTAATCAGGCATGGGGATATGCACGAGTGGGTTTTTTTGGCATTTGATTCACAACAAATCGAATGTTAGAAAATTTGTATTCGTTCAGATACATTCCCTTTGAATATGGTAGGATTCTGTTCAGGTGCGTCTCCATGGTCTCTTTTTGCTTCCCTCTTGTGTTGGATTTTAAAAATGCACGTTGTAATTCGAAATAAAGCATCCCCATGTGGTTTGGCGCAACACGGATTTAAAACCTACTTTCCTGTCTCCATGCAAGCCGCTTTTTGTGAGCCCACATCTTTTTCACCCCACCCCCACCACCCGCCCACTGCAGCCACGACAGGCAAAAACCTCAATTGAACCTCCAGAACACAACAGAGATCATTCCTTTCCTTGGCTGCCAAGAGTTAAAAGCAGTTACAAGCATAACTGAAAGCAGCTCACTCTCTCCATAACTAATGCTTGCAACATAGTTACAAGCATAACTGAAAGCAGGCTCCCTTCAGCTGTCAAATTCAGCTGCCTGCATTCAGGTAATAGCAGCTGATTAGCGCACAAGCAGACCTGCAAAGTGAAACTTTGTTTCACTTCAGAGGCTGCATTATTAGGAGGGGGAGAGAGAGATTTGCTTGTTGAGAAACAATCTCCATGGTAATGATAATTAGTATCACCTTTCCCTGTTAGCAAGCACAAAATCTCTCTCTCCCTCCGAAGTGAATGTGACAATTCGGAGCTCTGCTTGTACGCTGAAAGAGCTGAATACAGGCAGCTGATTCCGACAGCCAGTTCTTCTGCAGGGATCAAAAATGCCTAAAAATTCAGTGGAATATCGGAGAAGATCTGGAGAAAGTGTCTCCATGCTCCCAGGAAAATCCACGATTTCCCCCTAAGTTGGATGTAGTCTTGTTTAAATGGGGGGGTTTCTGCCACAGATTTTCCTCCCTTACACCTGATGGAGCCTGGAATAAAGCTGTGCATGGAGATGCTCTGAGGCAAAACAAGCTTAAATCTGGAGTATTTTTGGCATGTAGACACATCCTTCAACATGAATGTATTCTTGTGAATTCATACAAATATCGAATACGAATACATACAGATCCTGCATACAGATCCTGCATATGGATCCTATACAAATGCATACATATCGGATACATGTCCTATACGAACACATATGTATCGGATACGTATCCAATACATATCCTCTGCCAACACATACATATTGATACGTATCCAATATGCATCCCCAGTTTAACTAATGTACAAACTATTTGTACAAATGGTCCAAAACATTCGTATTCGTACGAACATTAACGTACGAATGTCGTAACATTTGATTCATGTTCAAATGTCCAAATTTGTCTGAATTTGTCTGACTAATGAATGTTACGAATATTCATGCACATCCCTAATCAGACATGATGGAAAAGCTAGTATCCGAGTTGGATTTTACGTCATGCGTATCTAGAGCACTTTCAGTATACTATCCCAAGAGTACATTGGGCTACTATGGGTATATGTGGCAATTCCAATATATTCCTAGGGAAATCACAGTTTTTAAACTGTCTGGGGGCACGTCCTGGATTCCACTCCCAGCTGTGCAGCCAAGGGGAGCACATGTATGCCTGTGATCCCTGCCAAATCTCAGGCTTATGTGCAATACAGAAAAGCATTCTGGGAGAGGAACCCAGGAGAATCAGGAAAGCCACAGAGGTAGATATATGCTACCTGTACACACAGGTAGAAATCCTTCAACATTTCCCTAGTACGAAATCATTACATAAAGCAATCTTTTTCAAGGCAAACATTCCCCATTTAAAAAATGACAATGTGGCTTCTTGACTTAGTTCAGGCATGTCTGTGAGGTCCTATGTCACTCTGACAGATGTCGTTTCATGAAACAACATTGGTATCGGTTGCTCTTTTTTAATATAAATTGACACAGGAAGAGCTAGTGCTGAAACCATTTCCAAAATCTTCCAAAATCTAAATATTTGGAGTCAGATCTCAAAACTGCAAATTATGTAGCTCATGTCCTTTAAGTAAGTGCAGCAGTGAACAACTCTTTTTAATTACAATTTTTCAAATATCTACAATGATATTGCATGCCCATATTCTTCAGGCCTTTACCTGAGACACTTATCTGAGTGGTAAAGGTGGGGAGAACTCCCACACGCTGCAGCCACACATCATAGAGCTGTTTCTTTACTAGAAATGGCTTCACATATGCTGGAGTTTCCTCCACACGTATAGGTGTCAAATAGTTAAAACTACTCCACATCTATATTAAGAAGCAGGGTTAGTATAGCCCCGAGTGCTGCATCTGCACCTCTCCTGGGTGGAAGACATGCAAGGGAAGCATGTGACCAGCAGTGCAGCTGTGATTGTGCACTTTATCACCTGGTTGCACTGGCAATAGTGTCATGCAGGTGCACTAGTGCCACCATCAGGGCTCCCCCATTGCCACCATAACGGTAATGATTCACACTTATATGGCACTAAATTGAGCACCAGCTAAGTTTCAGATGCTTTGAGCATCAGCAAGTGCAGACCTCCGAAGCATTCCAAAACTTCACAACCATAGGACAGGAGGTGAAATGCGAATTCACCCAGAGACTTTTTCTGCATTTGGCCTTATTTCTGGATATTGCCAGATATATGTCTGCCTGCTAGTGCAGGCTATGGTAGGTACAGCCTGAGTCTGTCGTACTATGCACTGGCACGTGGGTGGCAAGCTCCTCTTCCAGGATATATTCTGGAGTAAGGCCAAGGGTAGAAAGGAGGAAATTAATTGCATAAAATAAGTAATAACTGCTATGGTATAATTCTGCATGTCAGCTCTCAAAACATACTTGACCTATGTATAAAAATAAAAACAATTGTTAATGTCTGTTGAGAAAAGATCATTTAAAGATTTCTGTACGGAAATATGGTTTGTGTCCTCGTTTTAAATGCCTTTTGTAGTACAGCAGTTCAACTTGGACTGTTTTGCTTCTAATGCTTGTTGTTCTTTAATAATCCTGGACTCTGAGCCAAGGTAGTTCTCCTTTTCAAGTGTCACCTAACACTACATTAACTTCCCCTATGATGAATTTCATTCTACTGATAAGCTATGGATAGCAGACGAACACTCCAGCAGGTTAAAAGATGGGTAGATTACAAGTTGAGCTACATAGAAATATTGCAAGAGGAAATAAGGAAGAGCAGCAAACTAGTAAGTAAGAAAGAATACGTATTGCCACAGATAAGAAAACTGTATTTTCTTGTTAGGAGTGTGTGTTGTTGCTTTATGTATTATGTACTATATTTCACTGCAAAATGGTGGGTTCAAGGAAAAATAGATGGGGCTCTGAAGTAATCTCGATATCTCCATCATAGAAGCTTATATTATCTGGAAATAAGTCCTGTTGGTTTCCGTTGAATGTACAGCAAAAGACAAGCCTTTCATGATGACAAAGCAAACACTTCAGGTATTAAATTACTGTTTAGGGAACTGTAATCTTTGCACATCTACTAGAAATGGTTGCCTTCAGGCATTCTGTCTCTTTTAAACAATGTACTAATGTGAACTCTGAGGGGGGAAGGTGAGTCCTCCTGATGCACAATTTGTAAACAACCTATCTTCCCTGCAGATGAAAAGCAGAACAAATAGCTGATTGGGGGGGGGCTGTATTCCCTTTGTTTTAGATCATTTGCTATAAAAAGAAGCCATAAACAATGGGAGCTTTATCAGGAATATGCCATTATGGTTGGTGTTTGTCTGTCTATATTTTTGTACAGAAGTGTCAGCACTACAGATCAGATGAGGACAAAGACAACAGAATGGGAATATCTCAAACCACAGTCCCCCCAAATCAGGGCCATTTCCCAGCCAATACACTCTGTTCAATTCCAAAAAGTCTTGCAGTGTCATCAAACCTAGGAGGACAACCCATCTCACAGGAAATGGCCATGGTAAGCAGATCTTGTCAATTAGTTATGAGCTGAAAGTTGATCTCACTCAGATTAGAAATCTTATCCAGCAACATGTCAGAATCAAGGCTGAAGAATGTTCAGAGGACTGGCTCATAGAAATACTTCTCTTTATTTATTTTTATTAAGATTTATTTTACTTACTCATTAATACAGAACAAAAAATTTGCACATATTTCAGCCTGTTCCTTTTTCCGACAACCAATTAACACTAAAAAATTAAAGTTACATATTATCTATTTCTTTTTTTTAACCCAGTCAAAAATCCTTCTTGTACCTGTGTATTCTGGCTTAATTTTATATTATTCCATCACCAAAAGTTCTCATAGTAGTATAAAAGGAAGATTTCTGTATGGCTGTATTTGCACTAAAGTCTGTTATTCCAGGACAGGACTAGTTGCCCTGTCCCAGAATCAGAAACTCATCTCAAGTTGGGATGGGCGGCTTCTGGTGCAAGACGAGGCTATCTGCACTGGGACAATCTGTCCCATGCCAACCCCTGTGCTGGCTCCAGAACCTATGCCATCTGGGGTTCCGAAATGCTCTGTAGGCCAGGAACTCCTAGGGGTAAATTTTTGGTGGTATCCTCTATTGAGCCACCAAAAAGAGTTCCCTGTGGTATCCTGGATCAGAGAGGCATGCCATCCACACACCTTCGTGATCTGCTGCACTACGCCTAGCATGCCAGTAGACCTTTATGTTGAGGTCCACCAGTAAATTGAGCTAGCCCAGTCTATGCTCCATCCTACACGGATAGGGTGTATTAAGAGGGCAAGTGTCCTCTCGTGATCCTTGCTAGATGCTAGATTACAGCAGGTCTAACAGAGACATTTTAGCGCACATTTCAGTGTTAATCTACTGAACCTGTACACACACTGAACGCAGCTAGCCTATAAAATGCCAAAATATCCAAAACTGTGATGCAGTTTTCTAAAAACAGACATGGCAAATTGAGGAAAGTATCACAGCATTTTATATATTACTGAAAATTGTGTATAAGCATGGATTATGTAAATGAAATATTGTTGCCAAAATGTATGGCTACACCTGCACTCATTTTAAAAAACTACTCCGAAGCCACTCTGATCTCAGCTCGAATCCACATTTAAGGCCAAAGAGTGCGATTTTGAAAGGCATTTTGTGGACTTTAATGTAGATTATGGCACTAGCATGCAAATGCTACCATTTCTAAGATGGTTAAGATACAGCTCTAAGCAATGTGGATGGACCATGTAGAAGTGCCCCCATCTTAACTTTTTGCCAAGTGTGAAAAAGCTCAGTGTTGGATAAAGCCAAAAGAAAACAGCTTATGTCTTTGCCAATGCCTAATCTCACTCTGAAAGTGGACTGAAGTTGGATTAAAAGTTAGATGTGAATGTAGCCTTTATAGCCATTTTGAAGGTTTACACACACATACAAAAGATTTTCAGTCACTGCTTTAAACTATCAAGGGAAATGATAGCTTTTAATAAAGAATACCAATTTTCTTCTTTCCATTTTAAGGAACTGAGAAGGATATTATTTGGGAGTACATTCCAGATCTTCAGCTATGAATGGAAAAGGGCATATTTCCGATTTCATGAGCCACATACTGACTTGGCATATGCACTTGAGACAGATAAGGTAATGCCACTGGGTCTAATTTATATAGGTAAATATACAATGTGTCTAGATTAAGTTACTCCCAGGTTAGCTATATTCCTCACCCCCTCTTACAGGCCATCCTAATCTAGAACCCCAGTCTACCATCTGGGACTTGGGCCCCAGATATCTAAAGGAACGCCTTCTCCCATACCGTCCTGCCCGTGCCTTAAGATCTGAAGAAGATGCCCTCCTGGTTGTTCCACCACCTCCGATAGTGAGGTTGGTGGGCACCCAGGGGAGAGCATTTTCTGTGGCAGCCCCTAGGTTGTGGAATAGTCTTCCCTCCTGGGTGCGCCATGCCCCTTCCCTGTTGTCATTTAGGAGGGCTGTAAAGGCATATCTTTTTGCCTTAGCCTTTGGCCAAGGTTGACTCATTCCTCCCTTGGTCACAGTTTTAGTAATAGATCCCTAGATGTAGGGCTTATATCAGAACTTTTAATTATATACCATAGCCCTGTTTTTAATACCTTGTTTTAATTATTCAGTTTTAATATGTTTACCTGTGTCTTGTATTTAATATGGTTTTAACTGCTATTGATTTGTTGTTACCCGCCCAGAGACCTTCGGGTATGGGGCGGGATAGAAATAGAAATAAATAAATAAATAAATAAAATACCAAGGCAATTCAGACTGTATCTAGATGCAGCCTTAGGTGCACTTAACCCCCCCGAAAATGTACAGCTTAATGCACACAGGACAATTCATAATGCTTTCTTTCAGGGAGGAGTAATGGCAGTTCAGATGGCCGTCCAGGTGAACATCATTAAATACTTACTATTTGTACAAAATAAGGAGGACAATGTACACTTACAAAGGTAAGACAGTGTTCTGGAGGAGAGGAGATATGTATTTAATTATGCCCTATGAATTGTGGGTTCAAGAATATATGTCCCAGTCTAGACGCCACCTGTAGATCATAATGGCTGGAGGAACTCAGTGCTTTCCGAAATGGAAAACTAAGGCAATATTTTGGAGTACGTTGCAGAGGTGGACAATCAGGATGGAGAACCCACAACATCTCTAAGTAGACTGCTCCAGTGTTGCACAGATCTTACTGTCAGGAATTGTTTCCCATGTATTCAACCAGAACCAAGAGGTGCATTGCATCTTGCACCTGTTAGAAGTTAGGATGGTAACTTGTAATTGTTCTACCTCAAAACATATATCTATTTCCATCGCCACATCTTGCCTCACCCCTAATAAGACTAAGGCTGAATTCACAAGCAGTTTAAAAAGTACGTCTGCAGCAGCTTAGAGAGGGGTTAGGCTGTGTTCACACAAAACAAAAGTGGTGTCTCAGAGGTCTTTAAAGAAGTGTGATCTATCTTTTCTAGCACAGAGTATTTAGGAGGGATAGACTGCTGTGTGAACAGTACCGTAATCTACCTCAGAGGTAGCTCAAAGATGTTTTTTTTGTGTGTGTGATCATATCCTTAGAACTGGGTCACAGGTAGGATCATTCACATATCAGTCTCCCCCTGTTTTTTCTCATGAACATTCTAGGCTAGAAAGGTGGACTACAGATGGGATGAAAACATGATTGCCACATGGTACCATTTCTAAAGCCCTTGTGAGGTGCTTTCCCCCCCCCCCCTATGTATGAACATAGTCTAAGGCCACAGTTACACCTTACCATTTAAATCTGCATCAGGCAGCCATATTCAAGCTGATTTCGGCCTGCAACAGCTTGGTTACACCTTCCTGCTACTGTAGTTGGTATTCCTCAGCTGGTGAGGGGGTGGGGAAATGCTGTGCTTGATGGGCAGGCATTCTGGGAGGGTAAAGGGGGGTGAGGTTACAGGTGGGGCAGAAGGAGGGAGATGGGGGCCAGTGGCGACAGGGTGGGGAGAGAAAGTCAGGGCAAGAGGGAAGGGGTGGGGGAGAGAGATTGGGGTGGGGGAGGGAGATCATTGATTGTGATGGCAGCAGTGACAGGGAAAGGAAATCCCTGCAAGAAGGAGGGAGATTGCAACTACGGGGCAGAGGAAGGGTTATCAGGGGGAGAGGGAGAGGGAGGAGCAAGACTCATCATTTTCCGGGCAGCCAGGGAGCCTGAACGCTGGCCTCCTGGAAACGGATTAAAACTTTAATGCTGTGTTGGCCCAAATGAAGGAAAAACCAAACAGAGGGAGGAAAATCCACACACACACAAAAAAAAACCTGGCTTGGCATTTAAAGATGTAACCAATAGAGCTGGAATTTGAGCTGAAGAAGGATTAAAGGTGTAACTGTGGGCTAAGTCAGGTTCTGCACGACAGTGGAACCTGTTTCATAAACAAAGATTAGTCACAGCAGTAGCAACCTCCTATTCACACACCTACTGTTGGTCTACATGAGGGAACACTGAACTGGGAAACTTCTGTTCTCCAGTGTTTCTGCCTGAGGTTCTTTCAGCAAGCATCGTAATGGAACAGGTAGGAACAAACAATGTGGTCCGATATACTGCTGTGGAGCACTGTCAGAGCACTTCAGCAGTTGACTGTTATAGCACTCTAAGGGTATGGTCACAGCTTCACTTTAAACCTTCTTCAGCCCATCTTCTGATCACAATGCTCATGCTTTTTCATTTTTATCCATATAATTTGTGGACTTTCCACCCTATGTTTGCACTAAAGAGCATTAAGGGGGCAGTTAATGTTTCCAGGGTACAGGATCATACATAACTAGTGCCACAGGAAGATTCTGTGGCCACAGAGTGTGGCCGGCATGGCTCTGGTGTGGTTTCATGGCCACCTTAAGGTCCACTGAAGATCTTGCCTATGTCTCTTCTCACCCAACTTCAGCTGAAGGCAACACAGAATTATGAGAATCAAACAGCATTGGAGAGTTGTTGGGTTCCCCATCTCTAATCCATTGATGTGTAACCATTGTTCCCATCTCTTTTCTATCTGACTTTGCAGTTTATGTGAAATAAACTATAAAGAACAAAAGAAGGCTCTTGCGGCAGCTATGGCAGATATTCTCTGGACCGCAGGGGAAGGTCAGAAAGCTACCCTCTGTCTGGTCAGCAGCAATACTTGCTTTACTCCAGGTATCGACTACAAAGTGGATCACTTTACTGAAAGAGTAAGAAAAGCTTTATTTTTCCAGAAAGAATAGGAACTAGATTTTCATGGGGCATGGAAAAATGTCAGAGTTTAGTCTAAAAGACTGGAAATAGAAAAATCTCTTGAATATGTGCAGTTGGCTGCAAATACTCAAAATCTGGTTTCTAGCCAGAGAACTGGTCAAGATTTGTGTTTAAAAACGAAGCATGGCATAAATTGTGCTGTTATAATTCTTTCCATTTGTCTCCATAAAAGAAGGAAAGGACTTCCAGCCCAGAATAAAGTAGTTAAAATTAGCAACTTATTGAATTATCCTGCACATGCAATTAAATATCTTGGGAATTGGCCAAATGTTTTAGTGCAAACACATCAATACAGTAATAATAGGCATGGCTTACAAAACGGAGCACATTATTTTCTCTCCTATGCATGTAAATCTCACACTGGATTATAATCTGTTAGTCAATATGTGAAATATCGTTGACTAGGGTTGCAAGAAATAAAAAGTCAGAGGACATTCAGATTCTATTTTAAACATTTCAGAGCAGCAAGAGGTTCTCTAGAAATAGTTATGAGGTCTGAGGTGGCATTGAATGACCAGGGGAAGAATCATGAAGTCACCATGCACAATTCAGTACAACCAACAACACACAATGCAGCAGAAACAAACTCCATATTAAAAGAATCATTAGGAAAGAAATCAAAAATAAAGCTGCTGATGCTGCAATTTGTCTGTAAAAGCTCTGACATGACCACATGGCATGTGCAGTTCAGGTGACTGATAATGTCAGCTAACAAAGAATATATTGAAAAGAGCAATCAAAAGGATTAAGAACCAGGAGCAATTCCACTCTGAGGAAAAGTTACTTCTCTGTGTCTGTTTCTTAAATTATGGCCCTTTCTGCACTTAGCCTTATTCCGGCTTATATCCTCAAAGAGGAACCTGCCATCTTGCAGGCCAGTGCAGACTTTCAACAGAAATTCACATACTTTGGCACAAGATGCAAACAGGTGAAGAACTGAAAAATACTGTTTGTGCTTGCTTCAAAGATGAGGGAGGAAAAAGAAAGGGTAGACAAAAGAGAGAATCAAAGAGGCAGAATGTACTGATGAAAGGATTTGTCAAAAATAGATCAAGATGTCAAGTCCACTTGGAATCAAAGCCATCTTGATACCGCCCAAAAATAAGGCAGAATCTGTGCAGAGGGTTCCCAGCAGCAATTTAACTAAAGCAGACCCCGTCTTCATGGAACGTTATTGTCTCTCTATTGTCCCTCCATTGTCCCTTAAAATGCCATTCAATTCCAGAATAAGGGTCCTCATGAGGCTCGGCAAAATGCGCATTTAAAATGCACCTACTGTCCCCAAGGAAGCGTGTTTTCTTTGCCCGCATCTTTTTCTCCCCGCCACCTCTCTGCTTGATAGGGTTCCGGTGGGAACAGGGAGGGACTGCGCTCTGCGTCCACAACCAGGAAAACAACCCCCGACAAGTCCAAAAGAAAAATAGCCATGGGTATTCACAAGTTCTCTTCCCTGCCTGCAAAACCCACCAGAAACATTTATCACTTTGGGATCCAAAGCTTGCTTCCAAACATAGTGATTTCACTGTAAAATCCACCCCATACAGCAGTGGTTACACTGTAGCAATCCACCCACTTCACTCCTGATAACAATGTTGCAATTCTGCCCAATTCTGGTGCTGCAGTTCTGGGAGATGTGTGAATGTTTAAGGCTGTGTGTGCAGGCGACAGTGGTGGTAGAGTGAGGGTGCTTTTTTCAGAGATCTTGTGAGTAACATAATGAATTGCTTCCACAAGATCTCCGTCTGCCTACTGTTTTCTTGCATTCAGTATAGATCTTGAATACTGGCTGTGGATGAGAGGCAAAAAGAGAGAGAGAGAGAGAGATGATTTTATTTGAAGAGAAAATGAGGGAGAAGGCTGAAAAAAAGAGGAAAGATGGGACCGCGGCTGGCAATCCCGGCCCCCAAATACCTCTTTTGCCACGGAGCGTTTCCATGCTAAATGCTGCCAGAAAAACCCGCGAGTTCCAAAAAGTCCACAGGTAGTCTTGTTTAAAGGGGGGTATTTCTTCCGCGCATTTTCCTCCTTTGTGGCACTGGAAGCCCAGAGAAAAGCCGTGCATGGAGATGCTCCATGGCAAAAGAAGCTTTTTAACAGGCTTTTTATTGCATGAAGACTGGGCCGCACTGTCGGGAAGTGAACTAATGATGAGCACTACTTAGGCCACTTCCTGTGTTCAAGGTAACAGAAGTGCTGACAGCAGAGATAGTGGAACAGGTAATAGCGGGACAATGAGCTTTTTATTGCTTGGGGACACAGCCAAAGACTCAGTTCAGAATAAAAATAATAGTCCAGACAGTACTGAGCTCACATTAAAGAACCTGCATGGGGAGGCACACAAGGTCTGCCAATTTGCAAATAAACAGTGGGTGAGGCATGGAAGGCACTTAGTCCCCTTTTCTGGTATTCAAGGGACCTATTTCAGCACTGCAAAAATGAGTATCACCGAAATTAGCGGGGCTGGGAGCACCAAAGTCCAAACCTTCAGAGGCTCTTGCACTGATTACAAAACTGCCCCAAGCTTTGGAGCTGGCAGCAGGCTCTGAGGCAGGTCAGGATGGGTTGTCCCAATGTGGACAGCTCTCTCCTGTGCCAGCGACAACCCATCCCAGCATGGACAGGTTGTGCATGCATCCACAGACTGGTCTGAGATAGCAATGGAAGTGTGAAAAGGGGGTCAGTATTTCTCACTGGTGTTCGGCGAATCACTGGTGCTTTCTTATGCTCACAAATGCTAAAAACCAGAAAGCAGTTATCTCTCAGATCATATGAGCCATTTGTCAGGTTGCCATCCTGCTCCTGCAGTTAAATAAATAAATAAATAAATAAATAAATAAATAAATAAATAAATAAATAAATAAATAAATAAATAAATAAATAAATAAATAAATAAATAAATAAATAAATAAATGGCATATCACAACTTTTTATGCCATCAGTAGTAAGGATAATCAGGAGTGGCTGTAGTTCAGTGGTGGTCACTGAGGGTCATTGGTTTGGTACCCAGCCTGTCCCCAAAAGTAGGCAACAGCAAATCACTTCTGCCAAGGAAATTCATAGAGGTGACCATGCAGTTAACCAGGAGTCACCCACAGCTTGGGGATGCCCAGCAGCAACAAATAAAGATAATCAAGGAACAGAAATCAATTGAGGACCATTGGAAGTGAATTTGAACAAAAGGTATATATGAAGAGAGATAACATAAGCCTTCACAATGAGCACTAAGAAATGCATTTCTATATATAAATGAAGGAACTGCAGATATAATTGTACATACAAAAGGAAAATGGAAACTCCAGATTTTGGCCTCCATACTTTGGAATAGAGCCCCAGCAGAGGTTTGCAGGCTATACAGTTTTCTGTGCCTGGTTAAAATACATCATCCAGGTCTTCAACAGTTAGCTTAGCTGTAGTTCTGCTGGGGGCAAGGGAAAGGTGATTGTATTTTATACTGTATTTGGGTTCTTTTTACTGTTGTAACCCACCCTGGGATCTTCAGGTGAAGGCAGGATATAAGTATTATAAATAAATACACATTTTAAATAAGTGACTGTTATTGCTGAATCAATTAATTACTGTACTACATGACCATTGTTCAACATTCTTGCATTCAACAAAGTTTAATGTTTCTTTGTAGATTCAGCTGTTTGACTTTTTTGACAAAGGGTCCGCTCAGCAGTTTATCTGTGATCACATACACTGTGTAAGTAGAGTTTACATAATGTCTAACAAAGTTGTATTCATGACAGAGTTTTTTGGTGCAGAATTATATGCATGCACATTTTGTTTTTGGGTACCACCGAGTTGTGGCCAACTCTTGGTTGACTGTATGGACATCTCCATGGGTACTTCTATGCAGTTTTCTTGGCAGCATTACAGAAGTGGTTTGCCATTGCCTGCTTCAGGGGAGAAGCTGGGGACCCTCTTCTTTCCAGGTAGTTTGCTCTATCACTGAGCTACAGCCACTCTTACTCATAAATAAATCCTACTCTGCGCAGAGAGCCTCCTGATGGCAGGAGCTGCCAGAAGCAGCCCTGACCAGTCAGGAGGTGTGTAGCTCGCAGACGTGCAGCCTCCTGGGATTCCCCGGGCAGAATCGGGGGTGATGCCGAAGAGGTAAGGAGGGATCGTGCGGGCTCTCCCCTGGGGGGGCTAGGGAGGGCTTCGTAGAAGCTCCCCCTGGCTCCAGAAGTGGTGATCCACTGCTCCAGAGGTGGTGATCCAAGGAGCCAAGCATGGCGAGCCAGGGGAGGGCCCGCAGGACATGGATGTGAGGCGGGTGCTGTGCATCCGCACAGCACCCACCTCAAATCTGTATCTAAGTCGTCCTTCTTTTAGATACGGATCTACCACTGTAAATCCGGATCTACCCTGCATCTGGATTTAGTAAATCCGGATGTATTCTAAACCGGGTTTACTAAATCTGGATGAGATAGATCCAGATTTATATAGGTAAATGTGGAAACACCCATATTGGGCAAAAGGGAAGGCAAATGCATGCAGTATCCACCCACTATAGTACAGTTCAGCCCCCTTTAGTCCTCCTCCCCAATCACACCCAAAAAATGAAAACAGATTAACAATCTATAATGGCTTGAGACCTGTAAAAACCAGGACTTGGGAAAGTATGCCTGAAGGGAGGAAATAAATAAAATAAACAATAAATAAATAAAATCCACAGATAAAATGCATAGGACAAAAAAGGTGTGAGACCCTGAAGAAGGATTAAACTGAAGGTGTGACCACCACCTGTGTATGTTCAGCATGCTCATCCCCTTTTGAGCTTCTTTTTGGTGGTATTTCCTCTTCAGCTTTGCTAGATCTCAATGTTTCTGAAAAGCTGTAATGCCTTCTTCCTGTTTATTACACAAAGGCCGCATCCCCATTAGAAGCTTAATCCAGTTTCTTTAAACCAAAATAACAGAACCGGATGGAAACGCGAATTTGCCTGATCCCATTACTTTCAGCCAGAATCGCGTTCAGTCCGGATTCTGAGGACATACATGACCCAAGGGGGGACTACAGTGGCTACTTTTTAGAAACCGCTTTTCGGGGCTGCCCTATCCTCTTCCTCCTGGCGTGAACTACCACCCATAAGGGACCCCTTCATGGAGCCTGGCTGGGTGGCTGCTGCTTCCCTGGATGGAGGAAAAACGGCAGTGGACAGCCAGCAATTCTTTCCCCTCCTCATTGCTCAGGGCACGCAGCAGCAGCAGCAGCAACTCAAGCCCCCTTCGCCTTAAACATTCACACATCTCACCAAACCTGCAGCTGCTTTTCTTTCTTTTCCCTTTTTTAAAGGTCAGAACTTTCAAAATGGCAAGATCGTTATCAGGTGTGAAGTGCTTGGATTGCTACAGTGTAGCTGCTGCTGCTTTAAGGGGTGGATTTTACAGCTTGCTTTGGAAGCAAGCTATTGGGGGAGGGAAACTCTCATCCCTTAACACAAAAATGTTCCCACATTAAAAAATGTAAAACGTTTCCAAGTGCACGAACTGGAGTGAGACCCGTTGAAATGAGGATTAACATTTACAATGCTTTGGGGCGATTTAACACGCGGAAAGTGCGTTAAGCCAAACTGACGTGGGGTCTGCAAGGATTGAAAATGGTTTGAAACCGAAATAAGGTTGTAATGGGGATACGGCCAACATATCAGACACAGAATACTAGTATAAATATATAATATTTATTCCCTTCTTTTAATCAGCTGAACTGTGAAGGAAGCCATGGAGTGATTTTATTCTTATACAGCTTACTTTTGTCAAGGACATTTGAAAGGTAAAAAAAACCCCTTGATTAATACTAAGATTTAATAAAAGCATTTATTTCCAAAGCAGTTTGTGCATTAAAAATGAAAAAAGAAACTGCCCTTCAGAATTCCATTAGCAACTTACTTTCTTTCTTTCTTTCTTTCTTTCTTTCTTTCTTTCTTTCTTTCTTTCTTTCTTTCTTTCTTTCTTTCTTTCTTTCTTTCTTTCTTTCTTTCTTTCTTTCTTTCTAAGCCATCCTGGTTGGTGAACCTCACTATGGCTGTATCTGCACACATTACAAGCAATAAAAAAGACCTTTAAAACTGAATCAGACGATGATTCTGCACTGGCTGCTATAACAGACCAGCGAACTTACTAGGGGCTTTTCCTCTGCACCAGAGTGGTTTAAGGAGCTTTCTGCACTTAGCAGTGGGCTGGACCACTGTCCACTTCAGGACCTCTTTTTTGTTCACCTTAGTCCAATCCAAGATGCAATATGCTCCATCTACAAAGGGTGGAGTGCAGTGTGGATTAGGCCATCCAAATTTATTTTGTGTTCTGGTCTACCAGTAGACCTCTTTTTCAAGGTCTACCAGCCTACTAAGAGGTGGTATACTAGACCACTAATAGATGCATGTGGGATGCCTTCATGGTCCTATATAATTGAGGGACCCATTTGAGGGGCATAGGCAGTATGTTGGCATAGGCTTCAGAGCTGGTGTAGGGTATGGTGTAGAACGGTGATGGCCAACCTATGACACGCGTGTCACAGGTGACACGCCAAGCCCTTTTGGGTGACACACCTGGTCACCATGGCACCTGGACGTGTATTGCTTGCTTGTTCTTGAAGTGTATGAAATACCAACTTTCAATTGAAGATTTAACAACAAAAGTCACTAATGTAAAGAATTATTTGTTTTTGCTTTTAATAAAATACATATATCAAAAATATAACTTTTTTACTAGAGCTACAAATATCACAAAATTATGGATATTTCCAGAAGTGACACAGCACCTGAGTTTAGCTAGGTTTTCTTGCGAATTTTGACACACCGAGCTCAAAAGGTTCGCCATCACTGGTGTAGAATATGCCATCTTGATTTGAGCCAGGAGCAATCCATCCCAGCTTGGGACAGATTCCTCATTCTGGAACACAGCATATTATTCAGTTCTGAGATACCAGGGACGGGGAGTGTGGATTCAGCCTAAGCATATAGAAAATGAGTTTCTTATAACATTGTGTAGGTCTGGCACCTGCAGCAATGCCTGGATCAGGTCTAATTAGAAACCTCCCTTTGAAATGCAAATGATAATAGCACAGTTTAGGGAGATCAAAGGAAGGCTTCCATTTGGGACCCTGATCTGTCTCCCAACCCATCCTGCAGTCCCATTCTGTGGGCTACTGCCATTTAAAATCCCAAATGTAAAACTCTAAAAAGTCTGTTGTGGTGTAGAAGGAAAAGGCAAGTTCGTGCTGTAGATCTCTCTCTCTCTCTCTCTCTCATTTGCTGTACACAATCCACCACTAATATGTCCAGAAGAGACCACCTAGGTATGAGCAGTCTGTAGAGAGCTGGGTTTTAATGGCTACAGTGGGAGTCGGAAGATATCTGGAAAAGGGGAAGTCTTCACATTTTCTCTTGGCAAATTAGTTTAAATTCAGTGGGAAGTAAGAACAGTGCCATCAAATTATTATAGAATGTGCTAACTTTTTTAAATGTCTAATGAGGCAGGTTACAAATGGACCTGGACTTTACTACACATCATCTTTTACAGTGCAGACTTGGGAACTTCATATGCAGCCAAGTAAGTTGAAACTGGTAGCATTTTTGTTTTAAAGTTTTTGCCCTTAAGTACAGAAAAACTAAGGCAAACTAAGAGAGGGAAGAGAAAGGACAGAACATTCCCAAACAGTAGAAAGCAAGAATATATTAGATTTAATAAAATTGGTTTTCATACATATATTCAAAATCCCCTAATCATTAATCAATAGTGATGCTAGACATATGCATATTTTTAAAATCCATGAATTTTCAGTTATCTATAATACCAGAATGTGTTTGGCACCCATCACTTCTCGTGTAAATCAAAACCATTTGCACCCTCTGAAGGAAGAAAAAGAGAAAGAGGAGAAAGTTAGGTTTGCAATCACCTTTTCTCTTAGGCCAAATCTGCACTAGCTGGTATACTGGACCAGCATGAATACTAGGGCCGTGGTCACCCCTTCACTTTAAACCTTCTTCAGTCCATCCTCAAGTCTGGATGCTCACACCTTTTCATTACTATCCACATGAACTGAATAGAAATGAAAAAGTGTGAACAGTTAGACCTGAAGATGGACTGAAGAAGGTTTAAAGTGAAGGTGTGGTCATGGCCTAAGGTCCTACATTTTGCCTTTTGTACATCCTATTGCCAAACTGTTGGGCCTTCCAGCAGTACTATGATAGGTATAGTGAGGTTCCAGTTAGAACTGCATTTGGGTATATTGCCAAAACAACCTACTAGTGCCTGAAACCTTACATCTGGATTATTAAAAAGAGTCTAGAAAACAAACATGAGATGGGAATAAATTTCAGATTTCCTGATATTTACCCAAGGCAGTCACAAAGTACTCTGATTTTGATCAGAGTAACAATGTCCATGGGTAATGGGTCGTTAGCTGCCATTATATTGTTCTGAACTAAATTGTCTCCCCCTTGCTGAGAACACCAGCAGAGTACAGAAATTAAAGTATTAGTCCAGTTCTTATCTATTTTTGTTGCACATGTAACACAGTAAGCTCTCAATTTAGTTAACTACTGCAAGAAGCATGCCTATTAAATCTGGAAGTGTGTTAAATTCAAGAAAAACTAAACATATCCATTCTTCTTAAAGAAGAATAAGTTGCCAGTCATGGATCATAGAAGTTATGCAGAGGCTTATCTCTAGGAGTTTTTTACTGAGGCCTTTGAAAGAAATGAAGCCTTTAAAAATAATCTTATCTTTTCAGTTAGGTGATTTGTCAGAAATGCGTCCATTTAATCAGAAGTACATAGTAATTGCTCCACAGGATTTGCCCCATCTATGGTCCATCTACCCCATCAGTCTGTTCCCATAGGGGGCGACCAGCTGTACAAGGAAGCCCACCAGCAGAGCACACAATTTGCTCTGCTTGCGATTTCCTGGGGTTTTCTCTACAATTCCAAGAGCAAATTAGATTGGGAAAATGTTTAATCAGGAATTATTAAATATTGTCTTCACCACCCTGATAAAATTTGAGGGGGGGCCTGCAAGGGTACTTTAAATTAAGAACCGATAAGGTCTCTCGTATTTAATTTATTTTAGTGATCAATGTGTCACAGTGAGAGAGATGACAGAACGTTGGCAAAGAGTAAGCAAAGCTACTTGAAAAATGTTATCTGGGTTCTCTCTCTCTTAGGCAATTCTGAACATCATTTTAACAGGCAGAGCATGCCCACATGTGTTTAATGGTTTCCGTAAACTTGATGTTGAAGGCAATGTGCCAAAGTTACTGCATGGAGTTTTGTCCCGCAGCGAAGTGGGTTATCTACACTGGAACAAGGAAGATCTGGAGGTAAGTTAACATGCAAATCTCTCAGTTTCTTTTCTTAGTTCTTTTTGCATTCAGGTGCATATTTAAACAGCACGGTCAAATTAACAAGGTTGTTCATTTGCTAATAGAATCAGAAAAAGATTGGAAAGCTGGGATGAATTCCAGGCATATCTTACATATAACTGCACTACCACGGGCAGCCTTAAATGGAACACTGCAAGTTAACTCTTAAAATGAGCAACAAATAAAATTCATCAGAATGTCCAATGGAATCTGTTAACAGTTGAGACATTGATTTCTTTTCAAGATCACAGCAAAATGGAAATGTTTCATTTCCTAGACAAGCCTAACCATTAAAAAGGATTTGTTTTATCTGACCTAACAGAATTGTCATGCATGGCACCTTTGATCCAAAGAATTGTCCACTAAATGCACTTCAAAATAGGGCAAACCCATGAGTCCCAGTAAAGAAAGTGGAGTGGACTCCCTCCTTCCCAGGCAAGGTGTCCTAGAATCTGTCTTCTGCTGCCATCTTTACAGTTGTGGTAGCAGAAACGCCCTTGTGACAATCATGGTGTGTGATTGCCAATAGAGGCCCCGTTTTTGCAAGACACTATTTTCTGCTCTGAATAAAGGCACTCTCAGCTGCCACTGAAATGAAAGTAGGCATCATTTTCAGTGGTGATTACAGCACATTCTTCAGATGCCTACTAAATATTACAAAGAAACCCAAACCATGCAATCAGGACTCATTGGAAATGACACTAATAAAATGTCTCTAGGGCCTGTCCCCATGCACTCTGTTTAGTGCAGACTGGATTATTTTTAATCCGGATGCAGGACCGAATTCAAATTGAGCCATCCCCACGCGTTTGCTGATAACGCGGGCTCAATTCGAATATGGGTGTCCCCATGTAAACCACACTAAACCCCTGAACGGTGAAACAGCATCTTTTTCTCTCCGCCCCTGCTCTCCTGATAGGAAGCTGGGCTGACGTCACTAACCCCTGTGCTGCCCGCTATAGTGATGGCAAGGAAATGCCACCCAACATCTCCTTCCCTGATTGCAGCACATAGGGCCAAAAGGGAATAAAAATATTATAATTTTTAAAAAATGAAAAAGCCAGATAGTTCTGCAAAGCCACTACAGTGTTTGGCTGCAGTTTATTGGAGATGCGCACCTCCGCTCCACCGAATAGAGCAGTTTATTGCTCATGCGCTAAATTAAGCCATTTAAATTAAATTATCATGCCTGGCTTGGCAATCGGGGAGGGGGTGGAATAATGGTCATGGAAAGAGACTTGTGGAACAGCGATTGCATCTTTCACTGTAAAACTGGGGTGCTTCGTTACTCTATGCAAGTTTCAGAAGCTGCTATTTGTCTTGCACGTTCACCTGACTTGGCAATCGGGAAAGGGGAGTGGAATAATGGTTGCGGAAAGAGACTCGTTTCTGTTCAGTCACTATTATTGCCCAAAATGCCCAAACAGTTGCAGTCTCCAATGAACAGGATAGGAACAGCGAGCACAGGATGTGAAACCCGCCTGCGAATGACACAAGCGTCAATCTCCTCCCCTAATAACCCGGGAGCGTTCCCATGCATGGACTCAGCCTCCAAAATAATGCGGACTTGGCTCCCAAACTGTAGTGAGAACAGTTTTCAAGAGGACTAAATTTACCACGGATTTGGGCAATTTGATCTGCATGTAGCCCGGTTTTGGGCTTTGCATGGGGACGCTCCTTGCCGAATTCGGATTTGATTCAGACTATATAATGCATGGGGCGGCGACCTAGGATCACAGATTGGTCAGACTGTCAGATTACAGCAAAGTACAGTAGGGCTGCCTCAAGATGGCAGGAGCCATTGCAGAATCTAAAGAAGATCCAACAATTGCCGTCTGCCAGCCCCTGCCAAACATGAAGAACAATTACAGGCTTAATTCCCCTTATCTGAATGCTCAGGGCTGACAAAATGAAGGAAAGCCAGCCAAGTCCATCTATTCCTTTTTTATTTTCTGCATACTTGCCCAGCATCAGTTTGGACAATTCAACTTTATTTCAGAAGTTCCTGGCAGACTTTTAGGTAAGAGGAATGATTGTGGGAATCTTGACATTGTTGGGTTAACCTCAGCTAACCCGAGAACATACTAAGAGTGCTGCAATCAACATCTGACATTACCAGTATAACCCTGGGAGAATCACAACTTTTAACCTGTGTCTAGAGGAACGCCAGGAGTCCTCAAATAAAAAATGGAGTCCAATCAGGCAAACCTCAGACTGAGTAGAAGAATCTCTAAATCATGACTTGTAAAAATTAATAAAATAAAACAGATTAAATACAATATAAAATGATGCATCACATGCTATAATAAACAATACATTATAAAATCACAAATAACGCATTATGTAATAACAAAGAATCTTATAAAGTAAAATAAAACAAAGGCAGCAACACCAGATCTTCCTCCTCCACAGCAGATGTTGTAACAGATCTCAGCCTCTGGCGTCAGATGGGATGGCAGGATGAGGGCCTTCTCCTCCCCCTCTCCATGCCCACCTGGCATTTACTGTCTATAGACTCTATACAAGTATTAAGCAGTAGTTCTACTCACCAGCAGGTGGTACAAATTCTCAGTGTTTGTTCTTTAACAATTTCTCAGTCATCTGTAATAATGTATTCAGAAAACTGACTGTACTAAATAGCCTACTGTGCTGTGGTTGTTTCCTTGTGTTGTAGAGAAAGGATGCAGGAACCACCAGACACATTTAGCCCCAAAGTCTGTGGTATATGAGAATGGATGTACTACCTGATAACATTAATTTCCTCGATTTTTACTACTCCCCCAGCTATGAAGTTGATCTTGACGACAACAATCCTAGCTTTCCAAACTTCTGTTGCATAAAAATAACATCTTAATGCAAATCAAGCAAAAAATGTTCTGAACCTAGCAGCAACTTCAAAAATAGCAAGTTTATTATGTCACAAGATTTTCCAGGACAAAAGTCCCATGGTTTGGCTGTCAGAGCCTGCATCTGCTTACCAGCTAAGAGTGATCCAGTTGCCCATCTCTGGCCATGGTAACACCTTTACTTTAAACCTTCTTCAGTTCATCTTCAGGTCTGAGTGCTCACACCCTTTGTGTTTCATTTGCGGACTTCCCATCCTCCATTTGGAGTTTACTGAATGGAATGACCACAAATAAAACAGATAGAAATGAAACGGTACATTTCACTCAGGCACTCAGACCTGAAGAAGGTTTAAAGTGAAGGTTTGACCATGTTGGTTGGTACTGCTGTTTGCTATTTTATGCTTGACAAGAAGTAGAGTATCTTGAAAGCTGCCCTAGAAAATTGTCTCCCCAAAATATTACTGGAGTTCATGAGTGTGATGGATTTAAGGGTTGGAGAAGCTAATAATGATCTACTGACCTGAAAATACTTCCTGTAAAGGAGTGAGCATCATATTTTAATGTACAATACCTGTGAAAGGAATCATTACAATGATCACAGTATTTTGTCTCCATGGACCATCGGTCCCATCTTGAAAGGAAGTTATTACATTCTCGTATCTTTTCCATTCTAGGTTGGAAGTATGCTGAAAACACCAAAATTGCCTATATGGTTGTGTAACATCAATGATACATATAGTGTTCTCTTTAGTACCAACAGACTGCTATTGTCTGACTGGAAGATGGAGCACCACTTTGATTTATATTTTTATAATGGACAGCCCTCCCAGAAGACAACAGTACATTTAACAGTAGGTAGGCATTTTGATGTACTGAACAATAATTTTTGACAAAAAAAGTGATTAAAAAATAAATTGTACAAGCAGTTATTTACAAGTTAATATATTTACAATAAACAATACACATATACATTTATTCTACCATTTTTAATTCTCTTTCCTTCTACAATCAGAGTCCATAACTAAGTTCCAGCTCACACTAATCCAAGTATTTTGGGAACTATCCATAGTCACATATCAGTATTACCAGCCAAATGCATATTAATGTCGCCTGTCATTGGCTTGTTTAACCAGGACATAATAATCTTCAAGGAAAGCCCAGATGTCTAAATTTTTGGAATAGCAACTAACAATAATCCTTAAATCCATTTTCATATATTTTTCTAGCTCTATAACCTTTTTTTAAAAAAAATCCTACAGTGATTCAATTGCTCTTCTGATTTTTTTATGTCTGTCTTTTGCATCCCATGATGCATTAATTCCACCTAGGAGTGATGCATTGTAGATAAAGATGAGTTCTCAAACCACCTTTATGATAACATCTGAACTTGTCACGATCAACAGTTCCTTTCTCAGAATAAATAAACCCTGTTAAATGAGAGTGGGTTTGAAAGAAGACTCCAGCAATTAGAAGATACCAACACTTCAAAACTGAAGTGAAGTCCTAGGGGGAATTCAGAAAGCATGGTCAGTAGGAGGTGGAGTGGTGAAATGCAGACATGTTTCCATAGCTGCGAGATAGCTTAGGGTGTGTGTCTCCCCAGTCATGCCTACTCCACTGGGTCATCAGGGGTTGCTGGACTCCACTTAAGTACATGTAGGTGTCCCAAGTGAGTGTCACACTCTCTGGTGGGCATATTGTGCCCAAAGAAGTGGAAACGCAATGCTTAAGACTCTCCCAGGAAGCATCTACAATAAGTGGAGTCACAGCCACAGTACGCAATCATTTTAGACCATGTATGGTAAGAACTCAGTTTCTCTACACCTCCTGCTTTGTTTTCAAGCTACAGTCAGAGTCATGAAAAAGTATGTGCCCCCTTCCTAATTCTCTTTTTCCATATCTGTCGCACTTGTTTCAGATCTTCAAACAAAATTTAATATGAGTCAAAGGACTTTCTTTCTGGAATAACCAGACTGAACTGATCCAGATTGATTGGAGGAGTACTCTGGATCAGCACTGTCTGCACTGACAGTATTGATCTGACCCATGCTACCCTGTGGCTGCAGACTTGGGATGACAGGTGGTTTTGGCGCCTTATAGGGTCCCAGTGAAAAAAACACACCTCTGTAGTTCCAGATCACAGAGGTGTGCCATCTGCATGCCTCTCTTGATCCAGAACAAGGCCCTTGGTCCACAAGAGATCTGGATCTAGCTCTGTCTTATGCAGGGGATAAGGCCTCTTTGATCCAGATCTAAACCTGTGCAGAAAGGGCCAAAGACAACCTGAGAAAACACAGTTTTCCAATGATCAGTTCATTTATTGAAAGTTATCTGACACCTATATCAGTTATGTGAAAACATAATTGGCCCCCTAAACATAGTACTTGGTTGTGACACCTTTACCATCAACAACCACAACAAAATGCTTCCAGTGAGGAAGATCAGTCTTTCATAACCCTGCAGGGGAATTTGGGCCCAACTTCTTTACAAAATTGTTTTAATTTAGCCACACTGATGAAGGACTTTTGAGCATGAACTCTGCTGACACTGCAGCTTCATTTTAGCTTCTTTTTCCTTATTATTTTCTTCACAAAATTCCCATATAAAGCTAATTGTGTTGCAGGATTCTGAAAAACTGCTATGTCCTATAAAGAACAACAAATAACTAAACTATTCTATTTTGTATTAAATAATGTGTACATGTGTTATTTGTGTTTATGTGTTTGGCTTTTCATTTTTTATTTTTCAGACACTCATTCTCATCATTGGGAAATAAAACAGTGTGTGAAAGAAAGCGATCCAGAGAAACGATTTCCATCCGTGGAAATGGCAATCCGAACTAAGTGGGGGGGTGCTGTTATCAACTGGAATGGAATGGCTCCTTTCTTCTGAAGAAAGCAGTTGCTCATCTGCTACAGTCTGGATTTTTGTCTACAAGTGTTTTTGTTTAAGCCCCTAAATCTAAGCCTAGAAGAAGAAGAAAGAGAATTGCAATCCGGGAACCAAATATTAACAGCTTGACACACCTGAGAGGTTGGACATCCAGGAGAAAACCATAAATTAGATCCTTATGAGACAGAAGAAAGGAAACCAGTTGGCAATATGTGCATCTATAAGTTAATTCAGGGTGCTTCCTGGCAGCTTTAAGTTAATTTGGAGTGATTGTGCAACCAATTTGGTCATCAGGTGGCGTGGGACAAATGGAAGCAGCACATGGTGGGCATAGCCACTTCCCATTGTCCAGAATGGAAGATTGATCATCCGCAGTATCTGAGTACCACATGAGGGAAAGTGTGAAGTAAAAAGCTTCTGACTAATCACCAGCTTTTTACATTGCAGTTTCCCATACACACTCCATAACTGAAGATGTCTGGGATGTTTTAGGAAATCCTGCATTGAGCAGGGGGGTTGGACTAGAGGTCCCTTCCAATTCAATGATTCTATGAGAATAGTGACCCAAAGGCTATTGGTTACTTAGGCTGCCTCCAGATGAGGTGTAAAATCTGGGATCATCCTGGGGCTGTTTTTAGATTGCCACATATGTCTCTCTGGCAGTCCCAACATACCCTTGGGATATTTGGGTGATATCCTGCAATAACGTTATTATGGGATAATCAACTCCCAGCCCATTTTTTTAAAAAACCCAAAGGACTTAACTCGTCTGGACAACAGCTCCTGTGAGTCACCATTTTGTAAATGGCCTCGAGATATGTGTGGGGCCAAACCAGAGCCAAAATGGTGGTCACACACGCACATCCCATGCAGTTGGCCAGACATCAGTTAACAACTGTTCCAGGAGTGCTTTTGTCCAGAATATCCCTATATCATGTAATATTTAACTTTCTGGAGGCAACCATATTCCAGAATATCAAAATACAATGGAATAAATACCTGACATCTGGATGCAACCAGATATATACTGTATTGCTATGAATTATTGTTTGCTCACCAAGATACTTGATAAGATGTGTACAGTGGAAATGCCAGGCAGGAAAGGTGGAATATGACAGAATGATGTCCTGACCTTCCTGTTTAATAGTTTCATGATATATCTCACTCAATATTGCTGCTCATGAAATTGAGAGGATGACTATGCATGGCATATCCTTACTTTTAGAAGATGGCCAGCATTTTCTTCATGGAAGAGAGAGCTATCAAGGCTTCTAGGCTGATGACTTCATGATGTGCATCCACATGGGCAGAATATTTTATTTATTTATTTATTTATTTACTTATTTATTTATTTATTTATTTATTTATTTATTTATTTATTTATTTATTTATCCCACCCTATGCCTAAAGGTCTCCTGTGGGTTACAGGAATAAAAACAAGATATAAACAATAAACTATAAACAATAACAGTGCTTGAAAGAAAGGAGAAAAAGCTGTTTCTTTAGCCAAAAATCAAGGTGAATAGGATGACAGACTTTCTTTGCTATTTCTTGTCCTACATTTATTTACACTGGACAGAATCTGCAACTTTTATTTTCCACCTTCAAAGTCTGGAGGGGCAGGAAGTGCTCTCTGTGTGGATATTATACCTCCAGCATCCACAGAAGCAGTTTTTGCCACCATCTAGATGAAGGTTGACTCCCTCTGCCATTGGAGGCAGCAGGTCTTAAGGAGCCAGCTTTATTCCAGAATATTCAAATGTAGCGGAATAAGTACCGACATCTGAATGCAGCTGTACTCCTGCTCAGCTTCTGAGCCTAAAGAACTGGCTGAGCACTGCGAAAACAGGCTGCTGGACTAGATGGGCAGCTGTTCTAGTGAATTTGTGTAGCTTTCAAATCATTCTTCCAGGGTGATGTTAAGGGAATTAGTACCTGCCTAGGAAATCTTTGTAGGAATAATAGCTTCTGATTTCCTCTCTTTGAAATCAATATAACAAAGGCATCGTGAGGTGCATGGTAACCTTCAGCTAACAAGAAATAATAATGTATAATTAGTGTTACTGCAAGTCTTAGATGCTTAGCTGAAAAAAAAAGATATGAAGTCTGATCTTCCCTTGATCACATATTGTCTATCACTGAACAAAGTCATTCATTTCTGAAAATGTATAAGGAATCAGAGAAGAGGGAAGTTTCATATACACAGAAATCAGAAACTTACATGCAAAAAATAATACATTTTTGAAGCCAAAAGAAGGCATTGTGCATAGCTTAATCTGGGAAGCATTGCCAAGTGGTTTGTTTTCAGATCTAATTGTATTGGTAAAATAGTGTTGATCACGTGTTTTATTTTTTTTTAAAAAAAAAAGACTGTTGGTAGAGGCCTATCACCCACCTGTCTTCTTCCCCTATTCAGCTTGTGGAATTGACACCATCACAGCCGGAAGCAAGGTGAAGCATATTGCATTTCCTTCCTCCAAGCCAGTCTTTCTATGACTCACCCACCTACAAATAGCACTGTGCAATGCACAACATGAATGCTGCATTCTGGAAGTCATCCACAAGGTGGCACTCAGAACTACAGAATTAGCTTCGTAGTCAACCACAGGAAAACAGGGAAATGGCATTCAAGCGTTGACTCACATTGCGCTAGGCAAACACAGCGTGCTGAAACAATTTTTGGTGTGGGCTTGCTTTTCAGTCATGGAATGGTAAAGTTGCACTAGACATTGCATAGATTCTGTGCAGGTTTACCACAGAAGACATCCAAAGCAGTTTATAGCAGTAATGAGTTCAAAATGAGTCCAATGGGAAGGGGCCAGGTGGCTGGCGAATGGGAAGCCGCGGCGCGCACACATGCAATGGACGCTGGGCCTCTCGCTGCCAGAAGCAGCCCGGCAGCGAGGAGGTAAGACGGTGATCACGAGCATGCGACCCCAGCCGGGGTGGGTGGTTGTGCCTGCGGCTTCCCTCTCGCTCAAGAAGGCACCATCGCGCCTTCTCGGGCGAAGGGGAACCCGGCGAAGCTGGCTGCCGGACTCGCCATGCCAGCTCCAAAGGAGCCAATGGCGGAGGCCGGTGGGCAGGCCCAGCTGTCAAACAGGGAGAGCATGCGCTCTCCCTCTTTGACAGCTGGGCATGCGCTGGCAATCGGGCTTTTCCCCTGACATCGTGGAAGCGTTTGCTTCCGAAATGGTTTCAGGAGAAAAGCCAGATTTAAGACCTAATTTTTTAGGTCTTACATCTGGGTACGATTTTGGCGGCAAAACTGGTTTAAGAAACCATTCTTGCTCGCCGAAATGCAGACATGGCATCCTCAAAGGGGCTCCAATGTGGCCTCCATTGCGGAAGCCACATCTTAATCCCTTCCCAAACAGGCTCTAATTCCGATTTTAGAGCCTGTGTGGAAAGGCCCCTAGCGTTCACACTTGGGAACGCTAGTACACATCAGCCTAAACCCCATGTGTCCAGAAACTTACCTTGGTCCAGGTGCATGTTTAATTGCTCTCAGGGTGCTGCCATCTTGATCATGGCACCCGGCATGACTGCACATGCGCCAGTGCTACAGCAACAATGATGCTCTCCAGTTGCGTTTGGGGTCATCTGAGATGCCAGTGTGCTTGCAGGTAAAGCTAGTTTACATGTGGTACACAATTTTGTGCACCACTGCTAGTATATGATAGGTTAACATCTGGGCAGGCATGGGGCATTTCTAGGTTGTAAACACTCCTGTAAGTTCAGATACACATGCCGAGATGTTAACCTACTGAAAACTACGGGGCCAAGTGCGAATTGGCCTCCAGGCTGAACTCCCTGAAAATGGCCCTTAGAGGCATCGTGCCTGTCTCTCCAACTTAGAGGCATAAATTCTGCTACCATTACCTATCCATCACAAATGTATCTAACCCTCTCTTAAATCTATTCAGGGTGGTTGCTGTAAATTCCATAGACCACGACCTTCTGGGACCCCTTAGAATCCCGTATCAGTTTTGAGGAGATCGGCGTGATCATGAGGACGAGGTGCGGCAAGCGGCCCAGTTGGAAGCACACAAGGAGTGAGAGAGGAGCTGCTGCTGGCCGTCCTGCTTTCCCCACTCAGCCGCCCTCTGCTATTTTCTGTGTGCCTGCTCATACGGCTTGCTCTGGAGCCACCTGGTTCTCTCCTCCTCCTCCTTCTCCCAAACAATAATCTCCATTCCCCCAACCAAAAAAAGATAACCACAATCTTTATTACACTCCAAGCCCAATCTTTATTAAATTAAAAACTTCCCTGCCGGTCTGATCTCTTGCACTTTGCCCCTCCCCCCTTTCAGACTGGAACACCCCCAAAGCATGGTTCCTCCCCAAATAAGCCTGCTGCATTCCCATTGATAAATATTTGGATTATTCCAGGATTCAGCACCGAGTCCTGTGATAATCCAAATAGGGATTCTCCAGATTTTGGGACCTTTAGTGGGCAGAAATGGGGGATCCCTTGCAAAGTGTCAGGACGGGCTGGGGGGGGGGGGGGGGGCTTGAGCCGAATTCAAGCCAGACTAAATGGCCATTCAAAATACAGCCTCAAAGTTTTGCACTGCACTGGAGCAATCATGCAGAAACTTGCTCCTTCACACCTTTCTCTTTATGCTTCCAGTGAGTTTCAGGGCAATCAACCCTGTCACAGGTCATACCAGATGGCACAGTGGAAAATGCACTACCATATTTAAGAAAGTAGAGAACTCTTGCAACTTCTTAAATCAGGCCTTTCCAGAGAAAAGGCTGGGAGAGGTCCAACTCTGGCCTCTCTGTTTGCTCTGAACTTCTGGAGAATCTCTAAGTGGCACTGGCAAAACAAACTACTGCAGTCCTATATAAATGTCACATAGGTCAACAACGCATGAACATGTGTTCCATATACATGGATTCCATTAAATCTGTTTTGAACAGAGCTGCTGCTGATATCCTAACCTTTTACAGCTGCAATGTGGCAGTGTGGATTAGGACTAATTTAAGAAGCAAAACCCATCTCTCAATTACTCTTCCTTAATAGGGGTATTTGGGAAGCTGAACACCGATAAGTATAAGCCAATATCTAAAGCCAACGATTCCAAAATGATTCCCTTGGTGAGTGTAGTTGGCTATAGTTTATGGAGCACATGTGATGTGTGATCCATTAGCAAATTAATCTTTATCATTTACAAATGACACACCTGAGCACCAAAGCCTACTAAAACCCCTTTGACTTAACACCTCAGCACATTTGACTGGCATGACAATTAAATAAAACCCTGTATATTTTGATGGTGTTTGTTTCAGCCAGTCTGTTGAGCATTTTATTCAGCTAGAGATCTGTGCACGTGTTCAATTGTGTCAGAAGAGGAAAGTAAAATGCAGTTAACAACCACTTCATTACATTCAAGATGAACATCTTTGGTAGGGACCGGATCTTTTTGCAATTTATTTTCCATGTACTGCGCTAAGCCATGGTGCGGTTACACATATGCAGGTTAGATTTGATCCCCCCCCCCCCAAATAAAATCCCCTGTCCTCATTTTCAAGAGAAACCCAAATGTGGGCAAATGTTGCTCAGGCTGTAGCATAGCACAGCCAACATCTTGTTGCAGAAGAATTAGCCTTTGGGGGCTAGCTGCAGGTGTGTGATTGAAAAATGACGCTGCAGAGTTGCTCCCCTCTGATTGGCTGAACCACTTGCCTGGCCCTAAAGGCAGTGCCACCTTCCCCGCCAATCAGCATGCTTAGTCAGTCCTGCCTCTACCCCCCCCCCCACCAACATGGCAAGATTTTTTTTTGTATTGTGGGAGGAGCACAGAGAGGGAGCTCCCAGTGCCATATATTTAAGAACCCAGATTTTACTCTTCCACAGCTAGTGACAACCTGGACCCATCTGCGATGGAGGCAGCACCATGGTGTGCCTATGATCCATCCCAGAGTGTGCTAGGGCATCCTGATCACCTTAGTGCAAACATGACCTTAGAAATAATGCACCTGGTTTGGTCTCCAGCAACTTACTCAAGTCTCTGGCCTTTTCTTTCTTTCTTTCTTTCTCTTTCTTTCTTTCTTTCTCTCTCTCTTTCTCTCTCTCTCTCTTTTTTTACTTCAGAGAAATCCAGGTATCTGGATAAATGGGTTTTTATATATTGTTTAGAGAGACAGAAACATCTGGCTATACAGATATCTGAATTTTGTTCTACAAAAATGGGATGTATATTCAAATATCCAAGTACCAAAGAATTTTTTTTAAAAAAAAATTAAAGCCTGCTGCATGAGAGAAGAGGAAGGATAAAATTTGCATTGAGGACTGCTCTAGCAAGGATGAGAACAGGGGGTAGAAGTGGTGGTTAAACTCCCTTCTCCTTTTCTAAGGGTGAACACAAATTGAACCTGCAGGGGACACGATCCTGTCCCCTAGAACTCGCCGGGACAAGGGAAGGGCCCTGCCAGGACTGCCCACTCCTGGGTCTTCAGTCACCCAATGGCGGACAGGTCTGGGAGGGGCGTCCGACCTCTGGGCTGGCCTTTTCAGGCTAAGACGGTCCAGGACACTTTCTCCTTTCACACGGTGGCAGGTAGGAACGCATGTAGACGTGAAAAGGCTGTAGTGTGAAAAGGCCTTATGTTTTTATACTCCCCCTTTTCTTACCCTTAAGGGGACTCAAAAATAGCTGGAAAAACAACAGCCTGTGAAGTAGGTAGGGCTGTGAGAGCTCAGAAAGAGAACTGTGACTAGTCCAAGGTCACCCAGCTGACTTCATGTGGGAGTTCAGAATCAAACCAGGAAAGCTATCAGTTAGAGTCCACAAGACCACAAGTCTAGAGTTAGCATATGAAAAATAGGACTGGTTTCCTGAGCCATTAATAGGTTCATGACAACCTACACCTGCGGAAACTCCCTTTTCTCTTCAGCTATTAGAGGAACAGGAATTCTGTCCTCTTTTGCATGTGGTAACTTTAAGAGGGGTGAAGCAGGACTTGTACATATTATGACTATTTTTTGGAGGAGATTTCTGATATTGTTGTCACTACCTACTTTTTTATAGATTTGAATTGCTGATAACTTGCCCTGAGGATTGTATGGAGGGAAATTAAATTCTATGTTTTTTATTTGTATTAAAAGGGTTGAGCATTACTAACATCTCTCTATCCCCACAATGACAGTTCAGTATAAAATAATAGAAAACTTGGAAAAGTATATTTTAAAATCAACTCTCTAGTTTCCAGACAAACCCAAAGCTTATTCACATACAATAGGCTTCTATGGTTACAAATGCAACTAACAAGTAGGGGCATATATCTAGTGATACTCTTATGTATCAGGACATGTCGGCTTAAATACAGTTTAGGGGTGTTTTTCCACTGTCACTAAAAGTACCCATTAAGTACCCATTAATGGGTACAAAAATGCCTAACCCTAACCCTACCCATTAATGGGTACTTAATGGGTACTTCTAGTGACAGTGGAAAAACACCCCATGTCTAACTAAACATCAGATGTAGCAAACAGGCTCCATAGGGTAACAGCAGATCTTAGAGCGCCATGATGCTGAGTCAAAACTTGCTCAGAGCTATAGAAATACCTTCACAGGGTAAATCTTTTCCTGCTTTAGCTAAACTGGAAAATTCTCTGCTTTCCTGAACCAGATGGCAGACAACCAGGTTCTCTGTTGCCCCAGCATTACAGCAGAGAGCTGTGCTTACAGCCTTCCAAGTTTTTCCAAGAAAAGGCAGGATACAAATGCAAAATAAAACACTACACAATATTTATTTGTTTGTATGCTTATTTGAAATATTTATATATTGCTTGCCATTAAAAAAAAAAGATCTCAAAGCAGTTTACAGAACATCTGAGGATAACAGCCACTAAAACTATCACTTATTTAAAAGTATTATGAAAATCAAGGATGAAAAAAAGTTGTGCGCTCTGGGACAGCTGGCTAAAAAGACAGTGGGAACCTGAAAGCCAGAAGTGTAAATGTTCCACAAATATCGGAGGAGAGACTACTCCAGAGTTTTGTGCAGTACACTCCCCACACCCCACCAAGACCTCCATCTGCTTTGACGTAAATCAATTTAATGAAATTATATTTTCCATTATTGCCAGGATGAAGAGCCAGGCATAGCTCTTATAACTTCAATATGTGTTGATTATTTTGAGCTTGGAATGGAGCTCCAGTTAGCACATATCTCATTGACTAACTGCCATTTCTGCTGTGTTCTATTAGCTGATCCAGACATTACTGAGGAAAAGGGATGGCACCCAAGGTTGAGTCTTACTTTCGGACTCTAAAAACTATAACACTGCGATGCTGGGTTTGCCCAAATCATGTTACTAATCATAAATCAATTGACTGTGGTTCAAAATGTGTCTTAGGATCTTCTTGCACAAAAAGACGTGTTTGGAATCAGTGTATCTGGAACAACCAGGGGGCCACTAATTAAAAACACAGGAAGGCATGGGCAGGATCAGTGTCATCTGCATGACGGCCACACAGGATCAGACCAGCCTATGCTGTGGCCTCCAAGCTTGCATGAGTTTCACAGCCGCACTCCCATACCTCTGAGGGCCAGGAGCCTCTCTTCTGCATGCTGGCACTGATCCAATATACCAACCAGTGTGGAATCACTCCAGGGCCACATTTTGATAGAGAAAATATAGCACCATTATGGTGTCACTATGGTGACATTGTTACACTTAACTGTAACAATCCCACCTATATCCCCACCACCACCTAAAATCTATTGCTGAAAAACCCAGCACTGCATATTCAGAATCTGTTTCCCATGTTGGATTTTCCCCACAGTACGGCCAGCTCCAGATGCCAGCCACATAACAAGCAATATTCTGCAGTAAAGCCCCCACACACACACACACAAATACCTGCTTGCAGGCTAGACAGCACAGGGGCTGGCACTGTCTGGGCACAATACAGTGACACATATCTGGTATTTCAAAGGCACAAAATACCTGAAAGTGCATGATTGCCACCACTGGGGTATGTGCAGCCACTTTTCACAGCCCATGCATTCACAGTGGCCATGTCCAGGGTTGTGGCTTCTTCCACTAATTATACCACTTATTCGTGAAAACCTGCGATCAGAATTGGTATTTCCCAAAATAAGTTGTAGCAGAATTTCAAAGCGATATAGTGGTGCTATGGAGAGGTTACCACAGATATACACGCCAATCCCACGATCCCCTGACATAGTAAAATATATCCAACCAGTCTGGTCCAGCGGTTAGGGAGCTGGACTATTATCTGGGAATACCAGAGTTGATTCCGCCCTCCCCCACGAAGCCAGCTGGGTGACCTTGGGCTAGTCACAGCTCTCTTCTGAGCTCTCACAGCCCTCATCTACCTCATAGGGTGTTCTGTTGTGGGGAGAAGAACAGAAGGTTTGTCAGTTGCTTTGAGTCACCCTTAAATGGGTGTGAAAAGGGTGTAGAAAAGCCAACTCGTCCTCCTCCACCTCTTGGTTCTTCAGACTTCTCCAATGAGTAGATGAAACGCCGTCAGCTTGTGCACTGAACACGGACCGCTCCTTCAGTCTGTGCTCTACTGAAGAGAGGCTGATGAAATGCAGCGAGCGACTGTGAACAGCTCGACTGTCAATCGCTGGGACCTCCTCGGGAGTGAATGAACCGCCGCTCCAGTTGTAGCCTGGTCTCCTTTGACCTCCGTCTCCCGCAAGTAGACCACGATAACATAGACTGAGAAGCAATGGGTCACATGACCAGTAGGTGGCGCCAGTGTTTTGATTCCCGCATGGCACTGACGGGAACGAGGAAGGAAGAGGCTTCTTCTTGCCCGCGCGCGCCTGTTCTCCCCGCCGCCGCCGCCTCGTACCCGTATCAACAACAACAACAACCACCTGTGCGTTGGGGAGGGGCATCGGTCGGAGTGGTGCTGACTGTGAGGCCGGAAGAGAGACAGGGAGGGGCGGAGAGGGCGAGCGGGCAACAGCGGTCCCCGCCCCCGCGCCTCCCATGAGCCAAGGGCGGGGCATGCGCAGTAGTAGAAGGCGGCTTCGGCTTGGGGACAGGGGGGCGGGCGGCTGTGTGACTTCACACACCACACCACACCCCCGCCCGCTTTCTTGTTGCGTCAGAGGAGCGTTCCGGCCGGGGTGGGGCGGGGCGGCGGCGCGGGTTTAGGGGAGGAGGAGGAGGAGAAGGAGCCGCCGCCACCGCCGCTGCCACGCGCGCTCTGTCCGGGGGAGGCGGCGCGGGAGGGCTGTGCGCTGCTGGCGCGGGCGGCTGGCTGGCTTCGCGCGCCGGGGACTCGGAAGGGAGACCGGCCGGCCGGAGCTGCGCTTTCGGCAGGCGGCTGCGGAGGCAGGTTCTCCCGGTCCGACCGCCCGGGCGGCTCGACGGCACAGGCGGCTCCAGGGAGACGGCAGCGGTTGCTCGGAGCGCCGCCGGCGGGGCCCTGCTGCGGGGCTTTCGCTGAGCCATCAGCCCGGGGTGCGACTTCGATGGTTTGCCCCGAGCGCGATGAGCCGCCCGTCCTCCGCCGGACCCAGCGCTAGCAAACCCTGCGGCAAGCAGCAGCAGCACACTCCGTCCCCGGCCGCTGCTCCGGCCGCCGCCGCCGCCGCCAATACAACCCCCGCCGCTGCCGCCGCCGCCATCTCGGCAGCTGGGGCCGGCTCCTCCGCCGTGCCCGCCGCGGCCGCCGTCCTCGCCAGCCCTGGAGGAGGGGAAGCCGGCGGCGGCGGCGGCGGGCCGCTCTCGCCTCAGCACCACGAGCTGACCTCGCTCTTCGAGTGCCCCGTGTGCTTCGACTATGTGCTGCCCCCCATCCTCCAGTGCCAGGCCGGGCACCTGGTGTGCAACCAATGCCGGCAAAAGCTGAGCTGCTGCCCCACGTGCAGGGGCTCCCTGACCCCCAGCATCAGGAACCTGGCCATGGAGAAGGTGGCCTCGGCGGTCCTCTTTCCTTGCAAGGTAAGTGGGTAGAAGGACCGGGCGGGATGCAGGAGGCCAGGGCATCTCAGAGGCTTCGCGGGGGGAAACCCCTACCCCTTATGGGGCCGTGTCCCCTGGAGGACGCAATCCTCAAATTCACCACTTTAAGGAAACCAGTGGTAATGTTGGCTGGAAGCGCCTTTCTAGAAGGGCCCTGCGTGCCTGTGCTTCTGCCTCTTCTGCTGTTCCCCATCCCCGTGTCATTCCGGGGCTTCTCAGCAAGGCATCCTTTGCAGCCTCTGAAGTACACGGGGCCTTCCCTACTGGGAACTGTAAACAGTGGCAAAGGTTTCCCGAGTGCAGATAGTTTGTTTATTTTAAAAAATGTTGCGGGGGGGGGGGATAAGCTTCAAGAAACAGACAGTTGGTGCTTCTGACTTTCAGCTGTCCAAATACTGCCCTGGATTTAGATGCCACCTCATCCATGGCTGTAGGTAAGCTAGTATTTCTCAGACATAGCCATTGTCCCCCTAAGAAGTGTTTGGGAGTTTTTCTTAAACTGGGATTCATCTCGTAAAGGTGAACGTTGGAAAAATATGGAAAGTGTTTATTTACATGGAGGATAGCTAAACTGTGGAATCTGCTGCTGCAAGAAACAGCAGCGGCCGTGTTCCTGTGCACACCTGAGCTTCTTGTGAGTGTTTGGTTGTCCCCTGAGAGAACAGACTGCTTGAGATGCCCGTGGGCAGTTGGTGAGCCACTGTGTGCGGCAGGATGCAGGACTAGATGGGCTGTGGCCTGATCCAGCAGGACTCCTCTTATCTTCTTATGTACAGATGTGGTAATCCAGTGAGCTACTTTTTGTTCCTAATAAGAGGACGGATTCTCACTTAACTCTTCAATCCCAGGCTGCCCCATCATGGGATACACAGCCATTCCCAAACTGGAACAGGCTGCTTTTCCGTGGAACAAGGCCAAAATGGAATAACCTGTCCTGCACCAGCTGCAGCCCCCGTCAACTTCAGAGCTTGCACTGGGGCCACCAAATGCTTCAAAAGCCAGGAGTGTTCAGAGCACCCAAGTGGCCCACTTTGGCAGTGCACCCTGAATTATAAGGAGCTTCTGGTGCATGCTAAATATATGTAAGACCTAATACAGTTGACGTTCTGCTCCTCCCTCGTTGTCATGCTCTGACTTGACCTGAAAGGCAGAGTTCCCCCTTTAAAAAATGCAAAATTCCTATTGAATTGTTGCTAAGAAAATTGTCCGTGCCATCTTCAAGGAGTAAGAGACTTGGTGGTATTGTTTCCTTTACCTAGTTCAGAATTTGGCAGAGATATCTGCAGGGGAGACAGCCTATTCTTCCTATGAATAAAGGAGTTTATCACCTGTAATTATCTTACTTGTTTGGTTCAGTCAGGGAACAAGAGTGTTTGTGAAGGAGGATTAAGGGGCATAATTTTACCTGTAGTTTTGTTACTTCAGCAGGTGCAGCTTTGAAACGTGTTTTTACTGATCAAAGGTGTTAACGTTCTAGAATATCAGGATTCAGAATTAGCATGTTTAAACTAGAGCATCAGTAGAATTAGATGGAAATGAGTGTCCTTGTAGAGGGGACCCAAGAGCAGTTTGCCTCTTCATGCAGTCAAAAGAGACACTTCAGCATCTTCCACATTGTCCATTTGGAGTGAGCTAGCTGCTACCCAGAAACACAGAGTCTACTCAACTAGAGCAATCCCCAAGAGGTGCAACCTTGTAGAAAACAGTGTGGCTGCACAAGTGTTTTGCTTGGACTACTCTCTGGTCCAACGGAAGACCAAACCCAGGAGTGTGCCTGTAGAGGTTCCAGTGGAAGACCTATAGATCCCATGATGAGTCTGTGAGAATGTGGGTGGCTCCTGGTGCCACCATATTCTGTACTTGGTCCAGATCAAGGTGTCCAAACCATGACTAGCCTCCATATCTCATGCTAGGTTATGTGGTTCTGGAATCCACCTCTGTTTATTTGTAGCATTTATATCTCACCTTTTCTCCAAACAGAAGACACCATCAGTCTCTCCTCCACCTTATAACTACACAGTAGCCCTCTGAGGTAGTTTGGGCTGGAAAGCTACACAGGGTTACCAAGAGAGTTTTCATAGCTGAGTAGGGATTCAAACTCACTGATTCCTAAGTTCTGTAGCTGCACTTTATCTACTACACTATTCTGGCACTTCAGCATCTTCACATAACTTTCATGACTGTATGAAATAAAACAAAAAAAGTAAAGCTGATTTTAAAATGGCTTATGACAACTTGATCCAGTTCAGGCCATATGTGGTTAAGTCAAAGGAGCTTATTCCCAGGTAGTTGTGCATAGCCTTGAGGTGCCAATCACCTTCACTCCATGCTGGGATTGTGTAAACCCCTGAATAACGTTGCAGCGTATCTCACATACTGGACAGACCCCTTCATGCCTTATTTTTTAAGTATCGTACTTCTTTTCACTTTTCAGCGCTTGACTGTTCGCACTCATTGTTGGAATGCTTCTAAGCACTAGTCCATATGGACTAGAAAGATGAACAGACAGCACAAAACTGCCACCCGCATCAAGTTTCTAGCAGTTCTGGTGCAAGCAGTTGCTTCTTTATTGGAATAGTCTTGTTTCCATGCTATTTTATTGGGGAGAGCAGATGTTTGAAAGTACCTTTACATTTTTGTTTCTTTACTTAGGTGATAGGTTGCTGAGTGGAGAGCTCTTTCCACCCAGGTTTGCTATCAGTAATGATCCTGAGCCCCTTGTCTCTCTAAACCAGATATATTGGTGTCACTTTCATGTCTGTTTGGCTCCCAAGATGCAAGTTTAAGCTGATCAGTGTGCACTCTAAACCATTCTGAAGTGACATTGGCACAGATCTTAAGGTCATGTTGATGAAAAAAACATGGCCAATTGCATTAAACTTTTTGATGGAAGGCTCCAGGGAGAGCAGGAAAATTGTACATACTTGTTGAAATATTGAATTGCCCCATGAATCCACTATTACCGTAAATCAGCTTCTCACTGCAGAAGAGTTAGAATGCTGTGTACAGTTTTAGTTATCACATCTTATGCACTTGAGAGTATTTCGGAAAAGGGTAATGGGAATTATCAAAGGGATGACAGAAGTTTCCTGTGAGAAGAGATTACAGCGTTCAGTTTAGTGGGGGGAAGTCTGCGCATAGTAAGATAAATGCAATGATGCCCTCAGGTTTAGCTTGACTTGTGGTTCCTTTATGTGCTTACCTTGCTTGATATGTATTAGTGAATCCAGATTAACTAGATTGGGATCAACCACAAGCAGGTATCTGTATATTCAGAATGGCAAATGCATGCTTAGGAGTGATGCAGTGGAGGTTTCTAAGCCCTGTTCCACATCAGTGGATCCAAACTCCCACCATAAAGACCACCTAAAGTGTGATCCAATTGGCCTGCAGCACCTCCAACACCCAATGCAATTGACCCACATCTCCCATCAATTGAATGCTGCATCCAGGTAGTGGGGGCGAGGTCCCTTCAAAAGCATTGTGAAGACATCTTCAGCCGGGATGCGAGGTTTCATTGCAGGCACTGCCATTGCCATAAATGGCTCCTCTGTTGCAGAGCCACTATGTGGTCACAGTCGCATACCAGATCTGTTCTACATACAGATGTCCCTTCCTTGATCAAGATCAGAGAGTGCCAGTGCAGATGTAGTGCTGATCATATTTATTGGGTCTGCAACTAATCTGGGTTAGTGACCCTTTAACATGGATCTGAACCAGATTAACACTAGTCCTGTACAGATGATGTGTACAAAGCAACTCTTTGATCCAGATTAACAAGTAAGTGCAGAAAGGCTTCTGGTGCCTACATGATCACTGTTTTTCTGGCAACAATGCAGAAGTTGTTCACTATCAAATATTCAAGGGGAAATACCCTGCGTCCTTTATAAAAGTTATTTTTCCTAATTATTCCTTGTCAATATGTCTTATGCCAGTGCATCTAGTATGGCAGGGAATACAGTAAGTACAGCCTGCATAGAGAAGTTTTTTGTATAAAATACTAGAATCTAGAGTCTAGAGATATTCACATGGAGCAGTTAAACTGAACGTTCTTATCAGATGATGTAATGATGATGACCAGCCTGGAGGGCTAAATGCGCTAGATAAATTAATGAAGTTCAATGGCCATTAGTGGTGATAGTTGCGTCCTACCATTAGAATCTTGGGTGCCCCTAAAGCAGTGGTTCTCAACCTGGGGGTCGGGACCCCTTTGGGGGTCTAACTACCCTTTCAGAGGGGTCGCGACGAGTCTCCCGCCACCCTTCCCTCCCCCTCCCAGCTGCCCCACCCCCGTGGTTGGGGGTCTCCACAACATGAGGAACTCCATTAAGGGGTCGCAGCATTAGGAAAGTTGAGAACCGCTGCCCTAAAGGGAAGCTGCTGGGACTATGCCAGGAGAGTTTGATATTGTTCTTGTCTTGACTATAAACTTTCCATGGGATTTGTTGGCCACAGAAATAGGCTGCTTCTGAACTAGGTAGGCCCCTGGTCTGACCCAGCAGGGTGCTAACTTAAAAGAAATTTCTGATACTGATTTAGAATTATATTTGAGTAAATTCCCTAGCTCCCCGGTTTAGCAGTGGACACATTGTGCCTTTAAGAAGTGGCTTGTTTGATCTTATGATAGAGGTAGAAGGACTAGGGTAGGATCTCTATTTGGATAGTTGCTGACAGCCAGAAAAGGGCAGTAAGGAGCCCAATAGACTAGCACTCTCAGTATGACATAGGTTCATATGTTCATATCAGCATGACACATTCTTCTCTTTAGCATGATCTTCCCTAATGAGTCCCTCCAGAGATCTTGAATTATAACTCCTATTATCCTTTCTCTTTGGTTGTGTTAGACATGCTGTGTTTGATTGAACTTTGATCCAGACAAATATGCCAGGTTAAATGCCTCTTAAATGTCAAAAGGCAAGCAGAAATTAATATGAAATTGAGTCTTGTGTTTATGCTTTTCACACAAAGATAGTTAGAAATATATTTTGAATTTGCATCTACTTATGAGTACATTCTACAGCAAGCACTGGCAACTTTTAGTAGCTTATAAACACATTTGGAATTCTAGGTGCATACCAGGGGCAGCACCATCCTTTTTTTTTGTACTACATCACTTAGGGTATGTTCAGACACCAACTTTTAGATGGTCCTGGGGTTATTTTGAGGCAGTAAAGCCAAAGATATTTTTTAAAAAATATATATTTACCTTGTCCCTAAGCCTTTGATACTTCATTCCATCCACAGACCCAAAAGAATGACTCCTGGGAATGGGACACAGCAGCTTCGATCAGATGGGGTGGCAGGCTGGAACCTCCTAAGCAAATTCCAGCTTGCTAAAGCTGCTATCTAATGAGGGCCATGGAAAAATGGACCAGCCAGTGGGAGGTGAGCAGGAAAGATGACAGTGCTCATGGAAGAAGAATATCAAGCCAAGTAGGAACAGAAGAAGCACCCTGCTGGATCGGGCAACGGCCCATCTAGTACAGCATCCTGTCTCACACAGTGGCCCACCAGTTGTTTCGGGGTATCCCAAGTAGAATACAAAGGCAAAGCTCTCTCTGGATTCCCTGAAAATAACCTTGAGAGGCATCATCCTTTTCTTTCCAGCCTGGAGGAAGTACATAGGCATCCATTCTAGAAGCCATAGGTTCACCTGTCATCCATGAATTTGTTTAACTCTTTCTTAGTGCCATCTAGGTTGGTAGCTGTTACCACCTCTTCTGTCAGCAGATTCCATAGATTGGTGACTTTCAGGGTGAAAAAAAATGCTGTCCTAACCCTCCTGCTGATCAGCTCCAAAGAGCACTCCCTTGTCCAGGTGTTGTAAAAGGAAGCTTTTAGGTGCTTATTTTAAAATCTGTGATTCTGTATACATAGGTGCCAAAAGAAAAATGCACAGTCTGATCACAGTCAATACTTTTTCAGGGTCAGTTGAAAGCAATAGTATTGATGTAAAAGTACACAGTATCTACAGGAAAGTCTCCTGCTAAATAATTTACCACCATCACAGACTTCTACAGTCACCATAGGAGGCCCTTCTCTGTGCCACATGCCCACCTGGCCCCGGACTGAGGACAGGAAAATAATGGCCTGAGGTTAGGCCTTTTCGAGACTTGTCCTTCTGCTGGATTGGGCTGCCCTCCTGTCAGGCTGTCTTGGAGAGGAGCCTGACAGGCCCACTGCAGTTCCCAAGGGTGCTGAAGCCCCGGTAGTCACCTTGGAGAGGCATTTAAAGCCCTCTGCATACACCTTCAAGCACCTTCAGCAGCTGGGTTGCTATGGAGACAGGCAGACTTCAGTGGCCTTCCAATATAATTTGAATGAGCTGTGGAGACACAGCTTCAGTGGTGGCTTCCTTGATTGTGAAACTCTCTAGTCAGGGAAACTCACTAAGCTTCAGACCTGATATCAGTCAGATGACAGGCAAAGGCCTTTTCTTTCCACTAGGCGTGTAATCTTTCGACTGAAGAACTATTGCTTGAACAGCCCGCCTTGTTTTTCTGTAGCTGATAGTATTGTATTCTGAGTTCTTTGGGGTTGTTTTGTATTAGGAGGGGCATGTGTGTGTATATGTGGTGCGGATTGTTTTTACTTTTTATAAATCTTGAGCTTTTTAAAGAAATGGGATAGTTTTTATTTTTGTAAATATTCATAGGTTTCCTGTAAATTAAAATCCACTCTGATCTTTACTGTTCAGTTATTTGAGGGGCTGAACTATCCTTCAGCTTGCTCCCTTTTTTAAAAAGAAAGAAGTAATCATTAGAGGTGTGCAAAGCTATTTGAAACACAAGAGGGACCCTGGTGGGAGCTCTGTCCTTGAAGCAGTGCTCTTTTTGGCAGGAAGGCCTGGGGCCCTTGGGGAAGGAATGGAGAGACAAATGTGCAACCCTGAAGAGATTGCAATAGGTGGCCTCCCCAGGAGCATGAGGACACACATTTGCCACATCTCACAGGCTCAAAATGTCACAATGTTCAAGGGTAGCCCTCAAGGGGCCACTGAAGCATCTGATTAAAATTACAACCTCTGCTCTACAGAATATCCAGCAACTGTTCACTAATTCTGTAATTTGTTTTATGCTGTTTCACACTCCCCGTACATGTAAAAAGCTGCAGAAGGAATAATTCATACTGTCCTTCCTTCAGTCCTCCTTTCCCTTCCTTCAGTCTGCTTTCACCTGAGGGGAAAATTTGTAGGCTTTATTGTATTTTGTTGCTCCTGCTACAAGCTCAAGAGAAAAGATGTTTTCAGCAGGAATTGAATTGAAAAGATCTCGCCTTGTTCGAGGGGAAAGGGTTGTGCAGATGGGGCATCCGTGTTCAAGTAATATTGAACCCATGTTTGGATCCATACAAAAGCCCGTTGCTCCAACTACCCCATCCTGAACATTCCTCAAGCTTGGCACTGTTTCTTTATCCTATCCTGTTGTCTCAGCTTCTTCCTTCCCTTTGATGCTTTGTACCACTTGTTGCAGACAAGGAACTGCCTGGAGACAGAGGTGCTGTGTGGGTAATCCCTGAGATACCGTTACCCCAAAGCTGTGCTGCCTGAATCTCTGGGTTCAACCTTTGTGCTGATGGAGGCTCCACCACCTTGGTTCTCACTTTCTTCTGGCCAGATTGCTGAAGGAGATGGGTGATGGACATCACAAAGCAGCCAGACAGCATCCAAAAGTGGCAGGGCCTTCCCTGCCACTGCCTCAGTAACAGACACAGAAGAGATTGCACTGTGTGAGAAGGGAAGAAGAGATTGATGAGTCTGATAAGATGGGGAAGACAGGAGTGAAAACTTTAAGGAGATGGGGGGCATCAACTTTTTGCGGGAATTTTCCTTGTAAGGATATTGTAAGGCTGAGGGAGGAGGGGGCAGGTCAGGAGGCAGCCAAAAAATATTCTTCTGTAGCGAGTGGGCAGAAAAGGGTTAATAAAGGGCATTTTGTGAATGAATGAGGAAGGGTTACTTTGGGTGTTTCTCATAGGAGGATAGAGAAGAGAAAGGGCATAGAATGTTAGGAGGAAGTCCTTGAGGAGAGGAAGGTATGATTTTCTGTGTAAACATATATATAGTCCATATTAACAAATTAGCTTGGCACCAGTTCGCGTGTAGAGAACATAAGAGAAGCCCTGCTGGATCAGGCCACAGCCCATCTAGTCCAGCATCCCATCACACACAGTGGCCCACCAAATGCTCATGGGCATCTCAAGCAGAGACAAGGACAAACCTATTCCTGCTCTTGAATCCCAGCAAATGGCCTTAGAAGCGTCCTGCTTCCCCTCGCCCCCAGCCTGAAAGATGTACCTAGGCATTCATTCGAGTAGCCATTGATGCATCTGTCATCCATAAATTTGTCTAACCCTACCTTAAATCCAAGAAGAGAAGAATTGATTCTGTAGTTTTAAAAAAAAAACCACGGGGCTAGGAACACTGCTTTCCCCCCACTGGATCTGTTTTCCTTTTCCGTAGACCACAACCAAAAGATGTAAGGTTGGAGCTCAGGCTGAAAAACTGGTGCCACAATAGTGATCAGAAAAGATGAGGAAGGGAAGAGCCATCCTCTCTTCTTGGTTGTGAGTACATTACTTGTGGCTAAGGAGAGCTTTTGCAGTCACTGAATCATAAATACACAAATTTCACAGATAGGAAATCCAGAAATGCAGAGAGGCAACTTTTAACAGTACAATCAAGAACCTGTTTTAAACATGTAGTGGAATCTGGCAGCAGAGCCCTCTGGCTTTGCTAGAAACAAATGCAATTTTGAACATATTTACCCAGTTCCATTTTACCCAACTGGTTTTCCTTGTGATTGAACAGGCACAGGGCTGTGCTGAATAGTTTAACTTAGAGCTGACTGGCATTGGTGAGAGACCCTTTTAATGTTGCATTTCTAGCACTGAGGTGCACGGTAGCATTCCTCCAGTTTCTTAGCCACTGCTTTATGAAAGCCATCGAAGCTTAATCTGAAGTATTTTGGTACCACCAAAGTTTGAAAACTTCCTTTTGGTGACTACAGCTCTCATGATGCTTCATCAAAGGGGACAATGGTTGCTTTTGCAAAGTATTGTGGGAGTTGTATTTTAAAAAGTAGAGCAAGAGGCACTGTCTGTCTTACATGCATCATGTATTTATTCCACTAGAAATGTCAACATTTTATCAACATTTCTGCACTTGTAGCTCCAAAGATAAGTGATTTTGTCCCATTCATAATTTTAAAGTCTTGTACACGTTCTTAGAAATTATATTGTTTGTGTTCTGTTTTTTCCTAAAACATTTTTTCTACCTTCTTGACTCATTTGTTTTCCTGACTTCATTTGTCAGATTTGAAATATATAACTAGGTGAGTGATAGCAGCTTACTCTGACCATCTTGAATTTCTAAGATTGAAGTGTTGCCTCTTTCAGGGCAACATCAGTTAACAGCAATACTGTCAGACTTGCTCTATTGTTTAGAGAAAAAGCTGATCCCTTGGATGCTTTTTCCTGCCTTTATAAAATTACACTGTCAGCACACAAGTGGATTAAGCGTGCTGAACGTTTAAAAAATAGGTGGAAATGCATCCTTATGGACCTCAGAGTACACACACAGTTAGTCAACACTTATTAGAAGTGTCTTTTTGAAGATGAATGCACAGTTAAAAGACTTCTGTATTTGACTCTGGTTCACACTTTTCCGTCAATCCCTCCTTTAAAAGGGCTTTGTGAGGCAGAAGAGAAAACTATACATACTGATAACCTTGTAGAACTCCCAGAGGAACAGGAATCTTGTCAGAACCTTTGTATGGCTCTTTTGAGAAGATGGAAAGAGAAATAAAATGGTCTTGCTCTCTGTTTCATAGAGGTTGTCATATTGTACTAGGAATCCCAATTCTATGCATGCCTCTTCCCACATCTTTTGAGTGTGACTGGTCAGCTGACTGGCAACAAAATGGCCAGTGGATAGATTTCTGCCCTCCATGCTCAAAATCATTCACTCTCTGGTTTTGTACAAAGGTTGAGCATGCCCATTCACTTTTAATATTTCAATGGCATCTTACTGCTGGCCTGAAGTCAGGAACTCCTCTGGGCAACTCCACGCTGACCACTATAGCAGATCTATAAGCATACTATGGCAGGGTGATTTCTATTAATGCTGGTCTGGCCAGTGCAGAATCGCCCTCTGATTCAGCTTTAATGGTTTTTCTGTTGCTTCATGGCAACCATTTTTGTCACTGCCACCCATCACATTGTCTCAGAATTCCAAACATGCCCACAACCTTGAGCTAAATAAAAGGGAAGTGGGGTTGTTATTTCTATTCCTGGAAAGTGCTGTCTCTGTATCTGGTTTTCTTCTACCAGAGGATATATATTGCTACCATATTTATACTCAGATTGTGAAAGGTTTGCGTTCACAAGGCTCATAAGCCTAAGAAATCATTCATGGCCTTCTTAAATGAGAGCAGACTTGGCCCTAGACCTAAGGAAGAAGAGGTAAACACCTGTGTTCCCCTCTCTATCCTGGATGTTCCTTGATTTTTTTCACTTAGCCCCAACCTTGGCAAGGGCCAGTAAACTAAAACCATCACCATGCTGTGGCCAAATATTGCACTGTGTCCGCGCCCCCCCCCCCCCCAACTTCAGAAAAAACAGCTCAGAGGAGCATCCAGAAGGGAGAAATGAACACAGGTATATTGCAAACACGGAACTCGTCTGTAAATAATTTGTACGTAACTACGATCTTATTTACCTTCAATTTCTGAAATTAGTGTTGGAGCAGGTAAGAAGAAAACCATTAAAATGGATATCTTTCTCTGAAAAGCTCTGCGTTCAGGCCTTATAACCATCCTGTGTGGAAATTTAGGTGAAAGTGGTTCACCAAGGTCGCCTGCCCAGCATCAGGGCTAATTAAGGATTTGACATGTGGCTAGACCTGCTTCGTGATCCACATTCTGGGCGTCACATTACAGTGTTCTCAGGGCCATTTCACCCATTACACAGAAGCAAAATTGGGATTTGATGCTGACCATATTCGTTCCTTCATGTGTACAGATCAATGAGCAGGGCATTCCATATGTGTGATCCTACGATAGAAAATCTCTTGTATGTGTTATTACCTGCAGGGTGTCAGAAGTACATAAGCAGACCCAGCTTCCTGCTCTTAACTCAGAACTGTTAACAAAATGGACCCAGACACTTCCGAGTCCATTGGAGTTACTCTCACTGCTTATGTCAGCAGGCCCTCTCAGAGAAGTCATTCCTATGACCTGCTTTGCAGACTTTGGGTTTTACTTGAGTTCACAAAAACAGTGGGCTTTCTGAAAGATGCATGTTGTAGGCCTCATATCACCGCCGTCTATTGGAGGTGGGTTTTTTTTGCTTTTGCTTACTTGTTATTTTAAGCAATGCTTGCAGAACCTGTTTGACCAGTGACAGCGGTGGCGTTGGGGGTGAGGAAGAAACATAAGTGTGCAAAATAACAGTGGTGTAATATTTTCATTGTATAACCTCCAGGTCTTTGCAAATTGTGAAATTAATCCAAGAACAGAGCCTTGAAGTTTAGCATCTGCTCCATGGAGACATATTTTCAGTCTAAATGCCCTCTCGGTAACCTTGCTAACTAGAACTGATGCTAGTCACAGTACAAATGACCTTCAAAAGCTTTGCCTTTTAGAGGGGAGATTTCAGTCTGGGAGCTGATGGAAGCTTTAACCTATTAAATATCCCAGTTAATTGATTTCCAGGTTGCAGCTTGAATTTTGCTTGAGCTGTAATATTAAAGAGTTTCCTTATCACTGCTAGTACGATCTGGAAATTGCGTTATTTAGGAGAAAGCTTTTCTAATCCAGAACAAGCAACAGCAAGTTTGCTTCGCCATTGGAAGGGAAATTGCTTCATGGATTCCACCTCCCTCCAAAATGCAAACAAATAGCCATAGTGCACCTCCCACTGAATTGGATGGCAGCTGCAATTTTAAAGACTTTGGTCTATATCCAACATGGGATTTGTTCCAAGAACAGTTGATACAACTGATGACTAAAGAAAGAGAGGAGCAAAGGACATAGGCAGGGTGGGGAGTGGGTCACAGAACTTTTCAGTAGTAGAGAACAGATGTACCTGCCTAATTCCTTTTCACACAATGGTTGCTTTGCTAGGCTCTCCCCCTCCTCTTGCTGTAGTACAGTAAGTAGGATTACAACTATTATTATTCATCTTCCCCATGGCTTTGCAAATAGCCTCATCTGCAGAAGTCTAGTAGATAACTCCTTCTCCAACATGAGCAGATGCTGATAAAACTATCTAGTTACTGTACAAAATACAAGATCAGTCAGCATTCCACTTCATTCCTCCTCCCCACCTCACCTCACCCATTCTCCCCTCTTTTTTTTAGTCTTCGGTTAGCAGTAAATCTTACTTAGGAATGTGATCTTTTGCATCAGCACGAAAGCTTTGAAGGGTTGCCGTTGTGCTAAATATGAACTAACTGGTTTTTAGAGTTTGAGAAGTAAACCAGCAACCTTTGAAGTGCTATCTAAAGGGTAGTGTTTCTGTTACTGAATCTTGTACCTAAAAAGAACATACAGGGCACAGGCAGTCCTGCACACTTCAGAAAATGTCCTGATTAATTGTGGCAAGCATGTACTGAAACACCCAGTATAGCAGAATTCTTCATTGCAGGCCAAGTGTTGGCAGCTGCTGTTGGGATTTAAGTCCTGACGGCTTCAAGAAGGAGCTGGAAAGTTGCAACTCCTTCCACAGAAGACTTCTGTGGACATGCATGCCTCATTTCTATGATGGCTTTCTGTGCATCACCTTTCCACAGAACCAAGATGCATCCAGATGTTGGTTAGTTACTCCACTCTATTTGGATATTCCAGAATAAAGCATGGATATTCTGGAATATTCATGCTTTCTTTCAGAATATCCAAATATAGCAGAATAAGGGTGTTTTTCCACTGTCGCTAAAAGTACCCATTAAGTACCCATTAATGGGTATGAAATGGCATTTTTGTACCCATTAATGGGTACTTAATGGGTACTTCTAGTGACAGTGGAAAAACATCCTAAGTAACCAGCATCTGGATGCAGCCATAGAGGGGAAAGAGGTCATCAAAACCCTTTTGTCCAACCCCTGGTGCAGTTTACTTCTGTCCTTTGTTCGAGCAACTGCTTTAGGATAACAATGAAATTCTATCTTGCAAAAAGAAGAGGTAATTCCATCTTAGAGTCACAGATTTTGAATCCCCTCTCCAAAACAAACAGGTTTATCTTATGGCTTTGGTAATGTTCTGACTGTAAAATGGGTACCTTTGTTTATCATCTTGCTAACAGCAGTTATCGAATTTGTTGAAAGCTGGTTTTGACAATGCATGTTGTATCTGAATGAGCCTCTGAATGATGTGACGTGTCCAAAGTCCTCCTCTTGGGGGAAAACAGTTACTGAAAATACTGGGCATCTGATGTAACTTGGAGAAGAACCAGTCTTGGAAAACAGAACAAAACAAAACTTTGGATGGGAGATTGCCCAGAAATCCCTTTGCTGTAGGCTATTCTGGGAAGCTGAAGACGTTCCAGAAACAGCAGTGACAAACCCCTTCCACTTGGTTGACAGTCTGGAGCTGGACTGAGCTTGAGGGCATCTTTATATTTGGAAATAGCATTTACAAGTGTGAAGCTTTTGTCTTAAACCTAATGTACACAGGTGCTGAGGTAGTGAAATACTTGACAGTGGCCATTTCTTTAAATTGCTGAAATACGGTCTTTGCATGCATGGTGTGTGTTTAATCACAGCTGCTTGCTAGCCTAGATTAATTTTTTTCATTTATTCAAGGGCACTGTTAATCTGATTCGGCAGTTTTACTTTGTTCGTCTTAATGAAATCAGTGCATCAATGCCAGACTTGTTCACCTTTTGTTTGTCTTAAAATAATATTAATTAAAATGAGTCAGTAGTCTGCTGTTTTCCTGCCTTTGATGAACCCTTGTCTGACTGAGTTCATAACCGCTTTGTGTTGTTTTGTAACGATCAAACGAGACTTGAAAAAAGCAGCAGGATCAAGGTTTATTTCTGAGAAACATTATGACTAAATATAATGCGGAGAGAAAGGAATTGATTCTATTTTTAGTTGCTGATGGATTTAATGAATGGCTTTAAAACAGGCTTGGAAGTTTTCCTTATGGGGGTGGGATTGATTCTTCAGACCATCTTTTTCTCTTGCCTGATGCCCTCCAGATATTTAAGTACAATTTCCAGCAGCCCCATTAATTACAAGCTATACAGGCTTGTAGTGCAAAGCATCTGAAGAGCACCAGCGAAAAGAAACAACAGTATCAATTTGGTTGTGTGGCTTTAGGATATTAGTTAAGTAAATAGCGCAGATACACCTGGCATGTACTAACCAGAGTGGCTTCTGGGCTGTCAGTTGATTAAACCTTTTTGGTGCAACAAAGCTGGGCTCCTTTTGGGTTCCCAACCCCTTTCAAGAGGGAGCAGTTAGTACTACCATACTGAGATTGACACAGTTCAGAACTAAATTTCCGTTTACATGGATAGTTCATAACTGTGCCTGACGACATTCCCTTTTAAAGTCCCTGCTTTCTAGAAAATTAAAAATTGGCTGATTGGGCCTTAAGACCAGGCAGGTCTTCTAGCTAAGAGCAGGAGTCCTTCCTTGCTGTTCAGACATGCAACAGCAGTGACCTTTGCTAGACCTCATTTTCATTCATTCATGAAGCTTTTTGGGGTGATCAGCATGGATGAACTAGGAGGCTTCTCTTAGTGACTAACTGCAAAGTCACACAGGTTGTCTGAGTTGGTATAACTATGGCAGCACATGTTCATCATTTTGCCAGGGAGAAAAGTCTAGCTTAGAGGACTAGAGATGCAGAAAGATTTTGCTCGTCTTCTGGTTTTGCAAGCCCTGGGAACAACCACTACATTCTGCTGGAGTAGAAAGCCTTGGTGATTTCTACCAGGGTGGCTAATTGGAAGGAAGAGTGGGGTCCTGAATCTTTAATAGCTTAATGGTTAAGTAGTTTCTGAGCCACCTTTCTTTTTTAAAAAAAGGCAATGAACAAAAGGAAAAAAGCAATAAAATGTCTTTAAAATGGTATGTACGCAACTGCACAAGATATATGTGTGCTTCTTTTCTCCCATCAGCCCCTAGATGTTACTTCAGTATCTTTAAATGCCTGGGAGAAAAGCTATGTTTTTACCAACTGCCTGAAAGAAGTCAGATCAGGCCTCCCTGGGGAGTGACTTCCACAGCCAAGGAACTACTACTGAAAAGGCCCTATCTCGTGGAAGCAACATGTGGCTGAAATATCCTCTTCTGTGCGACTATTAAAGGTACAGGAACTCCGACTCTGGCCACCCTAGATTTTCCAGCTAGTCCTTATCAGAACCCTTGCTAGCACACTCCTGACAATCACTATTGCTCAACATGGCTTATATCATTGAAAGGATTAAATGTGGGAGGGGCATGACATCCCAAGAGGCTAGAAAGCAGTATGGGGGGGGGGAAGCATAGGGTTGCTGAGTGGGGCAGGTTTGCAGGGCCAAAAGGAGAAGGGAGAAGACATTGAGGGGAGCATAGCAAGGACAAGGAGGGAGGCGAAGGAGAACACTAAAGTGGGCTAGCTGAAAAAACCATAGAATCATAGAATTGGTAGGAGCCTCTAGGGCAGGGGTAGGCAAACCACGGCTTGGGAGCCACATGTGGCTCTTTGGCCCCTTGAGTATGGCTCTTCCAGCTTAGGAGTACCCTAATTAAGTTAATAACAATGTACCTACCTATATAGTTCAAGTTAAAAAAATTGGCTCTCAAAAGAAATTTCAATCATTGTACTGTTGATATTTGGCTCTTCTGACTAATGAGTTTGCCGGCCACTGCTCTAGGGTCATAGAATCCAGCCCCCTAACAGTTCTGGCTCTGTTCAGCTGCACTTGCTTACGCATGAAGAAATTCACAAAGCAGAGGACTTACCTGATTGTTTCTCATGCTGTTGTCATTAGAGAGCCCTTCATGGGTGGGCCTGCAGCAAATAACAGTTTGGATGTGTGTGATATCACTGCACATGTCCAGAGATCCTCAAAAAGATTAGAAGGACAGCCAGCCATGTAGGCCAAGGGCCATCTGCATCAAAGTGCCTGGCCCAACTTGGGAATGAGGGTTGCCAGCCTCCAGAGCTGCCAGCTTTAGCCAGGCATCCAGAGGTGGTGCACTTTGGGGTCTGCTTCCAGGAGTCTTCCAAAATGGCACAGGATTCCTCCTGGACAGTAGACCAGCCCAATGGCTTGCTGCAGCCTGCAGATGAGCACTGGACCAATCTACTGCTGGGGCACCTGGGGAAACAACTTCAAAACAGGTTCTGCTATCTTCTTTTTTTTTCCCAGCACAGTGGAGATGCAACATTCTATCAATGGTCTAGTCCACAGTGTGGACAGAGTGTTATCCCAAAGTGCGGCCCTGCTAAGCAGCCCAGTGCAGATCATGCCAGTGTGTCTCCAGGGAACCTTGTACACTGGTGGCATGCAGTGAGGCACCTAGGGGCAGGCATAGCCATGGCTGGAGTGGTTGGTTGCCCTATAGCCTGATTGAATCCATATTGTTCTGGACATAGATATCCCATAGTCTGGTCCAGGTGAAGGGTAGAATAAAAACGTATGCATGTAGAGTTACTGTGGCACAACAACTAGTGCACCAAACTAGAATCAGTTCTGGGGTTTGAATCCCATCTTGCCATGAAAACTCAATCACAGCCTTTCAGCCTAGCCTGACTCACAGAGAGTTGTGGGAGTAAGATGAAGGAGAGGAGAACGGTCTCTTTGGAGAAAAGGTAGGATATAAATGCCATAAATACCAAAATGAATGAATCCGGCTGAGGCAACTTCTTCATTTTTTATCCTTCCCCTAAATTCTCATTTAAGGGCACAGTGTAGCACAAAGTCAATAGTGATAATACAAGCAATTAGCTCTGTGCCCAGCACAACATGTGCTGACCCATACAGCCTCCAAGGCTGCAATTAACAGTGACTTAAGAGTGGAAGAAGAGAGAACATACATTTCAGAGCACTTTGAAACTTGGAATAATTAAAAATAGCCAAGAGGATGGATGGGTCATAAAAGTTTGCGAGATTTTAAAGCTTCTCGTCATTCAGTTTCAGGCCTTTGGATATCAATCTCACAAGACATTTTGACTTGACTGGTCAAGAGTAGGCCAGAATTTTTTGGAAGTTACAAGGCCCCACATTTCCTTTTGTGCTTAACAAACAGCTTTTCAACTTTGCATTTTTGATGGAATCACAGTTTGCTTTCAGGTGGGTGTACCTTGAGGTCTAAGATAATAGTTTGCAGGGTCTGAGATGGTGGTGGATATGCAGAGCCCAGCATCCTCCATCTACTGCTATGCTGAGAAATTTTGTGGGGCCATAGTACATTTTTTTGCTAAAAACAGTTTTAACAGGTTTCAGGTGCATGCTGCAAAAATTATTTGCTTAAAAGCCTTTTGGAACTGGTAGTGTGTGTCACTGGTGTTCTCATCCCATCCTCAGTCCTCCTCTAATGTGCTTTGTGTAAGAGCTGGGCACTCTCACAGGTGACAGGACCATCTCTGAGCCTTTTTTTTTTTTTTTTTTACTGAGTGTGAATGTAGCCTCAACCATCTCACTGAAACCAACAAACTTTAAACAAAATAACCAAGATCTTTCTGGTCATTGTGAACTTTCTTAGCTAGTGTTCCCATTCTGGTTTAAAGTGGCTCACATGAGGTTTCTAGTGCAAAGCCTTTAACAGCTCTTTAGATTGGGTGTAGCTGTCTACACAGAATAAATGAAAGACTTCTGTGACATAAAAACGTCGTTTTAAGCATCACATGATGCACATATTTCAGAAGTTGCCAACCATAAAATGGACAAGTATGAACATGCCCTCTGTTCCCGCACATGGTTGCGGTATAGGGGAGGATTGTTAGCGTCTGCTTTTTGAGTTCTCTTGATCTCTGCAGCAGTCTTGGCATTAGTACAGATGTTCCTTGCCACACCCCTGTCTGCTGTTAGGTTATGGCTGGGGCAGATGCAAAAGATACCTGGAATCCGTGCTTGTAAAAAAATTAATGTTTGCATTGCTGACAGGTCTCTTACTCAAAATCCTGTCTTAAAATAGATTTTGGCACATAGGACTCTAATCACAGGTTACGATTCTCTTCTCCAGCGTTTGTGAAGCAATGGGGATTCTTGAGTCTCTTATGCCAAGGCTGCTCAACTTGTAATTGAGCAAGTTGTAATTCAGAGACAGCATCTGGAAGGCTACAGCTGAGCAGCCTTGTCTTACACTGTCACTTTACAAAAAATCCAAATTGGTACTTTTCAGGATATATATATGGTAGTAGATAGAACTCTTATCCAATTTGTCAGTTACCCAGCATTTTCTGCAATAGTAAATACTCCAGAAGACACAGTCAAATCTGGGTTGAAGCCAGCAAGATTGAACAGAGACAAATGCATTTTAAACTGCAGATATAAGATTTCTCAAGGCAGGATAGTTATTACTTATTCCCTGTCTTGCCAGACTTGGAGCAATTCCCAGGTCATCTGGCTTAGTCCCATTAGTTTATTCTGTTCCATATTCTGCCAGTTTTAACCAAATTCCTCTTATACCAATGCCTCTTTCATAGAAATCCATGTCTTGCAGTCCAGAGACCCTTTTCAGGAATCATATATATCAGTGCACATCTGGTAACATACAGATTGCTTCAGTTAAGATAAAATAATCAAATGCACAGATACTTGGCTTGGTGTTTATGTGAAAAATCTCTTGGAATTTTAGTGGACTAAAAACTCATAACTATGAGTCAGAATATTAAGTTGCAGAAAACAAAAAAAGCAAATGCAACTCTGGGCTGCATCTGTGTACATAGTATTTCCAAAGTGTAGCAAGTAAAAGTTGCTCATTAGTCATACTGGTTTGACTCCACCTTGAGAATTATGACCAGTTCCCAACATCTCACTTTCAGGCAGGATTTAGAGCATGATCAGAGAAGGGCAACAAACATGATCATGGAGCAGGATTGTGTTGCAAGGAAAGACAAAGATAATTTTATGTGTTCAGCCTGAAAAGGAAAAGACCACTAGGAGAACAGTTTCCACTTGATGCTACAATGAAGTGGGTCAGAAATTGTGCAAACCTTGGTATTAATTTACTAGGAAGATTTTGGTTGAATATTAGGGGAGAAAAACTTCCTTTACAGAAGGGGCAGTTCAGCAGTGGAATCAATTGCCTAGAATCATGTTGGATGATTTGGGTATATTTCCACTTACCATTTAAGGCCTCCTGTGGGGATAGCTCCACTTTGGGTGGCATAAGACACCCAAGAGTACAAGACCCACTTGAGGGGTATCCTGCAAAGGACAGGAATAGCTGGTTTTCTGAACACCCTTCCTGGTTACAGGAAGAAACTCCATAAAACCAAGTCAATCGGATAGTAACAACTATAAAACAAGGAGCGGCTGAACTTCTAATGCTAAAGGAACTGACCCTTATTAGGGTCGTTATATGAGCTTGTTGCTTTCGTTTGGTTTGTGTCAAATGTCATTCGTTCCCTCAAGTAATAATGCCAGAGTTGGATTTAGAAGTTCAAAAGCTAACACTACAGGAAGATGAGATGAGGAAAAGGAAGTACTGCTTTTACAGTTGCTTTTACCTAGAAAATTGATTTGAAAAGACGCCTCGGTCTCTGCAATTAAAATTCCCATACAATCAACTCTAGCCACTTGTGGAGGCGTCCTGGACTATACAGAGATTGAATATTTCAGACAAAACCTCTTTCATCAAAATCTTGTTCTAAAAAGGGGGAAATTACTTGAGTAATCACGTATTACATGGAATTATGTAACTTATTAAACCAAGAGAAGTAGGGGTGGATGGAGGACAGGAGAGGGGTTTCTTCATGCATGATGTTGTACTATATGGGTCTTTGGGGCTGTGTCCTTTGTAACTTGAATCATTTATATTATCACTTTATTATAAAATAAACCATCCATTAAAAATGGTCACAGGAGGCATCTTGAGATGAGGGAATGCAGGATTCTTTACCATGCATGAAAGTGCCCACCTTGCAGGCTTCTTTGCTTCCTTTACTGGTCCTGCTCAAGAGGTTAGGGAGGCACCCGTTGAAGATGCTTTGATTTAAATTCCTCTCTGGAAATTATGACAGACCTATATTATCCCGTTCACTTCTATGACTCTAAGATAGTTGGGTATCTTGATATCTGACTTGAAAGGCTTTCATTTGAATTCTTAGGGTGTTTTTCCACTAGCACTAGAGTACCCATTAAGGATCCTTAATGGGTACTCTAGTGCTAAGTGGAAAACACCCTTACTGTAAAGGGAAGCACTGTCTAGACATATCTTTCCACCTTGAATCTTCCTGACTATACAGCTTAGTGAGAACAAAATGATAGGAGTGACTCCCAGAAAGGTGTGTTCAGGTTTGTGTAACTAACAGTAGGATACTGCAATCCAGATTATTTGATAACAATAATCCAAAAAAAGAGGATTGTTACAGAAAAAAATCCCAAATGTCATTTACATATTTCCTGTTTTCTTCCTTTTAACTTTTCATATCTTTCTATCTGCTTTTTAGTTAGCAGCCGTAGGGATAGTTTTGTATGTAAATAAGCCCAGAATAATTTGGGATTCATGTAATATTTTGGTACTGAGCATTCATTTAAGGCAGCAGTTCTTAACCTTTTCTTTGCCAGGGACCCCTACCCCCCACCTTGCATCCCCCACTGTCCCCCCACTTTGTGTCCTTGCCCATCCCCAACCAGACACCCACCCAATGCCGCTGCTGGCCTACCATAGACCCCCTGTGGGACCTTTGCAGGCCGCTGGGATGCCCGGCCCAGACCCCATATTAAGAACCAACGATTTAAGGCTTTCTTCTTCAGCAGACAAGGCATACAAGTGCAGTTGCATAGGACCTGTAACTTACATTCTTAAAGATTTGGTCAGTTTACTAGTTCTTTCCATGCATTGCTAATGTTTACTGGGTTTTAAATACCATTGCTCATTTTGTTCCAAAATGGGACATTTCTACAGGCTGCAAAAAAAAGGAAAAAAGCGTGTTGTAACTTCAGTAGTGAACAACTCAGAAATTCCAAGAAGAAGAAAAATGCTTCTTTCTCTCAACACAGATGTTGCTTCTGTTTGGGCATTTTGCAATATTATTCTTAGCCATCTCAGCAAAACCAGCAGATTTTATCTGTTGCACAATTATTTGAGCTGCTTAGATGGCAAAGCCCAGAAGGAAATGCTCTGTGGCAATTACTCTGCAATATCTCTGTGCTAGTGCTCACCCTGAAGCTGCCACTAACATGAAAGCAGAGTCACAACAGATCTGCCTCTGGACACCCTCCCCGCGTGCGCCATCCTTCAGGCTAGCGTGGCATTGGTGGTGTCCACATTTCACCTGATCATGGCACTTAAAAGTCTGAGTTTATGCTGCAATCAGACCTGCTTATTGACAATGGGTAGCTGAATGCTTTGAACACCCTCCCAGGTGCACTCGAATGGTATGCAGGCATGTGCAGGGTGCAGCATCAAACCTGGTTGAGCTGTAATAAGTTACACAGACACAGACAGGTACTTAATAGAGAGAAATCTTAAGTAGTGCAGATCAAAACTTTTCTCCTATCCTATCTCATTTATAACTTATCTTTTTGTCTACTTTCAGTATGCCACCACAGGCTGTTCTCTGACGCTGCATCATACAGAAAAACCAGAACATGAAGACATTTGTGAATACCGCCCTTACTCCTGTCCATGTCCTGGCGCCTCTTGCAAATGGCAGGGCTCATTGGAAGCAGTCATGTCCCACCTAATGCACGCGCACAAGAGCATTACAACCCTTCAAGGAGAAGACATTGTCTTCCTTGCTACTGACATTAACTTGCCGGGGGCCGTCGACTGGGTGATGATGCAGTCATGCTTTGGCCATCACTTCATGCTGGTGCTGGAGAAACAGGAGAAGTATGAAGGCCATCAGCAGTTCTTTGCCATCGTTTTGCTCATTGGCACGCGCAAGCAAGCGGAGAATTTTGCGTACAGACTTGAACTGAATGGCAACCGCCGGCGGCTGACTTGGGAGGCCACACCACGTTCTATCCACGACGGTGTGGCAGCAGCGATTGTGAACAGTGACTGCCTTGTTTTTGACACGGCCATAGCACACCTTTTTGCAGACAATGGGAACCTTGGAATCAATGTGACTATTTCTACTTGTTGTCCGTGATATTTCTGTGTTATTAGTAAGACCACATTGTTGCCTGGACCTAGAGCTTTTATGTTTTCTGGCTTTAATTTTTTTAAAAAAACCCAAAGTGGTATTCAGCTATAGCCCTATTCAGATGTCCACCCTCATGCAGGATAACCATCATGTAAGCCTTGGTGCTGCTGCTTCCATCATCGTGCCCCATGAACCATGGCTTAGATGTGTCTGTGTGTATCTTTATTGGTCTGTACACACAGACTCTACCCACTATATGGAACCTCGCCTGATTCTCAGTTGTGTGAGGGGGAAACTCAAATAGGACTTGTGTCTTCATACTTAATAGGGTCCTTTCATGACCTCCTGTTTTCTATTCCCTAGACCTACCTGAGGAGGTTTCAAAAAACATAGGTAACAAGGCAGTTACGCTAGTTCAACTTGTTAATCCAAAAGGAAGTTAAGATTTATTTTTAATGAAATTCTACTGAATGTTTGTCTGTTCCTTTTAAAAAACAACAACAAAGTTTTCTTCAGCATATAGCTTTTTTTAAAAAAAAAGTATGGAAGTAATTACCCCAGAGGCAAATTTCCTATGTTCAGGGAGGCAGTCTGTACCTGAAGCAAAAAAAAAAAAAGAGAGAGATAATTCCTGAGTTGCAGTGTAGCTTTATGTAGAATCCTCCTTGTATGTAGGAGCATTCCGAATTGTGGTCTCTTGCGCAGTGTGATGTGGTGCGTTCCATTTGTATAACTTCAAAACTCCAGTTCCTCACTCATAACTTGCCTTCAAGTGAAACAAATGGGAGAGGAAAAATCTGAAATGAGAGTTTGACTTTACCTGAAAGGGGGCTTTAATTTTTGACATGCAGGAAAGGTTTGGAAACATTCAAGAGTTATATAGCATGACACAGACACATAGTGACTACTTTACATGTTAACAGAAGGTACTCTGTCCATTTTTGTTTCTCTTCTCTGTCCCTTTAAATAGATATGTTTGCCCCATTACTAAAAGAGAGTTCTGTGTACACCTGCAAAATGTTTGACCCCCTCCTTCATCTATCCATCTATTTCAGCAAAAGCTGAAGAGGCTCAACATTTATGCAGGATGGCAAAAAACCAAGCTGTGTTTTGAGCACTTTTAAACTAGGCTCCATCTATAAATATATCTGAGTTGTTTACATGTGGTTTTCCCCTTGGGAAGGCATACTTGGCATTAACATTGTAAATGCAGTCTTAGAGTAACACAAGGAGAAGCAATATGTTGGTTGTCTTTTTCGATGTTGCCATATTTAGTTTATAAAAAATACTTTGCCAAAAAAAGTGGGCTGTTCACTTGACCCAGGAAACTGCTGCCCATTGGGCGTAATGCTACTCTGAGATCCATGCTGGAAGATACAGTGTGTTTTTAAAAGTCATACTGTAGGTATCTGAACTGCATTTAAGGTTCAGCTTATCTGTGTATTGGTTCTCTCCCTTTAATTATAGAGCTAGCATATGAAAAAAAGGCTAGGGTTAGTTTCACAGAAGGAATTTCATCAGATATAGTAGGTCATACATGTAACACTGCTGAAATTCTCTCTTCTGTACAACTAGTAAAGGAATAGGAAGTCTGTCCTCTTTTCCATGTGGTATCTCTATATAATTTCTGCTTTAAACGACTATAGTAACAGGAGCAAGAAGAAAACATGACCATGGCTGCAGAGAACTGCTATTAATCCAAACTTAGAAAGTGCAGGTTGATGTAGGTTTATATTTGATCTTGGTACAAAACTTTCTTTCCCCCTCCATTTATTATTTGAATCCTGCTTTTATCTGCTGCAGGAAGCCCAAGATTATCAACAGAATAATAAACATAAGAAATACCACAATGTTTTTTTTAAAGGATAAAATGTAAAACTTTCTAACTTAGTCTTCAACAACTGCAAAACACAATCAAATACAGTATCAGAACAATGTGAAATCTAATCTCAGGGCTGGCGAGACACGCAGCTTGGCTCTAAAGGCCATTTGCAGGGAGCTGAGACCAGGTGAAGTTTTTTCCTTTAGTATATGCTTGAGGAAGCTCAGAAACAGTTGGTGAAACTACCGTAGATGCTGGCCTAGGTGAGTTGTGGCCTTATCCGCTAGGGTACCTCTTATATTTTTGTTTCTGAACCCAGGCTACACAAAACAGGACAAGATTTTTTTGGCTCCTGCCAAAGGCAGCAGTTACCTGAAGAACTGGTGTAGATAAAGACAAGGAATGAGCTGGGTAGGCCAGTCAGCAAGCCCCAGGTGTCTCCATTGAGTGGCTCTCACATATTTGATAAATCTGACCTGTCACTTGTAATACTTCAAGAGCAGTGATAAAAACGTAAGATCAAGCAACAGCCTATCCAGCGCAGCATCCTGTCATACAGTGGCCCGTCGGTTGTTTCTGGGCATTCTCAGACTTCAACCTGCTCTTGGTTCCCTGTAAATGGCCTTAGAGATATCCTGCCTGTCTCTAGGAAGGTTCCATCAGCTACACTTTCAGTAGGTCCTGTATTCATCCTGCAGCTCTTTGGCAATTGTGTGTTGGTGCAGCTCTAAAATAGTACATTATTGTGAGGAAAGCATGCCTGGTTCCATCTCATACATGACTACCAGTTACCTTTCTCCTCACTCAACATGTTGATTGTGAAGAAATAGCCACAGAAGAATGGCATGGCAGAGTTGGCTGAGGTATAGTTTTACACCCACTTACTTGGGAGTAAGCCCCATTGTACTCAGTAGACCTGACTAAGAATTTGTAGGACAGCGCTACATGGAACAGTTACAGATCAGGAATTCTGTGAATTCACTGACCCAAGACCATTTCTCCCCTAGTCGGATTTTTAAAAAAGAAATAATATTCCTCACCTCACATAGGACCACGGTGTGCGATAGAGACATGATTTTTCTGAGTGATATGACCATGACCATCTGCAAGTTGCTTGAATAGTTGTCACTTGATATTCTTCATGTTGTCATTTTGCATGGACTTGGTCCACAAATCTAGACTGCAAATAACTTGATTTTTTTCCCATTGAAGTTCCTCATCTGATGCACTTTAAATTTTTTCCTCAAAGACTTTATTTTGAACTTTATGGATTAAGAAAATGGTGACACTTTTAAAAGCAAAGTTTCTCCTGTTGTGATGAATCCCCCCTTCAAAAGTCAGGATGGTCTGTGCTTCATATCTTCCCTACCCTCACTGTGCCACATTGTTGGTTCTTGCCAGATGCTCACCAGCACCATCTGTTTGAGTATTAGAGTCAAATAACTTTGTGCAAATTGTTTTCTGAACTGCCTTTATTTCCAGTGACTTTATACTGAAGTCTCAAAATCTGTGCTCGTCTTATTGCCAGAATAAATTCGAGTTTGTTATCCTTTATGTGTACATGAAAATTAATTTTATTATATTGTATGTGTGTCCTGTTTGTAAAAAGGATGTGGGTCCATAATGTTAACTCATTTCGTGGCCCTGTTCTGTATCCTATTCAAAATGCCTTCAGCAATCATAGCACCTTTCCATTGGATACCTAACCACCTTCTGTTATTTACTGCAACCTCTATTTCCAGTGTTTTAGTTACTGCTTTATTTTATTTAGTTTTAGTTTTGATGCTTCTGCTTTTAATCTGTGAAGATAAGATTCCAATACTTTATATCTGGTGTAAAATTAAAGTCATATTTATTTACTTATTTACTTACTTACTAAATTTATAAACCACAGATTTCAGAAGACTCTACACAGAAGTTATAAACACAAAACCTATCCTGAAATAAATTATCCTGAAAGTCATCACGCCTAATACTCTGAGAATTCAGAACTCATAGAATCACCCTTTTAATCTTTATACAAAAAAACCCTTACGTTTTAAAACCTACAGACAGCACTTTTCAGTTTGTAAACCACTTCACAAAATAGTAGCAGAATTCCAAAAAAGGACGAGTCCCATGAAACAAATTGTATTTAATATTGAGCCTCATACAGAATGGCTAATATGTGATCCTCTAAGAGTTATGTAATTATAACACCCTTGAGCCTATTTGCACTTAGGCCTCTGGTATGCCATTAGGACAGCTCCAGTACAGATATTCTGTACCAGAGCTGTCCAAATTGCATACCAGAGGCCTAAGTGCAAACAGCCCCCTTGTTTCATTAACCATGTTGGTTAGGGCTGACCCAATCCATTCATTAAACATCAGTGGCCTAACAAATTTCTTCTTGTGTCTGAATTCATAGCAGAACTGATTGACAGCTGTACAATTACTTTATACAATAACTTTGTGCATCATCTTCAAGGTACATATTACTTTTTGTAATATTGTCTGGAAACCAGAATGTCATTCTGCTTGTTGTCAAATGTAGGTTGATAGTACAGGAATGAAAAAGTTAAGAAGTTTGGTTACGTGGCTGAAACTAAGGCTGTTTTTGAACTAGCAGCCAAGACCCCATTAGGAACCCGATAGATACTCAATTGGTATGGATCTGTTGTGTACTGTCCACACACAAAACCCCTTAAGGATCCCATTAGGACCCCATTCTGAATGTTCTGTCTGTACCCCCAAGTACAGGCCCTTAAATCCTGATTAATGGTAGACCCCTTTAATGTCTTCAATCTGGTCTTCTGCAGTGAAGACTGCATCAGAGGCTGTGCTTCCCCCACAATGGGGCAATGGGCTCCAGGGATGGGATTAGAGGCCATCATTTGCAACGGGCTGGCTCTGGTTCTGCCCCACCACTCACAACTATGTAGGCCCACATGTCCTTCATAGCTGTCTATGAAGCTGAGCACAAACTTCATAGCAGCTATGTAGGCAGCTACGAAGCCCTGCTGCATTGGTAATTCCTGTTTTAGAGACACAAACCTTGTTTTGTGCTTATTATTCATGGATGTATAGCATGAGCATGATGCATATTACAGCATCCTTGGCTGTGTCTCCAGGGCACATGCAAGATGCCTTAGAGGGGCATCCAAGTCTGCCCATCTTCATAGCACTCTCCACTGAAAGAGGCATGAGGTTGTGTGGAGGGACTTGGGTGCCCCACAAGATGCAAAAAAGATCAATGCATGAAGAGCAACCCCTCACATTTGAACTGGGTCTTCACCGTGGTAGAACACTCCCACAAAGGCCTACAGCACCTCCACATGCCTTGAGGGTGCTCTGCATGTACAGGTATAGAGAGCTGAGAAATGTGGCCTCAAGAAACTCCTTGCCAAGGCAACCTGGGGCTGCAAGGGCAACCTGGTCGAGCAAAGATATGTCTCCAAGCCATTCCCCATTCAGAAAATGGAAGCATTCGTTTTGTCACAACTACTCGGAGAATGTAACCACTAAGATACAATTGTAGTAGAACAGAATGATTAGGAGGATGATTTTCTATTAGGAGACGAAGAAAAAATTGATGGAATATACAAAGGTCCTTTGCTTCTAGTCTTTCCCACCTGCGTGAGATTTGCGAGCTATCCATCTCAGCTCATGCCCATTTCCTAGTAACATCATTTAGGAACCAAGAACTAAACAAAGACAATTTTGGTTTGATTTTCTGAAATCAAGGCCACTCAAATGTGAACCTCCAGCGATTATTTGCTATGTGTCTGTCCTCATGGGCAGCAGAATGCCTGTGTACTAACGGCCTGAAGTGCCACTTCTTAGTTGTGAACTGTTTCAAATTCTTCACACCTTTCAAATAGCTAGAATTAAATGGTAGTGTTGATATCTGTCCAGGATGTGGGGAGGAAAGAAACCTTCTAGGGTGTGTATCTTCAAACAAGAGAATGTGTGAGAGATTTCCGTGGAGTCAATTTACTGGCTCTTCAGCACTGCAAGACCCTAGAATTGAAGCTTTGGCACAGGAATCTTTAAATTGTGACACTGTATCCCCGGAATAGCTACTGTACATTCCAAAAGTGACCTCATTAGGATATCGAAAGCAGTGTGCCAACACAGCATTGCCTGTGGCAGCTGCTTTTCCTTGTCACTTCCTAGAATGGTGTTTGAATTTCACTGCTGGAGGACTAGCAGAGGGACAAACATAGATGTGCTCATGGACAAGCATCACCTTTTGACCATATCCATATGGCATTTCACATCGGTGATTGCTGAACAGAGCCTACGACATGAGAAAAGAATGCCATAACGTCCTCCACAGTGTTTCCAGTCCAGGATATGAACTATCTGTGCAAGCAGAGACATTGCCAAGTCTTGCTGACAGCACAGAGTGCCTTGTAAAAACATTAAAGCTTTATAATACAGCAAATGCAACTCTTGCCTCGACCATTTTGCTATCTGCATTTTCGTTTGTCCCCCACAACCACCCACCCCTACCCTGAATGTGTGCAAATGACTGCCCTTAAAAGCATTGTGACTGAGCACAACTGCATTCACAGTGCCACAAAGGTAATAATTATGGGCAAGTTAACACGGTGAGAATGGAGAGGTTGACCTGTATTCAACAAATATGTTGCCATAGTTATGAGCAGTTCCAATGTTCAATCTGCTTTTAACATCCTTAAAAAAAAAAAACACAAAAAAACTCCAGTACATGCAAACATATGTTGTTGCTGACTTTTTCATGCCGAGTTTTAAGAATGACTAATGCTACATCAGACTGAATTGTTATATAATTTATCTCAATTCTAATGCCATTCCACGGGACAGAAAAATGTAATGTACTGAGATAGAAATTATTTCCAAGACTGCATTCAGACATGGTCAAAACCCCCTAATTATTTCTTAATTGCACCTGATTGGCCAGACATGATCACAGTGCTCTTGTTACAGTCATGAAATACAGGCTCAATATTATTGGATTATCTTGATTCTAGTGAAAATAACTATCATAGCATAATATCCTGTTATTCCATAATTGCAGCTCTGTCCAGATTACTGCCCGGGAAGTAAAGCAAGAACTCAGGGTTTGATGTTGCTACCCAGGAATACTTCATGTGACACCATTCATCACCTGTATGGTGTAATGGGAGGGACAGGGCATGTGGAAAGAAAGTCTTGCAGCCGTAGCATCATTCCCATGCTGTGGCAAAAGCTAAAATGCAGACTATCGTCTCTGAAAGTATAGGATCAGGTACAGGATCAAAGTTTGATGGAGAGGGCGTAATTCTTATGGATGGATCTTACAGTCAAGCATACTGTTGTCCTCATCACACCGTAAGCCTGTATATTTTCCCAGTTCAGTGTGAATTTCCCATTATTACAAGTAAGAAAAAGTTGTTTTTCATCTTCATTTGCCTCTCTTCTTGGAGTGCTTTCCAGACTAGGGGAATCAGACTAGTTACTGTGTGATTATTGTGTACTACAAATGTATTGATTTCTTTGCAATATAAAACATTCCCAAGGTGAGGTACCAAAATCATAACAAGTAAAAAGCAACACAATCATAAAAAGTAAAAAGTAGGCAGGGGGTTGGACTCGATGACCCTTAGAGATCATCTCCAACCCTATGATTCTATGAACACATAGGCAAACTTCTTTTTTAAATTCTTAAAATTTCTTTAAGAATTTCTTTTAAAATTCTTAAATTTCATATACAGAATTTTAAAAAGAAACTTTAGGTTTAATCCAGAATTGCTTTTATTGGGGATTGTAGATAGTACTATGGATAGCTTAAACTCCTTAATTTTGTATATGGTGAAGGCAGCTAGACTATTGTATGCACAGAAGTGGAAGGAAGAAGAGACAACACCAGGAGAAGAATGGCTAATCAAGATGACGGACTTGGCAGAAATGGATAAATTAAAGAACCTATTAAATGACAGAACAACTGATAAATTTGTGAAGGACTGGTCCCCATTTATTGAATATCTTGCAGAGCTTGAATTAACGACAGATGGGTTCGAGGGAAGACAAAGAATAAAGAGAAAATGAAGGAGAGATAAAGATGTAGAGCAATAAATAATGGATACATAATATAGAAGTCAGAAAAGCGGAGGAAGTTAAGGGAACTTTAAGTCATGTAATGACGGAAAGATTGTGTAAATTGTTTTTCTTCTTTTTAGCTTGTGGAAAAATTTTAATAAATAAAATATTTTTAAAAAACACATAGGCAAACTTCAAATGCAAAATGCCAGACGTTTATGAGTGTGATTACAGAAGCACTAACAAGAGACAGAGCCTTTAAAAAACATTATTCTGTTTAGCAGGCAACAATTATACAAGCAGGAAAAAAACGTTTTATATTCATACGTCCTGAAATCCAGGGATGGAAATCATGCTTAAGCACTGGATCTATTAGTGAATAGATTAAAGGGTTAACAAGGCAAATAGAAAACAGCTACTATTCCTTATCTAATATGTTACTATTCTCCACAACGTTGCGCACCAAGCCAACTAGACGTTTCCGCTGCTCTGATGCTGGAGCCCGGGCATCATTTTGCATAACTAAAAGGGGCGGGGCTTCTACGTCATAGTTGATTCTGCCACCGAGGCCTGTGCTGTGGCCCCGTTTCCCTGGAAACGAGAACGCAAAACAGTCTTCGTCACAGAGAGCGTAGAATGCTGGTTGAGCCTGGGATTTTAAAGGGGCCGGAGCCCCCGGCGGGGTTGTTCCTGCCTACTGTGCGCTATGGAGGAAGGAGCTTCTGGGAATCCAGCAGGAGAGAATGATGGAGCCCGAGATCCAGGTGCTGCTTCAGAGACAGGGCCCGGGAGCGTCGGTGCCGGAGTAGCTCGAAAGCAAAGCGAGGGAAGGAAAGGATAGAAGGTTTCAACGCTTCGCTGTGTGGAAGCTCGTCGTGAAGGGCGGGAGGGAGGGGAGTTGCGTGCCACGTGGAGCTTAGGAGGTGGCATCAATGAATAGGCTCCTCGATATGTGTGTGTGTGGTGCATATGCCCATACATACAACATAAGGCACATCTCTGGCCGAAGATTTTCTAAACAGCATTTGAATCATAAGGGAAGGGAAACCTGATCTCCCCCCGAAGTTAACAGGGCTGCACAACGTTGCATGCAGATTTTTTGCTACTGCATTTTTATTATTATTTTGGTAGCAGTCTCTGGAATGATTTAAAACGATGTGGCAGCTCCTAAGAGGGTTATCAGCCATTTAGGAAAAGAGACGCCACTCTCTTCCTCGTTTTTCTGCATTCCCAAAAGTAAAGGAAGCAAAGGGGAAGTGAGATAAACTGTAGCAGCAAATCCATCATGTTTCTCCACTTGGGTTCTCCGCTTGTGGACTGTCGCTACAGAATTTCATGCAGAACGTCTAGCATGGGGAAGATGTATTAACTTGTGTTCTTTGTGGATAGAAAAAGCTAGTATCTAAATGAATGAATATTGGTTCCTGTTTTGGGACACGAAGCAGAGAGGGCTCAATAAATGGAACATCACCACGAAATCTTAGGGAAGTGTTTAAAATAGTTTTCTTTACGCCTCGTTCCCCTGAAAAATACATTCCCCCCAATAAGCTGGAATTACTGCTTGGTGGATTCCAATACTTTTAATAGGTGTGTAAAAGAAAGCATTTCAGCAGCTACTGTATACACTTGCTCAAGTACCCTCTTCTTATTCAATATAATTGCCCAATAAAAATTGATATAGTACAGTTTTGAAGCTTGATGAGAAAATAGTGTTTGCTGGCCCTTTACAGTATTAAAATATTGTTCTGTTGCCTCCTCAGTCTTCTTCCTTTTACTACTAGAATATTTGATACACTTGAGCTGTGCCTTTGGAATGGCTTAGTAGGATGGTTATAATAAATTATGTTTTCTGTATTCTACATGCATTTATTTTTTCTTTTGATTTTTATTTAATTTGTAAACCATGTAGAGCCATTTGAAAAACATGGTGTATAAGCCAAATAAACATGTATTTGCTTGCACTACACCCCACTGAAAGCAACTGGTGTCCCTATATAGATTTACTTGGAATTATATATTACTGAATGCAACTATGGCCTATTTCCAGTAGGCCTTTCATCACTTTACACTTAAAATCTTACTGTTTACCCAAAGACCAGAGGCTGTAATGGGATGACCCTTACTGGAAATCAGCTTACCTGTCTCTGTTTATGTTCAACAGACAGCAGAGACATTGGGAAAAGAGATCCATCCCCAGAACCTGGTAGTTCAGGAAGGTAAGTAAGTTGGGCAGGTAAAGGAAGAAGAGAGCTAGCGGTGCAACCCTAACCCTACTTTCATGATAGCAAACATCACTGAGGAAAAAGCCAGGGTTAGGATCACATGTCAGTGATATCAGCTGTGACAGCTAACAAGCTTTTGGTGTTCAATGTCAATGTGTTTTTTGTGATGAAATAACTATACCTGATGTGGGCAACCCTGTAAAGGTCACATACATTCCACCATGTGAGGGTCAAAAAAAGTACTGTCTGGTTAACATTACTTGTCTCCTCAAGAGCAAGTGACTTCAGATGAGTTACCCTAGTTAGCAGTTTCCCCAGTTAAGGTCTTTTCCCAAACCTTGGCAATTTACACTCAACTAAACTTGACGTGGCAGGTAATGCAGTTTCTATCCATATAATGTAGACAAAGATGGAGAGAATTATGTTATAGTTTCCAGTATTTAAATATCAGCAGCTATGGCACTGATCCATACCAGCCCATGCTGCAGCTACAAAGAACACATGAGTTTTGAGGCCTGATCCCCATGCCTTTAAGGGCTAAGAACAAAAGTTCTTAGCTTTTGGGGATAGTTTTCAGTGCCTTGCTATGGTGTACTGCTGAAAGGTGCCCCTGGTAGCCCCAAACAGAAGGCATGCTGTCTACGTCCCTTCCATGTCCCAATCACACTGGTTATGGGTCTTTCAGAGATCCAAATTAAGGCCTCATGTCTCATGCACACATAGATGGTCACATAGATCCACACTAATGTGCAGATCTATGAGGTCCAGAATTGTACTGCACTGACGATTAATCTGCATTAAGGGTCTATGCAGAAAAGCCCAAAGCACCCCTATTTGATTTGGGTTTTGATGTTACCTCATGTCCTTCTGGCTTGATCTTCCCTGGATTGTATTGATGCAGCTGCTGAAAGCAAAATACTTGGACTAGGCAGCAGGGTATGTTTAAATATTTAGTGAAGTTATATTCTTCTCTCATGTTTTTTGCTGTTCTTGCCCAAATATTGAATTCATTGTAAAGCACTTTTCCCTGTCACAGAAGCCCTCATGTTATGATTGCTGGCTTGGCCATAATTCTTAGTAGACAAATTACTTGGAAATTATTTTGAAGCAGCTCTTTATGGAATGTCTGGAATGCGAAGGCCTTCTGCTTGAGAAAGGGGCCCTTCTCAATTTAGAGGAGGAACCAATAAAGGCTTTTTCACTGTGCTAAGTAACAATAGTACAATGGTGGCAGTGAGGGAAACAAAAAGGTCTCAGCTGTGAGGTATGGAAGTATTGTGGTATTAAGGTTCTCTGGGGATCTGATAGCAGATCCCTTTCCCTGGGAGGAATATTTGTGCTGATTTCTTCCCATGTTTGTATATGCTGATTACTTTCAGCAGCTGTTTCAAATGTGCTTTAGGTCCCTGGTAATATTTCTTCCACAAATTACTAATTGTCACTCTGTACTTTCTCAGGAATATTTCACTAACAATATTTGGACATAGGAAGGAGGAGAAAAAATGACCTTGAGTTAAGCCAACCTCCTAGGGACTATATGAGCTGAGGCAGTGCAAACATTGTTTTGAATGTTTTACACCATGTCCCTCTTACACGAGGCCTGCCTTTGCCAGATAGAAGATGCTGTTCCTGGACTACCCCTCCTGGTCACCATGCCAGGCCATGTGATGTAATCCGTGATTACAATGAAGTCATCATGATGTCATCACTGCCACACCAGGCCACTCAGCAAATCTGACCCTCATTAGTGGCTGTTTTATTTCTTTAAGATATTTATATACCACTTCCTATTAAAATATATTCTTGATGTGGTTTACAAAACATGGAGCTGGAAACATATAAAATCATAATAGTTTTATTAAAAATCTGATTAAAATCAAGGGTGAGGAAAACAAACAAACAAACAAACAAACATACATACATTCACTCTGGATAGACCTGGGTAAAAATATCTATTTTCAGTCAATGACTAGAAACCAGTGTAGTCACTTTCTAAATATCAGAGGGGAGACTATTCCAGAGGTACCACCACAGAGAAGACCCGACTGCAAGTAGTCACAAGACAGGTTTATGACTTGAAGGTGCCTCTGGATTTGTTACTGTCAATCAAGACCCATGAGGCAGTGACAACCAGGAATGCCTACCTCCATCTCTGATTGGTTTCCCAGCTTTGCCCTTTCCTGCTTAGGGATAACTTGGCCACTGTGATCCATGCTCTGGTAACCTCCAGATTGGACTACTATAATGCACTCTTTGTGGGGTTGGCCGTGGAAGCAGCCTGGAAGCTGGAACTAGTGCAGAATACAGAAGCTTGACCGCAGATGGGAGTTTCTGATCAGATGCACATTGCAGAGATCTTGAAAGATCTGCACTGGTTGCCTGTTTGCTGTTGAGCACAATTCAAGATGTTGATGTTAACGTATAAAGCCTAAGCTTGGGGCTCAGTTATCTAAAGGAATGCTTTCTCCCATACAGACCTGCCTGATTATTGAGATCTCAAGGAGATGGCCTTCTTGTAGTTCCTTCTCTCTCAGAGGTGCAAGGGGCAGGGGCACACAGGAAGGCTTTTTCTGTGGTGGCCCCTAGAGTCTGGATTACCCTCCCTCTGGAGCTTTGCAAGGTACCGACATTTTTGGGGGGTTTTGGTGCCTGGTTAAAAGAGGTCTTGCCAGGGAGGGTGGGAAGGAAGCAGGCTGATATATTAAAGATGTTCTAAGAATATTTGTTGTTGTTGTTTTGACCCACCCTGGTTTTTTTTCGATGAATAGAAAGAAGATAACATTCAGCAATTTGCAGTGCCCACAGCAAGACCTTCCTTGACAATCTTAATGATCTCATTGGTCTGTACTGAGGAAGGCAGTCCCAAACATAAAACCTTGAATTTGACCCAGAAGCTAGCTGGCAACCAATGCAAATGCTTAAGCAGAGGTGTAAAATGACGCCAGGGCATCTCTCCAGCAGCCCCTCCAATTGTAACCCATCCTGAACCATGTGGCATAGGGCAGGATATCTATATAAGTAAATCTATAAATTCTTTGATAAATAAATGCTAAACTGAAGGCAGAGGAGTGTGGCATGGGACAGTGACTAGATTGTCCAATTAGGACATGGATGCTTGGGGTCCCAAGCTACACTTGTCCATGAATCACTAGTCACTGCCTCATTGGCTTATTCTGCAGGGATGTTTTGGATGGAAAGCAGAAGAATGAAGTTCACTTCTCTGAGCCCTTGGGAAGTAACATATCAGCACTGAAACGAGCAAAAACGTGTCTCTCTGGAACAGATGCTGCAAGTTGGTTCCTTCCCGTATACTATTATTTAAGCTGCCAGAGGAATCCACCCCACAAAATTTAATGCAGGCAAATGGAACCTGATGTTCTTCCAGATGCTTTTATTTGTGAGCATTGGCTGTGATGATAGCAACTGGAGTCAAGCAATATCAAAAAGGCTGCCGCTCCTGTGTTAGTGGTTTCAAGTGAACAGGGAAGGGGAATTTGACTGTGGAAAATGGAGCATGAGTCACACTGTGCAGAGGTGTCCCATAGCCACAATGTGAAGATTTTGAGGGCATAAACACCAGAGTGCCGAGTCCTTTGAAGAGCAGGATCTGGATCAGTTGCTTTTCTTCTTTTCTCCTAAAGGCAAAGCCTACCTTGAATTATCTACTTCTCCTGATGTTGGCTGCCTTTTCCTCGGGTGAAAATGTTTCCTTAGCTCTCTTTTTGTTTTTGTCTGTGACACTTTTATCTGGGATCAATAATTAGTGTATTTTCACCCTTATAAGGAAACCAGATTCATCTAGCTCTCAAAAGTAGCTATATCTGTCGTCAGACAGTATCCTAGATGAATTAGGACCAAACTGGCCAGATCTGGACTATTTTGCATTTGGATTAAGTGAGTTCCTAGCATGTTTCAGATCAGTAGCATGTTTCATTTCACAAAGTGAGAACATGCAAGTAGACTATCTGGGATGGAAACCATACTTTTCTGGGTGTAAAGGCTTCCCATTTCCTTCCATTCAGTGACAGACTTCACTGTGGGCATTGTACTCAGGAGGCTGAAAACATCACTGTTGGAGGGGGTAGAAAGTATAGCACCTGGCATCTATTTTCTGGTTTCCTTCACATTGTCCCGTTTGTGCCTTTAACAAAAGAGAAGGTGCAGTGAAAATTATGCTTCATCTGCCTTGGGCAACACTCTTGTTCCACAGTTGGCTGGCCATCACAGTCTACTCCCAAAATGCATGCTACCTCCTTTCTCTCCTGTCCTTGTAAGAAGAATGTCTCGTCTTGCCTTCCATCAGCTGAGCTGAGCCATTCTGAATATGATTCTAATCTTTGTGAGGATGAATAGGATAGGGTTCTGACACCTGATTCCTGAGCTGGACTTCCTCATGAAAGTCTTGTTTTGCACACACCCTCACTGACTCAGCACAGACAGGAGAAGTCTGACAGGCATAGGCTTTAAGGTTGCACCAGAAAAGAAAAGAAAGAAGTTCCTGCCTCTCTGACTCAACAGATTCTGACACAGAATATCTATCAACTGCATACCTCTTTCGTTGGTAACAATTGTCTTGTCTCGTGAACATCCCTTCAGCTTCCATGTGCTCCTGTTTCCTGAATTTGATTCTTGGACTTTCCTGACTCTGGCTTCTGCATGTTTCTTGGCTCTGAATTCCTGGCTTCCATAATTTGAACACTTGGAAGACAGTAACTGATCGTGCTTCACTCTGGACTCTTTTTTCATTAATTGGAAGCTTGATCTGTGTTTCTCAGAGTCAGGATACTACTAATTAAAGACTTAATAAAGATTGCTGCCTTATTCCAAGTTTCATTAGTGAGTTCTGCCTGTTTTCTATTGTGCCCAGTTGTGAAAGGTTAGGGAAGGACAATGTCTTCTCCAGTTTCCTTCCTCTCCCGTCTCTGCAAGGAGAAAAACAATGCATCCTCCATTTCCCTTTCTCTTCCACCCGGCAAGGAGAAAGACAGTATATCCTCCAGTTTTCTTTCTCTTTTGTCCCTACAAGGAGAAGGATGATGCACTCTCCATTTTCCTTTGGCAATGTGCAAGAGAAATGTTTTCATTCATTATGGTGACTTTTATGCAAAACCAGTACTGTACTTCATTGGTTCTTGGGCAAACAACACAGTACCACTGATCAGCCTTTTTCGGGAGTGGGCAGGGAGTGAGAGTGCATGCTGGCCGTGGTATGCCTCAGCTGCGCCTGTCTGGGGGCACATTCCTCTTATCCCAACAATAACCTGCGTTACCATCGACTTTGCCATTGGTACCTTACAACTTCATTGTGGGACACAAGCCACTGTGGATATCTCATGAGGAGGTGAGGTCGAGGCCATTTGCTGACCACTAACTTCACTATTACAAATATTAATCCTCTCACACATTCTGCCTTTTCACTGTTTTGAGAGCAAGCAGCACCCCCACTGCTCGCTGATTTGGAAAAAATCGCAAAGTAGCACAAAAATGCAATTACAAAGGAAAAGTAGTTGAGACTGGGCTTTAAAGGAGCTCTACTGCATGATAGATGTGGAACTGAAGTTGTTCTTGGGTGTATACAGGCTGGGGGAGGAATGAATTGACACCACCACTAAAGGAATCCACAATCTGATATGGCAGTAGCAAAATATGGAAGGTGAAGTTTGACCTTCCTGCTCCTGTGAAGTCAAGATTTGAAGGAGGGGGCTGCATACAGTCACTAACTACACAGGGAAGGGAATTTCATGAAAAGTGGAGAAAGGTATGATTTTCCCATGCAAAGCACAGAAAAAACAAAAAATGAGAAAGAGCAAATCCATTTTGAGCCAATATTATAATACAAGTGTGGGAACGACCTGAACACAAATTCAATCCTTCTTCCCACCAATGCAGATTAACCCTACATTTATATATGTTTTTAAATGCAGAGCACCTGAAAACAATGTGACAGACCTGAAGGATAATGGTAGCAAAGAGATGGAAGCAGAAGAAACCTCAGAGGCAACAAATGCAGGTACTGCTAGTTTAGGTGTGCAACTTTATCTACTTTTTATATCATTGTGCAGTTTTATGGCTTTTAAAACCAGTAATGATTTGCTTGTTTTCCTGCTTCTGTATATCATCCAGCTGGTGCCTTTTCCAGGCATTTTCTTAAAAGTATAAAAATAGCCATGGAGGCATCAATGCAGTCAGTCAGGAGTCAGCCCCATCTTTGTGGTACCCATCAACAACAATGAAGAATATACCGTATTTTCCTGCGTATAAGACTACTTTTTAACCCCAAAAAAATATTCTGAAAAGTTGGGGGTCGTCTTATACACCAGTAATACCCTCACCCGGGTCCTGCTGGCCACAGCTGCCAGCACAAAACTGGGGTGCAGCCTAAACCGAGCCTTGGACTTGGGGAGAGACAGCAGCCTTACCTGCTAATCCCAATCATCTGGCTTGTAGCTTTCCTTCTGGTGCTGACATGAGGAAAAAAACTTGCTAAAGGGAGCGAAATATGAAGAATCCTGCCCTCATTTTGCTTTAGCAGAGTCTGCCCCTCTAGCGTGAGATTCGTCTATGGTCCAGTAGGGGAGGGGTTGAAAGCAGAGAGGCTTTTGAAGAAAGAATGATGGCAGGATTCTTCATATTTCGCTCGGTGGAACACCCCCTCCCCTACAGAATCATAGCCGAATCGCGCTAGACAGGCAGATTCCAAAGCTGCATTGCAGCCACAGATCTTTATCAGAGCAAGGTTTTTCCCTCTGTCAGCGCCAGAAGGAAAGCTACAAGCCACATTCTTGGGATTAGCAGGTAAGGTTGCCATCTCTCCCCAAGTCCGAGGCTCAGTTTAGGCTGCACCCCAGTTTTGCAAAATCTCCATTTTAAGTAGAAAAATTGGGGGTTGTCTTATACACCCAGTCGTCTTATACGCCGGAAAATACGGTATATGGCCCCGCCAAGTGAAGCTGCAGAATTACAGTTTGCATGAGCCGTGACAACTTTGATTAAAGGCAAGGGATAAAGAGAGATGCAATTCACCAACATGATATAAACTGATGGGAGTATGTGTGTAAGCCCCATGCCCTCTGTTCATACATGTATGATGAGACCCCTTCTTAGGATGCGTTCATATACAGAAGAAGGACATCAAAGGCAGCTCCGAGGTGGTTCAGAGGTGATACCATCACACGTGTGTGTAGCCATCACACTTCAAATGCACTTTAAAAGCCAGGAAATGCACTTCCAAAGTGCATTAAAGCTGTATTGGAGATTGGATGAGAATTGGATAAGAACACTCATGCCACATTCTACCACCCCTTTTTTCACTGTGCGTGAACACAATCTGGTCATGTGTTCATTAGCTTCCCCCCTAAGAGGACTTCTACTCTAATTCAGATTTATGAATGTGGCTAGAAGTAATCCCTCAAGAAAATCCCCCAAACAGGCACAGCTGGAGGGATTAGGGATGTGCCTGAATATTCGTAACATTCGTTTTTGTATGAATTTGGACATTCATACACCAATTTAATGTTACAATATTTTTATGTTGACATTCATATGAATATGAATATTTTGGACATTTGTTAAACTGGGAACATGGGAAAATGGCTGTGCCAGGTATCTTCAACAGATCTAGAGTGCATTCAACATGGATTGAGAGCATATTAAAAGTGAATTTAGGTCGGATTTGACACTTTCAGAGTGGACTTGTTATGGGATAGGTGTTGGATACTTATCATGGATACATATCAGCGGCTTTTGATACCATTGACCATGGTATCCTTTTCGAGAGACTACGGAGTTTAGGAGTGAGAGGCAATGCATGGCACTGGTTCTACTCCTATCTCCAGTATAGATCCCAGATAGTGGCTGTGGGAGATACTGTTTTGACTCCCTGGGAACTCACCTGTGGGGTTCCTCAGGGATCGATCTTATCTCCCATACAATTTAACATCTATATGAAGCCGTTGGGAGAGGTTATCAGGAGATTTGGAGTAAGGTGTCATCAGTATGCAGATGATACCCAGCTCTATCTCTCTGTACCATCTGAATCAGGAGAGGTGGTTGAAGTGCTTGACAGGTGTCTGGAGGTGGTAATGGGCTGGATGAGGGCGAATAAATTGAAACTGAATCCAGACAAGACAACGGTGCTGTGTGTTACAGGGTCTCGGGTCCGGGTAGTTGGGAGATACCCTGTCCTTGATGAGGTTGCAATGCCCTGGAAGGGACAGGTCTGTAACCTGGGTGTACTCCTGGACTCCACTCTAACACTTGAAGCTCAGGTGGAGGCTGTGGCCAGGAACGCCTACTCCCAACTACGGCTAGTCCGGCAACTGAAGCCTCTTCTGGATAGAGACGACTTAGCCACAGTTATCCATGCTCTGGTAACCTCTAGATTGGACTACTGTAATGCACTCTACATGGGGCTACCCTTGAAGACGGTTCGGAAGTTGCAGCTAGTGCAAAATGCAGCCGCTAGAATGCTGACCGGAACACCTAGCCGGATGCACATCACACCGGTCTTAAAAGAATTGCACTGGCTGCCAATTCACTACCGAGCCCAATTCAAGGTTTTGACTCTGATTTATAAGGCCCTAAATGACTTGGGCCCCAAATATCTAAAGGAACGCCTTCTCCCATATCAACCTGCCCGTGCCTTAAGATCAAGTGGTGAGGCCCTCCTGGTTGTCCCACCACCTTCAGTAGTGAGGTTGGTGGGCACCCGGGAGAGAGCCTTTTCTGTGATGGCCCCCACACTATGGAATAGCCTCCCCCTCGAGGTGCGTCAGGCCCCTTCCTTATATATATTTAGGAGGGCAGTAAAGACGCACCTCTTTGCCCTGGCCTTTGGCTGAGCTGCTTATGCCCCCCCCCCCCCGCCCAGTACAGACACTGTCATTTTAAACATATTGTATATTGTTTTACACGTGTGTGAATTTTTAATGTCTTTTAATGTATATTCTATTTTAATATGTTGTTACCCGCCCAGAGACCTTCGGGTATGGGGCGGGATAGAAATGTAAATAAATAAATAAATAAATATCAGATACATATTTGTTCATATCAGATAGTCATACGAATTCGTACAAATACATTCGTACTGAATAGAATTTTACCACATTCGAAAGGATTTATTCATTCGAATATGAATATTCAAACATTCAGTTCATTATGAATCAAATGTCAAAAAACACATTGGTACACTAGGCGGAATGAAGGGATGTGGTTAGGTTCATAACCAAACTGATTCTTCCAAAAGAACTTAGTTTACTAGATTTCATTCAAATTCCCTAGCTAACTTTATTCTATAATTTGGGATCTAAAAAAATACATTTCTTTCTACAGACCAGGCTCTGAGGTCTGTGTGGGAAATTTTCTTGATTGTATTGTTACGTGCAGAGGGTCATCTGGCATCAGGTGGGGAGAACTTAGCCCCTAAAGTACATCAAGTGTCTAATGGCTGTTTAAAACACAATTGTTTGCTCAGGATTTGTTAGGTACTGATGAGCTGTCCCTTAACGGGCTGTTTAAACACTGCTTTTATCTCTTTGATGGAGGCAGCAGAACTCTAGGGGTCCATCGAAGGCCCCTAAAGTACAGTATACCAGGCACAACACTAAGGTTTCTTGAACACTGATAAGGCCCTGTTGCCCCACCACAGCCTGAAAAAAATGGTTTGCAGCGGGTCACAAGCAACTATGCATATAGGCCAGCACTGGCCTCCACGCGCAGTTGCAGAGGCTGCCCAACATGATCTGTAAGCTGAAAGTGTACGCGACGGCCTTAAAAATCCAATTTTGTAATCAGATCAGGCGAACCTAGTTTCGGTCTTAATGCTTAGATGTAAAAATTATCTTCTGTTCCAAGCAAATGAAAGGAGGCCAGAGGTTTCTTGCGGCAGCTAGTTTGCCCTCCATACTGAGTGCCCTAAGTACAGTATAGGAAGGCCTAAAGAGGTCACCATAGATCCATTTTCTACAAGAGAACAATACACACAAAGGCAGAATAAATGCTGCTGGAGGCATTATGCAGTGTTAGTATAAGCTCTAATGAGAAGGACATTTCGACAGAATTGTTCAATAGGACTCTGTGGTCATTGGTGGGCTATTTTGTCATAGGCTAGGAAACCGCTGACTTACATTTTCACTTAACCCTCATTATGCAGTTTGTGGACAATGGAGTTGTTTTGTATCCCGTTTGTTTTTAATCCCTGCAACTAAACCGTGAGCAGCAAGGGGTGCAAGTCACTGCTCCTCTGTGTCACCATTCATAGGCTTCATTTGAAGCCCTTGGGACTCTGGCAGATCTCGCACAGGAAGGTTTGTTGGGAAATCTGTGAATGGACACATACTAATGAAGAGGCTTCCACCTCCACTCATCTGCACCAATTGCTTTGCAAACCATGTAAGGTTTTGTCCTGATTCCTGTAGAGATTTTCCCTAGGTGGTATCATAAAATTGTAGTACATAATCACCTTTCTGAAACCGCATTTAAACTTTTTAAAAATACAGAGGATTAAATAAGTCAGTTCCCAGTCATTTGATGATGCCATTTCCAACATAAGAAAACCTGTGAGAGTGTTAAAATAATACAGCTGATACCCTTTATTTAAAAAAACAAAAAACAAAAACTGATTCTTTGCAAAAGCACAGGGTGGAAGTTTTGTGTATATTCTGGCATGTCTGTGCCATCGTATTTTGAATATTAATGTGGCTTGTGTGAACAGGTTCTGAAGATCACCCAGGAAGAGATAAAGCAGTTCCCGTTTCTTCACCTAGGTAAAGATAACAATAAGAACAACAACAAAATGTTTTGTTTGTAATGATTACTACTTCCATATTCTGCACGCACAGGATGGGAACATAACTGTGCCAACCCTTAGGGGTCAGTAACTTCTGATAAGTCAATTGATCTTTTTTATGTGTCTTCATTTCTTCATTTTGCATCTCAATCCCAAGTTTCTTTAAAAGAGTTCAAGGCAGCAAACACTTTTTTTTATTCTCCTCTATTTAATCCTCCTAACATGTCTGAGGGTTGAGAACATAAGAGGAGTTCTGCTGGATCAGACCATAGGCCTCCTAGTCCAGCATCCTGTCATGCATAGTGGCCCACCAATTGCTTCTGGGCATCTCAAGCAAAAGATGAAGGCAAAACCTTCATCTGCTTTTTTACCCTTGCAAGTGTCTTTTTGTGGTATCCTGCCTGTCTTTTCAACTGGGAGACAGTACCTAGACATCAGTTCTAGTAGCCACTTGTCTTTTATGAACGTGTCTACACCTTAAAGCTATTTCACCACCTCTTATGGTAGTAAGTTTCATAGACTGATGAAAAAAATACATCACTTTCAATCTTAACTCTCCTGCCCATCGGCTTCATAGTGTCCCTGGTTCTATTGTTGTGTGATAGAAAAAATAATTATTTAACTGCCTCACTCCTAATCAGTCAGTGGACTTCCAAGGCTGATTTGAACACTGAAATCTCAGACCCTAGTCAAACAAAGTATCCACCATGGCGCCCTGGATGACACTGCAGATTTCTCAGAGTAGACTGGCCCTCCAAGGCTGCTGTCACATTTTATAATTTTAAAGGATGGAGGCCTTCTTGAGTAGTTAGAAACCAGATGCCAAATAGGTTTTTCTGAGGGCTTTCCTGCCTGGAAGGGGAATATCTTAAATTCAGATAATCCCACCACTGAGTTCATTTCCACCAAGAAACAGACCCAGCCAGGCAAAGATTATGACAATAATGCCCCCCAATGCACTGGTGCCATGGCCACCTTCTCAAGGCCCTCCAGCCACCGCAAAAGGTAAGCTTCAGCACAGCGAGGGATTTCACTGAAACTCTTCTTTTACCAAGGGACCCAGAAGACCTCAGGAAGCCAATCTGGCCTCGGTTCCTTGAACTAGAGATCTCATCATTCTTTGCATTGAGGGGTGATGGAAGTTGTAGTTCAAAAACATCTGGAGAACCATTGTTGAGTACCCCTTCCACAGAAACTAACTCAGGGGTTTTCAGCAGACATTGGGCCTTTTCACACTTGGCCATATTCTGGAACATATCCTGGAATAGGAACCTGCTGTCCATTTGCTAGCGTAGATTATGCCAGGCCCCAGGAGAGACAATAGACTCCCATCCTGAGATAAATTCCAGAAAATGGCCAAGTGCAGAAATGGCCAATGCCTGCTAACATGTGTTCTTTAACAAAATAATTTCAGTAAGGCATGGATTGGGGTTCCCTTCCATTGGTGGTGGTGGTGGTGGTGATAATAATGATGATGGGGCAATGTTTTCCAGTCATGTAGATTCCTTTTTAAAGTCTTTTTTGCTTTCAATCCCTATGGCACTTACCACCTGCATTTACTATTAACACAATTGATGGCTGTTGCAACTGCACCAAAAATAGGTTTCTTTGAAATTGATTCTGCTGAAATAAGAGTAAGCATATGCTGCTTGTGTTAAAGATAGAAATCCCATACCTTGCATATGTGTTTCAGATGCTGTCATATGTGTTTTACTTCTTTAATAACATTCAATTGCTTGCCGTTGGCTTCAAGAATTGACTGATTTCTTTCTGCTTAGATCTTCTCATAAAGAGAGAGAGGAGGGAATGACACCCAGAAGTCCAGAGCGAGGATCAGATATCACTTCCTTAGATGGATTGACAGATTTGTCCTCACAAGGGACTACAGAGGAGTTAATGTCCAGCACAGGTACTGTGTTTTAACTGCCTCATGTGAAAGTGCACTTTGGATTAAGAAAGATATCATGAAGCATTGCTATTTAGAAAGGCACAATGAGGATGCAAAGGTACTTTAGTGTTCTAGGTAAATTAGCTTAACTCAGTTGTACAGCATAAAAAGACTACAGCTGTTCTGACATTTGTTGAGTGGAACAGCATCTTCGACTTTGCTTGGAGTGGAAATAAAAGGTTGAGCTTTGCCTCTGAAACAGAGATAATGAACCTATGATCCCTCAGATGTTAGAGTAAAAATGCTATTATTACTACTCATTAGATATGCTAGCTGGAGCTTCTGGGCTTCTCCAAGGCCGCATTCCCATTATACACTTATTTCAGTTTCAAACCGTTTTCAATCCTCGTAGTTCCCACGTCAGGTTGGCTTAACACGCTTTCCGCGTGTTAAATCGCCCCAAAGCATTGTAAATGTTAATCCTCATTTCAACAGGTCTCACTCCGGTTCGTGCACTTGAAACGTTTTACATTTTTTACTCTGGGAACCGTTCCGTGTTAAGGGATGAGAGTTTTCCTCCCCCAATAGCTTGCTTCCAAAGCAAGCTGTAAAAATCCACCCCTTAAAGCAGCCGCTACACTGTAGCAATCCAACCACTTCACACCTGATAACAATGTTGCAATTTTGAAAGTTCTGACCTTTAAAAAAGGGAAAAGGGAGGACAGCAGCCCAAGTTTGGGTGAGATGTGTGAATGTTTTAAAGGCTGTGACGGTGACAAGCGAAGGGGGCTTGAGTTGCCACTGTTGCTCTGTGCCCTGGGCAATGGGGAGAGGAGGGGAAAGAATCGCTGGCTGCCCGCTGCCATTTTTCCTCCATCCAGGCAAGCGGCAGCCACCCAGCTAGGCTCCGTGAAGGGGTCCCTTATGGGTGGCGTGTTCACGCCAGGAGGAAGAGGACAGGGCAGCCCCAAAAAGCAGCTTTTTAAAAATAGCCACTTGAGTCCCCCCTTGAGTCACGTACATCCTCAGAATCCAGATTGAACGCGATTCTGGCTGAAAGTAATGGGATCAGGCAAATTCGCGTTTGCATCCGGTTCTGTTATTTCGGTTTAGGGAAACTGAATTAAGCTTATAATGGGAACGTGGCCCAATAGTCTTAATGCATGAGCAGGTCTCTGTGGGAAAAGGTATGCCTTTAGTCAGTGAAAGCCAACCTGACAGTACAGTCAGGTATATGCTGTTTCCAAAGCCAAGGTGAGAATCTCCTCACTTGGTGGGAAACTGAGCTCCGCCCTTTGCTTTCGATAAGACTGTTGATGAGAAATCTACTGTGCGCTGTCTTAACACCTCTGGCAGTGTCTCTCAAGAGGAGCTATTTATAAGGAGAAAGGCTTTAAGGGAAAGAAGGTAGACAAAATAAATGTAAAGCCAAACTCAGTTGCAGCTGAAATCTGCCAAAGAGAAGATTAAGAAAAATATAGTAATAACATTTTTGTTGCACCTATAGTTATTCAAAACATCCCATTCTGGAATCCTTACAAAGGTTCTGTAAGGTTTATCATTGCTAGGGGTGACCCCCACAAGGTAGACTGCTGCCCCCTGGTGGGAAAGGTAGGGGCTTGTTCCCCCCTTTCCCCACATCCAGCAACAGTCACATCCCTAGTTATTGCTCCCTTTATTGCCAGTGTAGGTTGTCAAACAGAAAAGGAGCTTGAGTAAGGCCATATTATGAATTCATAGTACACATGATATCCAACTGAATTTGCTCATTCATAACTCAGTCTCAAGGCCATGTAATCCTTTGCATTATTTCCTTAATCAATGCCTTTGCTGGATTTGTAACCTGTTAATACAAGAAACAGAAACAAGGCATCAGGACACATTGCAAATTATGAACAGGTTCACATGGCATTACAAGTTATAAAATCTGACTTTCGTGCTACAATAAAGCACCGATAATTAACACATGTATGACTAGAAAGAAGCCATTGCCTTTATTGGTGATAGTTTTGGTAGTCACTCATATCTTAGGAAACAATGAAGAACTTGTTCAGTTTCATACTCCATGCGTTTCCTTGCAAGAGAATATTTGAGAACATTTGTTCTGAGAAGAAGATGCCTTTTAGGGTGGTCCAGGATAGGATAATTGGCCGTTGAACAAGCAGTTGAAGTTTTAACACTGAGGCACATCTAGCTGTAACCTCAGAGAAGAAAATGACTGGGCCCTCCCTTCACCTTTCCCCACTGCCTGCTGTTTGACTAATCCTGACATCTCTGTCACTAGAGAGAATTATTCAGCGCCTTTGTCTGTAGCCTACACAGCCCACACAATAGAGGTTAGTCACTAATACATTTTGTTTGGTGCCTACTTAGCAAGCTCCAAGGGCTATCCTGCAATATTGGGAAGAGTAAGGCGAGAGAATTCTGCACTATACCAGTTAAGCAGGTAAGCAGTTGAAACATGTTGCTTTCCCGATGAAAGTTTCATTGGCTTGCTCTTGCCCAGACATGCTCTGCTGTGGCCCTCTGAGGGAGTTGTTGTGCAGGATCATCTGGAGGGGGCCAATTAAGCACCCCCCTGTTGCCTAACAGCTGACAATGCTCTTGCAGTGCCACTACTGAGGAGTTCTTTCCACCAGGCAATAGTTAAGAACCGTATTCACTTTTATACATCAGTTTTAACTATGGATGGAAATTCAGGGGGTGTACTGTGGATCCCACTCACTTCCATATGAAGGTGGAGTGAATGATTCTCATTGGTCCATTCACTGATCATGACAGCACGGGTGTGCTGTTCACACACCTACCATGATGTGAGCAAGGGGAGCAAACCTTTTCCCCTGGTTCATTGTTTCCACCTTGGGGCTCCTTGACTACGGACAGAAAGTAGCCATGAAAACTGACCATTTTCCTTTGCTCAGCAAAGGACAACAATGGGCCAGGCAAGTCCAGACACTTTGCCTTTGCTTAAGTCCCTGGATGAGTGCTCTTAGAGTCCTCCCCCCAAGAGGTTTACAAGTAGAGCACTCTACAGAACCCTAGTAGTACACTTAGAGCTCTCAAGATACAGATCATCAGGATCTTCCACCCTTGGGAGACTCTTTGACCACATGTGTGGCCAGAGAGCTTTTGCTGCCATCTCACACCAACCCAAGAGTCCCTTGCAGGTGCTATTTATTTTAGCCCAGTTGTCTTCCACATTTACATCCTTAATTTTTTCTCATTGGTTTCCCCAATAAGGGATTGGTTTTTGATTAATTAACTTTGAGAGGGTTTTGACAGTTTCTTTCAGGTTGGACACTTTTTCAGAATAGGCATAATATCTGAAGAGAGATTTGGTAGATGGATCAAAGATAAGGGTGGGAATATCTCTGCTTATGCAAACAATGCAAACCTAGAAGGTTTATTATTGAGTTTGAGCATAGTTTGCTGCCTTGCTAGCTGGTAAATGCCTATTTCTATTTTTCTTTTCCACTGCTTAGAAGCTTCGGGCAGAGCAGATAACAAAGGAGCTTGTAGTTTGCTTTGAGACATAAGCTAATTATTCAGCTTGGTTACACATATTTGTGTCTACTGAAAGGGAGGCGTTGGATACCATTGCTGCGGACATGTATGAGAAACCCTTAGGAATATCGGTCTCAATGCAGACAGACTCAAGCTGGCTTTATGACCATGTCTACAAGGAAAAAAGTATGTAACAGACCTATTAAAATGCTTATATTTTTATGCTTTTAGATATATACACCAAGGGAAGAATTCACAGTTATAGAATTAACCAAGCCAGAAAAGAGAAATCTGCTTTAGTAGGAGCATACTAGGGTAGAGAGTGCCCCTGCCAAAGATGTTTCCGCAACCAACCAGAATATGGGATGAAACCAAAAACTTGCACAAAATACAGAAATATTAGGATAAAAGTTTCCCTTCTGTAGCCATTCACATGACCTGTTACTGTTTCAACTATAGGTGCTAGTAACTGAGACTTTTGCACTTACCCCTGGAATGGGATAGTGTGAAGCTTTAGCCTTCTTTTGGACCCTCTCTTCCACACACTGAAGAGAGAGGCCCCATCCACACTGCTGGAGCCGCTCCATCTGCATTGGACAGAACGTAGCTAGGTCTAGGCCATCAAAATGCCCAACTTGAATGGGATACCGGTAGACCTGTTTCAGTAAATCTAGTTGCATTCCTGGGGCCACTGGAACAGAACAGGGGAAAGTCTGGAAGAGTGGATGCCTCCTTGTTCCTGTTTAGCAGGGGGACAGATTTCACTGGGGCACCAAATTGTGCTGCTGAAATGGGTCTCCCTAGGGCTGCAAGGCTCGGAACCAAAGTTCCTAGTGATTGGAAAATCCAGAAGCTGGCTCCAAAGATTACACAGTCTTGTTCTGGAATAAGGAAGGGCAGTCCTGCCATTGGAACCACTTCTACCTAGCTAGTCCTCCTGGTTGGGTCCAGCCTGGTAAGAGGAGAAACAGCATGAATTTCTGTCTTTTCTATCATTTGTATGGGATTTGAACCCAGGTCCAAAATATTATTTACTGCACTACATAATATACCTGAAGTATTTACTGCAGCACGTGTTAAGAGTGGAAGACAAAATAACTTATTATGCTAACATTTATTTCACTCTTTCTCCATGAAACATCCATACTATGGTAATCTTTAAGTTAGAATTCCAGACTGCGTCATGGGGAAGCAGTAAAAATTTTTATAGAAATTTGATCTTATGTGATGCAGCTTTATAATAGCTTAGAGTGGCAACATGGAATGTAGTATTCTAGCAACTTCAATCTGCTTCTAAGCATAATTCAAAGAGTTATGCCTGTGCGGGTTCAGAGGACTCTTGAATTCCACAAGAATCTGTCCAAATGTTACAAATTTTGTCTGAATGCATTTAGAGATCAAAGCCTTCCTGGGTATGGCGTCCAGGTTCCCTTTGGATGACTCCCTTGCTGTGGCTTCTTGCCATTCTAAGCTTCATCTTTTTGCTCAAGGAGAGAAACAAGTAATGTTTCTGCTTTTTTTTCCAGTTGCAGAAGAAAAGAACAAAAAGCTTCCTCCTGAGAACGGTATACTTGCCCTCAAAACATCCTCAAAGCACTACCTTTAGTCTGAGCAAAACCTTTATTTCTAAATCCCCAGAAGAAGATGAAGAAATAATTGGGTGTGACTCTGAATGGTTTGCCCCCTGCAGCAGCCATCATGAGAAATCTGAAACTTGCAATATACTTCGCCGTTCCTGCGAAGCTGCTTCCCATCAGTCAGACCCGATGATTGGAAGCCACACAGGGACAGCGGAGTCACTTCCGGTTGTCCTGACAGGGCAATCGGAAGCTGCTGTCTTGGCATGGTGATACCATTGCCCACAGTGGGGGCTCAGCATGTCTCCAAAGAAGTGAAGTAAAAAGTTGCTGATGGATCAGCATCTTTTTACTTCACACCAGTCAGATGCTGCACTGCTGCTGCGGGCAGAAGAAATCTGGACAGCCAAGCTGTTATTTCCCAGCCTTAATACTTGGTCTATAAAATGAAACTATTGTCACGATGCCCAGCGTTCCAGTAAGTGCCTGCCCTCTCTAGGAGTAGCTTGGCCCTGTTAGGATGCTGAGTTCGTGCAACGGCCAAGTGAATACTACAGTGTGGACACAAAACACCGGTAGCAAGCGTTTCAACAGTAAACTAAAACAAGTTTATTATTATATACAAGTAATACTAGAAAGAAAATAAGGTTCAGGTATTTGTTGGTTTAAATTTGCAAGTCTCTTAAGGCTTCCAGCTTCCCAGCCTATCAGCTCCCCTTCTTAAAGGAAAATAGTTCCTTTTTTAAAAGACAAACCTCTCCACATTCCTGCCCCCCTGACTTGCTCTGCCACAGCTCAAGCCAAGCCAGAGTACCAGAACGTGGCTCTAGATGATCACAAGGCCCAGTCCGTCCTTGCTTGACCGATCATCCAGCCTGGTCAGTTGCTAGTGAAGTCTCCCTCAGAGCCACAATCCTCACAATTGTCTCCTTCAGAAATCACTCAGCCAAAAGACCAATGGTCAGCTACTGGTCCAGCTCCCTCAGGTTCAGCTCTCTTCTGTTCCCTTCGGCTCTTGTCCCAGCACAAAGACCCCTGGTCAACTACTGGTCCAGCTCCTTCAGGATTCAGCTCTTCTGTTCCTTTCAGCTCTTGTCCCAGCATGAAGACATAGTCTGCTGTAATCTGTGTTCCTTTATACCTTTTTCCCCTTGGCCCTGATTGGCTGTCACCTCCTAGGGAAAGCTGCTGAAATAAAATGCTGCTGGAAAGTCCTGGTAGAGGTGCCTGTTCCCCTTGCCTGATTGGTGGGAACTCCTCCTCTAGCCCCCTCCAGCACTCAGATCCCCGGACAGCTTTTCCCTCCAAATAATAGCTGCAACCAATCACTGCAGCAGGGCCCGCACAGGATTTCCTGCCCTTTTTGCAGCCCCAAACCCAGGGTTTGCAACAAGCTGTTTGCCCAACGGCTGGCTATTGCAGCTTGCTAGAAGCCTGCAATGACAGAAAGCAAAGCAGTTTGCAGCCTGTACCCTGAAACCGTCACAACTATGAACAAACTCTTTTTCACGATTCAGGTTTTGTATTACACTGCCACTTTTGCCTCTCTCAAACTGACTTTCAGAAAATCGGGCTAGGTTTCAGTTTCCTCAGTGAGATAGCACCATCCATGGTATATAGGGGAGGCACCACAACTGCCACCCCATAGTACACCTCCTCATCTCCATTTTGGAGCAGGGAAGCATTCTTGGGGCAGCACCTCAAGATGCCTCAATTGAGGGTAGTAAATTTGTACCTTCACAAAATAGTGCCTCCATCAATGATCACGCCTGGAAATGAGGTGGTCACCAATGGTAGAGATGTAGTGACAGAAGGAGCATTACAGGGCATCTCGCGTGTAAGCAGCCTCCGTTTCAAAAACCTGCAAAATGGATCCAGCCAGGAACACTCTTTTTGTTTACCTATAGCCTGAGGTAAAATGTATGTCAGGTCTCCCTCCCTCCATTTCCCAACTTTTTATTCCAATACAGTCTTTTGGGTGTCTTAAGGAGTCATTATTTGAATTTATTACCTATTCTTTATTCCCCAGAAAGAAAGAACACAAAGGCATTGTAAAAACTATATGAACATAAATTGAAATGATTAAACTATTATTTAAATACGATACTCAAATGGAAAACTGGAGCTTCACCAACACAGCGCTTACTTAATTCACGTTATTTGGATAATCCAAAATAAAACATGGGTAATCTGGAATAAAATGTGTCTGGATGTGCTTTACTTTGGGTTTTCCAGATAATGCAGATTAAGAGCTGTCCAGATGAAGGTAAAAGGATACAGAACTAAGTGCAGTATTGGTCAATCAGCTGTATTTAAACTCTGGGGGCTCCCTATGCAAATAACTGGCTGCTGTGAGAACCCAGGGCAGTTTTACCCTGGGAAAGGAGTGTAATCACCCAACGTTGAAAGAAGTGTAATCTCCCAATGATTTCATGCGCCACACCTAGTAAATAATTAGGGAACTTCTGGGCAGGTAGGGGCACTTGGAGTGCAGATGCCCTTCCCCAGAACTTCCGCAGTTATTCACTACCAGCCTAAGTGTGAAAAGGCCTCTGGTGTCTGGATTAGCTTGAATACTGAGCCAGTCTAGCAGAAAACCTCTTAAAACCCAAAGGCCAGAGTGAGAAGATGTATCCTAACCTAACAGTGCCCCTTAGACAGCACATCAGTTTGCAGGACTGTGTTGTCAGAGCAGAGCTTAAAGAGTAAGATTGGAGCAATTTTCTAACTGATTTTTTTCTTAATGTACAGATGTGTATGCTGTTGTGTCCCCAGACCTCAGCTGCTTAGATGTTTTGTATGACTCAGAGGTATTAAATTTTGCAACCTTGATACATTCCTCCTCCCAATGTATTTTAATCAGAGTTTTTCTACGTCCCATCTTCACGCTAGGGATGTGCAGGAAACCAAATTTCCCCATTCAGTTGGGTGCAAATCGAATGGGGAATGTTCAGCTTCATCTGAATCCCCTCCCACGAATGAAGGAACCCCCCCCACTCACCTGCCAACATGGCCGCTGTCATCACAAGCTGCTTTGAGGCTGAGATAGGTGTTCTGGGTCTGTACATGCAGCTCCCCATCCTGGGATCACCATGATCTCCAGATGGGAAGCCACAAACACACACCTAGAAAGCCTGTTTCGGCTTCACAGCAGTGTGGAAATGACAGCATATGACACAACTGTGGCCTGCGTAGGGTTAAGGGAGTGTGGAGGAGTGGAACAGTGGGCTGTGGTGGCGTCTCTGGACGCATTTCCACACTGCTCTGAAGCTGAAACAGGCCTTCCAGGTCTGCGCACGCAGCTCCCCATCTGGGGATAATGGCAATCTCCGGATGAGAAGCTGTGTCCACAGACCCAGAAGGCCTACTTGCGTCTATGAGCACAGCCAAAGGTAAGGGGCGCTGGGAGGCCCTGGGGAGATCCAGCTTTAATTTTTTTATTAGTTTTTTACAGCTTTTTAAATCCCCCTTCCCCACTCCCTCCCAAGGGTAATACATAATTCATAGTTCATACAGGTTTCATGTAAAAAGCTACTTAATATGAAATAATACTACATTGAGAAAATTAAACGTAATTTCTATTTTTCACTTTCACCCCTAAGCTTATTGTCTAAATGTTTTAACTATCATCCATTTTTGTTTACATATTCTAATTCTATCTAAATTATTAATATGATTAGTAGAATTATCGATAGCAGTGGGATCCAGCTTTAATCAAAAGGTTTGATGAAGTTTCAGTGAATGCCGGATCCATTTGATTTCCAAATGAATAGGGCCCACGAATGCAAGCCCCTTCCAATTTGCCCGCAAATGTCAAAATTATTATGAATCCACACAAATTTCAAATGTGCCAAATACTCATTCACATCCCTACTTCACCCTTCCCAGCCAAATCAAGGCTAAATCACATTTACCACAGGGTTTCTAAATGAAAGTATTCAAAACAAAATAGGTTGAGATTTTAATTCTTTTTATTTTAGTTTCAAGAAGACTTTTTAAAGCTTTTTAAGGAATCATTGCGCACCCTCTCCAGCGTGGGGCCACCAACCGTCCTGGCATTCAGACCAGAATCTTCAAGAGCAGACATTCATATAGAGGTAACGGTTCTATTCATTCAATGCAAATGCATGCCAAATGGCTAGGGAGAAGGTAGGGGTGCTTCTGCACTGACCGCTAAGAAACAGATTTAAAGAAAATCTGTTTCCCAGTAATCCGTCCTCCCAAGGATCCGTTTGAAATAGGGAGGACGGATTCTGCCGGCTGGATCCTCTGGGTGCTGTGCGGAGGCCACAGCATCCATTCCCCAAGGCAGCCGGCCTCCCATGCTGCCAACACCACCCCTGGAGCCGCAGAACTGGAGCATTCAGCTGCCAGTCACTGTGCATTTACGCTGGCATGCAGCATGTGGGGGAGGGGCTCCGGAGGCAGACCAGCCTGCTTCCGTCCTTCTGAAGATGGTGGCCGCTGGCACATCCGGCCCCTTGCCTCTCTGTGTGCAGAAGCATCCTGCTTCCAAACAGATTGAGGCGAGGGGCCGGATGGAAGACTTATTTTTCCAGGTCTTCCCAGCGGCCGGATCTTTTGTCGGCAAGACCCCATTAAGAACGGGTCTTGCATGCCAGGGTGTGGAAACAGCCGCCTCAAAGCCTCCCGGATCCGGCATCCAGTGTGGAAGGTAAGTCTTGTATGTGTCCTGTATGTGTTTTTAATGTGTTCTTAGCAGCAGTGTGGAAACACCCTATGTTTACGTTAGGTAGTAGGTGCAATTGTCTCCATAAATAAATCTGCTCTGGTTTGGTTAGATTGTATAATTTATTGGTCTCAGGGCTGAGTACAACATTAAAAACCAAATGAAAAAATGAAAATACTAAAATAATGCAGTGCCTGAAAGTGCAGAGGAAAAGCTGTTTCCTTATTTAGCCAAAGGCCAGGGCAAAGAGATGCATCTTTGCTGCTTTCCTGAGCATGTAGAATGAAGGTGCCTGATGCATCTCAGGAGAGACATTTACACCATCTGGAGAATACACATTTTGGCTGTACATCTATAAATATATAATTCAGCAAATATCATAGGATAATCTGTATGTAAGCAATCCTTTCTGTACTTCATCGGCTGCTAAATATCTTTGCTCAATTTTTGGTCACGGTGAAAAGATTAAGGCAATGATATGCCACCTTCACACCTTATATTTTAGAAGGACGAAGGCTTTCTTTAGTCTTCGAAGACCAGACACCAACGTGTGTTTCTGGTTTTTCCAGAGCATTTCCTGGCCAGAATGGGACTATATTGCAATTGGATAATCTCAGCACTGAGTCAGTTTCTGTCGTGTCTCTGGCCGATGAGGTGTGGAGAGCAAACACACGCATTCGCACAGAAGAGTAGCAGCAGCCACAGTAGCCAGTAACAGCAAAAGTCCAAGTCCAAGTATCTTGGTTGCTTGAGAGTTGTGTAGTCAAAAGAGTTCCAGGGTTGAAGTTACCAGAAGGTCAGAGTTGGTCAATAATTAATCGCAAAGCAAGGTCACAGATTTCCAGAGCTGCAGGTTTACGAATGTTTGTCTGCAACAAAGCTTATCAGAATGTTCTGCCTTAAATAGGTGGGTCAGAGTCATGCCTCCTTTGCGGCAGGTGACAGGAGTGGATTCTAGCTGATTTGTGCTGCTGTTCATGCTCACGTCTCAGACCAGTTGGCAAAGGGCATCACCTGGCGCGTTAGGCTCAGTGTCATCACTAGCTGCTTGTGTCAAGCATTCCTCATCTTGCCTGACTGGGTAGCCTGCCTGAGCTTGGCTGGGCATCACGACTACCCCTTCATCCTTGGAAGAAGGGGGGCTGATGACCGGGGGCATGACAGTTTCAACCAGAAATAGACCCAGGCAAAGGGCTGCCATCCAGTTCAGCAGCAGCACGTAGAATAGCCAACAGGGAAGGGCCCACCTTTAGTACCCCGATGACAGCCTGATACCTCTCCCCCTGCTGCTGCTAACATCCCAGTACTGCTCAACACTGGTGAAACTCTGACACACCCCGCCACTGCCGCCTCCCCCCACGCTAAATCTTACCTTTTAGCTGATGAAGGGGATCCACAAGTGGCAGCAGCACTAAAGATGGCCCAGTGCACTCCAGGCCATAGAAAGGAAGCAGAGATGGAAGGGGGATTGGCATGGAAAGGTGCACTGGGGGGGCAATGGGGGGGGCTAAAAGGGAGTAGAGGAGGAGTTAGTTTGGGGAAAGGGGGTTATGGGCCTGAAGAAGCAAACGGTTGACTATAAATTCTCTGACAACCCACTGCATTATGTAATATGGAATGGAAGCTTATTTTTGATATACCTAAAAATCCAAGAATGTCAGGTAGTTTGAATGTAATTATGAATCTTTACTTCAACCAAGCTCAGGAGAAAGGTAGTTGAAATTCAGACATTCTTTCATGTAGAAATAAGTGGTAGGTCTTTTATATATATAATGCCAAATTATCTAACAGTTCTTGGCACATCAGGAATAATTTGTTCCGCTGGTACTTATTTAATAGGCATACAGTACCTTCTTGTCTAATTTTATGTACAGGTTAGTGTATGTACTGAATCCTTAAGTAATTTGGAAGGTTCCTGCCAAGTTCTTCTTTGGTTTTGGCATGCAGAGTTCGTTTTGACTTCAGTTGGGAGCTGGGGAATCACGACTTTTGCTAACCTACTCAAACTTCTGAACTCTTTTGTGTTGTTGTAAGTCAGCACGAGTGAACACTTAAGGCACATTCCTGTGAAAGTTAAACAGTCTCACTGGCAGATAAAAGTGAATCAAATCTGGGTTTACTAGTACTCTACCGTGAATGAACGTTTTGTGACATCTAAATGCTAAAATTTAGATTATTGGTTGCAAACCATAGTGTGTTTAGTTTGTATAGGTACACACATTCTCTATCTTTTGTTTGTTTGTTTGCATTTTATCCTGCCCTGTACCTGGAGGTCTCAAGGCGTGTATCAACGTTTAAAACAAACATTAAAACAATGACAGAAAATGTTCTCTTCAAGCAGGAAGGGAAAATGTACCCCCATTTAACCGAAGGCCAGGGCAAAGAGATGTGTACTATGTGCACAGGAAGAGGCTTACTTGCTCAACTTTATTTTTAATTTTCTATATATTTCTGAGCTACCAAATAATCTGTGAGTAGCCACAGATCCCTCAGAATCACCTTTTAAGGGCAGTGAGATATCTGTGTTAAAACGTCCATCCACCATTGTGTACTAACTTGTCTGCCTGTCTTTTGTTCAGACATATGCCTTGCCGCTTTCCTATAAAATGAAAGGACCTCCCCAATAAACAACAGGCAACAGATGCTTAATAATGGAGTCTTTGCTGCCCAAATAGTGCACTAACAAGCAATATTCCAGAGAAAACATCTCTAGAATAATCACTTGTTGACTAGACAGCACGGGGCTGGCACTTTCTGTGTGTGATATAGTGAGGCGCACATTTGGGTATTTCAGCTGTGCAAAATACCCAGAAATGCATGATTGCCACCACTGTGCATTCACTGCTGTCTTTTTGGGGCCCTTCCCATGCACAGAAGAGAAGCTCTAGCATTGTTGCAGGAAAATCCATGATCAGAGTCAAGTTTTCCCAAAATCGGCTTTCGCAGCCATATAATGGGGTGATGTGGGATTGCCACAGATACATGTGCACCTCTGGTTGCTGGGTAGGTAATTGGAGCCGCTGTGCAAGCACTCTGGCGGCTCCGATTACCCTCTGACATGACTGTGACTGTGCAGACCATCAGTGTTGTCAGAGCAACGGTGCTGACACACGCGCAGTCATGGAGGGTGCTGCATTCAAGAAGAGCACTGGCCCGGGGATCAATCAAAAATAAGTGATCAGTCACAGGGGTAGGGGGTTGGCTAACATGGACTAGCAATTGCAAGTGCTAGTCAACGTTAGTTCAGCACACACCTTTCCCATCCATGGAACTGGAAAGGAAGTGCGAAAACACCCCAGTACTGTATTGTTGCCAGGAAAACTATATGGTATATCCATGTACATTAGGAGTTGCACTAACCTTCAGGAGATCTTTATCTTTTTAGATCAGGAGATTGAATTCTTTTTTTTTTCCTGTTTTTCTGTTTTGCTTCAAGTGCAACTTAATCATTGTTAATATTTTAACTCCCATGTTACAATTGCAAAAGCTTTAACATTGCCCTCTGCTGACTGTTCTGTGCAGTGCATTACAAGTACTATGGCTGTTCTTTCATCTTGTATGTGTGGGGTCAGTCTTTAAATAAGCCCATTCTCATTCATCCTTTTTTTAAAAAAAATCTACTTATGTTTTGGTTGCAGACAAAAATGAACTTTCAGGCTTTTTGCTCATTTACCTCAGAAGTGTTTAAAAGCCTTTTGATTAGGGCTGCTCCACGTACATTTTGTGATCGCTTCCTGTAAATGTGTTTTCAGTAGAAAAGGTTTATACCTGTTTTGTTAAGAATGTAAAGGAGGAAGGTTTAGCCATCGCTTCATGACTGTTTTCCTGTGCCAAGATCTACGAAGTGGACCCAGTGTTAAGGAAGTTCATTTAAAAACAATCACACCGAGATGTCTAACTTCTACCTAAGCTTAAAGTTACTAACAAAATCATTTAAGCACCTTCATTACATAGAAGGTGTGCTCACCTGTGTGCCTCTAGATCAGCAGTTCTCAGCCTTCCTAATGCCGCGACCCCTTAATGCAGTTCCTCATGTTGTGGAGACCCCCAACCACAGGGGTGGGGCAGCTGGGAGGGGAGGGAGGGGCAGCAGAAGACTCGTCATGACCCCTCTGAAGGGGTAGGTCGACCCCCAAAGAGGTCACAACCCACAGGTTGAGAACCGCTGCTCTAGATGTTTCTGAACTACAGCTCTTATTCTGTGTCAGGGCTGACAAAGAATGTTAGGATATGTAGTTTAGTAGGTCCTCAGACAGCTGTTTACAAGGCATTTTTTGTACATATAGAGAACGGACAGTAATGCCATTTGCTGGGATTCAAGAGCAGGAAAAGGTTTGTCCTTGTCTCTGCTTGAGATGCCCATGAGCATTTGGCAGACCACTGTGTGCGACAGGATGCTGGACTAGATGGTCTGTGGCCTGATCCAGCAGGGCCTCTCTTATGTTCTTACTTTTTCCTAAAGAAGCCTTGTTTAATTAGACTATAGGTAGATTTGGAGGACCACAGTTAAGCACGCCGGTCGCTTTGTATCCGATATAAATGTAAATGAGACAAAATATATACCATGAATTATACTGAGAGTTTTGTTCATCAGAATTCCGCTTGCAGGAAACAATGGATAGGCAATTTTTGACCACCTGCCAAGAAAGAGCATTATGAAAGGCAGTGTAGGAGAGCTGCAGAGAAAAGGACAAACTGGTGAAAATTACTACCTCCCTTTATTTTCTCCAGAGAAGGATCTCTGTGTCATAAATAGGTCTTCTCTCACAGAATGTCGAGACTGGATCCACCCCAGCATAAGCAGTTATCTAAAACTGCAGCCTTCGCATTCTTTCCTCTGCTTTCCAATTACCCCGCCTCCCAGAAGGTTGGGGCTGTTCATGTATTTCAGCCTATTTAAAGGAATTAGCAGGGGCTGCATGTATTTTTAGTCTAGCTGCACCGAATACCGGCTATCATTAATATTTTCAAAATGTTTCTCTCTGCAGCTTGAAAAGGACTATCCAGAAACCTGTGAATTTTGTGGCAGTGAAATGAGAAGATTTCCTTCATTTGAAAGCCTAGAAAAAATAGCAGAATATGGGCATGTAAGTAAGTAGTGGAGAAACTGCTCTTACTGCTCCCTCCATGAATTTAGGGACCAGGTGGCTACCATGTAACAAGATCTTGTTTTCTAGCTTTTCTGTTGCCAGAAATGCCGGGATCTTCATGAGTTCATTGTCATTGAGAAAAATCGCTACAGAAAGAGTGTTGATGTGCTGGATATTTCCCCTCATAAGGCACATGGGACTGAAGCAGAGAGAGAGAAAGCACGGGAAAGAGCTCGCCAAAGGTATTGCAAAGGGACTGATTTATGACTGTTTGCTCAATCCCTTGGAGAGGGTATAAGAACATAAGAGGAATCCTGCTAGATAAGGCCACAGACCGCTTAGTCCAGGATCTCATCACTATGAGTGAGCCAGTTTGGTCTAGTGGCTAGGGAGCTGGACTCTTATCTGGGAATACCGGGTTCGATTCCACCCTCTCCCATGAAGCCAGCTGGGTGACCTTGGGCTAGTCACAGCTCTCTTCTGAGCTCTCGCAGCCCCACCTACCTCACAGGGTGTCTGTTGTTGGGAGAAGAATAGAAAAGCTTTGTCAGCCGCTTTGAGTCCCCTTAAATGGGTGAGAAAAGCAGGGTAGAAAAGCCAACTCTTCTTCTGGGCATTCTCAAACAGAAGATGAGGATAAAACCTCACTTGGTCTGTGTTCCCATACAAGATTAAATCCGAATTGAATCTATTTTGGGCATCAAGAGATCCCATTTATTTTTTTATTCCTGGACTTTATGAGGACTATTCTGCAGAAATCCCCAGAAAAAACGTCCTCACAAAAACTGTTTTCGGTCTCCTTTTGGAGCCCAGCCCACATTATTTTTTTGTCCTTTGGGAACACTACTGGATTCTTTGGGGCGTAGATCTATCCTTCTGGCCAATGCCTGCCAGAAGTCGGTGGGATTTTACATCTGTGAAGGACTCTCCACACCATGCCTGCTCTGAACACACCGCAATTAGGAGAGATACAGTCGCATGAAAACATTTTTTAAAAAGAAGCCTCAAGAGATACATTGTAGCAAGGCTGGCACAGCAGGGGAAAACTAAGCCACAAGCCTCCTTTTTACAGAGGGAAGGGGAGGGAAACTGAAAGGAAGAGTAATAGCCTCTCTCCTTCCCCCCCCCCACCCCCGTGTAAGCTGTCTTTACTTTGAAAGGGAATTGCTTTGTGCATTCGGTTATTTCCCTCCCCTGTTTAAGTGCAAAACTGCTTCTTTCCTGGCAACGTGAATCGAGGGAGGGAGCTTCCGATTTGAAAGGGAGAGTGTGAAAGGGATGATTGCTTCTATTGCATCTCATTCTGCAGGGCAGGCTTAACAGGGGTTGGACAGGGGCAGAGATTAAAAGTCGTGTTTCTCCGTGCTGGTATTTTTCTTGCAGTTTGAGTGGGAATGCCAGTATTTGGATTCACCCTGTGTTATTTTCAAGGAAATTGGGACAGCCAGATTGCACACTTGGTCCTGAATCCAGATTTTAAAAGTTCAACCTGGAATTTAAAAAGTCAAGTAGGAATGCAGCCTTGCTCTCAACTTCCTCTAAATCAGTGGTTATCAACCTGGGGGTCGGGACTCCTTTGGGGGTTGAATTACCCTTTCAGAGGGGTCGCGACGAGTCTCCTGTTGCCCTTCCCTCCCACTTCCCAGCTGCTCTGCCCCTGTGGTTGGGGGTCTCCACAACATGAGGAACTCCATTAAGAGGTTGTGGCATTAGGAAGGTTGAAAACCGCTTCTCTAAATGGCCTTTAGAGGCATCCTGCCTGTCTCTCCAACCTGCAGGTGGCCTCTAGGCATCCATTCTAGTAGCCATGTTTGCTTAGGATCCACTAAGTTTTTTGGTGTCTTTCTTCTGCTTGTTTTGTTTATTTATTACATCCCATCCTGTGCTCTGAGGTCTCAGGGCAGGTTACAACAATCAAAATGTATAAAAATAAAAATTGTAGCAGTTAAAAATAGTACAGTACCTGGAGGGCGAATTGCTTCTTCAGCCAAAGGCATGGGTCATGAGGGAGTTGCAAACATAAAGATGTTCATATGGAGGTTATGGGCTTTCCAACTACCAGAACCTTTAAACATGATACAATAAGTATTTAGGTGACCCCTGATGGCCACTCAATTTTTAATTGCTAAAAAAAAAATATGCTTTCACCCTCTACCGAAACAGAGATTATTTGAAACATGATTTAACAGCTATTGTTAAATTCACAGCACGCAGTGATAGCACTTGACTAAGCTTCTAAAATCCATCTTAAAAGGTTGAAGAATAGGGAATTAATGGCTTTCATACTTCTGGTTTTTCAGACAGAAAGAGAGACAAATGGCCAAACAATTTGTCTACATGACAACAGAGCAAGAAAAGGAAGTTGTTCCAATGCATACATTTGACTGTGAGTTGCATTTATGTATGGGGTAGAAGTGTACATTATTTTGGGTTTCTTGGCACATTTGGGCTTCTGAAAATGTATTATAGTTGGAGAGCATAGAGATGTAAGTGAATAAGTTCGGATGAAAATAAAGCTTGTTCTGTCATGATTTTTACATGGAATTTTCCTGTTTCCATAGCAGTGAGCTGTGCCTCAACAATGTTTTGTCTGGCCTACAGATCAATTCACACTTGGCCCAGTAGTTCATATGGGGAATGCTCCCAGACAGAAGGCCTCTTCGCATTAGGCCTTTTTGAACACGTCTATGATGTGCTGGGACGGGGCATTCGCTCTTCTGGGGCAGCCGGATCCGCCCCAACCGTCCCAACGCATCGTAGTGCTCTGAAACCGTTCTGCCTGTCCCGAGCCGTTCCCAGCTGTCACAGACGCAAAGCATTCACACACTCTCCCTCTGTGACAGCTGGGTCCCGCCCCCAGCCTCCCCCCATTGGCTCCTGTGGAGCCAGGGGCGGGGAGGCCTATCGGGTGCCTTGCCTGGGGTCCTGTTCACTCCTCGAGCCGAGGTCAGCCTCCCGAGGCCAGCGGAACCCCCACACACCACACCCAGGGGCGCACGTGCGTGACAGAGCTTAAATGTTCAGCGCCAGGCAGCAACTGGGGGGAGGAGGATGGCCGCACTGTGCACATGTGCGCAGCATGGCCTCTGATTCACCAGGCACCCACACCTGCGCAGATCGCCTGTCGAAGCCAGGTGGGTGCCTGGCAAATCAGAGGCCACGTCACGCACATGCACAGAGTGCGGCCAGCCTCCTTGCCCCCGTTGCTGCCCAGTGCTGAACAGGTAAGCCCCACTCCCGCACGCATGCCCCTGAGGTGGGTGAGGGTTGGTGGAAATCCCGCCGGCCCCGGGAGGCTGATCTCAGCCCAGGGAGCACACGGGACACCAGGAAAGGCACCCAACAGACCTCCTCTTCCCTGGCTCCACAGGACCCAATGGGGGGAGGCCAGGAGAGGGATTTGTGAGTCCTGGGACAGCCATTCGGCCCAAACGCATCTAAGACATTTTACCATCTGCATATAGGCAGGTAGAAGACATGTTTGCAATGCGTCCTTTACCTGCCAATGCATTTGCCAAAGTGTTTTAGATGCGTTCAGGCCAAAGCACTCTACAGCATTTTAGCTGTAGTGCAAAGAGGCCTAGAGTATCTACACTTGAGGGAGCCATTTCTTTACCTGGACCACTGATCAGAAACCATATTTTCAATAGGGATCTCAGGGGTCCAATTCGGCATGAACTCACTGACACATCCGTTTCCTTTTTAAACTCTTGTTTCACTGAGTTTTCCAGTTTAGTAAATACACTCGTTATATGGAAATTTTAACCTTGACTTTTATATTTATCTTATTGGTGCTAAGGGGTTTCACTATGATTTGATCATTTTTTAACTTCATTATTTTGTGTTTTTTTAAATATTGGGAGCTATTCTAAGAGTCTGTACTGAGGAGCAGATACTAAACATCCAAAACGCAACAGGGAAACCACCTAATCCTCTCAAAATCTGGAATAAATAAAATTGGCTTCTATTATTTTTACATTTTCCAGTGTGATTAAATTACTAATGTTTAATAACATTTTCTCCTGCTTTTTGTTCCATAGATAATAGGCAGCTTCATACGATTTCCTACTGCCTGTCCCAAGAAAGACCTTCTTTAAGTGGCTGGACAAAGATTCCTCTTGAGGCAGCAGAAGAGGCAGTATCAGAAGAAATTACATACAGTGTCTCTTCCTGTGATTTCACCATTGCAGGTGGAAAGGTAAAAATCAGGACTTTAGTGCTTTGAAGAAGCATTGCTTTTTACCATTCACTTTACAGAGCCTTAAAAACATGGCTCTTTGTTGTGGTTACAAGTTGCTAAAGAAGAATATGCTCATCCATCTCTGAATAGCACCTAGCAATGCAAATCCATGCAGACTTGCTTTCATGTCAGTTCAGTTAAGTTCAGGACTTACAGCCAGGAGAGCTAGTCTGAGATTTCTCTTATAGTGCTGCTTTCAGTAAAAGGCATTCTGTAACCACTAAGAAAGTGATCCATTGCTATTCACAAGGCTTTTGTACTTAGTCTTGAATATCTGCAAGTAAAAATGTGCAAGAGAACATGGTGCCCAGAACTGTACATTTATGAATTTGGGTCTGGAAAATGACAGTTTTCCAGGCTTGGGCTCTCCTTTTCCTTTTCCCCCTTCTCCTCCTCTTGAACAAAAAGGTTCAGAAGACATTTTCCCCAATTCTCTTGATACTTGCAAACATTAGGATTCACTCCACTTTGGCAGAACCTAACCCTCCTGAAGACTGAAGGACTACTGTATCAAATTATGCTTAGCAAACTTGCATGGCATGGATCCTTTGAAACACCGTTGCTGAATGGATTTCCATACAAAGGAGTACAATGCTTGTGGCTTAAAGCAAGAGCAATTTCAGATTTCTTTCGTAACTATACTAATGTTAGATATGTTGGCAGAATGTTTATTGAGGAGATAACTCTCTACAGTAATTTGAAGTGGTACAATCCTACATGTGGTTCTCCAGCTTCAGATGGGAGCTTACAGGTTTTAGTGCTTCCTATAATTATATCTTTACAACTAAAATCTACATATTTAAGTATGTACAGTGTCTCTTCTTCATAATAAAGGCTTTAAAGCTAGAAACCCAGGGTGTAGTCACACCTTCACTTTAATCCTTCTTTGGTACATCTTCAGACCCCATCTGTCACACTTTTTTAGTCCAATCTGTTTTTTGTGTGGATTTTCCTCCCTTCACTTGTAGTTTCTTAATTCCTTACTTTTACAAGTCTCAAACTGTGATAGATTTCTTTTCATTTGTTTGCACAAATTTGCCTTTCCTTTTGCCCAGTGTGTGATTACATGCTGTTGCGTCACAGAACCTTTATCTTATCACAGTGTAGGGGGTCTTGTGATGGCAGAGAGAGGACAACACAACTGTCAAAGCCCATATCTGCAGGTGGGAGAGGGTACTCATACTCTCTGCTGGCTTTTTCAGATGGTATTTTTACTTTTGCTTGGGCAGAAGCTAATATCCTTTCTATTTCCCCCATTCACATATTGTGGCACACTGTGGATATCTGTAGAGTCCTCGGGATATACCTCTCCAGAAGAAAGGCCATGAGAAAATCAGAGGCTCTCTTCATCATCTTCTATCTGAGGAAGCAAGGCCACAAGGCTTCCTCAGCAACTATTGCAAGAGGGCTAAGCAGCCATTTCTCTTACTTGTAAATCTCAGCAATACACAAACACATACACACAGAGAGAGCAAGAGAGGTCATTCTATTTGATCAGCGGCTACCTCATTGCATAGGCCCCAGTCTGTAACATATGCAAGACAGCCACCTGGAAATCACACTCTATTTTTTCTAGACGCTACTTGTTTGAGAAATGCTAGCCAGCAGACTTAGCATTCAGAAAGAGGATTTTCCAGCTAGTGGTGCACATACACTATCCATTCCCTCTCTCGCTCCCATACCGATGCCTTGGTAAGTCCTATAGTCTATCCTCCTGTTTTGCCGTACCCACGGCTTCCAGGAAAGAATGATCAGGTACTTAATATGAATGGTTGTTCCAGAATACATGAGGAGCAAAGCAGTTGCCTACATCCTAGTGATGTCAAGATGGAGAGAAAAGAACTTAGCTCCGCAGTTCCCAAAGTTGACCAGTGTCTAACATTTTACATAAGTTTGCATGTTAACACACTCTCAGTTTCCTATCCTCTTCTTCAGGACAAGCTCCAGAGGAAAACTGGAGCAACAGTACCTGGCCAGGTATTTTACCATCATCTGTCACTCCTCTTAGCAGGTCACTGAAGGTACAACCCTTGTTCTGTCCTCTTGCTTCCCACATATCTTCTGGTACAACCATTTACAGTAAGTACCCATGAACTATTTTTTAAATATTTGTAGACCAACCATTCAGGGTATTGGCTTGATTTCTGCCTAAGAGGTTCTTCTAAAATTTTAAAATTGTAATACATAATCATATTTTTCAAAGCACATACCAAGAAAATATACACATCTGCACGTTCTGGGATACAGGGTTGTGCCACCCATAGTAGGTTATATAAAAAAGCCGTTGTGGACATTTTCAAGGCACTTTTAGATGGGAGAGATCGTAGAAGAAAAGGGTTAGGTTGCCATTCTCTTCTGATTCTTCTTCCTCTTCATCATAAAGAACATAATCATAAAGAACACTATCATAAAGAACATAATAATGAAATTTAATAGACCCATGGGAAATTATAACAGCTTTTTAACAAGTTGTCTCAATAACAAAGAACAAAGAACATAATCATTATAAAAATATTATTATTATAAATATTATTTCAGTAAGTATTCAAGGTAGGATTTATATTGAGAGTTTCCAGGGAATGAGAGACCGTAAGAGACCAATGAATGATTCCTTTGTCTCCATACCTTGAGTGATTGAGAAAATAACCATATTTCTGTGCTAGGTGGATATATCAAAGAGCGACCTCATTGTATGACCAACCATCCTTTTGAATACTATCATTTTAAGAAAACAATTTTAATCATGTATTCTTTTTCTTTTCTTGCACAGTTACTGAAAAACCAGTTCTTACAACAATATTACAAAAATTGTGTGAAATTTCTAACCATTTTTCCAGATGGTACTGCACAAATATTGTATCCTTTTCTGCCTTCTGAATGACCAGCGATGAAATCTGAGACACACAGATGTAATATTAAAGGTTAATTCAAACAAAACTAGGCATCTTTAAATTTCAAAACCATGTCAAAATTTGGCCATGAATGTTAATGCAAATGATCTGCTTTGTACTGCTCTACATTTTGAATTTATGATGCCATTGCTTTGTTAACTGGATTGACTTCCGGTCAGTTTCCAGAACTAATTTAAGGGCTGGATTTTACTTTCAAAGTCCTAAGGAACTTGTGACCAGGCTACCCAAAAGAGCATCTTGTCCATTACATCCTTATAGTATGTGTAAATTAAGTTCTTCTGCAAAAGCTCTACTTCAGGTTTCCCCACTAACAGAGGTGTAGTAGTTGACCACCAGCAACGGGACCTCCCTGGTGGTAGCACCCATGTAGTAGAACATACCACATTGCAAGGTTTGTCTGGAACCATCAGAATGGTCCTTCATACCCTAGGTTAAGATACCAGGCTTTATAGGAATATATGACCTGATTTGTCTGTTCTTATTTTAATATTAGAACCAGTAAAGGAATGTGCTGAGAATAGACCAAAAGAAAGAATAGTCATCCCTGCAAACAATGGGAGAAACTAGAAAGACCTTAAATAATAATTGTTTTAAAATGCTAGAGAAAAAACGGAGGACCCAAACTGTGTGCCCTACTAGTAATAGTTCCGTGGGACTTTTGATCCAGCAATTCACATATCCCATTGGATTTCTCCTTTCACTGTATTCATCGCCCACTATATTATAAAGGTTTTTTTTTAAAAAAGTAGGAGCTAAAGAGAATGTTAAAGTACCTCAGTTGTAACAGTTGGTGGGCCAATGTGTGAAACAAGGGCTGAATTCGCACTTAGGCCTCTGGTATGCAATTAGGACTAATTGTGTACCAGAGACCTAAGTGCAAATTCAGCCAAGATGTTGAGACTAGCTAGGATGGGATAAGAAAATGGTACCTGTCTGTACAAAAGTCTAAACATAGTTGAGTAGCTCATATAATCACGTCAATAACTTCATTTTGGGAAGGCATTTTGCTATCTGGACAGAGATTGTGCTGTTTGTAAAATGGAGTTACTGTTTACTGTTTAAAATGAGTTTACTGTTAAACTTTGAGACCAGGAAATCATAGTAGACTGAGCTTTTGGACCTTGCAAAAGAAAACCCATGGCCTTTTCACACTTGCAAGATTAGGATGGCCCCAGAATGCTCTGGCTCATTCGCACACCATGGAACTGCTTTTGTCCTGGAGCAGCTCCAACCACACATAGCTGTTCCCCCGCTTTGCTAGCTGTATAGCAGTAAAAACTGGTCTACAGCTATACTAGGAGTACCTGTGACACTCCTAGTGTGGCCCCAGATGCAGCCTTCACACCTCCTTCCAAGTGAAGGCTGCATGGAGGTGGGGCAGCACAACTGCAGCTGTGCACCACATCACCAGGCATGCATGGCTGTTGCTGGGACAGGGCAGATGCTTCCAAATGGAAGCGTCCACATTTCAACAGCACCCAGGTAAGTGCCGGGTAGCTTTGGAACTGGGCTGGCATTTGCAAAGCAAGTGCCGGCCACCATCCCTAAACTTAAAATCTGTGGGACACTGCCCCACGGAGGATAGGTATGAAGAGGGCCCCCAGTATACTACAGTTTCATAACCTCTAAAGCTAATGGTGAATTGCTGCCAAAGTCCTTCCTCTGAACCCCAGCTACCAGCCACTACTATTTACTGATACTGTTTCTCATATGCTACTAAGAATTGTAGTTCTTTTCCCAGAAGTGGTGCCAAAGAATACAAACAAATAGTGAATATTAATTGCAGTCACCTGAGAATGTGACACTGTTCGTAGGCAAGTAAAGAGAATGTAGAATCCTTATCTTTAACCAGCTATCCTTCTGGAAACCTGGCAATAATTGTTGTACAGAGGAACAAGGACACGGGTTATGTTTGTATAGTACAGGAAGACAAGTCTGAGAATGCAGCAATTCAAGCAGTGTTAGAATCCTGTGGCAATGTCACTTGTTATCATCCCAATGGAATTATATGGTATGTGAACATAAACCAGAGGAGGGGTGGGGCTTTGGATTTAATATGGGTTATATACACCTGTATTTAGTGGAGTTGCCCCTCACATAATTAGACACATTTCTATAAATTACTGTGCTATCTGAAGTACCTTAGGTGAAGCAGATGCCAGAAGGTTACTGGTTTCCCCCAACAGACAGGTGGGTCAGAAGGCAAGAAAACTAAACAAAATGATGGCTGTGATCAGGTGACATGAACAGTGAGACACTGTTAAGGCTGCAGTTCTGCACAAACCTACAGGACAATGGTTAGTGTTTCCACGGCAGGGCCCTGATAGCTTTTGCAATCCCCTAGGGTAGCGAGACTCCACATTTTCCCACATCAAAGCATCAGAGGGAGGCAGGAGCACCCTTGATGCCTATCAAAGGCAGCCAAAGTGCAGTGTGTAAGGAACAACACCAAGGTCATTTCCTCATGTGCAATGAGACCAAACAGTACAGCAAATTGCGACTGCTGGTTTCTCTTAAAGTGGCTTGCCTGGTGAACATGGAGCTTTGAACCATCTTAGTTAGCCTGGTTAAAGAGACACAGTCATTGTCTGCACTGAACATAGTACATTAAGCACATGTTAGTCATCCCTGATTTGTTACATGCCCTGAGGCCTTTTCATGCTACGGCCTCTAGTGCATAATCAGTGCACCTCTGGGGAAGAGCATACACACATCGAGTAGGCTATTACACCCTACCAGTGTGCCTACTCTCCCCAGAAGTTCACTAATCGTTGATTAGGTGTGAAGCATGAAATTGTGCTCCACACATTAACCAACGTTATCTAATCACTTACCCAAAGCATCCAGAGGTGCAACCATTTGCTCTTGCCAGCGTTCCGGGGTTGTTTGAGGTACCGTGCAAGCCTGTTGGCACCTTGGACAATTGTAGACATGACTGTGCGTGTGCAGAGCAATCACGTCATCAAGGCAATGGTGCTGACGCACGTGCAATCACAGAGGCGCTGCTGCCAAAATGGCGGCGCCCAGAGGAGTAGTGGGTAAAGGTGACTAGTGCTCAAGTGCGAGTGCTAGTCAACGTTGGGTCATTGTGCTTCTTTCCTGTCCAGCAGATGGGAAAGGTAGTGCAAAAATACCTCTGCATAGATGAAAAAGGCAGAATGGACTCAAGTGTTGAGCTAATGGACATTGTAGGGTCCACTTTGCCCTTACAGACCAGTCATCATTGTGCTTCTTTCATTGTGCTCCTTTCATCCTTTCCAATGTTTTGAAGGAAGGGGAATGACTGAAAAAGAAAGCTGAAGTTTTCAAGAGGCAAGTGATGAGGAAGTAAGCCTGGAGATTAGCTGACATCCTTGCAGCAATTTGGTTTCATTTGGCACTATTTGGGTATAAAGCAGTTTGTGGACAAAGCTATGTCCTGTACAGGCAGAATTTTCCCACCTGTTTACAGGTCTCCTCAAGTTGTTATTTTCTTCACATAGGATAAATATTACAGTTCGAGGAGGGCATTATTCAGATGAGCTTGGCAACAAAGTGAAAACGTGGAGTTGGCCGAACAACCTGCAGAAATACACTCCCAGAGTCTCATTTAAACCCGTCTTTCTGTCTTTGAACCAGAATGTTGGTGTGAGGATTCTTGCACAAGACAAAATAGCAATTTCTTTCCTCGCGATGGGAAAGCAAGCAAGAATCAATGTAGGAACAAAAGTGAAGGTACCTTTCTTTAATTGAGAAGTAGTTGGCAAACTTATGTGTGCTTATATCACAGTGGAGCAACAGTTAGTACTAGATTTGGGAATAGATAACACTTTGGAGAAAGAATGGAGGAGTTTTTTTCAAAATGTAACAAAGAGCCTACAACTTCCCAAAACACAACTGATATATCATATAATGATAAGCTTTTGGGAATGTAATATATAACAACATAAAAGTTGGGAAAAAAATGGAAAGTCACATATAAAACATTCAGTCCATGTAACAATGCGAGTAGTTTTAGTTAGGGACATGTGGAGTGCCTGATTTAAAGAAGTAAGCTGTGTTCTCATTCAAGATTCAAAGAGGTTTGAAATCATTTTGAGTGCTCACCATTCCCAAAGCTTTAAAAGAATCTGCAGTTTCTGAGGATTAAAGGTCCTGAAATGGGGATTATCTATTTTTGGATCAAAAGAGGTCTCGCTGCTGGATTTAGAAGTAATCCTCACAATTTAGCAATGGGAAAGCAAACAGGTTTTTTTGGTGGCGGGGACAGAACTATGCTTTAGGGGCATTCTGTTCAGTTTCCTGGGATCTAGTGATAAGCCCTAATTTCCTGTGCCTGGCTCTCTGCCATTGGGCTACTTGAAAGGGAGGCAAGAGGTAAAGAATCAATCAACGGAGCCTGCCGGTTGTAACATTGTAACAAGAGATCAGTGTAACAAATTGGTGGCTTCTGTCCTGGGGTTGCAAAAGTACTGCATACTTCCTCCCTCCTTCCTTCCATTCACTCCTTTTGCCTGTATCCCTGCCATTTCATGCTGCTTTGATGTACCAATCTAGCACAAAACAAAGGGAAAGTGATCCTTAATCTTCTACTGCCTTGTTAGCATGAGAAAGAGGCTGTGCTATGGTACGGTGAAAAGCAGTGAACAAAAACTGCTGCCATGATCTGAATTGGGGACAGGCTTATATAGGGGGTGGGGTTTGAATTGCCTATCCTGATAAAGTCAGGGTATGAGGATGCCCAATTACTGACTGCATGGGGAGAGGGTTCTGCTGAAGGGAGGAGAGGGGGTTTCTCCCCTACGAGTCCACATTATAAGTTGACACTGGGAACACAAAAAACCAGACCTCACTGCTGATTTCAAAAAAAAAGAAAAGAAAAGAAAAAACTGGTTTGAATCCAGATAAATTGCCCAGTGGGAACCTGGCCATAATGTACTTTGGTTTTGTAGCAACAACTCACTGAATCCCTATCAATAAGGAGTCATATGACTTGAGCATTTAGCTAATTCCCTGGTTTTCTTTCCTTAATAGCCTCTTGCTGAACATCATCCATGGCCAAAATATGTGTCAGAAGACGATCTCCTGCTGTTTGCCTTAAGAATAAAGATTCTCCGTATCTTTGCTAAATTACATGGATATTTAGACTTTCCTGCCAAAGACCACTGGACTAAACTCCAGCTTCCTTCCTATCTTTTAAAATGGACAATGAAGTTGTTGTGTCTTTGTAAAGAGTGTGAAATCAGTTCCACTCTGGACACTTTAATCACTGAGATAGTAAACTCACCAGCCTGATCATCATTTTGCTTATTTGAAGATTTCTTGATCTAGAAAAACACTCCAAAATGTTGGATCCTATGTGTGCATGAAAACATTTAAATATATGATTGATGACTCTTTCCATTATGCTGGGCATCTCCCCTGGGATCCTTATTCCAGATTTGAGCTCAGAAATTGCGCTTTGACAGTGTAGCATCTTCTTTATTTAAGTTATTTTATATTTCCTTGCTCTTCCATTTTGAGTATTAACCTCTTTTAGACCACTGTGGAAATACTTCTATTATAAATCAATTTTGTGATGTGCACTTGTTGCGGCCCTGCAAAAGCAAATGAAGTGGAATTAGATATTGCAAGCTAGTTTTTGAACAGATAATAAGTTTAAATGATTTGCCTACATGCAGGACCAGATCAAGGCCAAAGGGCAAACAAGAGCAACTTGCTCCAAGTAGAAACTTCACTGGGGCAGTAAAAATGAAAAAAAATCAAATCAAATTGTACTCCCAAACACTTTACAATGAGGGTGCAAGCCATCAGAAGTACATTTCTATCCCCCTTCATTTTTCCCTAAATTCATTGTTGCCTATATGTCCCTAATATTTCTGTTCTCCGTCTTTAAAGAAAAAAAATGTGATGACAATCAACCTCTAGAATCTGGTTTATGATCAGCTAGCTTGCACAGATTTTGGAGGGGGTGGAGGGAAACAAAGAGGGAGTCCAGACTTGTCTGGCATTTCCAACACAGAACAATTTTTATTAAGAATATGTCAAGAAAATATTTTATCTCTATGAAACACAATTGAAGCCGATACAGGAATATAAGTCTGACACTGGAAACAGTATTCACAGAGAAAGGGACTACAATTAACTTGCTGATTAACACTGCTTGATGCTTTTCAATGGAGTAGAGAATGTCACTTAATTGCCAGTGTCTTGGTGGCTCAGGGTTGATTTTTCCCCTGATGAAGCCTGCAACCCAACATGGCTGTTACAGCTCCCCCCCCCCCCCCAGCTCTCAATTGCTCTAGACTGGTGCCTTACATGCAGATTCTGCATTGTCAACCACAAAAGTTTACAACTGCAAACTCTCAGCCAAAAGAACTGACTTGGCTAGAAACCCAAAGGGAATTGGACAGAATCTCACCACTGGAGTCTTCTTCTGATCCCTCTGTCCTGTCCTTGAAGGGTACTAGCAAAGAGGGTGTGTTCTTGCAAGTACTCTCTTTTTCAGCGTGAAAAAGGGCAGCTCTTCAGGCTAAAATCTTCTCTCCCTTGCTGATCAAAACTGGGAAAGTGGGGCAGAACCAGAAGGGACAAGCAACCAGGAGACAGCCTGACAACCAGAGGACAGTAGAGGTCATATAGCTCATGGGACTCCCAATTGTACCTGGGCTATGGTGACAAGATTGGAGAAATTAAGATAATCAATAAATCTCTGTTAAACCGAATGCCTGGGAGGAGTATGGGTGCTTCTCATCAAAGGGACTGTGCTGGTTAGGCAACTAAATCAGGCTATCACTAAAACCTATTTACAATGGGCTCTCCTTTCACGCTGAAATTATTTGAGATAGAAATAAAAGGCAACATTTCAAAATAAAAGGCTGGTAGCTGATAGTCTTAACTCAGCAGATCAGTTTCTCCCAGATTTAGTTAACAATAGAATCTCCTGAAGTAAATAACTGTGATATCAAAGATAACCTTTTCAGGAGACACAGCATTGATCTTTGAATTAATCCCACTGTGGCTGATACCAGGCTCAGGTTTATCTTATCTCCCAAGCAGAATCCAAAAATCTCCCATGCTTTATGGAGGCATTTCCCCTTGGTCCAAATACAGTATATGAGAATAGTGGTGTATTGTGAGTCCAATTGGAATGGTGAAGTTGGATTGTTTTAACACATGCCTTTCATTTTTATAGTAATTAAGTTAGCGTGGTCACCGTACTCTACAACTATGGGTGGAAAATAGCTAAGACTTGCAATTCTGCACATTCAAACACATATGTGTTTAATAATAATAATCAGCCCTTTTCATATTATCTCCCACCTCCAGTCAAGAAACTGGGAAGATAGTCCCACAAACTGAAGATACATTTAAAATAATAGTATTAGTATCTTGTTCTTCAGATGATTTTTGCTGCATGGATTCTCTACCAGTTAAATCACTTTGAATTCTTACATTGATATGTGCCACTGCCAGTTCATTAGACTTACATGGACTGATTTGCCCTTTCCCCTTACACATTAGCCTGATAAACTGGGTCCTTATATCCTTGTTGTACAATGAATAGATAAAAGGATTTATCAGAGAATTGGTTTCTCCCAGAAGGTACAGGAAGTTCTTTAGTTGCGAGCTCAGGCTGCAGGAAGCACAGGTAGCTTTGACAATAGCAGTAACATAATAAGGACCCCAAAAGAGGATGAAGCAAATGATCACCATAAGGACTGTTCTCAAAGCTTTGAAATGACGGAGGTGAGTAGTTGAGGTGTCTGAGTTCAAGCAGGTTCGCTGGATCTGCTTGTGCTGCAGGTAAGCAATCCTCCCAACTGATATATGGAAACCAATCAGTGTCAATAAGGCAGGAACAAAGACGCCAAAACAAATTATGTAGAGATAATCACTCCTGGCTGCTGACAAAAGCCCGCAGGTACCTGTGAAATTGCTCTGCTGCAACTGTGAGAAAACAAGTGGCATATGTCCTACCAGGAAAGAAAGGGTCCATAGGACAGCAAGGGAGAATATAATAGATTTCCTGCTCATAAGTGTCGGATAATGAAGGGGCAGCTTCACAGCCAAGTATCTATCCAAAGAAACCAAGAGCAAGGTGAGAATGGATCCAATTGAAGGAGTAATGCTCATGCAGAACCGCAAGAGACAAAGATGTATGTTGGTGTCAAATAGCACATCCGTTGCATCATCCAAAACTTCCCCAATGCACATCACACCAACAAGCAGATCAGCAGCCGCCAAATTCAGAATGAAGACATAATTTCTGCTTGGTTTCTTCTTTTTCAGCTGACAGAGCACGACAATTACCATGATGTTGGCAGATACGATGGTGATACTCAAGAAGGAATGTACCACTGCATACCCAATACTGGGCATGTTTTCTAGGTTGTAGTGGTCGCAACCATTTGGATCAATACAAGCCTTGCAGGCATAACTGCTGAAGTCCCAGGAGACAATATCAAGCTAGCAGCCCAACAGGAAAAAAAAAATGATTAGAAAGTTGCCAAAGGGACAGTAGGCACCAAAAGATGATCTGTACAATCCACTAGGAGGGTTCTTGTGAGGTTCTTCTGTCCAACTGGATGGAAACTGGCCTCACAGATGTTAAGATCCCTGCGGTTACAAGCTTCCTAGTGACCGACTGCAAACATCTTTCCTTTATAAATAACAGGTTGCTTCTTTAGCTGAAAAAAAATAGTCTTTGAAGTTGCATGAAAGACTCAGGTGCAGCTGGTTGGAAGGCTTCAGAGAAACTGAACTCACAGAGTCAAAAAGAAAGAAATGAGTGCAGCAGCTGGGGCTGGTGGACTTGTGAAATCAATTCCTGACATTGTCTTTGAAGCAGAAAGATAAGCGAGAAGCAAACAGAACAGAGAGACGTTGTAAGCCCCTTCCACTTCTCCATTAGCCGTTGAATGGAATCCACAGAGTGATGACCATGTTCTGTGTCACTGAGGTCAAATCTTATTTGATCCAGAGAGGAAGACAGTTTTTTAAAAAGAAAAGATATCCAAAACATCGTTTTTGTTTCCAACTCACTGTGTGCTGAGAAGAAGCCACCGAAGGCTAAACTGAGACAAAATGGTGCCTTGGGGATGTACTGAAGGTGGTGGATCCAAACATCTATGTACTCTTATTGCTCTGCAAGAGAGCTCAAAAGGTATAGGGACCTCAAGTCCCTGCTTCCTTTGAGCACTCATTCTACCACAAGGGCACAACAGGGCCCTGTAATGGCTGTGTAGGAGAGGAAGCTCAGAGGGAATTTCCTAACATGTTATCTCTCCTCCCCACCATGAAGACTTACATGACAGCACTGTCTTCAACCCTGTGTTTGTTAGAAAAATGTTACTGAACTGAGTTAAGCTGGTTGCTCTGAGTGCATAACTTACATTTTATTCAAACAAAACTCAACATATTTCTTCTGCTGCAGTAGAAAACATAGATAAAACCTGTTCTAAAGAGTAAACTTCCCTATACAAATGGGGACCCAGTGTGCCACCCATAACTCCTTTTATTCTTTAGCGGCACGAGGGAGGAGCTAAGTGAAACAGTTAGTGGGTGGTCCCCAGGCCCAGGTAAAGAGACAGCTGAACAATTTAAAGAAATATAACATCCTTCTTCCAATGTCCAGGCATACTGAGCTGCCCATTCCAACAGTGTTTACCTGAACACAGAAAGTGGCCAACTTCCACAGCTATTCCATGTGTTCATGCAAACCTTGGTGGAATCATTGGCAGAGTTGTTTTCCAGAAATTAGCCTAGAACACAGAGTTCACTGCCTTGATTTGGGCCATGTGGTGGAGATGGCATTGGCAGACAGCAGCAAGACAGAAGCCAGTTCTAGTCCAACTTCAGAAGCAGAAGATGAAAGTTCCACATCTCTAAAATTGCCAGCCAGGGAATTTTTTTTGGAAATGGCCCATCACTGGTGTTATTTCTGGAGCCCAGTGAAAAGGCTCCAGGGTCTATACATCACTTTGGCTAGTCCAGATGTCTGGAAGGTGAACAGCTGGATCAGCCCACAGCTGGAAAAACTATTAAAGTGGTCTTCTCTTGGCGCAGTCTCCATCATTTAGCCTCATGCAGCTCAACCATGCAGTCCCAGGTGTTCCCTAGTTGCTGCCAGTGTAATCCCCAGGGACTACACAGAATCTGCCACAGAAACCAAGGAATAAGAGTCCCCCCAATTCAGGAGCAGGGGCAGTCATATAAACAAAATGTAGAGCAGCACTCTTCACTCACAGAGCTACCACAGGGCAACCTCTGATGCTGAGCAGAATCTGCCCGACCTTTGATAAATCTAGTTTGCAAGACAGATGGATATATACTTGATTTAAAATGCAGTGTATTTGACAGTGAAAGATTTGGAAGTACAGGGCCTTTTTCACACTATGACAATTGGGACGGTATGGGAACCATGGAGCCACTTCCATTCCAGAGCAGCTCTAAGCACACATGGCCATAGCTGTCCCCAATCATCAACAGCTATAGAGCAGTAAAAACTGCTCCACCACTATACTATGAGTGCCTATGGTGCTCGTAGGGCAGCCCTGGATGCAACCTTTGCACTTCCTTCCATGCAAGGCTGTGTAGATGTGGGTGGGCCAGTATGCCATCTGTATCTTAGTTTGTGATCTTCCAACTGTAATAATTTTAAATCTTTCAGGCACATCCGATCTCTTATCCACAGCAAATAGCAAACTTCATGATACCATTTCAAATTCAAACTTCACAATTTCTTAAAAGTGATGAAAAAGGAGAAGGGAAGAAAGAAGATATAGCAGTATCATTTAAGTACATAAGTATGAAATGAAGGGCAAAAATGAAAGAGTAATAGAGCATTGTGATTCTGATGCTAATATTTCTAGGAGTAAGTACATAGTCAGATAAGAATGTATGGATTGTGGGCAATTTGATGATTGGAAGAAAAGTTATTTGCATACAGTAGAAATGAACAGAAATGGACAATCCTGTATCTAATGCTATGGTTTGGTTCCTGCAACCAACCATGTAGTGCCAAATGTGTTATTTAGGTATGTGTCACCCACGGGAAATGGGGGTTTAGGGGGCATAAAGAAGCCTTATTTGTCAATATAATCCAGTGATACTACAGAGAGGAGAACCAATCAATCTATGCAACAGCATTACAAAGGGTGATCCAGGCCATCCATAAGCCAATAGTGCTGCAGAGTGGAGACCCAGTCCACAAGTGTGGTAATGGTGGTGTGGAGGAGATTGCACAAAACAACTGCATCACATTTTACTGACCATGCAAAAGCAACACCGCCCGGCAAAGAGCATGTTAATAGAAGAAAAGCCACATTTTATCAGCCTTATAAAAGCAGATTAATGCTATACAAAACCAGGTTACAGAAAGGACAACCGAAAATGTTTCCCAGTAGCCTTTTAAAAGAGGAAAACATGAGACAAGTTTATAGTATGTAGGCCAAGGTGTACCTGACTTTGCTATATTTAGCCTATTACATGATATTTGTTTAATTCAGATTTGCTCTAATACATTGTCAATTTATCCTCTGTCCAAACAAGACTTTTCATTAAGTTCACATTTATTGCAGATCCTGATTTAATGTCAGCTACTCCAAGATAGGTATCACCAATGACTTCTTGTTAATGGCCACCAGAAGTGTTCCAGTAATGGCTATGCAAACAATGTTATGAGGGGGTTCGTACATTTCAGTTGTTTCTAAGCAATTCATATGGAACATCTGCCAAACTTTTAGGACTTACTAGCTTTTATTTCATATCCTGAACATTGTAGCTACACAGATAATGAGACCACAGACTAAAAATTACAGATCAAATGTTCACAGATGGAATTTTTAACAGCCTAATAGTAACAATAAAAATAAATTTTGACTGCTGTTAACCAGTGACATTTTAACAGACAAAAATATTTATATGCTTATTCATTTTATCTATCCATCTTATATTTCAGACATTTCCAAAAACAAAGTTTATCTGTACAAAACATGAAATATAAGGCAATGTTAACCAAAGTTTAAGAAACGCAAGACAAGTAGCACATTCTATGTCATGAACACTGCCTTTGTGATATATTTGGAATCACAACTGTAAAATCATTTGGATTACAAAAAACACAACAAGATTCACAAACAGTATTGGAAGCCCCTGCCACAGTAGCATTGGGGGATTTCAACATCCATGTGGAGGCTATGATCAGTGGATGGGTTCAGTTCTTCATGGCCTCCATGGCAACCATAGGGCTGTCCCAGTATGTAACAGGCCCAACTCACACAGAAGAAGAAGAGTTGGCTTTTCTACCCCGCTTTTCTCACCCATTTAAGGGGACTCAAAGCGGCCGACAAAGCTTTCTATTCTTCTCCCCACAACACAACACCCTGTGAGGCAGATGGGGATCTGAGACCTCCGAAGAGAGCTGCAACTAGCCCAAGGTCACCCAGCTGGCTTTGTGGGGGAGGGCAGAATCAAACCCAGTATTCTCAGATAACAGTCCAACTACCTAACCACTAGACCAAACTGGCTCACAGGAGGGCTGGACGGATGGACCATTTGCTGATGAGATTTGGACTTGCAGTGGCAGTTCTTCTCTGTAGGGATGTGGGACCTATTGAAATGGTCTATTCCTGAGGACTTATGGAATCTGAGCGATTCCTGAATGCTCTGAGGGATTTTCCGGTTGGTATGGAACCTTCTGTTGAGATTCTGGTCTCTCTCTGGAGACGAGGGCCATTGACATGATTGCTCCCAAGAGCCCTTGGCATAGCTGTAGGGGCTGTAAGGCACCTTGGTATCCATGTAGCTACAGGTGATGAAACAGGAAGGTCAACAGCTGGAGTGCAGGTAGCATAAATCCCGCTGTGATTCTGACCAGGTTAGAGAACACTGTCATATGTACCATGTGGTAATGGCAGCAGCCAAAATGAGTTTTTTCTTTGCCACCATTGCATCCTCGAGTAGCTGTCTAGCAAAGCTCTTCCGAATGGTGAATGGCCTTATAAGATCTAGTTCAATAGAACATGGGCAATGGCCATGCACTATCTGTTGTGACAAATTTGCAAGTTGCTCCTATTTGTGGGGGATTGGAGATTACAATTGGGAATAGCCCAGACAAAGTGTCCAGAGAACTGTCTGGTCCACTTATTTTGGAACAGTTTCAGTTATTCTGGTCTGAGGACAAGGACAAGATGCTTCCTGGGTTTGGCAGACAACAAGCCCTCTGGGTCCTTGCCCTTCTTGTCTGATAAAAGTAAGCTGGCAAGGTGTAATGCTTGAGAGATGGGACGGTCCTGCTGGCTCTTGAAGAGGCAGTGGTACAGCCCTCCTCAAGAGGACCTCCCTGGGTCTAGATTAGACCAACTATCACCCAGTGGCCATCATATCGGTTTTGGACAAGTTATTCGAGATAGCTGTGGTTGTTCAAATGCAGGCATTCTTGGAAGAAGCTGGTTATCTAGACCCATTTCAATCTGCTTATGGCACAGAAAGCATTTTGGTAGCTCTGGTTAATGACCTTCTTCAGAAGAAACAGAGGTAGTAAACCTATTGGTTCTCCTGGATCTCTTGGCAGCTTTTGATACCATTGACTATGGTATCCTTCTGGAAAGGCTAGAACAGTGGTTCTCAACATGTGGGTCGTGACCCCTTTGGGGGTCAATCTACTCTTTCACAGGGGTCATCTAAGACCATCGGAAAACACATAGAAACTGAGACACCGCTCCTCTGTCCGTCTCCAGGTAGGTCTGACCACATGCAGATACTCCCACTAGTACCTGGCATGATGACATCATTGCGCCAATCCCATCACATACACCCCATACAAATACAGTAGAGAGCAGCTACTGTGTAGAAAGTAGCAGTATTGGAGGTAAAATGACACTTTTATATTCAGGTGTGGCTGATGTGAATACTATGCTTTAATTATGTTCAGTTTGTAACAATGAAAATACATCCTGCATATCAGATATTTACATTACGATTCATAACAGCAGCAAATTACAGCAAATAATTTTATGGTTGGGGGTTAGGGTTAGGTTGGGGGTCACCACAACATAAGGAACTGTTTGTAAAGGTTGTGGCATTAGGAAGGCTGAGAACCACTGGGCTAGAGGGTTTGGGAGTTGGAGGCAGTGCCCTGCTCCTCATATGTGAGCCAGTTTTGTCTTGTAGTTAGAATGTTAATACTCTTATCTGACAGTCTCCTGGTTCAATTCTGCACTCCTACCCAAAGCCAACTGGATAGCCTTGGGCTAGTCACAACATTCTTTCTCTCATGGCCCCATTTATCTCACACTGTATCTGTTGGAGGTAGAAGAATTGATGGTTTGTCCGCCATTTAAGGGTTATAAAAGCCAACTCCTCTTCTTTCTGTCCCCGTAGCCTATCTCAGAAAGTGGTAGTGGGAGATTCTTGCTTGACATCCTGGGAACTTACTTGTGGGGTTCGTCAGGGGTTGATTTTGTCTCCTATGCTCTTTAATATCTATACGAAGCCACTGGGAGAGGTCATCAAGAGATTTTGAGTGAGGTATCATGAATATGCAGAAAACACCCTGCTCTCTCCTCATGCCATCTGAATTATGAGAGGTGGCTGAAGTTCTTGACAGGTGCCTGGAGGCAGTAATACTCACAATGGGGACCAATGAAATTGAAACTGAATCCAGACAAGACAGAGGTGCTGTATCACATTGTCTCAAATCTATGGAGCTGGGAGATATCTGGTCCTTGATAGGGTTTTAACGCTTGTGGATGAGCTGAGTTGGCATGCATTACTGACACCTTGGAAGGGGGTTAGGGAGCAGTAGCCCTGACCCAACAAAACAATGGTTTTGATTACACTTTGAAGGAACAGCATACACAAAAAGCAGGACTTTAAACAATTTTAGTAACAAGAAGGTAGAACATGCTGAATATCAGGAACGAAGTATCTTGATTTTAAGGATAATTTTGACAGTGGAACCATGTCAAAATTTCCCACACTGCTGAATGAATTGAGGACGAAGAGCCATCTACTGAATAATTTGTATTTCTGCGCAAAATGTGTGTTTGTGTTTATATGCGCGCCATGTGCATACATAGATTTGGGTTGCATCCAGACAGGAGATATACTTCACAGATACTGCGTAGCAACTGTCAAAGTGCCAGACAGCTTTTAAATGCTTTGCAATCCCCGTGAAGCAAAACCTGATGCAGCACAGCAAAAAAAAAAAGACTTACCTGAACTTTGGCTTTGGATTTTCTCTTTTCCTGGGTGTTTGGGTGAGATCTCTTGAGATCTTGTGAGCATTCACCCTCATCAGAAAACAGTAGGCCTTTCAGAGAAGCACCAGGACAATCAGCTGACCATGCTGCTTTGGAATATTGGGAGAATGTGGGGACGATCCCCCCCCCACCGGCGATCTTCCTTTACTTTGGAGAAAAGCTATGTTTGCATTTTTTATTTATGTTTGGAGGCACCCTTGCTGGCCTCAATGCCTTCTCCAAAATATGATGCTACAGAACAATATTGAACAAATAAGTGTTCCCAAGGGCAACATCACTAACCAAGCTGCTTAAGTCCAACTTCGAATAGATTAAATGTTTTACCCAGTGGAGTAACCCTGTGATCCTCTAATACGGCTAATGGAGCAAGAACAATAATACCAACAGCCTTTGGAGAACTGCAGGCTTCCTATTCTTCCATTTTAATTTATCTTTCTTGTGAAACTTAATGTTAACAGTTTATTAATTCCAGCAGGAAAAAGGTCACCTAAAGCTGTACTGCAAACTCAGGGATTCTCAAGCTGTGGCCCATTTAATGTTCAAAGACATCACTGCTCACTTGGGCAGGAGAAAGGAGATACACCCTTTCCAATAGGACAACAATGAGGGGTTACCTACAGAGGCACTTTGAAGTATGGTACATCAAACCTTTACCTAGCAGATCCTGTTTACTTCTATAGGTACTCACTGCTAATTGGCACCTCCCAAAGTGTACCTATATGATGGCCATGAGGGTTGCAAGTATGAGCATTGTTGCTCTACACACTCTCATACCACAGCTCATGCTGAATGCTGCCATGCCAACCCAAGCACAGGGCCAGATATGCATATCTGGTTTCTCCGACTTAAAAATGTCCTGCCTATTTGCTATTAATGTTCTAGCAGTAGGATTATTAGTAGCTCATGTTCCACTCTCATTAAGTTAGTACACTTAGAGTGTACTGAATGCAGTGCCCTCCTGTGGCTGTAGCATTATAGGTTACATTTGAAGGACAACATATCGGCTATTCTAGAAATAGACAGTCACAATAAGTATGATTATAACCTGATTTCTGAATACTACGCCAAGTTGCCTAGATGTCTTTTTATTTTTGGAAACTCTAGGGAAAATGTCTGGTAGACTTCAGACCTATAATGTTCTCAACAACCTACTTTTTCAGGTGTTTTTAAAGCCATAAATCTGCATATTTCCATCTACAGTGCTACAACAGACAGAAGGAAGCTTTTAAAAAGGTTAAATGAATGGCTAAAGCAGGCCTTGCTTTCACGGTGTCTATAAATGTTTGCCTGTAAATTACTTATTAAAAATTCATGATGCTGTTTTCAGTTTAAATCATATGCAAAGAATTCAACAGTGGAAATACCCTCCTAGTAAAATCACATGCAAAACAACTAGGAACATCCTATTTTATTTTGCCTTTTTTCTTTTTTGCAACTGAGTCATAAAGGACAAAGCCATTACTTGTCTTCAGTTCCAAATAAATGGATGTATTTATGTCAGGGGTTTTGTTGTTGGTATTTTCTGGATTCTCTTTCAAAACTGCCTCTTGAAGAGAACTTGTCATGACACAGGATTTGCATGAGCAGTTATGTAAAACATGGGGGGGGGCGGGTTCCACAAGCACTAAGTACCCATTAAGTACCCATTAGGTTCAGAGCAGGAAGACCCCATTTCCACTGCAGACCCCATCAGAGCCACATTTGTTTCCACCAGTTCTAGGGAAATCTGGATTACATGGGTCCTTCAGGATCTGTAATCTGGATTTCCTGTAGAATCGGGTCTACAATGGCATCAAATCCAGAGTATACAGAGCGTGTTTCCACCACGATCAGGCAATGGGGTCTGGGGGGGGGGGCACACCCATGAGGGGGGTGCCCTGAAACCCAAAGCTCTGAAGCCTGTGCCCAATCTCCAAAGCCAGCTCTGAAGAATAACACAAGCTTCGAAGAGGACCCCACACGAGAGTGATGCCATTCCTATGAACCTTTGTCAAAGACTCCGGAGGATCTTCGGAGTTTGTGGCAAATCTTTGGAGTTTATGGCAAAGCTCTGGAGATTCCCCGGAGCTACTCTGGAGAATCTTGAAAAATCTCTGGAGCATCTATGGAGATTGCACCCCCTGTCCCCCCAAAACTTGGGGTCACAGGTGGGCCCCATGTGGATAGATCTGGATTTGTCGCATGGGTGCTTCGGCGTTTCCACTGACAGCAAGCTAGCACCCATTGCTATTGGGACGCATCAGGTACCTCCCTTAATCTGGATCTACTAGATCCAGATTAGTTGAAGGATCCATTCCTTAAATTCAGATCATCTTAGATCCAGATTAAGGGAGGCAAGTGTGAAAAAACCCCACATCTCCATCTTGACTTTTGGGGAGTATCTGCACGATTGCAACTACTGTTATAGATAAAAAGGCTGCCCTGGATTTTATTAAGCAGCATTTGTGCATGACATAAACATAATCACATTTGAGCCTTTTTTTCAGTCTAGAAAGTAACATCTTCCACATCCTCTCTATAAAACTAAAGAAACAGATGGTCTGGAACCTTGCTCACAGAGGTGGGCCAAAGTTATTCTCTTGTAGACAAAATATCAAATTATCCCTTAAGTCTTTCTGGCAATAAGTCTGTAATCTGGCAAGTTGGGAACATTCTGTTGTGGAAGTTTCAAGCAAGAAAGCCACTGGAACATTCCAACATGCTTTTTTCTTCAAGCAGCTTATTCAAGCAGACAAGTTGATAAAGGGATTTAACATTATTTCACACTCAGTAAATGAAATTTCTTTATTTAAATTGCTTAGTTCATATTTAGGACACCATAAAGATTGAACAAATGATCGTTTAGACTGGCCCAGAAACAGACTTCAAATTGCTGACAGAATTGGAACAGCATGTGGTCTTTTTTGAAGTCACAACATTAGAGTGTTTCTCTGCATATAATTTTTGTCTATATAATTTAGCATACAATGCACCATTCACTCAGTATTTATACTCTGAAAATTTACAAAACTTACATAACCAGGTCAGCAATGTTTGACAGCCATCAGGGTTTTTTCCCCCTCCAATCAGTTTAAAAGATACTTTAGACTTTTTAAAGGTCATAAATTAGAACATATCACATATAAAACAAAAATTCCACATAAAGCAGATCAGACATCTTTTCCCAAGGATTAACTCCTTCTGTCATCTTCTTAAACATGAAAATAAAGGGCTGGAACTAGACCAAGTTAATTGCATCTAAATCCCACTGACTGAAACAGGAACTAAATGTAATTAATTTAGTCACGATCAAACTCAAAAATCTTTAAAAAGGTGTAGTCAGTAAATGCCAGCATTGCCTAGCTTGAGAGTGGTTGAATTGATTTTAAAAAACAGAAATGAAAAAAGTTAACTCTATACAGGATTACTGCCTCTTGAATGTGCAGTATTCAAAACATGTAAGCACTGAAAGAGCTCTCGCATTAAGATTATCAGGAAAAAACAACATGAAGGCGAGGAGAACATCCAGTCTGTACCAACAAGGTTCTGTCTTCAGTACAGGCCTTCATTTATTTCGTTCATGTTGTCTTTGGAAAATGTCACTTAATGTCTGAAAAACACAGCAAGATAAACCTATCAGGAAAATTTGTAATAAAAGTTCAAAGAAAAGCATATACAACAATTCCAGATCTAATATTGCTCAAGGAAAAGAGAAAATTTTAAATCAGATTTACATTTCAAAAGCATTCAAAATGTCACTTTGGATGATGAAGGTCTTAAGAGAGCATACTATTAAGTTACAATAGTATGATTCAGTTGCTAAAAACCCTGACTTCCTAATTTGCTTGTGAATCAAACCTGGGTGACTGATATTCAGTTACAAACCAATCCAGACATGGTTTGGTCCAAAGCAGTTTGACAACTCTTACTTTAATTTTTCTTCTACCTTCTGACCAATTCATTTGCAAAGGCTGCTTTTCCCTGGCTTGTTGAAAATCAGAAACTCAATGCCTTGTGAGTCTTGCAGTTAAAGTGCTGGGCTCATATCTCATACTTCACGAAGCCAGCTGGGTGACCTTAAGCTAGTCACAGCTCTCTGCTGAGCTCTCACAGCACCACTACATCACTGGGAGTCTGTTGTGAGGAGAAGAAGAGAAGGCTTTTTCAGCGGCTTTGAGTACCCCCAAGTGTGAGAAAAGCAGAGCAGAAAAGCCAACTCTTCCTCTTTTTAAATAACCGTTAACGCTCATATGGTCACATACACGGGCTTGTAAATAGGACCATGAAAATTAGTTACATTTTAAAATTACACTAGTCTGCTACAGGTTCGTCATGTTTGCTTAATATCAATGAGTCTGGATCATTTCTGGAAAGCAAGTTAATACAGTAACGCAGTTTTCTTGGCAGACACAGAAGTGGTTTGTCATTAACCTGTTTTTGGGAAGGTGCTGGCAATCAACTTTCACCTGCAACTTTTCCGGAACATGCTCTAACACTGAGCTATAGCCATGCCTACTTTGCACTAGCTGCTTGTAATTCCATGCCACCAGCACACTTTGCTAAGGCCACCACAGAAATTCATGGGTTAAAATAGGAAGGATGGAATGGCATATCCCCTGTTCACACAGGCTTTCCGCCATTCTCCTGTGCAGAATTCCTTTCCACTTACAACTATCAGGACAGCTCTTACATATAAGCGCTCCCCCCAACCCCAATGCCCTATTTTATGCCACAAACTTACAAGAAGTATTCAGTACTGACGAGTTGGGCTATGATCTATGATGTGGCATTTGCTCCATGTGCACATTGAGTTTCATTTCATTATCAAGGATTTGAACAAGTTGCTGCATGGAAGGAAGGTGCCCAGATTGCAGCTTTGACCACACTGGAACATCTAAATGAGAGGTATAAACAAGAGAGGAAGTAAAACATGATTAGTACACTGATACACATTTTGCAAAGGATAAGACCAGTTTGTTCCTATTATATATTTCCTATCATATTAAAAGTTGGAAATAACTTTCTGGCCCACAGAGAAAAACACAAAGTAAGAGTTTAAGAATTGGTAATATACTGTTCAGATCAGAAGAAAACCAAGGTATTTGCACTTTTCAAAAGCAAACTCAGTGTTTATTCCGTAGCAATGCATATAATCTCAACAATTTTATTAGTCAATGAAGATGTGTAGGCTGTAAAAGGTACACACGCTCCTAGAGAAAACTTGAGTTGTTTCTATGTGTCTCCCATTCTCTGAAATAAATTTTAAATAGGAAAAATGAGGAACTCTGAGTGTTAACAATGGCTAGTCTTACTAGAACACAAAACTGAAGATGGAACCCAAATTCTATTTTGAAGATTTCCATAGAGAATTCATGTGCTGAATTATTTACAAGCTCATTATTGTAAAGAAAAAAAAAGTCCATGTGTGTGTAAAAAAACCTTGTCCTGAGGCTTCTAAGTGGTCAATCTTATTTCTTTCAAAATATCTATTTCAAATTCTCCTTCTGAACACCTATTGCCCATGGACTAGCATTCTGCCAAAGAAACAAAACTTGCCTTGGCTGCTTCTAGTTCATCATTAACTTACAGAAATGGCAGTTCAGGTTTGATACAAACCACCATTTTTCATTTCAAACACATCCCTATTTGTAAGCACTGATTTTGTCTACTTGAACCGCACAGTCGGTTGGAGCTGTGCCTCTGTTATGCTGCCTCTGCTAAAACAATGCACACGAAAGTACACCCCTGCTATTAATAAGGTACCAATGAAGTTGCCACTTATGCTTGGGACACGCACAAAAGTAACACATTTCTCGTGCAGAAAGCTCAATTTTGTAAATCATTAGGTACATACACTGCTACTGAATGACTGGTGGGCTTTAGTCCGAAAGCACCCCCTCCCACCACAGTTTGTACAAAGCCAGCTTCTTCTGAACTGGCTCATCATTTCTCTATTTCCAACCACTCTTCTGCACCCACTGAATTAACACAAACAAAAGCTCTAAAGAACGAGTATAAAGGCCCCTCTTATATTTGCTAAAAAGAGAACTTACCATTTAAAGTTATTTCAAATGCACCTGTTGACATGCACATGTTCTCAGTCATGTTGCTAAGGAAGAAAACCATCATGCAAGCATAGACCTAAAAGTTAAAGTAGGAAGATCAGCATTTGGCTTCAGAGTTATGCAATGCATTTTCTAGTTCACTGGTATACTCAATCAGTATAAGCATGTCGTACAAGGAAGAGACAACTTTTCCTCGAAGGAGAACATTAATCTACAAGCACTGTACTCAGTTTGGCTGTCAACAAGTGAGAGAATATGTTCCTTAAATAAATCAGTCTGAAACGTACTACTTCCAAAATAGAGCAAATTTGTTAATAAAATGGTTTACTATTCTGTATCTTACAGTACTGTCTTAAACCTAAAATTAGTGCTTCCCTTATAACACATTATTACATGTTCTTTGGGTGCTTTACCCAAAGGAGAGATGATGCAACCATTAGTAATATGACATTAAAAAGTCTCATAGCCAAACATTATGCTTCAGTTTACAAAGGGGGAGAGGGTATGCTATCTTCTTCATAAGCCATGCCCAGGGTAAAGGTATGTTAACCCATTCTATCCTTTGACAAGAATAAAAAAAGCAAATGATGAAACTATCCCCCCCCACTGGATGACCACAAGATTATCAACAAGTGGTAAAATACTTTTAAAATGCCCTTAGCACTCCTGCTGCCTTCCTCTTCATTCTCACTGCTGCACCATCGCCTCGGCTGTGCACAGAATGAGAAGGAAGGAAAAGAGAGGGGAAGGAAAAAATAGGTATTGGGTGAAGTGCCATCCGCAAAGGTTCTCTCCTTTCTTATTTCCTGCTCCTTGGCTGTCAAAAGCAAAAAGGTGGTGGCAGTGGCGAGGGGAAATGATTGCTCAGGGGAGAGGAGATTAACTTCCCTCTTCCATCAGAGTCAGGAAGGCAGGAGCTTCTCCCAGCACATCTTCCACTGCAGGGAAGCACATGCTCAGAGAAGCATAGCAGTTTAGCTTCCCCCTTCCCCTGACTCAGAGTGGTGATTAACCTCTTTCACTGAGAGGGAGGAGGGAAAGTGGGAGCTTCTGCAAGAGCACTTCCCATTACAAGAAGATGGTACCTGAAAGTCTTAAGACCAAGCTGAATGACTGGAGCACCAAGCCTCAGAGACGTTAGAGGAAGCAGGTGAGGAAGGGCCCTGCCGTGTTTCCCACACCTTCCCCCCATACCCTCCCAAACACACACCTTCCCCCCATACCGTCCCAAACACACACCTTCCCTGGCATGCATTCTTAGGTGCTGCTGCTTGTCAAGAGACCAATGAGCTGCTTTAAGTGGGGAAGTTCCAATTAGCTGAATGTGTTATAGCAAATTCAATGCAACAGAAAGTGTGTTGAGTGGGAACAATTGTATCCAGGTGGATCATTACCTTCCTGCGGTCATTTTTCAGGCCCAGAAAATCTATTACCAGCAAGAGTGTGTCTGTGTGGGTACATTTTCAAATGAGTATTGAACATATCATCTAGCAATTCCTTAAGAGGGAAAAGTAATATTTGTACCTTATTTTCTTGGCCCCACTGCCAAATGCTTGGAGCTTGCATGCCGAAGAAAGCAAAAGGATCCTTGCCGACAATAATGAAGCCTATTAACACTAGTTTGAAGACTGACAGGAAAGATGCTATATGTCTGTTGAAAGAAAAAAAACATGTTGAACACTAAGAAATAAAATAGAATTCAACTAAATCCTTAAATCCCCCAGAAATTATTCTCTAGCTATCTGAAAATTACTGCTTTCAGCTTTAATGTGTACTTGACAAGAGTACATTTCAGTGACGGAACTTCAAGTTCAGTAACACATATATTTAAACTGTTAAGGAAGACCTTTTTGATTCCTGCTTATTTAAAATATGGTCAGAACTGTTTTCTAACCATCAAAATCATTAATATTCTAACTGCATGCACTTGTTATTCTTCGAATTTCAGAGCTTCAGTCTTTCTCAATAATTCTGGTTATAATATGTATAATGGCATTTTAACTCTATCTTAACTTACCTATAAATAGGTTGAGGAAGATAGTTTTCCCCTTCAATGCGGATGTCTGGGTACCGCTGGCTAATAACCCGCATGTACTCCTCAAACACCCGCCTGTATCCTCAGGAAACACTGAAAATAAATTTTGCCATAACTTTAGTGTTCTAAATTACACAAAACCCAGTTAATTTGTGAGTACCTAGAAACATTCATATGCTATCTTAAGACAAGCATTTCCTTTACAAGCAATTCTATACCCACTCTATAACTTAACCAGGTTCATTTGTCCAAATATCTGCAAATATATTTGCTGGCTATCAAATCGCAGAGGAAAGAAATGATAGATGTTGATCTACATACAATGGAAATAGAATCCTTCTGTTCTTCTCCCCACAACAGACACCCTGTGATGAAGGTGGGTCTGTGAGTGCTCAGAAAGAGAGATGTGACTAGCCCAAGGCCATCCAGCAGGCTTCTTGGAGGAGTGTAGAACTGAATCAGGAGCCCTCCAGAGAAGAGTCTGGCACTCTAATCACAAGACCAAACTGGTTCACAAAGGCACAGGGGTCCCACTATCTCCCACTACTGAGAGAGAGTATATACTTTAAGTATATTTTAGTCTGTTTTATAGATTTACTTTTTATTGGTATAACCTACGTGAGGACCTTTGGGCAGGATATAAATCTTGAGTTAATGAATGGACTAAAACATAAATTAAAATTACATGTAACCTTTTCTATGAAGACCATGGATTATCCATTATATCCATTCCTAACTTCAGTACTGAGTTACTGAATAGCTCACAGTAGATGCAGCCTTTCCCCTCTAATTTCCATATTGCCTCATTTAGAATAAGAGGGAAAGGACCTCTTCACTTTTATTAGTGACACAGCAGGGCAGTGTCATGGAATGAAGTTTAATTATGCACAGTGAAAAGGCAGTGTTATGTTTTTATCTGGTTACCTATTATTCTTCAGCAGTGAGAGTGAATGAGTGAGTGAACGAACTTTACGGATTAGTCATATGACCATATCAAGTTTACGGCATGTGAAGATCAGCTGTTTGAACTTCCTTCTAAAGTTTTCCTCCCAGTATTTTACCTAAATGAAAACTATGGGTATCAGTGTGATTGAGATTGGTGTTACTGGGAAAAGAAGTTCAAAGGTAGAAAAAAATATGCAGGAAATAGGGACGTGTCTGAATGAGGACTTCACATACCAACTGCAAAAAGAGGGAGAACTCACAGAAAAGGAATCTGAGAAAGCTGGCATGAGACTGGGCCTTTCTGCACCTATTTCAGTTAATCAGTAGTAGTGAATCCAGATTAGCTAGATCTGAATCAAGCACAGGCAGAGGCTTCTGCATTGAGAGGACTTAAGAAAATGTGCTAAAAAGTGACAACATGCAGATGCCTAAGCCCTGTTCTACATCACTGCATGCAAACTACTGCCATATGAACCACCTCCAACACCTGATGCAATTAGGCACATTCCCATTGATCAGACTTTATATCCAAATAGCTGGGGGGCGAGTTGTCTTTGAAGGCAATGCGAAGGCATCCTTTTCCTCAATGTGGCCGCTAAATCTGCTGGCACCATTTTTATCTTTCTTTTGTATATGAATGCTTCATCAGCCACACCTTGAAAGAAGAGGGGGGAACTTCTATGATGCAGAAGAGCAGAAGAAAGAAGAACTGCCATTAATTGCCTAAAGCCAACTTGCTTCTTTTTAAACCTTGATTATATTTTTGCAGGACAGTCTATATGGGGCTGCCCTTACCTATAGTCCAGAGATTTTGCTGCAGCCAGGATAATATAAGTTTGGGTAACTGTCCTGCATTGTTCCTGGCTTGCCTTCGCCTGTCAATAATTTATCAGGCCCAGTTCCACATGCTAATTTGTAGAGCCACAAACAGTTCTGGACCTTGACATCTGAAAGATTGTCTTTTCTAGTGCCAGTGACCCCCTGCATTTCAGATAATGCTGAGCTGGCTTACTGACAATTCCACTTGCCAAAGACATTGTGGGGCCAGACATTCATCTGCAGGCCTTCTGTGCTGGCGCTAACCTTGTGGACCAAAGTTCCACCTAAAGCAAGCCACTTTTATATATTGTTAGAAAACAACTAAAAGCATTTTTCTGAACTTGGCATTGCGGTTCACAACCTCTTTGAGTTTATCACTCTGAAATAACATGTTGCGTGTTATAACTCCTTGTAAGGTGATTTGATTACAATGAGGTGCTAGAGAAGACAATTAGTAGAGTGAAGAGGCTTGAAAGTGTAGAGTGGGTAAATAAAGGCAAGAGACAGGTTTCCCAGAAGAAAAATCAACTTCACAGATAAGCTGTCAAAAGTTGCTACCACAGAAGAAAAGCTGAAGTGAAATGTTTGAGAACCACAACTTCTTCTCCACTCTTTATCCCTCTAAGTGAACTGTACCACTGTTTGCTTCTCCAAGCTAAATTCTGGCCCCTGATGTCTACTGAGTTGTGCAGGCCTGGCCTGTTCAAACCCTGACAGAAAAATAGCCCTAATACATCATGGGCAGGAAAGAGCTGATACCTTCAGGAACAGAATGATTTCATACTTATATTGCTGAAGGAAGAATGGATAAAACAGGCCATACTGCGCTCAGTGATATGGGCTTGCATATGACTGATCGCAGAAGCCCGTAAGATTATGATGGACATTTTCTGTGCGGCAATCACTTCCAGACACATTTTTGAATTTAGTAGAGTTTCCACCATGAAGAGATGACATTTTCATGTTATGTGCTTCAGCACTTATTAGTCCTTTTGGATGACTCGCCCCAGCAGACCAAATGGCAATTTAGCTGTTGTTGCTCCTTGACACTTCCACTTCACAACAACATCCCTGACAGCTGACCAGGGTCAAGCATAGTAGGGCAAACATTTCACGGACTTGTTGAAAAGGTGGCATCCTGTGATGGTTCACCGTGAAAGTTAGCAAGCAGTCCCTTAGGGTTCATTCTATTGGTGCTGTTTGTCTGTATGGATTGCAAACCTGTGTGTTTCCTCTTTTTTTCTAAATAAGCCATAAGCAATGGCTTATGTAACATCCACTAATATTAAGGGGTGTCTGAAGTAATAATTATTTTTTTTTAAAAAAGACCTTATCTAAAACATGCTTGTTTCAAAACTGTCTCAGAGCAAACAAATTATCATTTTTATAGACCACATTTAGTAAATTCAAAGATTCATCAGAAAATCACAGATGAGCAGAGAAGTGGTGAGATTAAAAAAAAGATGGTAGAATGCTGCATTTGAATACAAAATATATTAATTATGTCTTCTTTTGCATTCTTTCTACTTTGATTATCTGTCCAATTTGTTTTCATAACGTTGTGTGCCTTCACTGTGCCTCATGATTTCTAAGTCAGACATCTTTTAAACCTCTGATTTTCATATATATAACAAACATTTTTCATTGCGCTGTGAAGAATTCAATTTCTGAATTTCATAAACAACTTAAAAGTTACTGGAAAATTTGTACAAATCACATATCTTGTTTAAAGATGTCACTAATAGAACTGGATATCGAGTCATCTAATGGAAAGCACTTTAAAAGTGTCTGTGCTGTTCTCATTCTCTGGTCCCAAATGTGATACGTTGCTATGCTGATGTAACATAGGTACACAACAGAAGTAACATTTGTTAAAAATAGTGTACAGTACTGTAGTAATAAGTGGAAACATTTTTGGTTTCACTAGCATAAGCAGTATGATCTTTGTAATAAGATCAATGAAATGGAATAAATAACAATTATCAACACATCGTACCTAAAATAAAATAACAAGCAAAGATAAACTTAAAGTTGTTGAGCTCATATGAACAGGATCAGATGCCGTTCAAATCTCCTTAATCAAACTAAGAAGGGGAACCTAGAAGGGGAAAGGAGATTCCTTTTCCCAAATCACAGACTTTATTAATTGAAAAATTTGGCATAGATAATGAAATACCAACTTTATCAGTGAAAATCTGGAGAGCAAATGTGGTGTAGTGTACTTTATTAAGGAGCACATTAGAAAAAGAAATAGCTGTTGAAGGTTTAAGGTGCCAAAATGTCATTCCAATATATTATTTCAAATAAACTATACATAATTAGACTGAAACATCATCTCCATATGTAAGTTAAAATATAAAAGAGAATACTAATATTGTTAAATATTGAAGTGGACTACGGAAACTGGTTTGTGAGTTCTCTCCAGCATTTTGGCCTTTAAGACTAGGGGCATTAAAATAAAGGTGTACTTCTGAACAAACATGCTTAGCACTGTTACTCTTTCACACCCTTAAGCGCTAGTTACAGGTGTACCTTTCAACCACATGCACAAAGATGGTAATTTAATTAATTAAAAAGGAAGGCACAACTTTCCTCATTTAGCGGTTCCACATAACAGATTGACATTGTACAGTTTCTAATATTAAGCAGGATCTGAAGCCCTTTGGCCCTCTGAGCATAAAGGAATGCCAATCTTTCTCTTCAGTGCAGCATCTCTAATACTCTCCTCAGCCCTATCTCAAGTCCTGCTTATTATTACTGGTTCCTCTACCCCGCTGTTAATACAAAAATTATCTTCACCAGTCACAACCTGTCTCTACCTACCAGATGTTAATTTCCTAACAAAATACCTTTCCTCTACTGCTTCTACCCACATGTCAGTTTCACATATTTCACCACAGCTGCTTACGACTCCCTGTCTTAACACCTTACAGCTCCCGCGCTATCTCTTTCATGTGGCAGAAATAGGCATGATTGTGAAAGATAGAGAGGCTGATGAGGCAACTCAAGTCTAGGAGAGTGGCTTTGATTGTAATTTATATTACATTTTTCAAAACAAAGTTTCTGTATCATCCCACCCATAAATACCTTACAACTAACTCCTTCCTATTGGTAACCAACCAGGTTAGAAGAGGAGTTTTACTGGACTGGGCCACAGCCCCTCTAGTCAAGCATCTTCTCACACAATGGCCCACCAATTGCATATGGGCATCTCAAGCAGAAGGCAAAGGCAATACCTTCACCTGCTCTCAAATTCCTGCAACAGGCCTTGAGAGGCATCCTGCCTGTCTCTCCAACCTGGACGCAGTACATCCATTCTAGAAGCCACTGATACATCTGTCCTCCATGACTCTGTTCTATTCTCTTCTTCTCCAAGGACATAAAATACTCAGAGCAAACACAGGTGCTGCCATAAAACACAATAATCACAGCATCCCTCATCACAAGGGGACTGGGGTGGGTGGGTGAAACTACCCTATCCTTGACGGGGTCATAATTCCCTGGAAGGGACAAGCGTGTAACTTGGGGGTACTCCTGGACTCTGCACTGACACTTGAAGCTCAGGTGGACGCTGTGGCCAGGAGTGCCTACTCCCAACCATGGCTGGTGTGTCAACTGAAGCCTTTTTTGGACAGAGATGACTTGGCCACAGTTATCCATGGTCTGGTAACCTCTAGGCTGGACTACTGTAATGCCCTCTATATGGGACTACGCTTGAAGACAGTTCAGAATTTGCAGCTACTGCAAAATGCAGTTGCCAGGGTGCTGACGACAGCTAGCCAGATGCACATCACACCTGTTTTAAAAGGGCTGCACTGGCTGCCAATTTACTACTGAGCCCAATTCAAGGTGTTAACTCAGAATTATAAAGCCCTAAATAACTTGGGCCCCAAATGTCTAAAGGAACGCTTTCTCCCATACCAACCTGTCCATACCTTAATATCTGTAGAGGAGGCCCTCCTGGTTGTCCCACCACCTTCAGAAGTGAGGGGGGTAGGCACCCAGGAGAGGGCCTTCTCAGTAACGGCCCCCAGGCTGCGGAACAGTCTCCCCGTTGAAGTGCATCGGGCTCCTTCTCTTTTTATGTTCAGGAAGGCGGTGAACATAAGAACATAAAAGAAGCCCTGCTGGATTAGGCCCATCTAGTCCAGCATCTTGTTGCACACAGTGGCCCACCAAATGCTCATCGGCATCTCAAGCAGAGACAAGGACAAACCTATTCCTGCTCTAGAATCCCAGCCTTTGACTAAATGTTGGTCACGTTTCCCCCACTGTAAACACTACTGTTTTCATTGATATTGTTTTGTTTTTAACATGCTGGATTTTAAATGTTGTGGTGGTTCTTATTGTTTTAAATATATATCATTTTGTTTGATATGTTGGATTTTAAAGGTTGTTACCTGCCCTGAGACCTTCAGATATAGGGTGGGACAGAAATATAAATAATAAATAAATAGAATTAACCTGCTCTCTGAATCTCTGGGCTGAAGTAGCGTCCACCTGTCACAACCACGTTGTTGTGTTTCTGCAGAGCTCCACTTCCACCCCGTCACCCCCACTTCAAACTGACTCCTACCATGTCGCATTCTTAGTCCAACTTGATCCAGGGCAGACACTGACTGGGCTGTGGTCACACCTGAGGTTTAATCCAGCTCCAGTCCACCTTCAGAGCGAGAGAACACATCAGCGAAGTGACCAGCAATTGTCCTTGCACGTCCATCTATCCCAAAGATGGATTCCCTGAAAGGAAACAGTTTGATGCGCTCCCTCACTCCGAAAGTGAACTGAAGCTGGATTGAGCCTGAAGTGTGACCACAGCCCCAGGGCTGCCCTTCGCTTCTGCCCTGTCCGTAGGCAAGGCGGGTGCTCTTCCCTCCGGCCAAGTCGGCCCTCCTCCTCCTCTTCCTCCCCTCCTTCCTTCGCTTCGGCATTTCTGCGCCTGTCGCAATCCGGAGGCGTCCCGGTGCCTCCCCGGCGCCTCCGGCATCCGCCCTCCCTCCCTCCCTCCTAGGACGCGGCCCTTCCTCCCCTCCCCGCCGCCCTCGCGAATGGGCCGAGGCGAGGCGGGATCCCCCGTCCGGGCAGCAGCGACACCCACCAGATCTGGAACTTGAGCAGCGGCCCCGTGGCGTAGGCCATGCGCAGCTTCTTCCCCGGCGGCAATCCGTTCGCCTGTGCCGAAGCCCCGTTCAGCTCCGCCGCCAGCAGCAGCAGCAGCGCCGCCAGCGCCGGCTTCATTCTCCCTTCTTTATGGCACGGCGACGACGATGACGGCGAGCGAGCGGGCGCCCCACGGACTTCAACCCCAGCAACGATGGCCGCTCCTGCCACTACGCTCGGTCGGTCTCTCGCCCTCTACACCAGCGGCGGCGGCGGGCGAGATCACGTGAGCAGGCGAGGCGAGGACTGCGCCTGCGCAAGGCTCCGCCTATCCCAGCCCGCGAACGGACAGACTCCTCCAATCGTTGCCGCCGCCGCCGCCTCAGAGGGGGCAGCCAAACCGTTCCTCCTTGCCAGTTTAAGGAAGCGAAGACGAGCGCGACCACGGAGGGGGGGAGGGAGGGGCGGAGCGAGGGAGCGCCGTCGCGCCCGATCTTCCAAGAGTACGTCGTGAGGAGGCGCCCGACGCGGCACTCCGCGCCTGCGCATTGCACTCGCGCGGCCCCCACACTGCCGAGCCCGTTCCGGCTCGCGCGAACTTCCAGCCTGGTGTCCAGACGGTCTCCTTGTGAACGCGCGCACGCGTGTTGCCACCGCGCCTGCAGGAGGGAGGGGGGGAGGCCCCTGTGGGTAGTCTCAAGACTTGACCCTGGTCAGGCCTCCCCTGGAGTCCTGAGTCCAGTTCTGGGCGCCAGTCCGAAGGAGGGCGACCAAAATGGCTGGTGGTCTGGAAGGCATGTCCGACGAGGAACGGTTGAAGGATCGAGGGACGTTTACCCCCGGAAGGGAAGACTGAGAGGAGACACGAGGGCTGTCTTGCTGTCACAGTGCAGAGGGATCGTCCCTATTCTCATTCACACAACCGTGCGAAACTCCAAGGGAGTCAATGCAGATTAGATATTAGGAAAAACTTCCTGACAGTAAGAGCGATCAAGAAGTGGAAGAAGTTGCCACGGGGAGTGGCGAGCTCCCCTTCACTGGGGGGCCTCAAGCGGAGGCTGGACCTGCATCCCCCTGGGATCGTTTGGGAAATCCTGCACAGAGCATGGTGCTGGACCCGATGGCCCTGGAGGTCCCTTCCGATTCTGTGATTCTACTGTTGGGAACTAAAGCTTGTGTGTGACCGTGAAGCCCATTCCCGACAAACCCCACTGGATCTGAAAATGGATCTCTAGACTTCGGCCTGTTGCGGTTAATGGACTGATCTCATTACAGCAAACGCGTATTATGCAAGCTTTGCCACACGTTGGTTTTTCCCAAGATAGGTGGTCCCTCTTTCTAACCGCTGCCCAAAATGATCCTTCCTAGAGACTTAACTCTTCCTTTCCTCTTTCTTCGGATGTTTTTCCACTTAGCACTAAAGGACCCTTTAAGGGTCTTTAATGGGCACTCGAGTGCTAGTGGAAAAACACCCTTGCATTCCAAATTGCTGTCCACATTCCCACACTTGCTGTTAGATCCTCCTTCTAGCTAGGCCGGTGTCCCCTCCCTTGTTACTGTTACTGGTTTGGATGTTTACTGATATGATTTTATTATATGCTGTTTATTCTGCACGTTCAATTACCCATGTATTGATCCATTGTCTTTTTATGTTATATACTTTGATGTAGTTTGAATAAACAAAAACTTTAATAATGAAAAAGATAAACTGGGTCTGTTAATTCCAATAATTAAATTGTGTTGTTCCTCAAAATGGCTATGCAGCCAGCACGCTTCTCATTGTCACAATGTGGTTTCTTTTTTATTGATTTATATCCCATTACTTTACATATTTTACCATTTACATTCCTCTTATGCAGAATGGATATTCTGAGGATGCTTCATACACAGAGTTGCTATTCATTAATCCAAAATAATGTATTTCTAATTGTTAGATATTTATTTAGAAAACATACCTCACCCTTCACCAGATGGTCCCAAGGCAGGTTGTAGTGAGATTAAAACGTATCAAGTGGTAAAACATAATTAAAAATGTAGGTGTACACCACACCAGACAGCAAAACCCATACAATGTAGGGACCTGATGAACTTTGAAAGGCTGTTCCAGTGTCTAGGGGCCACATAGAGGTCATGCATTAATTCATTTTTTCCATGTGTCATAAAATTCTTCATGCATTTTTGCATTTCTTTGCCATTCCACCACCACCACCCCCAAGCTCAAGATCAATTTTGTGCAAATTTAACCCTGGTATTCTAGATCTAGGCCAGCACTCTAACCCAGTATTTCCAAATCGTCATACATGCATCAACAAAGATAATTTTTATTTAAGTGGTGAAGGAGTTGAATATTTTGTATTCTAACTAAATATGTTTAAATACAAAGATAAATAAAAATATGTGTGATATGTTCATATGACAAAAATTGTGAAAGGGTCTTGTAAATAAGTTAAGTTTGGGAAGCACTGCTTGATGTTATATATCAAGTTAGAAAGAAAATGAACCATCTTTTTGCTAGGAGCTATAGTTTAGTTTGTTTCTGGGTTCATAACTTCCAGAGCCGTAGATGTGCTTAAAGAAATATTCAAAGCCTAGCTTTAAAAGAACCCTCCTAATCATAGCTGCAACTGGATGAAAAAGACTAAATGATTAATTACAACAGTTGGCCTGATGGGATCTCATCAGTTTCTCCCAAGCAAAATCATGGTTTGCATCAGCTGAAATCTAGTGAGCATGAAGACCTTCCCTTTTATAGGATAAATTTATCTAAACTTGATACAATTCTCCATGGAAGGAAAGCTAGAAAAAGAAAACGATTGGAAATAGCTGCAGAATGGAATATTTGAAAGAAACAAAAGTGCCACTAGGCGGTTTGAGAGTAGGCACAATCAACAAATAGAACAAAATCTGAAAAATTCACAAAGAACAGCAAGTGCAGATTTTAAAGAAAAAGATGACACAACAGACCATTCATTAACTCGTGCAATAAGAGCACATGCCCTGAATACAAAAACACAATGATAAAGTCACGTTACATTGGAATCTAAAATTACAGCTATGCAAAGAAATACATTAGAACAGTGTACTAAATTCCCAGACAAGCATTCTGTGCTTCTGACGTCTCAGCTAGAAATATGTCTCAGCTTAGCCCCTTCCTGCCCGTACATAGAGATGAAAGAAGCCAGACCTTACTCCAAATTCTCTAGTGACATCCCCCAAAGGTTAGTAACAATTGCTATGAAGTATGCAAATTAAATTATTACTAATCTGTTTTGAAAGGCTAATCTTTATGCATTCGAAGCACAAAACGTGCTGGAAAAGATGTACATGCCATGGAGATATTCCAAATGAGGTGTCCACTCGGGGCAGAGCAATGACTGGGATAAGATGCCTAAATGGCACTCTTTCCCAGTCCTGCAGAAGACTGTGACAATAAGGCGTAGCAGCAGATCAGGCTCTGCACTGTGCGCTACGGAGGCACATGGATGGTATGTCTCTGCAGGCTGAAATACAATGGGGAACCCATTTTGGTGGCACACCTGTGGGTAGTGGAAGAGAAAAGGAAACAAAAGCGTGCAAGAAAGTGGGCAGCAGTCTGCGACTCTTGTTAAGTATTTTGCAGCTGACAGAATGAAACATGGCTTCTGGCAGAATAAGTATAGACATGGCTCCTTGTTTGCTAAATATTTCAGAAGAAAGGAGAAATGTTATTGCAAAAATAGGAAAAACTGCTCCTTAAGGAGACAAAGCACCAGTCGATAGACTTGGAAGGAGTTAGTTTTGTAGCTGAACCATGCAGTTATTTAGGACTCAGTGCATTAGCAAAGGAGTAGCCATTGCAACTCCTCCATTCTCTCAGTTATCTTGTCTTTTTAGAATGTAATCCCAAGGACTGGGAGTGTCTCACATGATATATACACAAGCAGTTCCGAGTCTTCTGGTCCAAGGGTAGCATAAAAACAAATAGCACTTTTCTCCTCGCCACTCTCACCTTCTCTGGCAGGTATGGTGCTGTAGAGTGAAATTACAGGTGCTCCCTCACCTTTTTGAGCAGTTCATATTTGACAAAATGCAGTTCGAAATACCCTAATGGGCCATCTTAAAACTTTAAGCCCAGGAAAGGGTAGTAGGGCTGAGGAACATAGTCAAAGCTTTAAAAAAAGCTCAATAAAGATGACCCTAAGCAAAAGCAGACCCTTGGGAAGCTAACATTGGTGTTTAGTGTCTTGCTCCTTTCATGCCAAAGATGAAGCAGCTGCCTACTGATTAGAGCTGGAAGCTGGTGTGGAAAGGCAAGGCTTTGATCAGAAGACTTACCATAACCTGCTGCAGATCAATGGACCTGCAGATCAAAGCAAGATTCCCAGTCAGATTTTTACTTCTCCCTCCCTGTCCTTCAATCCCAATCTATGGCTCACTGATACAAATTGAACTTGAAAAATTGAACGACTTACAAATGAAGAGATTGCAAGGTTTTCCCACTAGAGGGCACCCTTAGTTCATCCATTCTTTGCAGAAATACTTTTGAGGCCTGTTTAATGATTTTTTTAAAAAGAGCCTTGTACCATATGACATCAATATGCAAGAGCTCCAGCTCAGGGCCATCTTAGCTACTTAACGGTTCCTTCCAGCAACCTCTCTAATGCTTACATCACAGGCCACACAGACAGAGAACTGAATCAGAGGGCCTCAAACATATTTCATTAGTTCTACTGCATTTTTATTATAGGTGCCACCTCAAATTTCCTTTAATAGGGGGATTTATATTGAAGTAACAACAAAATATTACTAACTGCTTTTATTAGCATCATTTTAGTACACTGAGTAAATCTGAATGTGCTTAAGCATTTTCTGTGAATATCTTAAGAGATTTCTGTTAAGGAAAAATATTTCAACAATGCATCTCTCCCAACATGCTCATGATTTTCCTTCTTCCACCTTGATCTTTAAAAACATGAAAAAGAACCTTTTAAAAAACTAAGATTTCCATACCTCTTACATGAATATTTGATTCCACTTAACAATGATCATATTATGACAAGGGTTTATTAGCTTTTAGTTGGTGGCATTTTCATCTAAGAAGTATGCAAGGCCTATAATAGAAGACCACAATCCTTTTTAACAGCAAATGCTTTATTATATTTTACAGTATTATTTTTGCATAAGAGTTACATCTCCAAACAAAGCTTAATTCCTGGCCTAGAAGACCCAAACCTATTTTTTTCATCAATACCCTTTTATAAACCAGAGCACCTTAATTCTGCTTGGTTTGTAATTCATAATCTTTCTGCACAAAACTTTACATACGTTCAGATAGCAGGAAATAAAAAAAAAATATAACCATATAGTATTTTAAAATGAACACTTAATTTTTTATTATTAAATGATATCTGCAGAATAAAACTGTGCATTTTTTTCTAAACACCTATTTCCAAATCTTCTAGCTCCTGTAGAAGGGCAGTCTCTTTCTGAATTTTCTCCAACTAAAACAAATACAGAAGATGATGTTAGATTCTGCTTCACACTCAGAAAGAATAGCTAAATACATGGTATAGCAGATTCCAGGAATTTAAAAATGTGAGGCCACATTTTGAATACTGTGTACAATTCTGATTAGAACACCTCAGAAAGAATATTGTGGAAATAAAAAAGGTGCAGAAAATGGTAACCAAAATGATCAAGGGGCTGGAACACTTTCCTTATGAAACCAGGTTGCAATGCCTAGGCCTTTTCAGCCTTCAAAGGTGGCATTTAAGAGGTGACTTGACTGAAGTATATAAAATTATGCTTGGTGTGGAAAAGGAAGATAGTCAAGAGAGTTAGGATGGATAAGAGGGTCACTGGAATTTACTATTAGAAGAGGTGGTGACAACAGTCTACACAGCTTTAAGAAAAGATTAGATAAATTCATGGAGGACAGGTATATAAATGGCTACTAGAATAGATGACCAGGTACTTCCTCCAGGTTAGAGAGACAGGCAGGATGTCCCTTAAGGCCATCTGCAGGAAACTGAGAGCAAGTGAAAGTTTTACTTTGGCTTCAGCTTGAAGTCCAAAAGTAATTGATGGGCCACTGTGTAAGACAGGATGCTGGGCTAGATGGGCTGTGGCCTAATCCAGCAGGGATCCTCTTGGGTTTTTTTTTAATGGGAATGATATGAAAGTTTATAAAATTATATAAGCTTCCAAAAAAGTGTTCAAATATAAAATCTGTTTTCTCTAGTACTGTAACTTGAAGCCAGCTGACAAAATTATTAAGTACCAGTCTGAGGACAAAAATCAGAATTTCATTACCCAGTATTTGACATCAGTTTATGAAAATCATTAAATCTAAAGTAGTCACCACTTGCCTAGAAGACCTTAAAAGAAAATTAATTTTTTTTGAGGATGACAACTAAGTGGAAGCTGTATTCAAAGACTGCAGGCAGGACTCAAAATATTCACTTTCTGGCAGACAACAGAAAAAAGATCTGTTGCTTTCATCCTGTTCTTCTAGGGCCCAATTTGCACTTAGCTTTTAGTGAGCCACAGTTGTCCAGGAGCTCATCAACCCCTTCCTAGCTGCGGAGAGCGAAAATGCAATCCTTTCAGCTTGACAACATGCGGTTAAGTGGCTCTGCTTGCGCAGTTGCACACCATGTCCTGATCTCCATGGCAATACCTGTGTGAATGCTGGTCATTGCCGTGGTCAGACTGGACATGGCAGTCCAGTCTGGCCCGGCCATCTGTGCTTTAACTATGGATGGCTCCCTCTGTGCTTCTACTTTACCAATAAAGTATGGTGTTGTAATACAAATACTAAACTGGCAAGTGAGAACAGGCCCTAGCCTTCCTGAAGGCATCTCTGATACAATTTAATTAACTGCCCTAAGATCCTGGCAGTATACAGAAGAATAATTGAATCAGTTTCCTCTAAACTAGGTAGGGATGTGTTGAACTGCAGTTTGTCAGCTGCAAATTAGAGGCCAAGGAGTGTTAAGAAAGGCACCCAAGTGTCATAAGAACTTAAGAAGAGCTCTGCTGGATCAGGCCATAACCCATGGAGTCCAGCATCCTGTCTTGCACAGTCATTCACCATTTGCTTCTGGGCATTCTCAAGCAGAGGATGAGGCAAAACCTTCACCTGATCTTAACTCCCTGCAAGCAGCCTTTAGAAGCATCCTGACTGTCTCTCCACTCTGGAGGGAGCACTCAGGCATCCATTCTAGTAGCCATTGATACCCCTTTTCTCCACGAGTTTGTCCTATCCTGGTTCTCTTTGGCCCCACTCCCTCGTACATGAGCAAAATGTGCAAAGTGGTGAACTTACCCACTTGCTCCCTGAGTCCTGGGAGCCACTATAGGATCCTTTGTGGGTGGGCCTGCAGTACACATGTGAATGATGTCATTGTGAATGTATGTGACATCATCAGGCTTTCTGTGCAGGCACATACATGCACTGCACGCCCAACCACATGAACGGCACCAAGGAAGCATGGTACAAGTGGGTACATTTCCTGTTTCATATATTTTACCCATGTGAAAGGGAGCGGAGCTGAAGAGAGCCAAGACTTTTAGGAAAAATAACTAAATCCTTGGCCACCTGCAGTTCACATTTAACAAACTGCAGTTCAGCATATACCTAAGCCTAGGGCTTTTCAGTAGGGAAAGACTGAGGACATCTAAGCTACGCAGATTTTTGCTCTATTCCACGAAGGCACTTTCTAAACTCTTAAGAAGGCTGCACTGCTTGGCCTACCATGGGGGGCAATAGGAGTCCTATGCATTCAGGAAGGTTTACATTGTGTTCTTGGTTTATAACTTCATGTTACCCGTGAAAAGTCTTAATAGGGATACATTGGGCCCCTCACTGAAAGTGCAAAAGCGATTTAACTTGACTTTGGTTAGTCTTCCTGAACAAAAAGAAGAGTAATATCTGTACTTTAAACCCATAAGGATCTGTGGTTAGTAACTGATTAAATGACTATTTTAGGCATACCTGGTTTTTCTCTAACTGCTTGCCAGCAGCAGCCTGTTCTTTCAGCTGTTCAATTGCTTTTAGTTTCTGTAGTGAAAAAGGTATATTTAATAAATGACAAAATACACTACAATATTTAAAAGCTGACTATCGTATTTGAAACAAGGAAAGAGAACTGTTATTTATCTTTGCCCTGGAATTCCTTGACAAAACACATTGCCTCCTAAGACCTAACACAGAAAAATGTGGAATTATGTAACCGAACATCAGATCTATAAGCAACCAGCTAAGCAAACCCTATTGTGGATTAAGCTAATCAACACAACCTGTGGACCTGTCCGCACTTGGCCCTTTCTGCATTGGGCTTTATACCAGATTCTATCCCAAAATAGAGCTGCTATTTGCATGCAAGTGCAGATTACGGCAGACCTTAGATGGGGCTTTCCATAGTCTGTTCCAGGATATCATCTGGAATAAGGCCTAGTGCAGAAAGGGCCCATGATATGCTGACAGTCTAGATTGTATATAGTATGCAAGTGCACATATTCTTTTTATTTTAAATTATTTATTATACTTAAAATTTTAACAGTCATCTTTCCAGGGAAGGATGGTTAGCCTATGCACAGTAGCATGTAATTACCGTATATTCTGGCGTATAAGACGACTGGGCATATAAGACGACCCCCGACTTTTGAGAAGATTTTCCTGGGTTAAAAAGTAATCTTATACACCAGAATATACTGTACATGGTTAAAATTAATCTGTGAAGAGGGACAGATGTCACATTTTAGGTTAAACTAAGAAAAGGTTTGTAAAAAAACCCTTCTACCTTTTGAAAGAGCTGAAATGTAAACTTTATGTTGGATCTGAGGACTGGAGAAAGGATGGAATGCTTTATTTTGCAACAGCCATGCTCATTCCCCACAGTGAATTCAAAGACGTAGCCATGTTAGTCTGGATCAGTATTCAAAAGGGGGTCTGGGAGCACCTTAAAGGCTAAGTGAGAGAATAAGTTGTGGTCTCATTTGTAGCACTTTTTAAGGTTGTTATGCCATGTTCCAGGTTTCTTCTTCTGAGAACCTCAGAAGGAGAAACCTGAAACACGGCATAACAGCCCCAAAACTGCTACAAACGAGATTGAATCCGGCTCTGAAAGCCTACATATGACCAAGAAGTTGTGGTGTTAGTTTTCATAGACTAACCTACTACATCAGATCCTCTTTTTTCATTCCCTAGTTAACTTCCTTCCAGGATCAGGAAATGGAGAAAGTTACGGTGGGCAACTGAAGCACATTTGCTAAGTTCTTCCACAACTGAGTCAGCCACTAAAATGATCAGCCCCAGTAAAGAATTTGGATGAGAACAAGATATGCTGCCACCTACATGAGCAGTTAGTAATTGCTTTCCTCTGTGGGAACTAGTTAGAGGTACTTTTGACTGGAGGAACGGCCAGCAGGTAAGAAATAATGACACCTTGTCTATCTGTTCTATTTAATTCCACAGGCCATCACAAGTCCACTTTAATTAAATAAAAATACATTGATAGAGGAAATGCACCGGCTTCACTCTTTTTCTCTCTTCACCTTTGATTCTCTTTGGATAGTTATACTCTGTCAACAAAGGCTCTTAAGCAGGTACTCTATTTTAATACAGTAGGAAAGAAACTGAAAGGAGTCAATATACTTGGGGAAGCATTCAGTTTGTATGAAATGGAGAAGATTTTGCTCCGCTTAACCATGCAACTCGGTCTGACGATAGTATAGTAAAGCAAACTTTAAATGGCTTGTCCTCAATAGGCCTTTGGTGGGAAAAGGTCTTTTGCCAGGAAAAACAAAAATCAGTGAAAACATCTCACCTTTCTCAGATTCCTAATCTTCTTATCCACGTCAGGATCTCCGGATGTTGCAGGGGGAACTGTATTGTGCAATGTTACCTGTACTGGCGGACTTGGAACAATGTCTTGATTTGCTTCAGCTTTGGCCTCCTTTAAAGATATAACACAATTAAGCAGTTTGTGAATTAAATTTTCCACAAGGAGTACTAGTAAACGCTTCTTGCTCAAGAAGGTCAGAATACCAGCCATACCTGTTTAGCAACTTTCTTTGCCTCGTGCTTCCTTTGATTCTTGAGTGCGGTTTTAGATAATGGCTTATCACCAGTTTTTGACTGTGGTCTCATGTTTTGTGGTGGCTCCTCTTCATGCTGAGGAGAAGCAAAAGGGGTAGGGCAGAAAGTACCAATCCAGAGTTATTTTAAAAACATCCTTATATTTAGAGATCAATCTGAAGAAAAAGAAGCTCCCAAGCTTTTCCAAACATGCAAGATTCATAGAACTCACAGCTGCAAGAAAAGTACAAAGGTGTGAACCATCCTTTATGCTGAAGACGGCCTGAAAAAAAACTCCCCCGATCCAAGACAGGTTTTTGCTCCATTTGCATTTCATGCTCCCTGCTCCTTATCTTCCATTACAATTTTGCTGGAGAAAATTTAGGATGAAAAAGATCCAGCACATTTTTCTGTGGTGGCCCTCAGGATGTTGAAGGATTTCAACATCAGCCTTGGTCAAGGATAACGGAAGCTGTAATATACCAACATCTGGTGTGAACAGTACTCATCTAGTGCAATTCTTTCAGATTGTGCTTGCAAGAAGGTTTACAGATGTTTAGAGATAAACCCCAAGGAACTGATTCCGTATCCTACAATCAAGGGATAAAACATAATTTACCATCACATGTTCTGATTAGTTGCTGTCACTGATCTTTAACTTTCCCTTTGCTCACAAATCTACAGTCTCTACAGTGTCATTAGAAAAGGTTTCCTTTCTGTACTTTGAGATGTGAGCATTCCACAGAGGACTCATTCAACAAGCCCTTGTTAGTGTCAGAATTCATTAGGGATACAGACTTAACTGTATAATCCTCATGGGAAGGAGAGTTCAGTTTACCAGAATTTGCTTCTGCCACTGGCATCTCCTATGAGTGCTTCCTTCTATGCAGCACAACAGGGATACTACTGCCTCATGGAACAGATTCCTATGAATCAGCAATAAGAATGCTGTACATTAAGAATGAGGAATGATTGGGAGGAAATCCAAGTACAGAAGAAAGAACAGAGCAAATTCAACCATCTGGAGGTTAATTTGTGAGTTTAACACCTCATAATCAAAAGAAAATGACTTAGTTTTACGTGGATTGGCATTCTTCTGATAAAACTAAGGCTATACTATTATTGGTAAGTCTACCTTGTGTAAAACTTCTGATACCTATTTAAGCAGAAACTACGTCAACAGCAATCCTGGTTTCTGCCTTAAACATGTACTCTGGAAACATAAGTAACTTCACCTGATTGAAGTATATAAAATCATGCATGGTATAGAAAAGGTGGATAGAGAACATTTCTTTTCTCTATCACACAACACTAGAACCAGGGGGCACTCTATGAAGCTGATGGGTAGGAGAGTCGGATCCGACAAAGGGAAGTATTTCTTCACCCAGAGGGTCATCAGAGTATGGAATGTGCTGCTGGAAGAGGTGGTGACAGCTACCAGTCTACAGTAGATGGCTTTAAGGTAGGGTTAGAAAAATTAATGGATGACAGATGTATCAATGGCTACTAGAATGAATGCCTAGGTGCATCTTTCAGGTGGGGGGGAAGCGGGGTGCTTCTAAGGCCATTTGCTGGGATTCGAGAGCAGGCAAAGGTTTGTCCTTGTCTCTGCTTGAGATGCCCATGAGCATTTGGTGGCCCACTGTGTGCGATGCTGGACTAGATGGGCTGTGGCCTGATCCAGCAGGGCTTCTCTTATGTTCTCAAAAAGTTAACATTTGTACGTTATCACATTTTCAGGTATCTGAAAACCTTTGCAGTGAAGCTGCAGTGGTGGCTGCTGAGGCAGAAACTGAATGCTGTATAAACAACAGATTGATGCGTCTAAAAATACATAGGGTGTTTTTCCACTAGCACTGGAGTACCAGTTAAGGACCCATTAAGGACCCATCGCTTAATGGATCCTTAATAGGTACTCTAGTGCTAAGTGGAAAAACACCCATAAATGAAAGTAAAATAATTAGCTTGCTGCTGCTCTCATTTTCCTGTTTATGATTTAAAGCTGAACTGCAACAGTGAAAGCTCAGTTAAACTGGCTTTCACAGCACTGAATGAAGGGCTGAATAACAAACATAACAAAACTAGATCTTACAGTCAAGGAAACAGTTGCTACTCACAAGTTTTGAACCAGTTACAGGCTTGTTTCTTAGAGCTGGGGGCCTATAAGCTTGGCCAGTCTTCGGTTCATCATTTGGCACTTTGCTAGGAACAGCATGATATGTAACTGGTTTTGCTGGAAATACTCCATCCAAAAAGGTTTGCCAGGCAACTTGCCAAAGTGCTGCATCTTGCTGGACTTCATATTTGTGCAGAACAGATCCAGTGTAGTGCCATATCTTGTACCCATTGCCAACTCGTAGCCTTGGGGAACATGTAGCAGTTACATAATGTTCTCCATCGGGGCACCAGGAAAAAAATGTGGAATCAGAAGCCTGCGGTTTAGAAATCAGTTTGTAGTTTTTGACATCCCATACATCCAGCTGTCCACTGAGATTCCCAAATCCAGCTAATACTAAAATATGTCCTTGAGGGCTGTAGAAGAGAGCATTGTGTGGACCAGTCCCAAAGTCAAATACAGGATCACATTTTAGATTGAAGATAGTCGCTTTGGCAGGCATAAAACCATACACAACACAAAACTCCAAGGAATTGGGATTCCAAGCTGCATCATAAATAGGTCCATTTTTTGCTAGAGGAAGAAAAAATCCACACTGTAACATCTAAAACATTTGTGAGACAAAATAATTTAGCAGAGCAACTACAAGCAATATCAACTTGTGGTTAACTATAGTAGATTTTTTAAAAAAATAGTCCTCCTCAAAACTATGAGACAGAATACCTAGCGTGATATAGCAGATACAGTATCAGACTAGCACCTGCATATCAAAAGTTCACATGGCAATTACACTGAGGGTTTGGAGCCCTGTCACTATCTCTTAGACTAATGTACCTCATTGGATTGTTGTGAAAATAATATGAAGGGGAATCGAATTTGAGATAAGCAAAATACTTCAAAAAGTCTTTTTTATGTTTCTAAGAAACATTTACACAGCATTTTAAAATTAAATGCAAAACACAAGGGCTGGAAAAAGGAAACCATTTTGAGATGTGTGCTCCTTATCCAAACTTCATGTAATACATTTCTTTTCTTTACAAAACCTAGATCATTCAAGTTATGACTTGTGACACTGTAAGTTATTCCAGTAAAGAAAAATAATCACTCAGTGGAAAGCCACTCTGGAATACTTCCCATCCAGAACAGCACATTTTGCCAAATTACTTTCACCCATTATTGGTTTGGAAAACATCAGAAATGGAATACAAATAAACTAACCATATAATCTTATCAGTTTCTATGGGAATACACTTAGGATATGTTTAAATAAGTTGGGAGGGGGCAAGAGAAGTTCTGAAAATTATCTTATTTTTCACAACAGATTTCTAACAATCAGAGGAATAATTCTATAACAAATTAACATCCTGGTTCTTTTTGCTGTACCACCTATGGACTTCTTTCAAATTGCAATGGAGGACAGAATAATATACCCTTACGTTGGTTTCTCAAACAAATGGCTTCCTAACTGTTCCTGAAAGTCTAAAGGTCTCAATTTCTATCACCTTCTTCAGCCCCTGATCCCCACTATCCAATTTCACTGACAGGAACATTTTATTCCTTTTGATTTCAAACCTGTTTGGCTGATAAATCAGCATTTAGTAAAACTATCAAAACTTCAGAGAGCAGAAAGACAGAAAAAGAGCACGACCATACTGGATGACAGATAGCCAATGGGCTGCCTGCTTGCAAGGAAAAAAAGCTGCTCCTTAATACAGAGAACTAGTTAAGAGGCTGAGATGTATTTCGGTTTCCCCTCCCAACTTCAGGTGTAAGACAGATTATAAATAAAATGTTTTTTAAAAAAAATACAGTCAACAGTACCTGAGCAAATGTATTTTAGAGACTGTACAAAATATGAATGTATCGAAAATACAGCATTTCCTGTAAATACCTGCATTTTCAAAGCTGTCTGCATTTGATGAGAATATTCCTTACTACCACAGTAAGAGATATTAGACTAGGTCCCACAGAGGTTATTGCCTGCTGAAAACATGCCTTCAAAACAGGCTGCGCCACACGGGGTCTTGTGAAAACTCATCCCCTTCTGCATTTACTTCCAATTTATGATGCATACTCTCAGCTCAACACTTACTGCATTATGAACTAATAAAACTACTGTCAGCTAGGAGCATAGTCTTAGGGTGTTTTTCCACTGTCACTAGAAGTACCCATTAATGAATACAAAACATGGCAGGTTGACTAAATGTCTTCAGTGAAGTCATAGAGCATTTTTTAAGCATGCATAAGGAAGAATGTCAAGTTACGATTGTCTGGATAGTCACTTACGTAGTTGAACAACAGCAGTTTCTCCATTTGTTGCAATATAATGTAGAGTTTGTTCTCCATAATATGATGCTCCTGTTTTATCAACTTCTGTACTGGCTATTACAAGCACAGCAGTGGCTGCTCAGACAGTTAAAAAAGAATTAAATGATTTAAAAAGCAAATCACCCCATTATATTTATTAATTCAGAAAGAAATTGGAACAACATGGTGTAATGATCCAAGAAACCTGAAAGGTTTTACTCCTAGTAGGAATTTTACGGAGCATTTTACACCTGGGAGGCTGCAAGAGAGTTTTGCAGGGCTTCTGTGTGAGCTACGTGAGAAGATTAACCAATTTGAAATGAAGAATGGGGAAAGAGAGCTAGGAATGGGCATGAATGCAATTTTCGGGATTCACTCTGAATTGAATATTCAAAATTTCAATTTGATTCAAATCTTTAAAATTCAAATTTAACCAAACCTGATTCGAATTAAGCTAATCTACTTGTTTGAATGTTCAATTTGAATTTGCACTCACAAATGTCGAAAACATTCGTATGTGCCCGTACGCATCATTATGCATCCCATACGCATCCTTACACATCCATAGGCATCCCATAATTATCCCATATGCAACTGGTTTTCATCCCACACGGATTCATACAATTGCGTACGAATGAGGGAAAGATGCATATGTACAAGTACGCATGGTGTACGACCCCGTACACATGGGAATGTCCGGATAATGCGAATGAATAGATTTGAAATTAGTTTGAATTTTTTAAATTCAAATTTATGGACATTCAATTCAAATTTGAACATCGAAATCTGGGCAAATTCGATCGAATTTCAAATACCTTTGAATATTTGTGCACACCCCTAGAAGAAGAGAGTTAAGCTGTCAGCACAAGGCACTAAAGAGGAGGAAACACAAGGGAGCCACACTAGAGAGTAGGCAGCAGCTGAACCCAGAGGAGCAGAGCAAGGCCTCTCAGTTAAGCAGAAGATACCAGGACTCCTGAGTATTAGTCAGGGACCATTAGACATGGTCACAGTTTTCTTCCAAGGTGTTCCAGCTTGGGCTTGAGAATTTAGAACTGTTAAGGTTTTAAACTGCACTTTTAACATCAGGGCCCAGTCTGGGTCTGCAATTTCAAAATCCAACTGCATTACAGTGTTTGTTCCTTTGTTCGTTTTATTCTGTTTTTCTTAATCAAGAGGGCTGTTTTCATGAAAGCTGCTGCATTCTTTGAGAGGTAGTTGGAGACAAAGTCCTGAGCTTCTGGTCCCATGCTTTTACTGCAGGAAGACCAGGTTAGGGTACCTACCGATTACTGCAGGTTATCAAAAGGAAAGCACTGACCATTTCTGAGTCCCTGTGCCCACATTTCACCTTTTGCCATTATTTCCAGTATCAGAGGCATCACACCTCTAAAATAAATGCACTTTTTTGACAAACCTACTTGCAATGGGGGGAGTCAAAATATGGTGAAGGTGGTCACAGAAAAACAATTTCTTACAGTGTCCCTTAATTGCAGGTCATTTTCTGAAGGAAACTAGAATGGTTCTTTTGCATTGATACGATAATTCATCTTTTTTAAAGCTCATTCAACATAAAGTTCCCCAGGAAGTAATGGACAGTGATTTCCAGTGGCCACCTTTACAAGGCATTTTATATGTGATTCCCAAAGTGCTGATAATGCTATTATCGACATACTACACACTCAATATGAAACCAGCATTTGAGTCCTAAGAATATGCTACCAATATCATGGTAGGCTCCCAAAGGCATACCCTCAGAGGGATTTTAAAAATAGAAAAATGTGGGCATGTCTCCACTTACCCATAGAAGCGCTCAGAAAAACAACTTCTCCCACACAAATTACTTTGTGGCAACTGTGCCACCCCATTTCTGGGCAAAACAGCTGACAGAGACACTGAGTATGATCTGTTATCCTAAAAAAAATGGGCTTCTGCCCACTGCTTGATATGATGCATCCACAGTCACACATAAACAAATTCACAACTTATTCCAGTGAATATATCTGATTTTCCACTTCAGGCTTCTATCAAATAATATGGTGAAGTTGATACGGATGCAGCCACTGCCTGCCTCCAACTCCTGACTGAAATCAGGACCTCATCACTACCACACAATCAGACTAGAAAGAGTTCAAAGCAACAAGCCAAATGCTTCTTTCATAAATACCAAAAGCCTAGCATCCAATTCTATAATACAATACAACGCTCTCAGATAATTAAAAATTACATTTGTTAACTGCAGCATTCCTTGTAGCTTTCTTCTGGAGTACATTACAATCCATCAAATCAGTGACACAATGTTCTAAAGATGGACAAACACAATAGACACAACAGTACAGCTATCATTCTAATGCCAATTCACTTAAATGAATAAAAACTGTACAAAATCCATGCATTTATGTTACAGTCTAATTCTGTGCTTATTTAAACCAAACCTCCATAAACAGAGCTCACCCTCTATTAAGTACACAAAAGTTAGCTGTCAGAATTTAGAGAAGTGGATAGGGCTTATTTATTTATTTGCATTTTTATCCCGTCTTATACCTGAAGGTCTCAGGGCGAATAACAACGTTTAATAACCAAGTACATATATTAAAATAATAATATATATTAAAACAATAGGTGTCCAAAAAGTGGGAAGAGAACATGTATCCCCATTAACCAAAAGCTAGGTTCACTACCTTCCTACATGTGAAGGGGGAGACTATTCCACAGCCCAGGGGCCATCACTGAGAAGCCCCTCTCCAGGGTGCCCACCCCTTTTGCTATAGAAGGTGGTGATGCAACCAGGAGGGCCTTCCCTCCAGATCTTAGGGCATGGGCAGGTCAACATGGGTTGATGGAATGCATGGAATTATACTGTTAACTGACCATAAAATTTTGCTGTCAGTATTTGTAACTAGCAGTAAGTAGTGGTTCTAAACTCAGTTCAAAAGAATATCAAATAGAGTCAAGAACTGAAATCATCATACCTTTGCTATTCCACAACATTGTCACTTTATCAGCTTTGAAGAAACTTTTGTTGGCCAGTGCAGCCTGGGGGCCTCCAAAGACAGGGTACTGATATAGCCTGACAAAAGATGGGGCCCCTTTGCTTCCAGGAACATATACCGCTACCTGTACCAAGAAATTGTCATTAGTTTGGCCACCACATTTCAAGAGCAGTAAGGAGACAGAAGTAATTTCTGAAGTTTTAAAATTCCCACGGAATCAAACATTTTGAAGAAAAACAGAACAAGGCACCTTAGTTGGCTGATCTCCAGGGGATAACACAAAACTGGTCACCTTTTGCAAATGAAGTTTGTTTGCAATTGTACCTGCAGAAATAACAACGGCACTCAGATTAGTAAGATCAACTTTCTACACACTTAAGACTGTCCTGTTTATGAGGCAATCTTAGTGAAAAGTAAACATCATAAAGACATATAATCATAAATGGATTTTGACTTGTGAGAAAAAGGACTTCAAATATTTTTTTCCTGAAACTATATAACTATTGATGGTCACATGACCACCTGTGATCAAGCCCCAACTGTGCATTGTGCAGCCCCTTGGACCAGGCAGGCTTGGGGCTGGCAGTGTTGATCTTCAGTGGCAACTCAAAGTAGCTGGGCAGTAAGTTGCTACCTCAGGGGCTAGGCTTTTGGATTAGGGACTGTGAAGGGGAAGAGGGCCTGCTATTAGCAGGCCATGCTGCCCTCTCCACTGCTAGGCCAAGGAGTAGCCACCATTTCTACTGGGGGTTTCCTCAGATGGCTAGAGACAAACAGCAAAGTGGTCTGCTGCTAAACATCCTAAGCCCTAACTAGTAAATGCAGCCACCAAACAAACACCCCTATGCCAGCAGAGAAGCTGCAGTGGCCCTGTATGTGTCCACTAGCAAGTGCCACAACAAGGCATGACTCCTGTCTCCCAGTTGTGGGTTGTGACTTGTGGAGGAAACCAGGATCCTGTCTTGCTGAGTTGGTTCATGCAACTGTGAAAGGTGGCTTGGGAAACCGTTCACTTTCCAAATAGGCTATGGTGCAGTGATGCTCCAAAATTTCTGCATCAAAAGCATATACATGTACAGCTAATGTCTGAAAAAGGGTGCTGCAAAATAGATAACAGATAACTGCAAAACAATGGACTTTGACCTTAGGCCCCACAGAGAAACTACTTAAAGACACAAAGAAAATATGACACGTGGAATTGATCCCCTTTTTGCGTATGTGCTGGCTCTAGATGGTTTTCCCAGAAATCCAATGTGCAATACGGATTATGGTAAATAAGGCATAAGATCTTATCAATAAGATAGAGGTGTGGTAGTAAAAGTAAAGTGTAAGCAAAGATTTCATTTTTAGCACCTTTTATTTGGTTTCCTGATGTAAATGAAGGAGAACTCAAAAATTAATGCTGGGCATCCGACAATGATTCATCAGATTCAACTGTTAACCAGACTGAGAACTGATATAGTGAGCTATCATCTTTTCACTTAGAAATACTACCTTGCATTCACGTCTCAAATAATTTTTGGAAAGTTCATTGTAAATAAACATCCCCTTCTCATTCCAAGCTTGTCTGGCACTGGCCAAGAATCACCCCTCTTGTCCTTCTGCCAGCAAAACTGGAAATATTGCTTTGGCCTCCCGGCCTCCATTTGTTTAACAAAACACCCTGCAGGAAGACTTTACCATCAGGCACTCCAGCTATCAGAAATCTACTGATTATATTAGCTACTCCAAGTTTCCATGTCTTCTTTGTCCAGATGCAATCAGGAATTAGAACTACGCCACCTCGGTTGTCCTTTTTCCCCACCTTGGACGGCCCAAGTGACCATCCCTCACTGCTTCCTCCTTTTGGGCATGCACCACTCTGCCTGAGCACAAAAAAGTCCTATAATTTGCCCTTGTTTTAAGTCAGAGAGAGAGACACACAGAGAGATTTAGGCTATAAAAATTGTCTGTTTGCCACTCTAAAAGAGCAAGAACAAAAGAAGCAGGAGAAAATTCTAGTACTAAGATTTCGCCCGATGCCCTTTGGGTTTTTAGCCAAGTCAGTGCTCTTGAATGACAGGAAGTGAGAGCTTAGAAAGGATTTGCAGACACCATGCTGGGTGCCAGTTTAGACCAGCTGAGAGCTGGGATTAGAGGTCAGGGTGGCAGACTTCAGCTGGGAGAAGGAAAAGCAGCCCTGAACCACCAAGCCACTCTCAATTAAGTGGGATTCTCTAGTTCATTGAGAAGTATGAAGAAGTTAATTGTAACTCTGCCTGTGAAAACTGCTACCAGGCTTATATTCCTATACTGATTTCAGCTGCGTAATGCATATTGACTGCTAAAGCTTTGGGCTGTTCCTTACCCTTTTAATAAAAGTTTTGTTTAAAAACCTGTTTGTGCTCCCCTCCCTTAAGGACTGACTACTGGTTGCTTGTCTGTAAGAACCAAACTCAATATCTTAAAATCCCAAAGCCTCTGCACATGTAGACTGCCAATTGGTATAAGAGTTGTCAAATTCAAAGACTGTGAATTCAGCTATGTAGCAATTCCTCAGTTTAAGCTATAGCCAATACTTACATTTTTAAACACAACTAAGGTTTCTTTCTTTTTCCATCCTGCCTCTTACACAGAGGTCTCAACTTCCTAACCTGCCTGCACTATGTTGAACAAGCGCTACAGTCTCTTTTTGACTCTATAATCTCTTATTATGTATCAACTATGTTTGCAATCTTGCTTTTAAACAAAGAGAAAGCAATGGCCAGCTTAAACATGCAAAATAAACACTAAAAAAATACACAGTCCTACATTAATGCATGAAAAGGTCCTTTGAATTCAACCCCTTCCAGATTACAATCAAATGCTGGCTAATCCCAAGTGTACCTTGACATTATATGTTCCAAAGACCTACACATTAAAAGCTCTCCGTCTGCAACTTCTTAGACAAGAGCAGTTAGCTTGATACCCTCCTGCTGTTGTAGAACCTAAAGCCCAAAATGTGAAGACTGATGGGAGTTGAGGAGCACAATGTTTTGGTAGCCACATGAACTCCTCCCAGATTAGAACATTATGAACAATTCCATATGGATGCAGCATCAATTCAATGATAAGCGCAGAACCATACATATGAGGTTATTAAGTTTCAATTTAAAGGGGGAAAACCTCTCCATAGAGATCAAACGCTGCAGCTTCTGAGCCAAGCATGCTAAGGTTTCACCTTGGTAGCTAATCAAGAATTGCTGGGAGGATACGAAGAGAAGAAATGCAAATTTCCTGGATGGTTGGAGCTGAAGGGGATGAAAGCTTGAAGAGACAGGAATCAGAGTCCTAAGAGGAAAAGGCTTTTATGCAGTAGAAGCTAGGTTAGTTAAAAAGGTTTTATTCAAACAGAGAAATAAAGATCAGGAAGTTCTGAGAAAGGAGAATAAAGCTTGTCTTGGAGGGAGTAGTTCTTCTGGGCCTACAGTTCTACACAGTCAGAACAGGCTAGTAATTCAGTGACTGGCATTTATGTTCTGTTCTTCTGCCTATTAACATCCACTGTCCATACTTGCATTAAAGGGACTGTGCCATTTTGTAGCCATATGCATTTCCACTGAAACAAGTGAGCTTGTACACCCTATAGTGAGGTAACACTGACAGACAGGAATTTATTAAGAAATGGTCATATTTACTTTTCAGCACCTTAGCCTGTCAGTCAAAATCCCATCTGAAGTTACGCCATCCTGTTCAATCACTACATGAACTCTTGACACTGGATGTTCTCAGGCTGGAGATGCTCTGGTTCATGGCAGCAATTTATTAATGGAAAAGCTCTTTGGAGAAAGTAGCTGTGGTCTGCACATTATACAGATTTTGAGCTCCAGTGATGGCAGAAGATTATCTGCTGACTTCTGTGCTTTGAGCATTATATTTGGAGGTTACGGGCAAGGTATTTGGTAGCCGTGTCTCCTAAATGACTTAAAAGTTTATCCCTCTGCTCTGTTATCATTTCCAGGTTGCAACCGTGCTTGCACCTGCCTGAGGGAATAGAAATTTACAAGAACATTTAAAGATTTCTTGTCAGATTCTTTATTTCAGCTTCCTGTCACAATTTTCTGTACCTTCTTCACCGTTGCCAGAAACTGCAGCTGCCATAGAAAACTGCTTCAAGATTAACAACGAGCACTTCTATAAGCTGTTAACAAAATCACCAGGATCACCAGGCTTGATTCACTGGTGACTGGGAGAACAGACCACTAGGCTAAATAGATGATTTTTCTGATTTAGAAGAACAATTCTTAGGAGATCCTATTTACACTGTTATTGTTAACTGAAAAGTCAGTAATATGTACAGGACCTAGTTGTCCCCTGGACACTTACTTCCCTACATACCTGTTGCTGAGGCAGTGAAATAATTAATTCACAAGTCTATCAGGTCTAACCATGCCTTCCAGGTAGACACAGATTTTATAATACAGGCTTCATAAAGCACAATCCAAACCCTTCCTTGCTTGGTCAGCTGGGCTAGATAAAACAGAATTTGCGTATCTGGCAGCACTAGGAATCCATGTATTCCAAATCTCCCTTAGGCAGAGGCTGCAGAAAAGGCAGTGGAGCAAAATGGATAGTGCAGATAATTGGAATGGGCTTTGTGCCAGGGATGTCTCCATTCAAAGTACAGGTGGGGAGAAGCTGTAGCAGGAGGTGGAGCACTCCCAGAGTAGGCTTGTGCACGCCTCTGTATGATTCTGTACTAATGAGGATGCTAGGCGCTTCACCTAGTAAGCCCAGGCACACCTCAGCACCCAAAGGTCACTACATAACATGTGAAAATTACAAAAATTGCACAGGAACTCACCTGCTCACAGAGAAGCTGGGCAGTTGAGTGTCCAGGCAAGTTTCCTTGCAATTTACACAGTGCTCACAAACTCCTTAATGACCTCTAGGTAATGAGAAGAGCCCAGGCTACGTAGATAAAGTCCCTAGGCACCTTGGGCCTTAAATAGTGCTTTGTACAAGCTTAAGAGTAGCAAAACCTTTTAAAAGTGCTATAACCTCTCAGCAAGTCAAGGGAGAAGAAGAAAAAAGGGTTTGCATACTGAAGTCATTGTTTTCAAAGAAATGCAGTTCATTGTTCACACTCCTGGCACATATGGTTTCATCATCTGACCAGCAAGGACACCTGAGAATCAGAAAGGGAAATATAAAAACCCAAGAAAAGCAATTCCTAAAATTTTTAGAAAATTATTCCCAACTTTTTAAATTTAGAGATATGGCCTGAAAAGACTTTTAAGGTCATTACAATTATAAGCAGAAAAAATATATAAAAGTAATGGTTACTGGTGATATTTTAATTGCAGTAAAATAGCAAAGTTTGCTGATGATACTAAATTATTTAGGATAGTAACATCCGAAAGAGATTGCCAAGAGCTCCAGAGGGATCTCTTAGCATTGGGTGAGTGGGCAACCAAGTGGCAAATGTGCTTTAATCTTAACAAGTGCAAAGTAATGCACATTGGGGCCAAGAATCCAAATTACGTCTATAAACTGATTGGGTCTGAGCTTTCTGCAACACATCAGGAAAGGGATCTCGGGGTTTTGGTGGACAGTTCGATGAAGGTGTCAACCCAATGCGCGGCAGCAGCGAAAAAAGCAAATTCAATGCTGGGAATAATTAGGAAGGGAATAGAAAATAAGACAGCAAGTGTCATTTTGCCCCTTTATAAATCTATGGTGAGGCCACATTTGGAATATTGTGTACAATTCTGGTCACCACACCTCAAAAAGGATATTGTGGAACTAGAGAAGGTGCAGAGAAGGGCAACCAGAATGATTATGGGTCTGGAACACCTCCCTTACGTAACCAGGCTGCAACGTCTAGGCCTCTTCAGTCTGGAGTGACAGCATTTAAGAGGGGACCTGATTGAAGTATATAAAATTATGCACGGTATAGAAAAGGTGGATAGAGAAAATTTCTTTTCTCTATTGCACAACACTAGAACCAGGGGGCACTCTATGAAGCTGATGGGTAGGAGAGTAAGGATTGACAGGGGGAAGTATTTCTTCACCCAGAGGGTCATTGGCTTATGGAATGTGCTGCCGGAAGAGGTGGTGACAGCTACCAGTCTAGATGGCTTTAAGGTAGGGTTAGACAAATTTATGGATGAAAGATGTATCAATGGCTACTAGAACGAATGCCTAGATGCATCTTTCAGTGTGTGTGTGTGTGGGGGGGGGGAACTGAGGCGCTTCTAAGGCCATCTGCTGGGACTCGAGAGCAGGAGAAGGTTTGTCCTTGTCTCTGCTTGAGATGCCCATGAGCATTTGGTGGGCCACTGTGTGCGACAGGATGCTGGACTAGATGGCCTGTGGCCTGATCCAGCAAGGCTTCTCTTATGTTCTTATGTTCACTACTTTCATTATTCTGATCCACAAAATTGCAAAACAACAACAACAACAACTCAATATAAAACTGTGTGTTCTTAAATTGTTATTTTCTATGTAATAAAATCTCTTGAATACTACTTACCAGGTCTCCATCTTTTTCTGGATGAATGATTTTAAACATTTTCCAGTTTTTACATCAAAAAGTTGAAGATTGGGCACTCCAGCACCACCATCCTTTGAGGCTATAATAAAAATTGTAAGAATGTATTTTAAATCCATCCCTAGGTCTGCTCTTTACCTATGTTCCCCTGATTTTCTGCCCTGTTACTTTTTTTTAGTGATTTACTGAAGGTGTAGCCAGACTGTTGACATTCAGATGTTGCTTAACTACAACTCATCAGCCCTAGTCAGTATAGATGAAGTCAACAGTGAGGAGAACTCAACATCATCTGGAAGGTTAGTCACATTTGGCCTAATTAAAAGTCATAAATAAATGGGAACAGAAGCTACTTCTTTCAGAATTTGCTTTCATGGACACAGTAAGCTCAGTTAGGAACAAGTATTTCACCCTTAAAAATATTCTGCCTAGAGTAGATCCCAGTCCCTATTTAAATAATTTTTTAAAAACCTTGTTGATCTGCATAGAGATGTACTCAGGGGATATCCAAAAAACCAGATGTGATAGGGCTGCAAGTGACTCATGATACACTAATTTACATATTTAAGAACCCAAACCTGAGGTCTTTTTGCACAAGGGCCTAGAGAACGCATGTAGGATGTCCTGGGACGGAGCATTCGCTCCACTGGGCTGTTGGTTCTGTTCAGACCTGCCCCAGCCCAGGGCGCCCACATGCGTTCTGGTGTAGAGCACAAAGTCGTGCTCTACACCCAGCCCAGGTCATTCGTGTTCCCTGCCATCCTGCAGCTGTTCAGGAGGAAGTGCATTCGCACACTCCCTCCCTGACAGCTGCAGGCCCTGCCTTTGGCTGTCCCCATTGGGCAGACCTGTCACGTTCCTTCCCCGGGTTCCTGAGGGGTCTAGCCAATCAGAGTGGGCAGCATGCACTGCGCCACCAGCCAGACTCATCACTTTGGAACCTGGCGAGCATGAGGTAAGTGCCTCACATGCGCGTGTCCCCACATAGGCCCGTGCCCAGGGGGGTTCCTGCAGGCCCTAGGAGACCCGATCCAGTCCCCTAGAGCCTGCAGGAACCAGGGAAGGAATGAGACAGGCATGCCCACCCCTGGGTTAAATTTGACCTAATGGGAGGCAGGGCTGGGAGGGGTGTCCCAACCTTATGCCAGCCTTTTAGGCTAGGCCACGCAGGGACAGATTCCCCTTTCCTGCATAGGCAGGTAGGAATGCATGCCCATGTGTTCCTTACGTGCCTAGGTGTGAATGGGGAAAGCATCCCCGCGTGGCCTAGCCTTACTGAACTACAGCCATTCGGCTGTAGTGCAAAAAGGCCTCTGATTTCAAACCAAAATGAATCAGAAGGAGACAAAGGGAAACTGATAAAATATAGTGCACCAGTCAGCACAACGTTGCGCTACCACCCAATTTTGCGACCTGGCTTGGATACCAGATATAATGCCCTATTAATATTCCTCCTTTGATGAGAGACCCTTCAAGTTTATGTGTACTCTTCTCATACGAGATAAAATACTTAGAACTACTTGCTCTAGCAGTGAAACACTCAGGCCCTTTCTACACTGGGACTCATTCTGGATTAGGGGCTGCCATCGGCATTTTAGTGCAGATGACAGCAGGCCCTCGGCCAGGCCTGTCGTAGGATGTTTTTCCACTTAGCACTAGAGTACCCATTAAGGACCCAAAGAACTTAAGGTAGCAAACAGATAGCTTCACACAGTATAAGAAAATAATCTGAAAGCAGCATTTCTGCCAATAGCTTTCACTCTGAATTCAACATTGCAAAACAGAACAGCAAAAGACAAGGGGCAAGCATGATATTCACAAAATTTGGTTCTGCTTTTTCTCCTTTAATACGCTCCTAGCTGACACAGTCTTCATTCATTTCCTTCTGTTCAAAACAAGTACTGAGTAAAGGCAGCCACATTTTACAATAAAGGAGGTCAGGTCAGATCTCTGTTCTCGTAGTAGGAGTGTTGTACTTACATGTATAGGGCTGCCAGGTTGCCAGTACACTGCTCTTTGGAGAAAATTCAAGGCAAACTGTTTTTGGCAGATCAAAAAAGTGTAGCAGATCATGGCTGCTGACATTCACAATGTTTACTCTGGAACCAAAAGAGGTCATTTCAACAAAATTTGATTAGATCAGTTAATTAATAGCCAGTTCAGAAATCTGAAGTGTAATTTCTCCTTGATACTGAACCAAATAGCAAAAAGAACTTCCTCCTTCATGATACTATCAAATATTTCAAAAAACAAAAAATTAAATAAATGGACCTCAAACAAGGAACTTTTGTGCTGTTCACCACCACCACCCAGGGATCATCTATGAAAAGGTGGATAGAGAAAATTTCTTTTCTCTATCGCACAATACTAGAACCAGGGGGCACTCTATGAAGCTGATGGGTAGGAGAGTAAGGTCTGACAGGGAGAAGTATTTCTTCACCCGGAGGGTCATCGGCTTATGGAATGTGCTGCCAGAAGAGGTGGTGACAGCTACCAGTCTAGATGGCTTTAAGGTAGGGTTAGACAAATTTATGGATGAAAGATGTATCAATGGCTACTAGACCTAATGCCTAGATGCATCTTTCAGGCGGCGGGGGGGGAGGAACTGGGGTGCTTCTAAGGCCATCTGCTGGGACCTGAGAGCAGGAGAAGGTTTGTCCTTGTCTCTGCTTGAGATGCCCATGAGCATTTGGTGGGCCACTGTGTGCGACAGGATGCTGGACTAGATGGGCTGTGGCCTGATCCAGCAAGGCTTCTCTTATGTTCTTATTTAGTAGTAACAAGCAAATTCAAAGCCAAAAGTGACCACAGCCAAGCTCTACTACAGGAAACTAATTGCTCTTTCTCTCCAAATGCATGCAATGAAAACTAAGACAATCTATACCCCTTAGGTCTAATTTACTTAACCGAATCAGAGTAAGTGAATATAGTATCCTGAACACTTGTGTATGCACACTGTATTTTTCAAAGTGAAAGCAAGTATGAGTCATATTTTAACTATGGTCCTTCGGAGACTTATTTTCAGAATAGTGATACTATCCCACATTGCCCAGTTGTAGTAGCAGAAGATCTATAGATACATCTCTACTATCATCTAGACTGGGGGAAAAGCTATAAAATAAAATGTATCCAGCTTAGACACCTGTTTAGACAATAGCAAGGCCTCAATATTTGCAACAGCACTGTTAGGGAGGCTGCTTCAGTATAAAGAGAGTGAGGAGACATTCATTGGCAAGCAAAGAATCATGGAAAGGAGGGAGTGTGAACTGAGCATGCACACTCAGGCAAGAGTTAAGCCTCAAGTGGTAGAACTTGTAGAAACCACCATCTTATTAATAAACATGCCTATCTAACCACCTCTCCTGGCCAGCGGTTGTGTCAACTTGCCTAAGGTGGAAATGAATTGGACCTGAAATGAAACTGCCACTGTCAATTACCCTAAATTGGTCTTCTGGTTTGCCAGTGCTCTAATGCCAGGCATTGGGTGTAGCTAAAAGGAAGCATCCTTTCTTTTTTTTTAATTTCTTTTTTTAAGTTAATTTCAATTTTAAAAATACACTCAAGAACAATGGTACAAACATTTAGAAACTTCACACTTAACACTTCCCTATTACAAATTAAAACTATACATTCTACCATAACCTCAACAATTCCAAAATAACAAACTCATAACTTTTAAATTCCTTTCTGTGTTGCCTGTATAGCTGCTTCCTCATGGGCTTTGGAATCTAAAGTATTTCCCTGAAGTGAGGGGAGAAGGTGTGTGGCACAGGTGGAATCTGTATATCCTTAGCTTATGGCCTTCTTCAAGAAGCTAGGATTAAAGAACAAAAAGTCCTAAGTGCTCAGACCTTTTGCCTACAAGTGTACAAACACATTTACTTCATCTCATCAATGCAGACTTGACAGATAATGACATGATGGGATTTCCTAGGCAAATACCCACTGTCAGCTAATAGACTCATTCAAACATACAAACTGCTCTACATTTTAATCTCAGGGTAGTGAACAATACAGCTCTAAAACAGTCTAAACAATCTAAAATTCTAACACATAAGGAAAGGAAAGTATACACATTTAGTCATGGCACATCTATAGACAGGAATACTTTCCAACAGTCTGACATCTCAGAATAACATCACACAATAGCTTGTAGTAGTTTCCTATATTGTTGGAAGATAATGTTGAGTATTATGCTCTTTTTGAATGAAAAACCCAGTTGTGAACTCTAGACTGAGAATGAATACCTTTACAAACCCACTAAAAAGACAAACCTGCTAGAAACTAAGAGGTCACATGTTATACTAATTTTCTTAGATATTTCTATCAGGACTCAATGAGTGCAGCTACTCTGTAAACTTGTGTTTCACCTGTGCAGTTCAAAGTCAGGTTTCTTATCAAGTACATGGTTGCATGCACAGCTGGAGGAAAAATGTCTACTCTTGATCCAGCAGTTCAACTATGCACCTCACCTTTCAATATTTCTTTTATTCCACTGATTCCCAACCCGGAGTGCAAACCAGGACATTTAGGGGCACATTAATAAACTGAATAGTAGCAGAAAAAGGCACAACAAAGGAGCTATAATTTACGGAAATTGACTGCCAAGGGGTATGAAAATGAAAAAAGGTTGGGAAACACTGTTTTATTCAATTGCTTAGTTATCCTTCCTTACGGTTTCCTACTCACAAACTTCCTGTCAAAATCCTCCAGAGCAAACCACAGATTAGAACGACATCTGAGTACAACCACTAGCTTTACAGAATCCTAATACAACCACTAGCTTTACAGACTTCTATTGCAAGGTGCAAAATTCTGCTAGACTTTACAACGAATTAAAGGACAAGGAAAATATTATACTGACCGTTCTCCATTGCACCAAGCAAAAAGGGAGCCATCTTTACTAAAAGCAAAGACTTTACAGTTTTTCCCAGCCTCTCTGAAAAAGAAACAAAATAACTTATTACAATTTACATACTGCAGACTATTTTAAAAAGTGTATTAACAGCATCTATTTCCTTAGAGTTCTATTCCATCCTATACTCTAAGGCCTGAGAGCCATTTAACACAGTTTAAAATTGCCACTAAAACAATGTTTAAAAAATAATAGGTTTACAGAAACAAAACAATTAAGAGCTGGCAACAGGCAAAGCTATTCTTCAGTCAAAGGGTGTTTTTCCACTGTCACCCATTAATGGGTATGTAATGGGTACTTCTAGTGACAGTTGAAAAACACCCAAAGCAAGGGTGAAGATGGTGCTAAATATCACTAAACTTCCAGAAACAGCAGGACAAAAATGAGAACTCAAAAATATAAGTTATGATTAGAATAATGTTTAAATGTTCCTAAAATAAGATACTGTATTATTGTTCAGAATCATTGACTGCACTGATTTTATCCACCAAGTTTTTAAAAACTCCATACCCCTGCAGAATAGCTACAGTGTTGTTACTACCAACAAGAGAAATTTTTGGCAGCATATATATATTTTAAAATCCAGACAATCAATACAGCACAAGGAAAAGGTTTCCATTTTGCCCCCTCCCCTTCAGCAGCTAGTATTGCTTTTCAATGATCAAGTTACCTAAAAAGCTAGAATTTAGTCCAGGTGTAGTACATTCTGACTGCTAATAGATAATAAAATGGGAGCTGTACCTATATAAATGTACTAATAAATAAAACCCACATTCTGAAAATTCTGATGTGTATTTTCATTTAATTACTTATAAACAGTCCCCACCTTTCCTTACTGCTTATAATCACAAAAGGTTTTATTTTTACTAGCAAAACAGTCCCCACCTTTCCTTACTGCTTATAATCACAAAAGGTTTTATTTTTACTAACAAAAAATTTAAATAACTCGAAAGTAAAATACCCTGGGAATGCTTTATCCTCTGTAAAATAAGGAGGTCCATTTATCATATGAAGTCCTTCAGATCCTCGCACTAATAAAAAAAGAATAAATGTATCATTCAGGTGATCACGTATCAGACTGGTAGCTCAGGTAAAAACAACCATGGTAACACATGCCTTTCATATCAACTCTCTAACTTGGCAAACATTCTGTTCACCATTTAGTTTATTAAACCCTGCATATGATCATATAAATGCAGCCAAAATTTGAGACAGGTGGGTTTATATCTTTCTAAAGTACTGATCAAGTTATACCAAAACTTCAAGATCTCATGAGTACCTGTAATACTCTATTTCCTATTTTTTATTGCAGGAAAAGAACGTAGTTTCAAAGTTTGAGATATCGTTCAGCAAATCTTATGTATGTACTTTCAACTAAATATAATTTACTTCTAAGTAAAAAGGCACAAAGAGTGTAAGTGAACCGGCATTTATGCAAAGGTTCTATTTTAATATCATGAACCTACTCAAAAGGTCACATATGATACTGCTATAGAGAATTTATTAGATAAAATGATCTAGGCTACAGGTTGTCACTGTGAGAAATGCCAGAAGTAACACAACTAATGTAATAGGACCTTTAGAGACACCTACATCATCTAACCAAGGTAGCACCTGTGCCGTGTCCCGTCCATCTGATATTTACGGTATTTATTTGTATTTCTATCCCACCCTATACCCAAAGCTCTCAGGGCAGGTTACAATATTATATAAATCTTAGACAGGTTCCTGCCAGCAGGCTTACAATCTAAACAGACAAGATAAAAAAGGAAAAAAGTGTGGGAGGGAACAGGGATATGGATAGGACTTGGTTTCAAAAATCCCATTCCTCCATTATCCCATAATTTATGGCCTTGAGAAGTCTCAGCATTTCAATGATAAGCAACACAAACCAGTGACCTCAAGCAAGAAACAGTTTACCACTTCAGATAAGGCCACTAGTTCAGGTAAAAATGAAACTTCAGATTAAGAGGCAGAAAGGCCTGTGATATTTTATTTTGCACCAACGTAAACACAAACTCAGGTACAAGCATAGTACTTTCTTACCAACTATGCAGGCAAAGTTGAACAGTGACAAACTTTAACAAGGGCTTATCCAAATGTCACTGAGCTAGGCTGCTGAGCATTGTAATTCAGCATAACTAGTCGACAATAGTTGGCAAAGGCTGACTTAAAAGATACTGTCTATGCCAGAGATTCAAGGTAGAAAACTCCAGCAAGAACCTCTACCTGAATTTTTACTTCTCCCTGTTCACATTTTACCAGCATGGCACCATAAATGTGTAGTTGTCAAGGAAGTGTCATATAGGAACAGACCCAGCAATTTTCTCTTTACAACACTTGGCATATTTCACTAAGCTAGTTTAAAAGGATGGAGAATCTCCCTCTTTGAGGTCTTGCAACAAAACTAAACATTGTCCTTTTAAAACACCAAATGAAAGCAGTGTCTGAACTTCCCCAAACCAGGCTGGCTCAGATGTAACTGAACCAAGTCAATACAGATGCATGTGTGTGGCTTTATTTATGGCTGCTACATTACCCAGTCCAGTCCATATTTTGCGAAGTGTTAGTATAGGCTGCCAGTGAAGAAATTAGATTCAGAACTCAGTTTTGAACAAAATGCTTACAAATCACACCATGATTGATCTAGATAAGACTGAAACAACTGGCCTTTACTTTGAAGAAATTCCCATTCTTATGTATATTTCCTTTTGGTTAAGCACCTGTGATCACAGCAGTCTTACTTTTTAGTACACAATTTAATCTTGTGTCAGCTTTGAATAAGATGGCTACAATGTTAGTACAAGACCTGGGAGACAAGAATTTGAATGTCCATTCCAGGGACCTATTCGTGCTTGGTTTTTCCTGGAATAAATTCCAGAATAAGGGCTTGCTGTCCAGATGCTAGTGCAGCCTACAGCAGGCTGCAGGTGAGGCCTGCCAGAGTCTGTATTAGCATGCAGACAATATACTACTAATCTGAGATATATTCCAAAATATGGCCAAGTGCAAACAGGCCCCAGTGTAAAAGCTAACTAGGTAACCTCAGGACTAGTCAATGGTGTCTCACCAGAGCCTACCTCATGCGGAGGTTGTGAAAGCAAAATGAAGGGAAAATGTTGCCCACCTTCATCTGTTTAGGAGAAAACTGGGATGTAGATACAGAAATGAGCACAATGCATTTAGTGATCAAACCTTACACTATCCAGGGGGCCTTCTTGTATCTTCTGCTTAATGGGAGCCTGGGTTTTTCTGCCTTCACTACTTACACTATCAGCAGTACTAAAAGTCTACACAAAGAGAAGAGTCACAGCTATTCAAGTATTTCTAAAATACAACTGCCCAGTGTTACTACTAATTTGGAAAATGGCAAAGAATGAAGGGAGTCGAAAGTCTGAGACAAGTTGGCTACAACCAACACAGCTAGTCTAGGAGGGAATCTTCAGGATTTCAGCCAGGGGCTGAGGTAGCGGAGGCGGATTATCCGCCTGTCCACACAGGCAAGGCACGGGCTCTCGGACTAGCCTGCGTTCTTCTTCCCCAAAAACAATCCTGTTCATTGTACATAGTACATTGTACAGAGCTCAAAACTTCCCTCCAACCCCCTTGAGACTACGGCCAACGTTTCGAAAATGGGACGAAAATTAACGTCCACCCCATTTGGCTAATGCCCTAAAACAGCAAGGCGTCACAACCACCACATTACGTTGGGAGCAGGGAAAAACTACACACATGTATCCAGTTCGCTTATTGATTCGCCCTCAACCCACCTGCCAGAAGCGGCGTGGGAGGCGCCATCTTGATTTGGGCACAAGATTTCTCCTTCCGGGTCGCGACAGAAGAAGTGTACACGTCTCCTTCGCCTTCCTCCTCATTAAGCGGACGGAACCTTCTTTCCGGCTGACGTGTAGCAACACGAAGGGAGGGGCTCGGAGGGAGTTTCCCCGGTCACGTCGTCGTCCCCACCCAAGCCGCGCTCTGATTGGACAGACGGCGGGGAGAGAGCGGGGGGGGCGGGGCCGCGTCGTCCGCTTTCGCGGCAGTACGTGGGCCGAAAGCATCGAAGCGCCAGGCTCGGGGTAGTGGGGCGGAGGGATCGCTTCCGGGTGCCGGCCCCACCTGCTGGCAGCTCGGCCGCCCGCACGCCGAGGGGGTAGGCCGCGAGCGGGCGGAGAGAGGGAGGGCGGGGCCTGCGTGAGGGGCAGTTGGTGCTGCTGCTGCTTACGCGGCGGCTGCTTAGCTGGAGAGGGAGCCTGACGGCGGGCGGGCGAGCTGGTCGGTCTGCTCTTCCCCCTCTTCCCGGGCAGCCAGGCACTTCGGCGGCGCCGCCCGCCCGCTCGCTTACTTGCTTGCTCCCTGTCAGTGTCAATCCGCGAGTGGCGGCCGGCGCGAGTGTCAAGATGGTGGCGAAGCAGCGGATCCGGATGGCCAACGAGAAGCACAGCAAGAACATCACGCAGCGCGGGAACGTGGCCAAGACCTCGGTAGGGGCCCCTTTCCGCGGCGAAGCTTTGGGGGCGGCCACCCCAGCCGCCCTCGCTCCCTCCCTCCCATGCACCTCTCTCAGGTGCGAGACGGGCCGGGTGTCGTGCCGTCCTCACGCCGCCGCCTCCGCCGCCTCAGGGAAGCCCTTGGCGGCTCCCCGCTGGTTCCTCTCCCGCAAACGTGGCACCCAAGGCTCGCTGTGAGGGGAGGGGGAGGGTGGGGGCTTGATGCTGCCACGGGGCGCCCAGCCCACCTGCCCCGCTCCTAACGCGCCGGCTCGGCTCTTCCCTTCCCGCAGAGAAACGCTCCCGAGGAGAAGGCGTCGGTGGGGCCCTGGTTGCTGGCGCTCTTCATCTTCGTCGTTTGCGGATCGGGTAAGTGTGGACGAGAGTCTAGCCACGTTTGAGGACGGACGGCGGGCGGGCGGGGGGGCGACGTCGTGTCCGTGTGGCTCTGGAGCTGGTCTGTTGCCAGTGTGGAAACCCGATCGGGACCCCTATGCCTTAAGCGCTGCAGTTGCATAAAGGAGAAGATTTCAAGTGCTGAGCCTCAGCACCGGCTGAAATTCCCTTTTCTGCCCACTCGTGAGGGAGTGCGGTGGACTTCTGGGGTCCTGTAAATTGCAGCTCTGCCATTAGTGGACTTGGATTTAAACGGTCGTTGCCCAAAGGCCTTCACCTTTTTGCTCAGTTGCATCTGTGCTATTAGTCTTTGCTTTCTAGTGTTGAATTTCCCCCCCTTCGTCGCAGGTTGGATCTTTATTCCCTTTAACTTTTTTTTAAGGAATGAAAAGGAACATTTGGGTGTCATATGCAAATGTCACACTTTGTTCGGTGTGGAAAACATAGTCAAGATTCGCCACCTAAAAATGGTGGCATTCCATCTGATAGTTGTTTTTTGATTAAAATGAGTCTTGGGCCACATCTCCACTTGTGGGTGGAGACAGCTCTGTGCAGTCAGGCACCATGGAAAAGGGCACCCTCCTTGTCTCCCTTTCAAAGTGAGGGGGCACCATTTTCAAATGCAAGGCAGGAAGAAACCACCCTGCAATGGAGGTGCCTCTGTGAACTAGGGTGACAGAGAAGTCCTGAAGGTGTCTGTTGCCACCAAAAATGGTGACAGGTGGCAGCTGGCATCTTCTTTGACCCTTAGAGGTGCCCTAGTCAGAAAGTAGAGATATGCAGCCTTAGTGACTGGTGCCATATGGTATTTCTACCATCAGATTTCATTCAGCTTCAAGGACTTTAATTCCAACATCAGTTACTGATTTATCATTATTGTTTTGTTTTTTACATGTACTTATCACTATTGGTATCTGATTAAAAATATGTCAATTCTTTTAACATACTGTATACATATTGCTCTGTCCTCCTTGGCCAGTAGTGTTTGTCTACTTTTTCTGGATTAATCGTACACGCAGCTTGATTTCTGAGTTAGCAGTAAGGGCCTGCATAAGAGACTTAATATTCACATCCTCAGGTATTTGGTTTCACAGTTCAACTCTCTCCCCAAATTCAATAAATTCCTTAATATCATTTAAGTTTGAAGAACGACCAAACGTGGTATTCTTTTGTAAGTTAGTTTCATAGTGTATTGGTTAGATCAAGAGCAAAGTGTTACCTCCTCCCCCTCCCCCCAAAATAAGGTTATGTAGAACAGGTTTTCTCAACACTATTATTAAGAATATCATGTGCTCCTTTAAGCCTATTTGGGTAGAAGTTTATCTACCAGAGTTAAATTGTGTGTCAAAAATAATACAGGGATATTGCCTTTGCTAATTCCATGCACAGAAAGAAGCTTTTAAATTTCTATTTTGATGATGATATAAATAAATGGTTTACTGTTGTGTTATGCCTTAATGTGACAAAATGAGAAGCAGTTGGCTAAAGGAGTAAATGGTAAGTGAACTGTGAATAGCAATCATATATACTATGGTAGTCAGAGGAAACCTTGCTTGCTTTAAGACAGCTGACCAGTTTAGAGGACTGTGGATCATGGAACTGTGGTCAGCTTGTTTTTGATGATATCTAGTAAAAAGTGAAATAAAATCAACTAGATGTATTTTTCAGACAAAAATGGTATAGTTTAATATTTCTTATTACCACTTTTTTTGACTGAGATGTTTAAATTGAGTAAAGAACATTAAAATCATTTGACAAATGGCCTAACAGAACAAATTTCACTTATTAAGAGGCTTTTCTGAATTAACTTGAAATACATAATTCTAAATCAGTATGATTCATTTGACACATTTTTGATGTTAGCAATATCTGAAAGTGTTTTCTTTTGCAGCTATTTTCCAGATTATTCAGAGTATTAGAATGGGTATGTGAAGAAGCTGATCTTCAAACAAGATGGTTATATTTCCCCTGTGAACTATGAACTCCTGTTCCTGATGTTTGATAACTTGGAATTTAAATTTACTGTCATCTTGCTTCTGAAGAACTTTCCATGTTGACCATATGTCATTCCAGGTTCCTCCACAAGTCATTCCAGGTTTTCTAAGTCCATGCCACAGTGCCTTGAAAAAGCACCACATGTATAAAGCAATAAAGAGTTAATGTTAACTTACAATCGTGGACCTACTTATTCTGTGAATCAAACTCATGCTTTATGTTGATATATGAAAGTGTAAGCAGAGTAGATATTTAGTGATTGCATTATATGTAAACACTGATCTTTGTTAATCTTCTGTATAAATTGAAGTGGTTTTATTTAAAATGGAAAAGTTAAACTTATCAGATAGTGATTGTATTACTAGTTTAAAGCACACACATGCAACTCAGTTAAAGGATATGTGCTGTGGTTTTTGCTTTTTGCTTATGTAAAAAGAGGTTCTTATGTATGTGTAGCTTAGTTTTACTGTAGCATGTAGCAATTTAATAATTTTCCGGTGGTTCTGATGGAAGACCTTAATTCTGTGCCCATTGGAAGACTGTTTAATAAAACAATGTAGTGTCAATCCAGTGGTTTAACTGAGTTTAGACTACATAAATGAACAAATTTCTTCAGTCTTAAATTGCACTAGAAGTTTTACAAACTGCTTATTTGTTATACAAGTGTCAGTGTTTCTCATGCCATGATTCCTTTTCGCTGGAGTGGTTAATATTCTGGGGAAAAAATAAGATGGAAGTATAAATATCACTTGATGACTAGCTTCATAATGTTTGCAGTAACTTATCTAGAAGCACTAATATGCATGCAATCTGAAAAGCAACACCCAAAACAGTTGAATGAGGTAGCTTTTTAAAGATATACTGCAAAACACAAGATTTATATATTACCATGTCTGGGAGCATTTTCTTTAAAGTCCGCAGCATGTTTCATAGAGATCATCAGAAAGATACAGGATATATTTGGACTTCATTCTGAAAGAAAGAATTGCAAATGAAATAAGCATACTACTACTAGCACCTGTTTGTTGCAAACATTGTATGATAAATATGAAGTTGGGCACTCTATCAGGAAATGCCTTTATATAGAGGTAGTTGGACCACAAGTAAATTACTTAAAGGGCTGTATGATTGAAAGCAAATACACAAATGACTTATCTTGCAGGGTTGAGTTGCTGATAGGCAATAGACTGGAAGGCTTTATTTCTTGCCATTGGCACATTCTGTAAAGAGGATATGCTTGTTTGTGATCCAAGAACTATTTCCAATAAATTACTTTAAAATTTAAGGTGTATTCAGTTTTGTAAGCCTTAATTTCTCTTAAAATTAGGTCCTCAGGCAAGGTAGTTAAGTTTTTTCTGTCAAGGAGTAACATATTCTTGGTTAATTAAAAGGCAATACTTCATTTGCCTTAAGTTCCTGGAACCTTTAGGATATGATATATTTCCCTGTGACATTTGATAGCTCGTATTGGTTCAGCATTATCAGTACAAAAGCCAAAAATAGGCAATATTGTAGGGGGAACAGGCTTACTCTGAGTTTTAAATGTCATCAGAGTAAGAGCTTATTAGGTGTGATGTGGCATGGAGTTATATGAGTAGGTTAACAGTGTCATTGAATCTATTATAGTATCTGAATGATAGAACATATAGGAAATACTGAAGAAGCACATAAGAGTAACACTTTTGAAAGTCTAGATTTTCTCATGCTCAGTCATTCCATCCTGTCATGTACTATTAATATATGAAATAACTGAACAGGGTAAGGTAACAGGCCTTGAAGCATCCTTTTCTAGCCTTGTGTGTAGTAGAGGCTGATAGGGGTTAAAGGCCACAACAGCTGGAAAAAACTATTGCAAAATGCTTTAAAATATAGTAAATTGTTTTTTCACCTTTAACAGATAATTGCAACTATTTCGCATAGTTAAAAAGCATTTTGCCTAGGAACAGAAAGTTCATATGTGACAGCAAATGTGTATCATTACATTTTGATAAACTGCTAGTAAACGTCGGTTAACTGTGCTTAAACCTTTACTATTGCCAATATTTTCATCATGGCCACAGGAAACTGATCAGTATACAGATTGATTCAATAAAGAAGCCCCAGTCTGTTACCTTTTATTAGGCTTTTGACTCTTTTCTAGTCCATCCCAGTGCAATGCAGGTAGCAGAGAAAGTCAGCATAGTTTTGACAGAATAATTCAAGATGTTCTTCTGTGTGGTTGCCAAATACTATTTTTTGCTGGGCTTCTGCTTCTTTGCAGGCTGCTTATCAGGTTCCATTCCATATTAGCTTATACTATGACCTTAGTCTTGATTGTCCTTGATGTTTCATATCTAGCCACTACCCTAGTTAGTGCCTAGACAGTATATGACCAAATGTAATTGAATAGAACTAGTTCCCACTTCTGGTCTCTGCACCTTCTAATCTTTTGGGCATTCACCTTTTTCATTTCAGTGCTTGACAGAAGGAGGAGGAAAGATAGTCCTTTTTGATCTAGTGCTTAAATTGTGCCCACCACACTTCACAATTTGTCATATACCGACAGAGATTGGGATACATCTGCCTTCTCAGTTCTAACTTCTATTCCTGTCTCACCTAAGGCAGAGATTCTCACTGTAGCTACAAGAAATGAACTAGCAATTTGCCCAAAACAAGTGAATGTGTTGGGACGTTATGGTTGCCCAAATCTGGATCATATAAGGTGAAAGTAACATTTCTCACCTGTCTGGTGTTCCTTAGGTGTTTTGTAGTAGCAAGCCCCAAGGTACTAGGTTGGTGAGAGCTGGCCTACGTTTTTTTCCTACATTGTTAGCAGTGTGTCCTTGATTGAGACTCTTCCCCAATCTTCTGTTACCATTGGGGTGAATTTCAGCAGTGTTTCACCTAAAGGGATTTGGACCTTTTATGTAAAAATGGGCTCTGTAGTGTTTGGATTTGCTTTTCACAACAGTGGCTGATTCTGTCATGGAGGCTATGATGTGTGGTAGGTTGTTGGTTTCTTCTAGGGAAGGCTAGATCATGAAGGTGGTTTCTGCTGCAACAGTGGGTCCCAACCTTTCTTCACTTGTGTACCCCTGGCAGCCCATTTCCATGAATTGTACCTGTCACATCAGGAAAATGTTTGCAATTAATATAGTTGTTGTTATTTTCCTTTCCCCAACATGTGGAGTGCCTTTCTTTATGTATGTGATTGTGAATACCAGTGGAGTTGCCATGAGTGAGGAGTGATGGCAGCTGTGAGGCCCTTTCTGCACTTGGTCCTGTTTCGGAATATATCTCAGGATAGGGCTCTGTTGTCCATATCCTAAGGCATTCTATAGCAGGTCTATAGCATGCAGAGAGCGGGGCCCTATTCCAGGATATATTCTAGAATAAGGCCAAGTGCAAAAGGCCCTGACTGTAGTTGTTCAGCCTACAGCCAGTTTGCTCTAGTGATTAGGATGCCAGACTCTTATCTGGGAATACCACGTTCAACTCTGCCCTCCTCCACAAAGTGAGCTGGGTGACCTTGGGCTAAACACAGCTCTCTTCTGAGTTCTCACAGCCCCACCTACCTCACAGGGTGTTCTGTTGTGGGGAGAAGAATAGAAAACTTGTCAGCTGCTTTGAGTCTCCTTAAATATGTGAGAAAAGCAGGGTAGAAAAGCCAACTCCTTGTGTTTTGGAGTAATGCTGTTTTTCTTTTTTCACCTTGGTTTCTTGAAGCCCCAGATGTAGCTGGGAGCATAAGAATGCTCTGTAAGAGTTAATAACAACATTAGAATGTTGCCCAAAGGAGTTCAAGAATATGTATTGTGTGCAACAATGTAGTAAACAACTTTACTGCCCAAGCAGTAAAGCCTTGGAAATTCAGAGAGACATCTCTTCTTATTGGTTTTGTGGGTATAGCTTGTATTTTAGTCTGATTGCAAACTCTGAATGAGAAAAGGCTGCAGCCAGAGTTCAAGAGGTACAGTAAACTAGGTTTATATTTGATTTTATTAATGTAGATTCATTTCACACATCACTCACCCTACCTCCCCTTGTTCTCATCTGAGTGAAATAGGCCATTTATTTGAGATGCTTTCAACCAGAGACTAATGCAAAGAGGAAGGATAGAAGCTTTTATGTCTATTGCTTATGTGTGAAGGAAACTAATTGTGTAAACTACTCTGGACTCCTTGAAGTGTAAGGATTCCAATATAAATCAAGTACTGTGGGACCTTTTCTAATGCCTGGGAAGTAACTAGAATGTACTCGCTCATAATCCATCTAGCGAAAAGCATATGCTTTAGAACAAAACAAACAACTTTCTTAGCCAACAGTAGTCCCAATGTGATAAACCAGTTAAACTGGATGGGTTATTCTGATTGGTCAGTGCTGGTCTCTTGGATGTTTGATTTATATCAGCTTATTAACAGAAGGTAGAGAGAAAAGAGTTTACATGGCTAAGGTTTTGTCCAGTTCAGGTGAACCTTGGTGTTAGGTGTGTTTGCTTTCTGCTACACTTTTTTAGGATCTACAACTTTTACCTTTTGCTGACTGTAAGGGCTCTTGTCTTGTCAGATGCAGGTGAACCAAAAGGGACTGCTTAATGTTGGGTCAGTCTAGGATCACTCTCTGATTATCCATTATGTGATCATAGATAAAGAGAGAACCTGGTGTGCCTTAGGGAGACATTGTGGGATAAACTTAGGAGAGGGAGTCCAATGCTCACGTAGCTTTTATTGTAGTACTTCAGATTTGTAGTACAGGACAGGTGCATTACTGTGGTCCATAAAGCCCCCCCCCCTTGCCAGAATTTCATTGTGCTTTCTTTGAGAGATATAATAGGCAACACTGTTGGGTTAGTCCTCAGTCTGCTGCCAAACAGTTTCTCTCATAACATTAACAGTGTTTTGGCTTCCATGCTAAAAAATCTTCTTGCGTGCTGGCTCAGGTTCTCATAGCCCCTATGCTACTCACCGGACTGTCTCAATATAAGAACATAAGAGATGTCCCACTAAATTAGAACTGTGCCCCCTCTAGTCCAGCAGTCTGCTTGCAGCTAAGCCTAACGAAATTTAATTTCATTAAATTATGAAATTTAATGGATATCTGAATGTTGTGGGAAATCTTCTGGCTGACCTGACTGGCACTCATATTAAGGCTTCAGTTTTACTTTGTAACAGTGAGATGGTAAGAGCCATTGACTGGACTAGTTGGGTGAAAATCATGATCATCTAAATAAAATGGCATTACTCTGCTTACCATGTGGTGGTACTGGCTGTGAGAAAGTCATACTTCTTTGTCACTACTGTAGCCTCAAATATCCAACCAGTAGAGCTTTTCCAAAGTGCTGAACAAGCTAGTGACACTGAGTTGGAGAAAGGAGGTCTTTTCAGTATTGGAAGGGTAAGAACATTAAAACCAAATATGAAAATGAACGTATCTAAACAAAAACAGTGCCTGAAAGTGGGAAGAAAAAGCTGTATTCCCATTTAGCCAAAGGCCAGGACAAAGAGGTACTTCTTCACCTCCTCCTTAAACATGTAAAGTGAAGGTACCTGACACACCTCAAGGGGGAAACTATTCCATAATTTGGCAGCCATCACTGAGAAAGGTGTATTAGGCATTGTGAGGAGGAGAGTTAGCATGCAGTGCACAATCTCTTTATCTGGAGGTAGTATTGGCCTGGATGTAGATCAATAAGCAAATGTAATCCAAGCCTTGACAGGATTGGAAAGAACAGATTGCAACTGGGAATTGATCCTGGATTATTCCCTATCAGTTGAGGCCCAAGTAGCAACAAGTGTCTGCAGTTCTGTTTTCCAACCCTGAGTGGTTCATCAGCTGGACAAGGATGTTTTGGCCACATTTTCTAAGTAACTTACAGACTAAACTCCCATAATGAATCTACATGGGGATGTCACTGAAGATGGTTGAGAGACTGTACCCAGTGCAGTATGCTTCATTAAAACTTGCAATGTGTGTTGTTGGCCAGACATATCAGACAGGTCTTGCTGCTTTCTTACCAAACCCAACTCAAAAATTGCTACTGATGCACAAAGAAGGATCAGCTCCTCATGTGTATTGCCTGGACATTAAGAACAGGATAGACCATTCTGGTAGTGCTGCCACTACCTTTGTGAGGTGACAGCTGTTAAAAGGAGAGAATCCAGCCCTTCTCTTTTGCCCAGTCCTAAACCTACAAAGTATAATGCTAAGAGCAGGATGGCCTTTAAAATAGCCTTAAAAGCGGAGGCAGTGATCGTGATTTTTTTTTAAAAAAAAAACACGATACATCTCCAACTAAAAATCCATAATATGAACAACTCGAGAAGTGGAACAGGTGAGGCAGCAAAAGATAGAAAGGCTCTGATCTGTCTGGTCACCTTTGGTCTCCCCAAACAGGGCTCTGATCCACTGTCTTGCTGCCCTGCTGGTACAATGGCCAAGTGCCCATAAACAATAATGTTAAATATGTACTCACCTACTCTGTGTGGCCTAGGCACTTTCCTAACAGTGTTCTGCTGTGTAGAAACATGTATGTATATAGGTGTTTCACTTATTTTTAGCAGCAATCCTGAGTCGACCTTTCAGAGTGATCCAGCAGGGCTCCTCTTTTGTTCTTATGCCATTGTTGTTACTGGGTATCTCCAAGTCATGCAGTTTTCTTGGCAGGGATGCAGATGTGGTTTGCCACTGTCTACTTCCGGAAAATGTGCCAGGCGTATGAATACATGTGATTAGGCTTGCTCAGTTCAACCTATGTTATTTTATGCCATGTGCCATTTCAAAGGTTTTTTTTAGTACAGATGTGAGAGAAAAGGTGTGCTTAATTTGAGAAAATCACCACCGAACAGTGAAAAAACTGAGCGGTGTCCATTGCTTGTTGTCTCACATAAAGATTACATGCTCCTAGAGAGCTTTTTTTTTAAAAAAAAACTGTTAATGCTGTACTTCAACTTTAGTGTCTATTTGCATTTCTTTTGTTAATGAGAATCATGAATTCCTACAGCAGTTCTTTGCTACTCGTGAGTAAAAAAAACTTATATCTACAAGTTGTAGCTGGACACTAGGATTTTTCCAAATTTCTTTGTGGTCAGACAGGAGCAGCTGGATTCCAGCTACCCTTAACACATATTTTCATCAAAATGCTAACACATGCTGGGGGAACTAAATTTATTTCTTATTGCAATTTATTATTTTCTCTGGGATCCTACTTTGCGGCCTTAAGAGCCTTTCCTTTAAAATCCCTCTGATTTTTGTTTTTTAATTTATAACAACAGACAACATAACCACAAAAAACAAGGAACTGCATTATTGAGCTGGAGCTTTTCCGATTCCCAACCACAGATTTAGTGGTAAATAGGTGCAATAAAGGATGAATAGTTTGAAGTATAGTTCAATAATTTATTCCATGTTGAATAATACAGGAGGTCTTCTGATTGGCTTTGCATCTGCCTGATTTGGAATTCAGTACATTCAGAAGTTACTGTAGACCACATTGTTGTATACCAGAGTTCAGCTGTGAGACAGGTTGACAATTTCCATTTATGGTACTTGCAACTTAATAGTCTGTGTCAAGTTGACTGTGGTGTAGTTACAGAACAAATAAATATCTGGAGACCAGGTTATCGACAAATTCAGAATTTCAGTTATTTCATCTAGGAAGGTTTTATACAACCCCACCGATACGTCTCATTGGTCTAGTGGTTAGGGAGCTGGACTCTTATCTGGGAATACCAGGTTTGATTCTGCCCTCCTCCACAAAGCCAGCTGGGTGGCCTTGGGCTAGTCACAGCTCTTTTCTCAGCTCTCACAGCCCCACCTACCTCACAGGGTGTTCTGTTGTGGGGAGAAGAATAGAAAGTTTTGTCAGCCACTTTGAGCCCCTTTAAATGAGTGAGAAAAGTGGGGTAGAAAAGCCAACTCTTCTTCTTCTATTCCTCAGGTTGCTCTGACATGCTTGTTTAGGTACATCAATTGTACTGGGTTACAGTGCATTGTGATTTGGTGCCAGATCTCTTCTGAGATTATGGCATATAACTTATCCAAACACGGTGCATGAAAGGCATCAGGGAAGTATATCTCCATATTCAGTCATCATCCCTCTCCTGATTTTTAGCTCTTCTACACCTTATCAAATTTTCAGCTGCAGCAAAGGCAGTTCACAACTTTCCTCTATGGAGTGGACATTCAGATCTGTTTGTTTTATGTTGCCAGAAAGGATCTAAAAAATGATGTACAAAAGGTGTATTCACCAGGGCCTGAGGAGGTGAGAGGACAAACTGAAAAGAAAGGAAGGAAGAGAAAGAAAGAAAGATTTCCATTGTAATAATAGACCTTTCTAGATTATAGGGTTCACAGCGATGATGCAGATGGTGACAGCAGGAGATCTGAGATATACAGGGAGAAAAAAGCTTTGGATAGCCGTGTTTCAGTTAGACAGACAGACAGACAGACAGACAGACAGACAGACAGATAGATATAGAACCAAGTTATGTCTTATAACAGCATTTGTATGCAATATACTTCTACCTTGATTTACATGGAGGTTAGGTTCTTAAAAAAGGCTTGTAAATGAAAACCACGCCAATCGAAGCATTACCTGAGATATAAAAACTGGAAGTTAGGGGACTGTAACACTAACGAACATAGCTGTGGCTGAAACAGCCTGTGGCTGAGTCTGCTCTCCATTTGTGCATTTGGGGCTGCAGGAAAGGGGCAGAGGAGGGTGATCTCCAGCAAGGGGAGGGGAGGATCTATGCAACAATCAGATTGTTTAAAAAATATGAGGACCACATCAGTCACAATGCTTACTGCGGCAGAACCTGAACAATGGAGCTCCTGAAACAAGAGAGAACAAAAGTGATGGAGGGTCTGAAGGAGGATGAACAGAAGAGATTATTTGGATCCAGCAAGGATCCTGCAGAGGGTGCCTCACCCTACCTCTGTTCTTCTTTTTTCTTTTAGGGAGCAACCAGACGTATCTTAGAAAGAGTGTTCTGGAGGAAAAGATTATTCTTTCCCAGCTATATAACAAAAGTAACTTCCATATTGACCAACAAAAGTGTGGTTGTGAACCTGCTGTTTTGGCCAGCTTGCAGCATTCATGGGCCTGCAATTCCCACCATCAGCCATTCCCCTGGGAACAGTTTCCATGGCAGAATGGACTGCAGTTCCCTGAGATTCCACTCCTGTGGTTCATGGCAGTTCCTGCTATTGTAATGGTGTAAATCAAAATACAAAATCATGAATTTAAGAGTGCAAGACATCACAGTGCACCCTCCCCTGTGGTGAGAGAACACTGCCTGTTGATTGTACCAGCTAATATGGCTTTTTAAAAAAAGGTTGACTCTGAAGTTGCAAATCCCCCTTCACTTTGGACAACCTTTTGGCAGCATGAAGCCAGGAGTAAGTCAGATGTAGCTAATTTATCTACAAACGAAACAGGCGAGGTGACTGGAAAAATACAGTGGACTTGACCACAGTTTTGCATACTGTTCTGGTTGCCATCCTGAGTCAACCCTGTGCCTCCAAATAGGGTACAAAAACACTGGGGTACCTGACAGGTTAGACCTCCAAGCACAGCCTGTTTCACTTGCTATATGGATACACTGGAGTATACAGATTTTCATTTGCACCAGCATGGTAATTTTAAAAGAATTGCACTCTTTTTAAAAAGTATATTGTTTTTTCTGCACCAAGTTAAAAACAGAAAAAGGTCACGAACGCCTTTTTGCTTCTGAACTGATTATTTCTTATGGTCTACTTCTCTTTCAAGGATGAAGCAAAAATGACCTCCAATGACTTGGAAAGTTTCTCTGGGAGACAAGTTGCTCCAAACCCTCTTTAAGCCATCAGTAAGGGGCCTCAGAAGGGCCTTTTAAAAAAAACTGTATGCAAATGCAGCCTTAACAGTTGTACATGAGACTGCCTTTAAACATGGTTTGGAAACTCATTCTGGTTCAGCCCAAGAACACAAGAATCAGTGTTAACAAGGGCTGAGCACCTTCAGTGTTCCTTCAGGCATGCATGAATCTACCACCATTTCCGATAAAACAAGGACAGCTACCGAGTTAGGATAAAATCACTTTGCATTCTCCTGACTTTTTCTTTCCCAGCAGGATGAGATCATTCTTACTGGGCTTGTTTTTAACCACAGAATATGCAGCAAGCTTTTTAAAAGCCCCCAGCAATCAGTATTCTGGGAAGAGTGTGGTTAATAATCAAAATAATGATTCCCTAGTCCCATATTAGTAAGGTCTATGCCAACCTTTCATATAAATTTCAGGACTTTTCCCTAACCAATATCTAAGTTTATACTAATGAAATTTAATCCTTAAAAAAAAATTTTTGTGGTGTATCTAAATGGGCCATTATACTCTGTTTCCCTGAAAATAAGACCTATCCTGAAAATAAGCCCTAGCATGATTTTTCAGGATTTGTATCATACTTTCCCTCCCTTTTGTTACTGGTGGTTGGTTATCAATACACATATGATCCTTTTTCTGGCACTAAAAAAGGGCCTGTTGCCAGCTGTTAAAATGGCAGCAGCATTCTGTTTGGAGTTTGTACCACATCGTTTTTAACATCTTCTGAAGTGTAAAATAGTAACCTAGGTAATGGCTAGTGCCCACTTGTGTTTGGTGGAGCAGAAAGGTGAGGCAGCTAAAAGAATGTTAAGGGCGTGATCACACCTAAATTTTAATCCAGGTTCAGTCCACTTTCTGAGTGGAACAACATAACAGCAAAGTGACCAGTCATTTAATTTCCAGATTATCTAACCCAAAGGTGGATTCTCTGAGTTGGATAATGCTGAACTGAAACAGCTCATCATTTTGTTTATATGTTCTTCCACTTGGAAAGTGGACTGAAGCTGGATTAAACCTTAGGTATGAATCCACCCCAAGGTTCACTATGGGTAAAGATAAAGGCTGTGTCCCCATGGAAGCCGGTTGCTTCGCTTGTGATGCATGTCATAAAGATCTGTGTTGTAACTCGCAGTAAAGCGTCCCCATGTGGTTTGGAGCAACGCTGATTCAAATCGTACGTGCCTGTCCCCATGCAAGCTACAGTGTGAACACGCATCTTTTTCTCCCCACCCACCCTCTCCCAATAGGAAGGCGAGTTGACGTCACCATAACCCATCCCGCCTGCTGCAGCGATGACAGGCAAACACCTCAGTTGCACCTCCACAAACATAAAGATCATTCCTTTCCTCGGCTGCCACAGTTAAAAGTATAACCAAAAGCTAGTAAAAAGCATAACTAAAAACAGATCATTCCCTTCCTTGGCTGCCACAGGTTAGCGGAGGTGCGCACATCTGCATGACAGTGGGCATGACAGCAGGCACCCCCACTTGCAAAATTACTCATGCATAGCTTGCTATCAGGGAAGGGGGGTGTAATAAATGTAGCCAGAAAGACACTTTATTTAAAGAAATCCCCAAGTGGCTGCTGATCGCAGTGCACATGGCAGGAACAGGGAGCAGAGGCGAAACCCTGCCCGTTAATACTGCAGCCGCCAATGTCCGCCCCAGATAACCTGGGAGGGAGCGTCCCCATGACCACATGACAATACCTGCTAGCCCCTTATTTGCTAAAGTTTTTTTTTTTTTGACACGTATTGTCTCACGTGTAGCCCATATTAGGGCTTTGCATGGAGACACTCCTGAGGTGAATTCGGAATATTTTCAGCATGGGGACGTACACAAAGATTGTGGCAAACCTGCTCATTGAATATAATGGGTTAATGCACATTATTCGGTCACTTGCTAAGTCCATTGGAACATGCATGGAAGGAGAGTTGAATTAATGGGTGTGATGGGATACTGTTCTCTTTACCCTTATGAGCTAGCTGTAGAGTCTTTCAAATCATTACTGTAAAAGTTTCTCTCTTAAAAGACTAAGCAAAATTTATGCTGACCAACACTGCCATCTACTGGCTAAAACATACAAATTCATAGGAGAAAATACAAGATTTTTCCAGAAGACTGGTGCTGGCAAAAATAAATTAAATTCTTGAAACAAATAGTTGCAAGGGTATGATGAGCTAGAAAAACTGCAACTGCTAAAAGATGAAGACAACATTTTCAGCTCCTTGCACAGTTGCACAGTTGCTGACCAGAAATTTGTCTCTGGGTGTAGCAAGTACAATAGAGAGACATTTCAAGCTTCTTTAGATGGAGCATTTGGATCATACGCGCATTGTGTGGAGATGTTTCTTTGCTACATGCATCTGCATGTCTCAGAGTGCCCTGTGATGAAGATAGGTGTGGGTCACATTTTATCCACACTTCTTCCAGGTGGAAGATGTTTGAATGGAGTGTGTGACCAGGTGGCACAGGATTACCTGGTGACTGTGGCAACGACACCATCCATGGAAGCAATTTGCTCTTAGTCGGTGCATAGTTAAGTGCTGGCTAAGTTTCAAATGATTTGGGCACCTGAAAGTGTGGGTACACAAACTATTCCACAGCTTGGCCTCCCTGGGACTTTTTCCCAGGGAAGGCATAGTGCAAAAAGTCTGGTTTTCTTTAAGTGAGATTTGGGAGTCCCCCATAGTGGGACCTGTGTATTTTACAACATTTTATCCCACAATTAATCACAACAGCTTTATTCGTTTCAATCAAAATTTGGATGCTCAGACAACTGGATTTTTGCTTTGATGTGAATGTTTGCAAATTTTAACAGCCCCCATCCTTATTAAAAGGAAAAATTTTCCAAGCTTGTTTTATCCTGGTAATTTGTTCTTACCTCATCTGCTGTCAGTGGGACTTTGAATGGGATGGAAATACTTTTCAGGCTTTAGACATAGACGTCTCTACTCACCATGTTGACAAAGTATCTCTCCATACTACAATATTGTGCAAAACGATTGATGAGTGGGGTCCTGTGCTAGACACAATATCACACCTGCGCTTAAGCAATTGGATTGGTTGCCAGTTGGCTAATGGGCTAGGTTCAAGATTTCATGTTTGCCATACCAAGCCTTAAACAACTTGGAACGGTGGTACCTCAAAGAACACCTCCCATTATAACTCTGGAAGAGCCCAGAGATCATATGGAGAGGTCTTAGAGCAGGTTCCACATGACAATGAGGCCTCAGACTACCTCCAGACAGTGGCCAGATTTCCCACTAGGAGGCAATAATGTGGGAAAATCCTTCACAATTACCACCTCCTAGCTAATCTTTGTGCATTTTGCTGTCACACACAATGCCTGGATGTGTACATCAGCCCCTCACACTTGTGCAGTAGACAGAGCTATGATGGTGGTTCTATCCAAAAGTTAAGTAAAAAGTGCTATTGCTGTAAAACCTGCAACTAGTCGTGTGTTGTTCAGCAACAGATTCTAGCGCTTTTAGTCGGGGGGGGGGGAGGAATAGCAGGACTATGGTGGAGTTTCTTCAGATATGTGAGGCAACCCACCCTTAGTGGAACTGTAATGTTGCTATATTCCCTCTGTCTGGACAGGGCCTCATTGGTAGTTTGTCTGGAACTTACATTAAATTTTACAGGTGCCTATTAAAAGGCTTTTTTACACAGGCATTCCCTGTATGAAAGTTTGTCTCTCCCCTAGCCCACTTATGTTTTAATCTGTTTTAACTGCTGTTTATTATTCTGTTTTTATTCTTGTTTTAATGTTCTGTAAAGCACCATGAGACTTTCTTTTAAAATGGGAAGTGATATAAGAACTTTTAAATCAATCAATCAATCAATCAATCAATCAATCAATCAATCAATCAATAAATAAATAAATAAATAAAATGTCCTCTTAGCCCGTTTTTCACTGTAAAACATTTCAACAAATTGCATCTATACCTCTAATTGGGTGATTCTGTGGTCCCAGGACATACCTTCTGCCATCTTATCCCCATTTGTGACAGCAAAAAGTGCCTGGCAGGGACCTCACCATTTTGCAAAAGTGTGGTTTTACTCCTTCACTGGAGGAGGGTCAGAGCACTGCTTTGAAGGACGCCTCCCTGCTCTTAAGATACAAAAATAAACATGACTTTTAAAGGGGGATGGGAGTCTAATAATTTTAATTGCCTTCTAGACGCTCAGCAAGGCTCAACAATTTAACTAGGAAGCATTTGTGTATATTAATAATATTATGCAGTGTCATGAAGGCACAAGTATTAGGTTGCCTCCAGATGGTGGCCAGATATCACCATTATTACTCTCTGTCTTTGCATGTTTTTATGGCACGCAATCCAGGCATTCAGCTGGTGCCAAATTCCTGGGTGTGTGCATTGTCACCACTGCGCATGTGTGGTCGACTGTTTCAGCCTCCACACATGCAAGATGGACAGAGTAACAATGGCCACTCTGTCTAGTTGGTGAGTAGAAGCACCAATGTTGGAAAACCCACAACCAGCATGGGTTTGCCAGCAACAGTATGTAGAGCTTTTCAGGGGGCAAGATCTATGGTGGGATTGCTTAACATACGTCTGGATGGGGCCTCGGTGTCATGAGAACAAAAACAAGGCTGGAGCCTAATATGAAAAGTGCAGACTCTCATTTCCTGAGCACACAACATATTTCCTTTGATTGAGAACCAAAAGCCTCCTCGACATTGCTGGACTACACCTCCCACCATCCCTGATTGCCTCCTGTGCCATCTAGGGTGCACGGGAATTGGAGTCCAATATCATTTAAGAGGGCCCCAAGATCCCCAGCTGTACTGCAGGTGTGATAAGAGTTAACTTGGCATTGGGTAAGAATGTCAACTGGTTACACAAGAGGGAACCTTCGAGATTGATCTCGGTCTAAGGAAGCCATGTATTGCCTGGGCCTCTCTGAGCTAAAATCAGATCAGAGCATGGGGAAGTGCAGAGGAAATGTAAATAGCTTCTCAGAAATGAGATCTAAGAATATGGAGTAGCGAAAGGAAAAATGGCAAAGGCAAGCAACATTAGATTAGTTGGTAAAGGCCATTATGAGAGTGTTCCTGTTTCTGTACTATTGAATACATTTCCTGCTTTCCCTGTGTGAAAATGAGCTCAGCTAAGCTACCTAAATCCCACACTTCTCTTTTTTTCTTAGTTCTACAGAAAAGGCAGCAGTCTCTAAACACGTGCTCCATCACAGGGGTTGAGTACTGTGTCATGTCCAGATGTCGCTGAAATCTAATTCCCATTAGTACCATCTGCAGATGGTGATTGCAGCCATGATATTAAGAGACACACTTGCTTTTGGGGGAAAAAGCTATGGCAGTTCTGCATGAGAAGTTGAGGTGCACTGCCAGCAAGATCCACAGTATCAGAGCAATGGTTTCTCCCGTCGTAACCTAAGAGGTGGTCCATCAGGAAGGCTGAACAATGGAAAGCTGATATTTTTAAATTATGCTGTAGGCAAAGATGGTTGAAAGTTCCATGGACTGCTAGAAGATCAAATTAGTCAATACTTAAGGAAACAAACTTACTGGTGGGAAAACAAACAGTGAAGCTGAAGTTAAATGCAAGATTCGAGTTGATCATTGCAGCTTCTCTTCAGGAACAGCTTCAGCTTAATGATGGGACTTTGGAGAGATGGCCCAAATTGGACTATATCCTGGTCCGCCTTCAAGGCAAACTATATGTGGAGCATTTCATTTAGATATTGAAGCTGCTGCTTGTCTTAAATCTTCCAACCAGCAGGTGGAGATAGTCTGCAACCAACTTGTGTGGGATTCAAATTTTACATGAGTTCTGCAAAGTCCTGATGGCTGTGATGGATTAATGGCCACTTAGTATCATGACAGCAACATAGACTTGCCAAGTTGCTTGCTCTGGTGAACAGGATGAACTAGATTAGACTGAAAAAAAGCTGTGGTTGTGCAGCTTCTGTCATACCACATTCTTTTGAGATGGATGCAGCACTAGAGAAGAGGTGTGCACGCATGCAATTTTCGGGATTCGATTCAAATCTGTTAAATTTGAATTAAACCAAATTTGATTCGAATTAAGCAAATTCAAATCTATTTGTTTGAATTTTTCATTCTAATTTGTTCTTACAAATGTCGACAACATTCGTATATACCTGTACGGATCTTCCCCGGGTCCACACACATCCGTACATCCCATAGTTATCCCATATGCAACCTGTTTTCATCCCGTACGGATCCATACAAATGCATGCGGATGTGAGAAAGAGGCGGGTCTTCAAGTATGCCTCATGTACGAACCCGTACACATGCGAATGTCTAAATAATTCAAACAAATAGATCCGAACTTTGAAATTCAGATCAAAACTTTAAATTTAAGGACATTCGATTCGAATTTGAATGTTGAAATTTGGTCACTTTGATCAAATTTTGAATGCATTTGAATATTCGTGCACATGCCTACACTAGAGAACCAGAGGTTCCCTGTCTATGAACGAGACTGTCCTTTAAACCCCTAATCCAGAGTTGGTTAGGAACCTGTTTTGGGGACTTGTTGCAACCCTCCAAAAACATTTTTCTGAAGGCTACAAAGACCAATCATTTGGATGGAGCAATATTGGATGGAGCAATATTCAAAACAAAAAATAGTTTTGGAGTGTGTGAAGAGGCTTAAACTAAGGTGCACATGTACACAAATACATCATCAGATGGATCACTTAACTGTTGAATGTGTGCGTCCAGCATTGTGGTGGCCCATTGACTCCTGAAAATCTAGACCTGGCTAGCTATTGGTCTTTATGACAAATAGTTCATGACCCACCAAAAGCACTGCAAGTTCTCCCCCTCCCTAATTGCATCCTAGTCTCCCACTGGACTGGGTCTTGACCTCCTCCCCTTTTCTCTTCAGGTCCTGACAACCCCCAGGTTGCACCTGTCTTCGCCTTTGTATGTGCAGTACTTACCTGGTTCCTATAGGCCCACACTGGTCCATTGTTGTTAGCCATGTAATCTTCTTAAAGGGCTAAAACCACTGGGCTAGTAGGTCTTTTAGAGTGGAGAGCTACAAGGCCTCCCAGAAGGCCTAGTAGGTGTGCATGCGATTGTTAAGTTCAAGGTATTTGCAGAAAGGGGATGCAAGAACGTCTGCTTGCTAGTCTTCCACCCCAGATCCAGAAGTCTTAGGAGGCCAAAGAGGATGCTGACTGCCAGTCTTCTGTAAATCAAGTAGCTGGTGAAAGTAGATTCGCAGGAGCCTGTGGGGATCACGTAAGTAACCTACAGACCCCAAAGAAATGATAAAAGTGTGATAAAGGCATGAATCCAGAATGAGGCCAGGGTATGAGCTATGTGGGACGCAGCTTGGTGCCTAGTGTATATGTGGGCAAGCCATTTGCCGAATTCCATGTGCTGAACTCCCCAAATGCCTCTGTCTGGTTCTATATGTCTGCTCTTTATGCAGAACCAGTTTAACACATCCTTAATCCAACCCTCCAAAGACTGACAGAGTGAACGTGTCCCTTGGGCTGGAAGCGTTGCCTTTATCCAATCTAGTTGCACATTCCAATGATCTGATGAACAGCCATGGGGAACTTGAAAACTTCTGGAGTATTTTGCAACATTTTGGAAGGCCAATAAAAGTACTGGCTCTAAATGTGTTTTGCATCATGAGTTACCTTGACAGATCGTGTTAGTAATTTGGATAAAGCTATTTTTTATTACTGACTTTTTATTGGAGAAAATTATTCTCATTCTTTAAAAGTTACCACATTTTCTATTAAAAATAAATAGTTGAGGCGGGGGGGGGCGGGGCTGTATTTCTAATTTGTACTCTATCCCAGAATCCTGGAATGCCTGTTCAGTCCCTAAACCTGTTTCTATGTAGGCAAGAAACTCAAGAGTATCGATAAGGAAGAAAATTACACATCATCAGAGCAGTAAAAACTTCTTCAAATTCTGTGTTGATAGGCCCACAGGTATTATCTGAAGTGACCTTTAAGTTTTCATTTGTCCCCCACCAATGTCCACAAAGTTTCTATTTTGAGGATTTCATTGATTAAAAGTACGTTCAAATGCTTAGTAGTACGACTGCAAAACCCTTCAAAATCTGAATAAAACAAGCTTCATTTGCCACGACAGAGGAAGAAACACAAAGAATCCCCTCCTTCCTATAATTTTCTGGGTTGGGTCTTTCCGTCTAGCTAATCCCAGTGCTTGTTTTTTCTTTTTGGTTTGCTTTGGCTCTTTTCTTGCCCGCACACAGGCACCTGTATAGTATTGCTAAATAGTTCTAAAAAAAGATCCAACTGCTAGGCAGACCCAGTAATCAGGGAGCAGCTGGCTTAGCTCCTCTGTATGCATTCAGAGCTCTGAAAACTCTCCTCTTCATGTTCAAAAGGTTTTGTTTTCTTTGTTAGCTGCTATCATGTGATGCAAACACTGACTGCAGCAGTTGATTGACTAAGCTGGTGCTGTCACATAGAAAACAAAGAGGAGGCTTTGCAAAAATAGGTTGCTGGCTGATACAGGGCATAAAGACTAGCAACAGCCTATATAAACAAACAATGGAATTTGCCCTCACCCTCTAACCCTACTTTTGCTGATAGATCCAAACAAACAGGCATTTAAAAACATATTTCAGAGTAAATTGAATTCTTGTTTTTCACTGTACCCTATCTCCCTTTTACAGTATTTAGAATAGCTCGAGTCATTGTCCACACCTTATCCTGATGAAGGGAGACTGAGGGGTGGAAGAAATTTGGCAGAAAAATGAGAGACCAAGAGTTGGCTTTTGTATCCCGCTGTTCTCAATCATTTAAGGACTCAAAGCCACTGACAAAGCTTTCTATTCTTCTCCCCACAACAGAATACCCTGTGAGGTGGATGGGGCTGTGAGAGCTCAGAAGAGAGCTGTGACTCACCCAAGGTCACCCAGGTGGCTTTTGTGGAGGGGGGCAGAGTTGAACCCGGTATAGCTCCCTAACCACTAGACCAAACTGGCTTACAGTTTGGCATATATTACAAAGTCCATATGCTTGCTGGAAACATCAGGTTATATCCCTGTCATAGTTGTGAAACTGGTGCTAAGTACAGCATGATTAAGGCTAACCAATACTGCATGAGAACAGTGACATTACAACAAAACATAGTTAAAGCAAATGACACAAACCTGGAGCACGCATGGAACCAAAAGGAACAGCTTAAGTTACAGGACTCAAAAGCCAAACTATGAACACATAAGAAAAACCCTACCTTTCCATTCTCAAAGGGTGGATTAATTTAGCAGAGCCTCTTAACACGAGAGAATTGCCTGATGAACACAACAGATTATGTATGCAAGCTGAGTGCCATGTAAATGGGGATTCTGATCAAACCAGTTACCTGCTACCCACAATTCAGTTATGTTAAGAACATGCCTGCAGGGCCGCTTCACTTAGATGGCAAATATGCAACAGGGGCAACTATGCTGGGCAACCCAGTCACCCATTGCTCGGGTTGAAATGAATAATAATCCTAGTGAGGTCAACTGAAACTGAAGGGCCTCTAGAGCTTTCTCAAGGGCTTATGGAACATGAACTATGCATGCAGGCGTCTAGATGGCTACATGAAACATGGAACACAGTGTCCTTCTAAAATGGACATGGTAAATTTTAAAAATACCATCAGTTCCACAGCTCTAGTGACATACTACCAGTTGCGTCATTTCTTCAGACTAAAAGGATATACCTATATTGTTTGCTGCTGAATACAGAGTAAGAGCTGATCTGGGAACAAGTGCAAATCAAATGCATAACATCTGTAGGGATTACATTGATCACTCTAACAAGCTGGCTGTGAAATATGAATAATCCCAACTTAAACTTAGTCTGAACTGGTTTTGGTGAACAGACTTGAGACATTAACTTGCTGTTAAGAATTTTCCTTAGTTTTCTTAAGGCTAAGCAAAACAGCTGCACTGTATCATGACCTTTCCTAGTATATATGAAAAAAAACTACACAGAAATAATTCAAGGGGGTATGGAACACCTAATATAAACTAGTAAAGAATAGCCAACCTGAAATTGTGTGACCAATTTTGTTAATCGTCCTCACAGTCTCACTAAATCACATTTTGCCTGTCTGGTTTTTGGCAAACAGAAGAACTCGGAAATTTTATTCTGTAACCTTTAATACCAAAGCTGGATCCATTTTGCCTTATACCCTCTGGATTCATGAGGTGCCCACCCCGGACTCCCCAAATGATTGGTTTCCTCTTTTCCACCTGTAGTTTTTTTATGTAAGCTGTTTTAATGTCTACTGTTGTTAAGATTTTTACTTAGGGAGTGCTTTTCACGTATTTTAAATAAACAAACACTGAAAATAGGTCAGTGTTTTACATTGTTGTTGCCTGTCATTTCACGTCAATGTATCTCTTTTTCTTGGATGATTTAAAGCAATATCTATGACCTGTAGGTTTTCCCTTGGGAATCTTCCCTATGCCAAGTAAAGATTAAATTCAGTACCAGCACTAAATGGAGATCCATCTCTACACACTTTTTCTTCTTCCCGTCCAAGACTACTATGTATATTAACCAGGTAAGTTTCTGCGGAACACTGCTTAAATTTTTAATCCAAAAACTGTTTTGCAAATCCAGTTGTTTTTTTCAAGTACTTTAATGACATATTATAGTGAATTTAACAGAGAAAAGACAAGTTGCTCTCTAAATGTTGAGATTTTCCAGAATTATAGTTTTAATCCAATATCTAGAAGCATCGCAGGTTCTCTATTACTTCTTTACATGTACTCCCTAATGGGGTAACTAACTTCCAACTTACAATATAATTCTTGGTTTAAAACCATCAGCTTGGGAGAGATTCAGCCTAGTTCAAACTCTGTCAGCATTTGAGATCTTGGTGGAAGCTGATGGGCCATTGGTATTAATACTCTAGGCCAGGAGAAGGCTAACCACGGCTTGAGAGCCACATGCGGCTCTTTGGCCCCTTGAGTGTGGCTCTTCCAGGTTAGGAGTACCGTAATTAAGTTAATAACAGTGTACCTACCTATATAGCTTAAGTTTTAAAAATTTGGCTCTCAAAAGAAATTTCAGTCATTGTACTGTTGATATTTGGCTCTTTTGACTAAGTTTGCCGACCACTGCTCTAGGCCTAATAGTGGTCTTTGTATTACTTATTGCTACAACAGCATTAGGATCAAGGCCTTGTTGGTTACCTTTCTCTTCCACCTTCTGCTTGACACCACAGAACTTTCATTGCTCATATCCAGTGGGTAAGGAGGACTCCTGCACCCTGTGATGGGTCACAAGTTCACTATTTCTGCTTTGTCAAGCACACAGCTGCCAGATTCACTCAGAGGTATTGAGGGAGGCAGTCTGTGAAGACAAGCAGCAACTAGTTCTATAAAGAAGGGGTTTTACCCTGTTATTGTATTATATATTTAATGCTCACTGTATTGCATTTTGAAGTTTTGATTGTATTATTTAGTGTATTCTATTCTGCCTTTTGTTCTGCTTATTATTTAATATTTTTAAATGTACTGTGTAAAGGTATAAACTGAAGAGAGCCTTCTATGGGAAGTGCCACATACAAGTAAAGACATTGTACTATCCAGAAACATCTATATTTCAAATTTCAAAAACAGTCTGGTTTAGATATAAATATGGTTTCTGCTGATTTGCTGTCCTGCAGATTACTACACATATGCCCTGTTCTTAGTGAAACAGATCACTCAAGAAAAGAAAGGGTAAAGCCCAAGAATACTACTTTGAATTGTTTAAACTGCCTTGTTATTTACAGATATGAAGTGTTATACAACTGCCTCTTTGTCTAATGCCTGCATTTTAAATAAGACCAGTAAATTCCCTAACTACATCTCAAGAGGGAATAAATTCACAGATGTCTCTTCGCAGTATTCTGTTTAAACTGGGTTTATTAGCAGCAGATGAAATTCCCAGCAGTGTTACAATACGGCTCTTATGACCAAATCATCTAGCAGGGTTTCTTTTTTCCTTAAGTTATTCCTTACCTGACTAAAGACCTTTAGTCAGGTTCACCCCTGAGCATCCTTCCAGGAACAAGAGCAAACAAGAAACTGTGTAGTCATAAAGAGTCAAGCTACCTTATAAACCAGTGTACTGAAATGATAGTTCATTCTTGGACATTTATGGCTGGCTTGGTAGAATTAAACCTTATTCTTACAAGAAAAGTAGAATGGAAAACATGGAAGTAGCACAAGAACAGCACTATTGTGTCAGACCAAACGTCTATTCCCTGCTTACAGTTCTCATAGCATTAAGATGTTAACAGGTATACAATTAAGAGGGCATGCGTGTGGTAACACTCTAATAGAATCATAGAATGGTAGAGTTGGAGGGGACCTCCTGGGTCATCGAGTCCAACCCCCTGCTCAAGGCAGGATCTCCTAAACCATCTCAGACATCTCTCCCTGGAATCTGCTCTTTAGATGCAATAAACATGACCATATATGCAATGGGAACCCTATTAGAATCTAACAGTGGAACAAGAAGGTTAATTCTTGGCAATACCTTCTGCACTCCTGCTTAGAAGAGTTAGACTTTGTGAAGGGTATCAGAGTTAGAAATGAGGGTACAAATAACAAAAAATGCCCTCTCTATTCTGAAGACATATTCCTTCCACCAGACCCCAATCATTACATCAAATTCTATATTGTTCCTATACTTTCTTCTGTGGATTGTGGACAGGCTTCACCAATTTAGCAAAACCAGTCCAAGAACTGTGCAATCAACCGCAACCTAAGTTGAATAACAGAATATTCTTCTAAAATCAGTGTTAAAAGCATCATTCTAGCAAGTAAAATATTTGCAACCATACAGAGTGAAGAGGAGAGGGAAGGTCATCAACGGCACACAATTGCTAGATTCCAATATGTGCAAACCAGCTCCAAAATACGAGAATCGAATTGAAGTTCTCAGTGAACTTATTCTGCTGGAGATTTAAAATGTGAAGCATAATCCTACACATTTTCACTCAGGATCAAGTACCAGTACACTTCACACATTCTTTTCAGACTAATTCAAAACACTTACCTAAGCACTCTTCATATTTTGAACAGATGTACAGCCAACTCTTTCAACAAAACTGCAGTTTAATTTCAGAAAGTGTTAAAATATATTGTACATCAACTTCTGACATACTACGTTAGTATACACAAATGGTCTCTTGAAACTGTATTTATGAAATGTACATTTTAATTTAAATACTCAGTATACACTGCACTTAATCTGCATGTCGCATTTATTAAATACATTAAAATCTGCAATGTAACAAAAACGTTTTCTGCATACGAAATTCAAAACACCATTTTAAATGAACAAAAGATGGCTCACTTCATTTTTAAACTAGTGCATAACACACCAGCTCAGCTCCACCAACACTAGCTGTTCTTTCTTTATTTGACATTGTTCACAGACTATTACATATCACAATAAGAGTGCTGGATAAAACATGAGGTACGAAAGTGGTTCAAAGATTATAGGTCATGCAGATCATGCTAGACAGCAAAGAAAAATGTGAATGAGAACACTAAATAAAAATACATAAAGAATGTGCATTATAAAATAAAAACTCAATTACACAGCTTTGCTTCTTTGGTTACAAAGTAGGTTGAACAATTTCACAGCTTTTTTATTCCCACCCAAAAAAAAAAAAAAATCATACGAAATGTCAAAAAGCAGAGGAATCATGGCAATTTCTATTAGAAAGTAGAAACAGAAATGAGCAAAGTTTTCTTCATCAAAATAGCCCATTAATTATTATCTCACAATGACTGGCGACTACCTGTACAGACGCACTATGGTCTTCATACTTACACTATACAAAAATTTACATTCAAGCTGGGTCTTACCTACTGAAAATAAATACCAAAAGGTAAATTGCCGTTAGTGTTAGAAATATGCCAGGATTCTTTTGTTCAATTATTGCCTAAACATTTTATCTGTTAAACTCAATCCTGTCTATATCAATTTTACCGATACTTACATTTATTTTTTTTAAAAAAAATTAAAAGTTCTGTGACATTGTTCATGTACATTATGAATAGCAGCCCTGTAATAAATAAACACAAATAAATGAAACTAATGTAGGCAAAATGTTACTTGTAACTGAAAGAACAGTGGCTCTAAAGATGAATTGTTGCTATGTGAAAAAGCAAGGCTCAAAGTAATCCACAAGTAATGGAAACCTTGAAGAGCTTCGCCAAAGCTCTTAAAGACCACACTTGTGCACCAAATAAATGCAGACTTTTGCATTATAACTCCTTCTATCATTTCCCTTGTGCACCAGTGGCATAATTGGATACCAACTGTGCTATATGACATCTTAGTGAGGGAAAGCTCTTGTAGAATGATTGTCTAATACTGAAAAGGCCAAAACACACAACTGAAGCATGGCTACTTGCTTTCATATAAAGTGGAAAGAACACCAGTGGCACACAAGGACAGATTGCTTTCAGTTTCTTAATGAGGCAAGAAAGCTTTATGCTGAGGAGACATTCGGCTGCTGCGGAGGTTGCGTTGGCTGCGGAGGCTGTGCTATCACGGTTTGCTGTTGAGACGTGCTACTCGCGTTGGCCTGTTGATTTGAGAGTTGGGATAACTGATCGTTGTTTGAGAGTGATTTTAACAGTGCATTTTCCCGTTCAAGTAAAGAGTTTCTTTCAACTAATTCTTTTATTTGTTCCTTCAGTACTTCCACTTCTTCTCTGACAGCGTACATCAAATGGCTTTTCACCAGATCCTGTAAACAGCAAATCAAAAGTCAGATCTCGTTGGAAAGCAGTCTTTCCTTTTACTCCAGGTTCTTGTGTGTGATGACACTGAAATTTGGTTATCAACTTGACAAATAAGAACATCTAGAAATACTCACAAGTCAGAGGTCAGGATCAGGTATACACATACTGATGCCTGGAATAGGGTTGCTACAAATTGGCCAATTCCCTGATCACTCGAAAACTTAAAACTTTTTACCGCCTTTGGATTACTTTCAGGAAGTCAAAACTTAGAGTCATTCTTAAAAATGATATCGACTTCAAAAATGTTCCTACTTAAAAAAAAAATACTAAGCTATATAAGTTGGGAAATGCTAGCAGAAGACACACCATTCTAAAACAAAATAAAAACTATTTCATTAGTATTTCACACTTCAGGAAACTCAGACAATATTTTTGCCTTAATGCCCTTAATGCAGGAATTGTCTGAGTTACCAAACAAGCTTCCTGACTGAATAGTGACAGAACCTGTCTGCTGCCAGCTAGCAGCACAAAAATAATTCCTTTCTCAATTACATATTTTCAATTATGTCTCAACAACAGATACAAATGAGCAGTTAATCACAAAATTATATGACCTGAACTTCCCATATCAGCTAACTTTGTGAATGTTCACTAGTTTAATTCCAAAAATAGTATCATAAATAAGGTCTATTTTGCAGATATTCACTCTCATATAAGTGATCCTTTTTTTCAATCAAGCTATTCAGAATGATTCTTATTCCCAAAATCTGCCACATTGTTTAGCTATGAATTCTGTACATTCTTTTTGATTATGTATGAATAAAACCTTTGTCTGTTTATAATTTCCAGCAATGAGAATGAAGCTAACAAGTCTGGTGCTCTGAAAGTTAATCCACTTGCTCTGCAGGAATCCCCAAAGAACTCTCCATCTCACGGTCACATATATGGGTTTAAAAATATGAAGCTTGTTGTGTTTTCCAATTGAATTGAATTGAATTGTACATATCTCTTTAACAGATAATCCTCAGAAAGCCCAGAAAATTCTGTTGGGCTACATTGATCTATATTCAACTATACAAGTGGGCATCCTCCTGATGTTCCTGTCTTCTTTCCATTTTTATAACAGCTTCATCAGAGAGGCCTTCTCAGAGCTTATGCGTTTAGTGTATATACTTATTCTTCTAGTCCACTCTATACTGAAAGGTCTCAGGATAAGTCACAATAAAATCTATATAAAACACTATTAAAATGAACGTATTGAAAGAACATTTCAGTTACCAAATACAACATATACAATGATGGTGCATGGTGCACCCCAAGAGGGACTAGTCCCTAGTCTGAGGGCTACCACTGAAAAGGCCTCTTATACTTCTTGAATGGTGGAGGAAGGTGGCACTGCCAAGAGGGCCTCACCTGCAGATGTTAGGGCATGGATTGGTTGATATATAAGAAGGTAGGGCTCAGGCCATTTAGGACTTTATAAGTTAATGTTAAAACCCTGAATAGGACTCAGTATTAAATTGGCAGCCAGTTCAGTTCTTTTAGGATTGGCGTGATATACGTTCAGCCAGTAGTTTCAGTCAGCACTCTCACTGCTGTGTTCTGTACCAGTTACAGCTTTCAAATTGTCTAAGATTTCACACCTGTCCCAGCTAGGGCAGTACAACCTCCCTACTTCATGACACAAAGTACCCCCGTTTTGCCGGGATTCAGTTACTGACCCCAATCCAGTCCACTACTGTCTCCAAGTACCTGTCAAGCCCTTTAACCACCTCACCTGATTCAGATGGCACTAAGAAAGACAGCCGAGTTCATCTGTGTACTGATATCACATGAAATCACTTATCTTAGGGGGCTTTCTGAACCATCTGGTTTTTGTTTCGTTATAAACAAGTAAAAATATAAACCAATTACCACTAGAGTGACTGTTGATCAATTTCTACTATGTGAATTTATATAGAAAGACAGACTAGGATGTGATTAAGAAACTTGGACATGAAGTTATTTTCAGGGCTCATAACTTCACACGCACAATGGAAGTAACATATCAAATGGGATATTCAGTGTCTGTAGCAAAAGCTTGATTCTACAACATGGAACATCATTCTGACTAATATTCACTTATATTCAGGGTAAAGGGGGAGAGTTATATGCTACCCTTAGTTCACTTCCAGGATTTTTGCACAGGTTTAAAAATATACTGGGGATTTCACTTTGCTTTTTAATTTTTATTTTCAATACTGGACAACAGAATTGCTGTAACAGCTCCTTCCTCTCCCCACACTGCTACTAAAAATCCTTAAAAGTGTTACACTTTGAAATTATTTTATATGTCAATATGTAGTACCAAAAAGTTGTCTGACAGGTACAAATATTTTAGATAACAGTATCAGAGTTTACACTAAATTTAATTGTTGGCACCTTAAAACAACAACATTTTGATTACATATGTACAATCTAATACATTCAAGATTGTATATTATAGACTATACTTCAAAGCTATCAAATTATACTACATTTTTTATTGCTGGAAGTTCACAGTTTGGAAACTGGTTCAACATTAGCTCCCATATTACTTTAATACAGCTTTTTCTCTACCTATGATAATGCTTAATTGCACAAGGGCTACATTTAGGATGGCAATGTGAAGATTTACAAGATGATATTATTCAGCCAATTCACTGTTCCTTCTTAATAATACATACTCTGCTTACCACCTTAGGATTTTCTGCTTTAAAAATCTCCTGTCATGTAGTTCAAAAGACCACAAAAGGTTATAGGCTATGCCTGTGATTCCCAAAGTGGTCCAGGTGGACCCCCAGGGGTCCACGGGAGACTCGACAGGGGTCTACATTGGTGTGAAAAAAAATGGGGGTTCACAAGTTGTAAGTGGGGGGTCCACGAAAGTTCAATCTTTCTTGGCTTTCTGTTCTTTTATAGAAGTATCGAATAATGGCCCTGTTCAGTATTTAATTTTTACTACGTACCTACTACACGCAAACATAACAAATATAATATTATTACAAGAAAATATACTATTTTTATTTTTACCACTCCGAATTTAGGGTTGGAACTCAGCCGCGACTGAAATTTCCATCATTAGGCCTAATCTTCACATTTTTTGAAATGTAGCAGCAGGGGGTTCACCGAAATCAGTAAAATTTTGAAAGTGGTCTACGAGAAAAAAAAGTTTGGGAACCTCTGGGCTATGCCATCAATGAAGGTGAACAAGCAGTTCAGTTCTCTACTTACCATTGCCTGTTCTATTTTGTTGTCAATGGCTACAACGCTCGCACCGGATGCACTGTTTAAAACAAAAAAACAGAAAATAAGTGCATGAACTCAATTATCTATGGGATATTGTTCATCAAAATTAAACAAAAGATAAGTGAACTTTGGACATTTTTATCCCTTCCATCATATGTAACAAAAGTAGTATATGCTTAGCACTTTTAGCTCTTAAAATGCTTCCCCACATTCAGTGATCACTACAAACCTGTAATGGTGGCCAGTCTTGTTCCATATATTTAGCAATGAAGTGATAAGAACAGAGCCCTCAGATCATAAAGACTGAATTCCAAGATGGTCAGACATATTTAAATCCCAGCAAAAACAATGGGAATTAGGAATTTCAGTGGGTCTTGATCATGGCTGGTTTCTTGCCAAATTGGGACTAACATGTACCTATACAGACTAAGGCCTTTGTTGAAACAGTGGACAGACCCCCCCTCAAAAGAGCACAAGGGTAGAAACCCTATTGGTTGTCATGAGTTGCCTCATTACTGTACAACTGTAGTAGTTCACAATCATAACCATGCCAACCACTCAGGGCTTTTAACTGAGAGAAAAGACAGACATATTGGATAAAGCAAAGTTACATCAATAATAGATCATGTATGTATGTTGTCATTTGAGATCTCTTATACTTCTTGTGGTATGCACATATACACATACAAATAAGACATTTTAAAGGGGAAAAGGTTGTAAGAGTATATTCTAGTATATTTTTCTTTCAAACAGGCATAACCCAACCCAAATTAAAGAATTGTGTTTCAATGAGACTGAAATTAGACCATCTACTTAGTGGGGTAAATATGGGATCTGGGTGTAAAAGTACACCTCAGGCTGAAACATCTAATGCAGCGGTTTTCAACCTTCCTAATGCCGCAACGCCTTAACGGGGTTCCTCATGTTGTGGAGACCCCCAACCACAGGGGTAGAGCAGCTGGGAAGTGGGAGGAAAGGGGGGTGGGAGGCTTGTAGCTACCCCTCTGAAAGGGTAGTTCAACCCCCAAAGGGGTCCCGACCCCCAGGTTGAGAACCACTGATCTAATGGAACGTAGTAGTTCTCATGAGGTGAAGAGCAGGTTGTTGGGCTCAATAATTAATGGTCTCTCCCAAGCTACCTGATTCTATGCCATTAGAATAGTTTATCTAGGATCTTTGATTCTTGCTTGCATTTCAAGATGTTTCACTTGCGTTCATGTATGGTCAGTTTATTTTATTTACATTCCATCTTTTTCACAGCTTATAACCTACTACTTCAAAAAGAAGTTTAGATATACTGATCTACAAGAACTCTTTAAAATATAGCTAAACCAGGTGAATGCTGATTTTGCAAGCAGTTTCCTTAACAACACAAAATTAATGTTGGCAGAAACCTGTACTTACGTACTACAATTGCTAATTAATTAATGCATCATCCTTGGCTAGATCACAAAGAATCTAGCTGTAATTTAAGCCATATTTTCCTGAAATTAGCACAGTATTTGTTATTTAAAGTTTTAAGTATTTGTTTAATTCTACTAAAAGTTTTTAGAAAAGTGCTTTTTAAGCTGGCAATTCCACAAATTACTAGGAAGGGTTTTATTACAGACAATCCATTTTGCCACGTTTTTAAGGGGCACATTCTTCACCTAGCACTAAATAGCTTTAAAAAGTTCCATTAACTTGCCATGTCCTAATCACTCATTTCCAGTAAAAAATAGGATCAAAGAAATAATTTACAAGACCATAACTAGATTAGGTATAATAAACGGAAGATGAAAATTTGAGAATTTATTTTCATTTCCAATTATGCTTGTGTAGCAAAAACCAATCTAAAATGTACTATGTTGCCCAGTCAAGAATGTTAACTTAGACTAAAACTATAGATTTTCCTATATAAATGTTATCTTAAAGATGAAGCAAAGCATGTTAAAAGTGGCTACCTAGGCCAAAAATGGGAAGACATGATATACATTTATTAAATATGGCAGTGAAAAGTGAAAATACCACGTATATAATGCTTAGGACCAACAACGTAAACAATGTTGAGGTTTTATGAATTACAAAGCAAACCTCTAAATATTTTATTTAAATGCTATAAAAAAGGAAAGTAGCTTTAGGAGTTTTATGTATCTCTAGAGAAGTCATATTCTTATTATATCCCTTGGTCAAGGTTTTATATTTGAAAATGGTCTCTCTGAGCATCTTAGCTTGAGATACTTCAGGCACCGAAAGAATCTCTCACAGATTTCCAAGGCTCCTTACATTCTTTTACTAAGAAAGAAAAAAAATACATTTAATTTCAAGAAACAGAAGACACAATTCTGAAAACATTATCATTGTTAGGTCTTCAAAGGTGTACATGCTAAGAGAAATGGGATTGAGAGAGAGAGGGCATGGAAACTTTAGGTGTCAAATACTTGGAGCTCTCAGAAGCCTGCTGTAAACAGTGCCATTTGGCTACCTTATATTTTAGAGAAGTCACAAAAGAATGTACAGTATATTCTGGCGTGTAAGACTACTTTTTAACCCAGGCAAATCTTCTCAAAAGTCGGGGGTCGTCTTATATGCCAGGTGTCGTCTTCTTATACGGCGAGTATATCCCAAACTCTATATTTTAACTGGAAAAGTTGGGGGTCGTCTTACACACCCAGTTGTCTTATACGCTGGAATATACGGGTATCTACAGCTGAATAAAGTACTTTTGATAAAATAATGCATGGTATAGAAAAGGTGGATAGAGGAAAAATTCTAGGGGGCACTCTATGAAGCTGATGGGTTGAAGAGTCAGATCAGAGAAGGTGAAGTATTCCTTCATCCAGAGGGTCATGTCTATGGAATTTGCCACCAGAAGAAGTGGTAATGGCAACTAAGCCTAGATAGCTTTAAGAAAAGGTTAGACAAATTCATGGATGATGTGTATCAATGGCCACTAGTATGTATTCCTAGATACATCTGCCAGGGCTAGAGAGACAGGTAGGATGCCTCTAAAGGCCATTTGCTGGGATTCAAGAGCAGGTGAAGGTTCTGCTGTCATCTTTTGCTTGAGATCGCCATAGGCAATTGGTGGGGTGCTGTGTGGGATAGGATGCTGGACTAGATGAGCTGTGGTCTGATTCAGTAGGACTCCTTATGTTCTTATACACCCAACACATTTCAAATTTTCTATTGGCACAATCAATCCACAAGAAGAGGTTATTAGCAGGTTCATATGAAGCCCCAAGGAGGACTCAAAACAATCCCACCATGGCAGAGAACTCAGCTGCCCTACTGTTACTGTTATCATTCCTAGAAAAAAATCATGAGCTCCAAAAGGATTCACACTTCGGTGCTGCTAGCAAACATTAGATATGTGATGAGTCTGTACTATCTTCTAATGTAAAATTTAATTTTAGTGTATCTCAGATTCCATGAAAAATTACAGCAATTCAACTAGATGCATTTTAAGTATATAGCACCAGATTTGATCTCTGTACTTAAGAAAAATAATATTTATGTATGCTTCTCTCTTTCAGCTTACGAGTGAAGAAAAAACTCCTGCAATAGAGTAATCTACCTGAATTAACTGGACAATAGTGAAGAGTTACAACACTGAGTTTTAACAGTGCCCCTGAAACTGTAGAACACTAATCTCTTTTCAGTCAGGAGCTCTACCCAATTAAAATGCATCTTCCAACAAAAGCAGAAGTGGACCAAGATAAATTGATAACAAAACCCATGAATTACACAAAGCTACAAAGAAAACTAGATGTACATATCCTAGATTTACATGTTTTCTAACTGAGGTTTCTGTGTCAGCAGGCAGGTGCTATGTGGGGGTCTTATCTAGAAGGCTGTATGGAATTACAAGCACAGCTTAACTCTTAGGCATGACTGACAAGATTCTGATGGGGCTGGTGTTGCTGGGAGAGAAAGGGGTAATGAAGAGAAGAGGGGGTTGACAGTGTCAGGGTTGTAGCATCCTTATTACTAGGGGAAGGAGGATAGTGCCATGGTGGGCCTGATAGGTGTTGCTAGGCCCCAGTTCTGACTGTAAAAGCCAAATGTTGCTGCCTCTACATCTGAGTCTCAACAACATAGTTCCCGAAGGTAGTGTGCCACATACCAGAGTGACTGGTGACAGTCACCAATAAAGAGCAGCTGTTCCATCTGTGTTTCAAGCATGTGACACTATGGGGCCAATGCCTAGGGGAGTAGCTTGGGTCTCAGAGCAGAAGAGTATGCAGGCAGCACTGTAGGATATAAGAGGTAAGTCCTCTTATATCCTACAGTGCTGCCTATATACTCGTATTTATAACCTGCAGAAAACAGCAGTTTCTCCCCCCCAAGCCACTCCCATAGCTCAATATGTGTGATTTCTCCCCCTTTTTAAACATGGAACACTTCATGAATGTGTATGTCAACCTTGTTGAGGGCCATGCCAATTTTCTCCATATCATTCCAATTTTAGCTAATCTTCTCTGTATTGTTCCAATTTTACTGTATGTGCTGCTAAAGCAAGCACAGTATTTTGTGACTTGTAAATTCACCCTCCAGGAACCTAACCACCACAAATAAAGATTAATGTCTGTGTTTCAAACTGCATCCAAACTGAAGGGGTGAATGTAAAAAACAAGGAAGTCCAAAAGTTTCATTTACATGTATTCTAATGCAAGCCTTAAAATGAACGTGTCAGTTCCAAACTTATCACCAACTGCTATTTCATGTCTCTTTGGAATTATCTGCTACTAAAAATGATTTTCAGCTTCACCTACTATCAGGAAGATAGAAACCACAAGATACCAAAGTATTTCCTACTGCAGACTCATAAACAACAAATAATACAAATGATTTCTACCTGAAGCCTTCCATTTATACAAGATTACATTGTGATTGAACTGTTTCAGATGCATGTATTTGTTCTATATCACTTCTCCACTTGAATGTTCCTGCAAGATTAGGCATTGAATCTATGCTTGCAAATGATGTCTTCATAGGGGGCCAGCTGAGAGCAGAAAACTGAGACCTTGAACAATTATTTAGCCTATATTCAGACAGGGCAAAAAGAAAACTGATGACTCTGTTTATGGGCAGATTTGTACCCCATTATGAGAATATGCTAAGAATTGAAAAATCAATGTAAATGATAGGTGCATACCTCCCCCCCCCTCCCGACTGCTACAGGTTAACAGTTCAAAAATCTAGCCAGTCACAATTCATTAACCCCTTGTTAACCCAAAATCTTTTAGAGGCAGCATATACATGTTATTCTATGTTATCATTGCCTATTACCCCTGATGGCAGTTAAAACTGCCCTTGGTAATAGGCAGTATGCATTTGGGAGCCAGCGCCTGGAAGACTGTGAACAAGGCAAGCTAAGGGTGTCTGCTCTGCTAATGGGCTTCCAGCTGCAGCTTGTTGGCCAATGTGAGAATAACTAACTGCTGGCCTAGATGGACAATGAAAGAGAACTTGCTGTGAAGGAGCTAATAAGATGTGAAACTGGTACTATTGAGGTGCTTGATCTTTGAGTGAACCCAAATATGCAAAACAGATAGCTTGCAAGGAGGCCTCAAATAAGCATTCATATACTATAAAAAATATATCCTGTCAAGAAGTTATTTTTTTCAGAGTTTGCTATGGGGGGACTCGGGACTAATGATGTTCTAAATTTACAGGAGTGAAAAACTAAAAAACAGAAAAATAATCAGTTATCTAGGCAGCCTGTTTAGAAATCTATCCCTCACCTGAGGACAAGTGTGAAACAGAAATACATTGCATTAGATTATCCTTCAATAAAGTAGCAATGATATACCAAGAACATCAAACTTCAATCCACCTTTTATATTGCTCGGATTAGGCTGACACTGCAGCCCATATGCTCTCAGGTAACATTTACAAACCAATAAGATATTTAGGAAAGATGAAATTTATGGTAGGCAAGTATTTACCTAGCATTTTAATATAACTTGTCAAAACTGTTTGAGAAATCTATTTTCATATAATCCATTCTAACCTTGCCCCCTTCTATTCTGTGTTATTTAAGAACGGGAAGTCTCTAGAGACTGGTGTACTTAGCAACAAGCGTTCAAGTAGTGAAGAGAAAACAACGGGATTCCCCAAAGGATGCCTTGATAATGATCATCCTTAAAAAAAAAAAAAGCTTAAGATCATGTAACTGTCATAAGTGTCTTCACAATATTAATAAGATAAAAACAGTTTATTCAAATATATATTAGATCCACTTTATTTCATAGTACTCAGTTCACTGTCTCCTAGCTTCAAGTAGGTAAGTGACTGAGATAATTGCTAGTCACAAGAGAGCATGCTGTTAAACACTTCGGTTTTGTCGTTCAGATCTCATCCAAAAAGTTCAACAGTAGGCTTGCACACCAAGATGTCCCAAAAAGCTGCATAGCATGCAAAAAGCATAACCAGTTTTTAAAATGTCTTTCTCATGTTAAGCTATGTAACTCAATGCTCATGAAAACTGCAGCATCTTTAGAGGTAGCAGAAAGCCTGTTTTCCAAATTTAAGGAAAGTTTGCAAGGCTCTCACACCAGCTTGACACTTTCCCAAGTTACTTCTAAAGGAAGTATTCTTCACAATCCACCATTTCTACCTGTTTCTGATAGGAAGCATGTTTAAACGAAGAATTGGGTTAAATTGCCTTTAATAGCCCTTTTCTATGAAAAAGCAGAGTGGCAAGAAAAGAAAATGACCAGTGTGCCCTAACTATGCTTGATTTTATGCTTTTGACTTCCCAGAAACAATGTATGAAACCTGCAATAATGTTACAGCTATAGAACCTACTGATGTTAGAAAACTATTTTCTATCCTCATTCCCCAAACCAGAAAAACTTTTGCAGGTGATTCAGTTTTAGGGGAACTTGCCACTGAGTGCTATAACAAAGTTGTTAGCACTGATCCCTACAGCATAATAGCTTCTGAGCCTGCTATCATTTGACCCATCACAGCCAAACAGCCTTAGCTTAACTCAGAAAGCTAGAAACTAATATTCTGTAAAACACTGATCAACATGCCCTGGCCCTGGCAAAATCTTGTACTTACTGAGTGGTAGACGTTTGCAAAGAGCTGCTTCAAAATAATCCCTTAATGTTGTGAAATTGTGCATGTTAATGTTAACTCACTTTTACTGATACCAAGGGAGAAGACTGGAGCCTGCAGGGTGGCAAAAGCTGCATGGCACTGTGACATCATCATCAGAAACCATGGTATCTACTGCTGTTTCACCTCTTCACCGCAGGCTCTGGTCACGTAAATGTACCTAACATAAGCACCAGATGCCACATTCCCAAGAACCCAGTAAATGCAGGTTAGGCCACACAAACAATGAGCTCGGTTTTGGAAAAGACTTTGTACTGGAGAAGACGATAGGATTACAGCAGCAAGACTATGATACGCTCAGGACTGGAAAACTTTGTCGATATCTACTATGGAAGATTAGCTAGAGAAACAGAATTGGCAGAGAGGGACAAACTGATTAGAGAAAACTTTTCAGAGAAAGTCATTGACATTGTACTTGAAAACTGGCAGGGTGATTGGCTGACATTAGGATTTAAATGTCCATAAGAATTTGAAACACTAATAAGTGGCTTTTCACAAATTAAATTTATTATATTATGTATGGAAGGCTATGAATATAAATATACCTGTAGTGGGGAAGATCAGATATGTGTACTTTTCTTTCTTTTTCTCTACTCTCTAGTTGCTATCTTGTTTCTCTTCTTCTTCTTATTGTATGTTGGAAAACTCTTAATAACCTTAATTTTTTATAAAAAAAGTCCTTTGCACAACTAAGTTGTGATTTACCAGCTTGATTGCCTAGCAACAGTGAATTCACTATACGCAGTTTAATGTGTCATTTTAACACATGAACACATACAGAGAGGCTCTGTGTGGTAGCAAAGGCAAATCGGAACATTAATTTAAGAGATCAACAGACAATTTTGGTAAAGTACTATCATACATGCTTGGTACTATAGGATTTATTCATCACTAAGGAATCCCAGACTTTCTCTGTTCAGTTACAGCTTTCAAGTCTTGACAATCAGTGAAGCCCACAGTCAAAACATACCAATGTTTTACAAAACCTCTGTCCAGATTTGTGGGGAAATCTATCCAAAGGGAAGTCAACATGCATATTTGTGGACCATCTAAGAATCCAGAAATGGTGCAAATAAATGATGACCAGAAATGCAAAAAGAATGTAACTTTGTATTTACAACTCTAGAACAATTTCAGATTGCCAATGAAACAATGATACCTAAGATGGAAGTCTCAACTAACTCAAAACAAAACTGGGAAGCTTGAAAAAAGTGCACTTAAATCTAAGGGTGGGTTATTACAGAGTCAACAGTTGAATTCAGAAGCAGAGCTCCAAAATGCCTTTTTTAAAAGTGACAGAGGCAGACAAATTGTACATATAAACTGTAACAGCTTCACTTAACTCCTCAATGTTAAAACTGCTGTGCTATCCTTTAACCAAATAGCATCAGTAAATGAACCTATTTATTATACAGACAAGCCAACCTTATCTTCTCCTATGCACACTATTCCATTCTCCTTCCCAACCTGTCTTCTGTTTCCACGCCAACAGATAGTTACTATTCCATGGCATCTATGCATGCCTACTCCTCAACTTGGTTGATTTAGTAGTGGTTTTCCCTGTATTTCTTCTGCCCTCCAATCTGATATAACTATAATTCTCCCCTATTCTATGTATGCATGATACCATTTTATCTAACAGGTACCTTCAGTGTGCCTAAACATTGAGAACAGAGGAGATAATGTTTCATAAAACTTTAAAATATACTTGACTGCTGCTTGATATAAAATAATTCTGTATTTGAAGTGTTAACATGATGTAGCTGAAATAGCAAAAATCTTCTAATTATGGGTAGGTAATTATAGGTTATTAAATTTAGCACTGTTCATCCACAAACACAAATGATCCTTTTGTTTGTGAAATCTTCAGGAAATGCTCTTGCTAGGAAACAGAGTTTTTGGTTCCGCCAGCCTCTCCACATTATCTGAGAGTCCTTCCAGTCTGAAACAGACTTCTGGGAGGACACCATCACTACCTCCTGCCCCCCAAAAGGAATGTCCACCAAATGGAATTCTGGACCCAATCTAATATCTATACACAAACGGATTTTTAAAAGATATATTCAGATGAACCTGCACTAAATAAATAATGTTCCAGATTTTCTCATTTAAGGGACACAAAATCCTTAAAAGAGTTCTTCTCTATTTAATTCAGATGACAAACATAAATACAGTGCCTGACAAAAGTTCTGTCACTTATCCATGTTGTTGAAACCAAAGCCTATAACCTGACTTAAAATTCATCGATCGGTTTTAAAAATGACTCATATGAAAGCTGAAACCCTCCCAAATGAGGTTTTTAAAAAGAAAATAAATTTGCTTCACTGCTGAAATATTGATCATTTAATGAACACAGAAAGGTCAGATTTTGGCGAGACAAAAGTTTTGTCGCCCACAAAAAGTAATGTGAAAATCAAACAGATAATTCACTTCAAATACAAAGATATGTTTCATAACATTGGTGAATGAAGTTGTGGTGCTATTAGAGCCATATTTAATATTTTGTGTGACTTCCATGAGCCTGAAGGACTGCATCCAGGCGTTTCGGCAATGATTCATACAATTTATTGATGAAGTCATCAGGAATAGTAAAGAATGCAGTTTTACATGCCTCCCATAGTTCATCAAGATTCTTTGGTTTTGTGTTCCAAGCTTCCTCTTTCATCCTACCCCAAACATGCTCAATGATGTTAATATCTGGTGACTGGGCTGGCCAGTCCTGGAGCACCTTGATCTTCTTTGCCTTGAGAAACTTTGATGTAGATATGGATGTATGAGATGGAGCGCCATCCTGCTGTAAAATTTGACCCCTTTTATGATTGGGAATGTAAGAGGTAGCTAATATGTCTTGATATTTTAGGCTATTGATATTGCCTTCCACCTTGCAAATGTTTCGCACACCCCTATACTGAATGTAACCCCAGACCATGATCTTTCCACCACCAAACTTAACTGTTTTCTGGGTATATCTTGGATCCATACAGGCTCCAGTAGGTCTCCTACAGTATTTGCGGCAGCTGTGGTGTAATTCAACTGAAGATTCATCTGAGAAATCCACCTTCTGCCACTTTTCCAGCATCCATCCGTTTAGTAGGCTGTGGGCCTTGGCAAATACCACACGGTTTTTTAATTGCCTTTTGTTTAGTGCTGGCTTCTGGGCACTGATTCGATCATGGAGGCCATTTCGAGACAGAATCCTACAAACTGTTCTAGTTGACACAAGGACTTGAGGTGACCAGGCCTGTTGGTGCTCTGCTGCAGTGGAAGAAGGGCTGGCTTTTGATTTTCGAACCAACAAACGTTCCTCCTGAGCAGTCGTCTTGCGGGGTCTGCCAGACCTGGGCTTGTCAAAAACAACTCCAGTCTCTTCAAATCTTTTTGTAATTCTTTGTACTTGATGCTGAGACACATTAAAGGTGCCAGCCACCTCTGCAGAGGATCTGGTCTTCAGTCTCCTGATAATCAAGGCTTTGGTCGCAGGGTGGATTTTTGGCATGTTGTCAGAGGTCAGGTTGCAGTTCAAGTGAAAGTCTGGAGTGCTGGAGTTCTTTTTATACACACCCACTAATTATCTGATCAATTAGTGAGCACAGGTGAGGCTGTAAACTAGGATTAGGTGCATTATATGACAAGGCGACAAAACTTTTGTCTAGCCAAAATCTGACCTTTCTGTGTTCATTAAATGATCAATATTTCAGCAGTGAAGCAAATTTATTTTCTTTTTAAAAACCTCATTTGGGAGGGTTTCAGCTTTCATATGAGCCATTTTTAAAACCAATGGATGAATTTTAAGTCAGGTTATAGGCTTTGGTTTCAACAACATGGATAAGCAACAGAACTTTTGTCAGGCACTGTATTACTACTGTAATTTTAAGTATTTAATTCTTTAAACTTGAGTGAGTTCCTTCTGAAGCCAACAAACATGCAAACAGGTGAACTTTTGGTAAACCACTACATTTTTCATTAGAACAAAGGTAAACAAATGACAGTGCTTAATATTCAATTGCAAAGAGATCCCATCACAAACCACAGAAGCTGTAGCAGTAGAAAACCTTAAACAGACAAAAACACAATAAGCTGGAAAAACCACTAAGATTTCAATTCATAATATTAATATTGTGAGAAAGCAAACTGCAGCTGTTGAATTAGTAATACAACTTTGACAAGTAAACCTTCAAAGTTGGATTTTTTTCAGTTTCTCGCCACATACCTAGCTGTGCCCAAATCCTTTTTCAAAACTTTCTGCCATCTATATTCCCATTTATAGATGTTGACTGCATTTTCCCCAGTTTCTACTGAACCTAATTTATTGTATTTTGTAAATATATGTTCATTTTGTCATTTCAGCAACCACTTTTTAAAAACGTAATAATACAAATGTCACTACTGCTTATCTTCAAAAGCTTGATTGCTGATTTCTGGAACCAGATGAAGACTAGTTTTGTTCGCCCAGGCTTTAAATAAAATAAAAAGTACAGCCCGGTCCTCCTGGTTTTTAACTCTTATTTTGGAAATGTGGTGGTTTTCTTCTTTTATTTCTGATTGATATTTTTAGAAATTATAATTGGCAAAAGAGCTCTACGCTGTGGCACTTCATACAAAATTAATTAATAAAATTCTACTTTTCTTTCAGTGACAGAAGAAATAAATCTTCCTGTGTGAAGGGGTCTGAAATCTAACAGAGCCCAGAAGCAAAAAATAATTTGACGTTTTTGGATACTGTGGTTGCACTGATCATTGCAGATAAACTGAGGACACTGGCAGAATGAGTATAGAGACATGAATGTTCTGTCTGATGACGAGAAACTTTTACACCACAAAGCTGCTCATGCATACCTCAGCTCTTATGCTTTCCATACTTAATTCATTCATACCTATCCCAGAGGCTCTTTGATCCCCGTAACTTGTTTGAAGTGAATACTTGGTAGAAAGTAGCTGAAGGATTCCTGTGAGAGCCAGGAAATGAAACAAGATTGAGAATAGATAATTTAGGGTTTAAGTACTGAAATCCTCAGCACAAAGCTTTGCACTAACTTAAAGTAGTATAGAACAGTACAATGCACAGTGGATCATGGAGTTCAGTAATACATGTGTAACAGAAGGTGTAAAAAATGACTTCCAGACATTAAAATTCTTATTTAAGAACTGCCTTGATGGTTCAGATGAAGGTCAGTCAAGTACAGCATTCCATTTCCAAATGTGGTACAACAGATGCCTCAGAGCATTCACATACTAGATTACAATGATACCCCTTCCCATTTTTAACCTAATATCTGATATTTTAAAATGCACTATATTGGTACATAGTTGCTGCCTTTAAAATCCTTATCAACTATTATATTAAGACACACAGTTACAGCTTTTTAACCAGTATTTAAAATTAAGTTCTTATGCCATTTAAATTGTTACACTAAGACATAAGCACTGAAATCTGAAACTATGAACTATATGATTCAAGGCTTATAATTATGAAACATATGTTACGTTATAACACTGCTATAAAAGTTCTTGATAAAATAATTTTAAAAAATTAAGTTTATCTACTTAAATATATATGCATATGCTACTTATTTTTCTAAGGAAATAAGGTAACAAGAGGAAACTAAAGTGTAGTACTAAAACAATAAGAAACTTTTGCTCTTACTTCAGATTAAGCATAGCATATACAGTCATCTGAATGCATTGTTAATGTTCAGTGATATATATGTACATACTAAACAATTTATGTCATACCATGACCTGAAAAGGCAAGAGAAACTGAATGTAGAATTTTCTGGTTACAATCATCAATGAGGATGGGATATTTTACTATGAAATCTTTTTGTATATAAAAAAAGCTAGTTAGAGGAAAATATATTAAAGCCAAATCATGGTTTATGGAGCTGCCTTATCTTCACTAAACATAGCTAAAATTAAATACATATTAAGACATGAATGGGGATATCTTTTTTCCTAAAACATATACTACCAACTTAAAAAAAAAAGGAACAGCAGCACAGAGGCTTCAGACTCAACTGGCTTATAATGAGATGTGAAGAAACCTACTAAATTATTCCCATTCATATTGCAAGGATGGATTTCCAAGCCTGCCAATCCAGGGTATGGATTGCTGTTTGGACCTTAACCCTACAGTCATGTCTAATCTGCAAAATTCAGTTCACTGTGATAGATGGCCTAAGAGGGAAATAAAATTAGGACAAAAAACACCCTCATATACATCGTTATTTTCCTGTTTTAGGAGTAGTTTTTCTATCCCAGCTGATCTAGAATGCCAACTATCCTTTGGTTTTTAATCCTCCAGTTATGTCTATTTACAACACTATCAGTAATTCCTCAGGGAACAAAAACTGCAAAAATCAGCTCATTGTGATAAATGGCTTAGCATCCAGCAGGGGAAGAAAAAAAATCACCTAATGTAGATAGTGAGAACCAGCTAGAAAAGCTTGCCTTTTTATCATTTCATTTTTGTTTGTATGATATTAAATACAGATGTGGCATTTAAGCCTCCAGATTTTTGTTGGTGATCCATCTGCAGATCTGGATGCATCTTTCGACAGTTAATAATCTCCAAATTTGGGCTAAAACTTTTTCTTATTCAAACGAATTGATTCAAAATGACAATAATCAGGCTTTAAAGTCTCCTTCAAGCCAGGATAGCTAATTAACGGTTTGAGATCAATTTAACTCCTTCCCAGACTTTTTAACATTGTTCTAGAAAATAAAATGTATTCTTCTGAAAATTAATGCTAACACATTTCTTTATGGATTAACACTAAAAACCATGGGGGAAACGCTATAAATTTCTTCTTTGCCTGGTTTTTGATGAATTTTAAATGGGTTAACACATGTATAACTTTTTCCACAAAATGTCATATAAAAATACTAAGGATATAAAACGCAATTCTTCTTTCTGTTCCAAGGATAACTGGGAAGACGCAATTACCTCCAAACACAGATAATATTTCAAAACTGAACACTAGGATATGTATAACTTCCAGGTAGCTTCTAGGTAGCTATCATAAAACACAAAAATAGGTGGGGAAAGGAGTACAGAGAGGACACATGCATATGTGTAAATGTGCTTGTGTGAATGTATGGGTTTGGGAGATGACAAATAGGGAAGGTGAATAATCTCTTACAATTGCAAAACTGACATTTTCCAGAAAAAAAAATACCCGTAGTTTGAAGCAAGACAGTTATTAACCATTTCTCTCAAAACTGCATCAAGCTGGGGTGATGATGCTAGAAGTAGCATTGTGCAAAAGCAGCACCTTGAGTTTCTGAAGCACTTGAAATGATTAAGCCTATCTTTTGAAATGATTAAGCCCTTGTGAATAATTATGGAAGGACAGACAAAAACTGCATTAGTAAGAGTTTTTTGTAAAACATTCCCACTTGCAACAATATATCCCTTTTAACATGGGCAGATCTAGCTGCCATTCAGCAGCTGATTTAAGTCTACTTTTTCAGCTTTTTTTCTTTTGCCAGCTTTACTATCTCCCACTTGGAGGCCTTTAAAATATGGCATATTAAGTCTACATATAATTAAAGAGACAATTGTTCCAAAAGCAGTCAAACAGAAGTAGAGTACCTAACCAGGCAAAAAACAAAACAAAACAACAACAACAAGAAAAAAACCAACCACCTCATGTTCAAAACACTTGGGAGATTATGGGACATACGGCACAGCAAGCTTGGATGAAAAGTGAAGTGGTCACATTGCACAGGACCCAATGGGGTAGAGGTTAAGATGCTTGGTAAGCCGGGAAGAGCCAACCTTAGAGTTTAAACCAAGCTCTGCTTCCTGAACACATGCCTAAGCATTATAAGTTTGCTGATATACTTTCATTTGTTTGTTCTGGACTATTCAACAGTCAGTTTTATCTTTATCGTACAGTCTCCTTGTATCATGAATGCAAGTCTCTCCCTCAGGGCTGTCATTTTCTCTTTGGCCCGTTTTCTACCCTTCATTTTCATGTGAATGCACCCTGTTGCCTTCATGCACTCCACTAAACTAAATTTTTATTTCCCCAACGAGTTTCACTTTCTGGCTGCTCAGTGACCTTTCTTTACTTTCTTTAAAATGCTTGTATATAACAGCAGAACTTGTATTTAAAGACATACAAACAGAACAAACAGATTAATTTTTATATATTAATTTATATATATATGACTTTATTGAAAAAACTTTAAAATGCCTGGGTGAATAAGACAGATTTGCCATGACTTTGTCAGGAAGCATAATTAAGTTACTGGCTTTATCTTCCTAGAAAGGATACACTTTATATCAAGATCAGTATTTATCAGATATAACCGCCAACTCAAACTCAAACCATCCTCTTGAGAAGAATATCAATCGGGTCAATATGAGAGGAAAATATCTTTCAAATTGCAAATTATATATAGCTTTTGTACAAAGTACCAACAATCTGAATTGGGCCTAGGAGCAAGAACAAGCACTGAAGCTTTTTTGAAACTCACAAGGGAAAAATCTTCTAAAAACAAATTATATTGTATCTGCATTAACCCAATTGCCATTTACTATGATTTTGGGGTATGGGAAGGTGGCTTACTGACATGGTTACCAGTTAATATGGCACCTTGTTTGTATATTGCTTATACCTTTAAGATAAGGCATCTGAAAATCTAAGAATCCAGATCTGAACAGTGAACATCTACTGGTGTTCTATTTATTGTTTAAAAAGTTAAAGATGCCCTTGAGTCAATTTTGACTCCTATTGACAAGCAATGTGATAGATCATTTTGTGATTGTTAGTAAATTGGATTCAGAACTAAATCGAACGACCACCACCCAACTTTAAGAGCTCAAGTTCAGTGCTGAAGCAAAGTGGTTTGCTAATTTCTCCACTCCTGTTTCCCCACATACCAGCCTATCAGAAACGCATTCTTGGCCTCCTTCATTTTTTGCCCTTTTTGGACTTAGCTGCTGTGCAAGTCTTCAGCTGCAAAATTCCCCTGCTCTCCTAGTCTAAAAGCATTCCAAAACGGACTGCAGTCCTCCAAGTGGATCAAGCATGGTCGCATTCACTTATACGTCCACACACCTGGCCTTCCGGGACATCCACAGTCCTTTCCAAAAGGCCTAAAAGCAGCTGAATTTGAATAGACTAAAACAGATCTGGAGATCTAATTTTCAGAAAAAAACTATGCTTTCCCAGTTTAAACTATATGCATGAGTAGGATGGACTTTTGGATACTGTATTTCCTATATTTCATGATTTTATTTGTTTAAACTGAGAATGTGTACAAACCCAGGAGTTTACCAATGCAAAACAACTGGTAATTCAGTACAGAGATTTGTAAATTCCCCTCTTTTATCCATCACAACCCCATTCCAATATGTCCCTCTCATCATGTTCATGGCCTCCTTACATGAATCTTCTTTCTTTGTGTCATACTTTCTTGCCAGCTGCGGAGTGTCTTGGCTTACTAGGGCTTTTTGAATAAAAGATGATAAATCCTCCCAGAAGGCGATGCAGGCCTCCACTTCTGGAAGGTCACAAGCATGAGTAGTCATGTTCAAGACTTTCTAGGAAGTGAAGGCACAGATATCCACACACTTGGCCTTCTGTGAGGAGCTCTATGAGACTGCAGGTTCTAACACAGTGATGGCGAACCTTTTGAGCTCGGTGTGTCAAAATTCGCAAGAAAACCTATCTTAATTCGGGTGCTATGTCAGATCTAGAAATATGCATCCTTAATCTTCAATTGAAAGTTGGTATTTTGCTCACTTCAAGAACAAGCAAACACTACACACCCAGGTGCCAGGGTGACCATGTGTGTCACCCAGAAGTGCTTGGCGTGTCACCTGTGACACACGTGTCATAGGTTGGCCATCATTGTTCTAACAAAATTCTGACCAAATATAAGCTGCCATAATTTTTATCTATGCAGAACTGTGCAAGGTACAGTATGTTACCACACTCCCACCATTCTGTTAAAAACAGACACATGAGAACCACAGAAAAGAAGCTTATATAAGAGAACAGAGACCACCAGTTCCTAAAAAGTTCATCAACTGTCTCAAAAGTGCTGTTGAGTTAGCCTTCAGTCAAGTAAAGGAGAAACAATGTCCTTTAAAAAACTAAGTTTAGCAACTTGATAGCTTCAGCTACAACACTTAGGCAATCTTGCTATTTTAAAATCTAATTTGATTTTGAACTTTAAACTGAAACACTTGGAGTGTCTAGGAATTAGGGCAATGTATTAGCATCTTACTATATTTTGAAATAATGCACATATTCAAATATAAGTTTTGCAAAATAAATAGGCATTATAAGTTAACTGCTGAACAGTACCAAAATTTGTTTGCCTTCCACTCGTTAGCTTCTATGAAATCTTACAGAAAACTTACGGTAAGTCAATTGACATTTACAAAAACTTACTGTTGGCTAGCCTTGTAATGCAGAATCAGGTTTTCAATTACATGTTGTACAATTTTTTTCTTCTGACAAAATCAATAGTAGTATTAGCTTTAGATTAAGTTAGTGGTCATTTTCTATCTATTTTCATTAAATATCCTTGCATGATTGTGAACAAATGTTTTCTCAGCCCTCTGAATACCTTAAATTTCATTTCAAAAAAGCTTAATATTTTAAAAAGAATCCTGGATGAGGCTGAAACCAAGAGGATTACAGAGAAAGACTTGTTAAATAATAATAAGTTAAGGAGAACATTCCAATATAAAGATGGTACTTTATTTGGACATGGCACCTAGGCCTCTGAGTGAAAGGCAGAAGATTCACTAAGGATCATGAAATGTTACAGTACCTCTTTCTAACGAAAACTAAGCTGAGTTACACTGCCCCACAAATAACCTGGTTTTGTTCTTTCATAGTTGCTAATACAGGTGTGCCCCTGTATCTGCAGGGGCCACATCCCAGCTCCTACTGTGGATAATACAAACACATTTATTGTACTATATTTCCCCCTATGGTCGACCATGATTGAGTGGATCAGTGGACAGTGAATCAGTGAACACAAGGGCACAACTGTATATGGCCTTTGCCATTTGCATGAAACCACACTAGGTAATCTTTTTCATCATGTAACTTCTGTACCCTAACTAAGCATTTGACAAACTACCCAATTCTCATTAGTAAGTTAGTAATCATCTTCACAGCATTAAAGCATGCTTGATGGATGGTTGTCCACCTGTGCCTTAAATATATCCAGCATAGGACAAACCAGTGATTTAGCTAGAACCTCCCTCTTTGGAACCTCTTTCTGATATTACTTCAGGAGTTTGCAGGCCTACTGTATCCAATTTCAGACAACATACTAATGTGAACAAGGTTGATAACCAGCCATCAAACATGCTTTAATTTTGATTCCTACATGGAATGTGAGTTGGCCTGAGTGCTCAAACTATCCCCTTCAAACTCTGTACTTTTATGTATACTTCTGACAGGCAGAGACAAAAAAAATTCATGTACAGCTCTCAGTTACACTGAAAAGCTATAGTTAATCCACTTCAAACTGAAATTATGTTTGAATTTCTTGAAGTCAGAAAATTCTTAAAAGGAATTCCAAACTTATCTACTGTACATCAAGATGCAAGAATGTATGTTCATAGGAACTGAAGAGCTGGCATCCAAAGCACTGAAGCATATTTTAGAGCACAGTAACCAACCCTAACCCAGGCTTGAATGTGCTTGCTATGCCAGTTTTCCACAAGAAAGCATCATAATCCATAGTTCAAAGCTACCCCTTAGATTTAATCCACAATTCAATCCAACTTCAGAGTGAAAGAAGACATCAGGAAAGTGAAAAAGTAGATTAAAACTCTGAGATTTAGGACGGAACCACAGCAAAGCCAACCTACTGCTCTGTTTTAAGCAGCTGTAAAAGTGGTATAGGGGCTGGGACTCTTCTACACAGTACTGTACACCATGGTTTAACTTTATATCTGAACACTGTCATTAGGTCACTAAAAACACTCCTATTACATGGATATTTCAAATTTTACCAAGCTCAATACAACCTACAATCTGATAATTATGAGTGGTTAGTAAACAGTCTATGTACTGTTTCCTGCAACTAGTATGTATAATCAAGAAAAGTAGTGTATTTTTCAGCTAGCTGAATGTACTACTGTTTCTAAGGAGCTATAATTCAAGAAGCAACATATTTCTAGTTGTCATCTCTTGATTTGGGGAGGTGCTTCCTCCACAAATAATTCCACTAACACAGTTATTTAAATTGAAAATGCTGAGATAATGCTTACCAAAACATTACAGCAAATGATCATCTAGCTCCCAGAAAAAAAGTCATGAAAAATAGATAAGTAGTATAAGCCCAATTTAGCCAGAATGTTGCTTCTAAAGCTAAAATAAAAAGAATTATCTGCACTCCCTCTGGTTTTTCACCTGATATTTCTCAAAGGAATGAAAACAGAATCTCTCTCATAGCCATATCAGCAAAAAAAGTATCATGAGAGATAGTGCTAAATATCTGAAATGTTGTGTTTTATTTTTATTTCCCAAGTCAAAATATTCCCCATCAGTTATTATTCCCTGGGCTGTGTGTTTCATAGATATTTAAGGTGAACGTAGAAGCAAGCTACTGGTTCAGAAGTAGCAAGAATATGAAAGCTTATCTATATATTTCTGAAAAATAAATTCAGCCTGTTAAGAGATTTCATGGCATAAAATTCAAGGCCCTGCTTTTGACATATGAACTCCTAACTATGGGATCTCAGCCAGGTTCTTCCTTATTTGGCTTGATTTTTAGTAGGCACAAACTTGTATCAAAGGTCTGTCCTAAGGCCTTGAGGACTTTAAAAAAATTAAATAATTTGGACTCGAGTGTACATAAACTAAACATTAAAAGCAAAAGCAAAACAGAAGATCAGAAACATAAAAATCATAGTCAAATATAAAATATATAAGCAAAAACACAATATAACATTCTCTATTTTCCTCAGAAGGCATTCCAAAACCAGGGCACCATCACCAAAAAAGTCCTCTCCTGTGTTGATTCATTATGAACTTTCTTATATATGAAGAACTTGTGGAACATCTGGCCATCTCCACAGCAGGAAATCTCTCTTAATTAAGCAAATTTGAAAATATGCTTGAGCAAAACCTCAGGAGACTACCTTGACCAAATATACACAGCCTATCCCCAAATAGGATTCCATGTATGATCTATACAACCATTCAGCCACTTTACCATCTCCACAACTCTTTAATATGCCCACAAGATTAGCAGGTCAAAGGCCCACTGTGCTGAAGCCTACTCAGTGGCTTAATATTCTAGAATATGCACAAGAAAATGCAGTCATCCCTGGATAGCACTTTTTACATACATACATACATACATACATACATACATACATACATACATACATACATACATACATACATACATACATACATACATACATACATACATGACAAGGAAACTAACTTCCCTCAGATCAAGACTGCAGAGTCTAAAATCATACTATAAAAATCACTCCCAACTACAGAACACTGAGAACTAGAAGACAGGCTGAGTTGGTGAACAATGCAATTTGTGAAACATGGTGACTTCCGCAAATGGAACCACTGCACTGCATATACTAAGATTTCATACAGACTGTTATCTGAGCAGGTAGTGCTAGAAAATGCAAAATAAACCAATACCAGGAGACTTGCTCCTAAGCAGACCCAGAAGTTTAGGAAGCTCTTCTTGGGATCTTAGTAAACATAAAATGTCTGCACCTGGCCAGACCATTTTTCTTTGGAGTCTTGTCAGACACAGACATTTTGATGTTCTGTAAGGTCTTCATAGTTCAAGACTTATCCCTGTTTTTAAATTTTATTGTATACCATAGCAATGCAGAAATGTTTGAAATCACTAACTGCAGGCATAACCTGGTAATGAAAACCTGAAAATGAGATTACCACTTCATCACATACTTTATTATAAATGAATGTAAACTTAACAGATACTGTACAGAAATTAAGGTATCACAGATCTTAATCTAGACCAAGTGAACTAAAGGTGAAGAAAAAAAGAGCAGGAGGAAAGTAGGGCAAGCTATTTTAGATGTAAAAAGAGGCTCTTGAATGGATAAACAAAGGAAGAGGCTAGTGCAATAATGTGTTTCTTTGCCAATTTAATATTGGCAAGATATAACTTTTTAAAATGATGCACTGGAAATTTGGTAAAATAAGAACATACAGCAGAGCTCTTTCAGCAATAGCCCTTTCCATCCTCCCACCAAAGAACCTTCCTCATGCCTTTGTCTAGCATATAATTTGCTTTTGCTTTGAGCTGTCAAAGTAGCAAGATTTTAAACATCAAATCCTACTTCTGCTTAATCCATTCCTTGCCATCACCATTCAAAACTTAGCCAGCCAAGTGTGAATTGCCTCCATTAAGGTCAGTGCATTGCCATGGCAACAGCACCAATGTGCATGTGCAGCACTATTGCCACAATGACTAGGCAACAAAGCATACAACCACACTTGTGCCACTGATCCCACACCATGCTAACCTCATCCACCTGGAAGGGGTGGGGACTGAGCATGCAGGGATGTCCCACCCCTGCTGCTTGTATAACTGTAACACAGTTAAAACTGCTCAACCGCAGAGGAAACTCCAGCATGCACAGAGCCACTTCTGGTATAGAAGCAGCTCTGTGTAATTAATGTGTATGGCTCCACCTGGGAGCACACCCAGAATTCCCCAGCAAGGTAACTGCAAATTCATCCACAGTATCTCTAAGAATGTCTATAACACTTCTAAAGTGCTTTCACACAACAGTTGCTCTATCCACACAGCACCTTTCTAGGAAAAGCAACATATAAGTTCATTTTACACACCTCACACTTGACTGGGAACACACCACTCAGCAGCTTTCAGTAATAGGAAAATGTACCCCTGATCCTATTAGGGTAAAAAACCAACATCTTCCTTTGCACACCAGCTAGAAATTGATCTCTTCAAAGCACATGCAGCCAGAACAAAAATCTTACTTCACACATTGCTGTCTTTGCATTTCAGGCAATGAGAGACATCAGGCAACCCAACTCACCAAAACCAGTCCAATGATTTGACACAATCAAGCCTCGCAGAAATAACCTAAATGGGAATATTACACACTCAGCAGCTATGTAATATTGGATGTCAGCTGGAAAAGGAGAAAAAAAAGAATATGGAGGTGTAGAGAATGCTCTGCTTCAGCTCCTGCTAGTACTGAATTTACTTACTTAGAACATTTCTTCTATACTGCTTCTCCTAATAATTTCAAAATAATTTATAAAAATAAATATTTTTAAAAAGGATGAAGATATTTAAACATATAAGGTATTTTGGAAGAGAACATAGATTAATAATAAAAATAGGAAGGCTATTCAGTAGCACTTCTGGGCTAAGTGTGACTAAGTCTCTGCATGACACAGCTTCCCCTGTATCATTTTGCTACAAATCTCACTTATGTTTAGATTATAATAAAGCAGTTTGGTAAATATTTCTTGGCACAGCACATAAAACACACATAAAAATTAGAGTGTCCCCTTCATTTTCAAAGTAAGCTGAGAAAAAAAATTCCTACTTTAAAACAGTTTTCATTTTGTTTAAAAAAAGCTATATACATTTTTACTTAAAACTTCCACTGCATTCAATGAGTCTACTCTCTAATCTGAGTGCGTAGGTTGCAGTCCAGGCATCTAACCACAATACCTGAGGTTTTGACTAATCCAACAAAGTACCATTTACAAATGCCATCTATTCAAACTGCAAACTTCTCAAGACACATGGGCTCCAGCCTAATTTTTTTCAGGGTGTTTTTTCCATCTGCTATCCAGCCAGCACAAAGCAGACTTAGAACTTTTCTTTTACCACCACTGTTGGTGTATCATTTCCTTCTTCAATTATTCATCTTAGCTCTGCATTTTCTGCAGCACTTCATAGGTTCATGTGCCCTTAATTTCTTCTGCTGTAAGTCTAAAGTTTTCAACATCCTATTCCTCAAAATCTTTGCATGCCAAAGATTAGAGGAACTGTGGCTAATATGATGTCCTCCATGTGCTAATAGGAATGGATGATGATGATAGGAGTTAGCCATAAAAACATATAAATATATCACATAAGGTAAACAAAAAATGAAAAGATGGTCAGCCTGTAGCAAAGCAAAACATGCTTGCCCGTCTTACCTACCACTTTAAGACACAGTCTTTCTGAATTAGTTCCTGATTTTGTTCCTTTAGAGTCTAGTCTGAGGAGTCCCTTCAAACCCAAAATTCCATTACAAAAAAAAAATGCTAGCATGTTTGTTTATTATATAAAGCCTTTTTACTTAAAAAAAAATTGAAACACTGTCAGTAGGCCTTCTCTACTGTTCATGGTCTAAGGGCTTGCAGCACATAAAAATAGCCCTTCACAGTGGTTGCTGATTATCTGTTGTTTAAGACACAATTTCTCAAGCACTGAGAAATTAAATTTATTTTATTTTAGAAAGATTAATGCTAAGTTATCCGTACACATTAAAAACGCAGCTCAAGAGAAACTCAGAAGTGATACCATGGGGATGCTAATGTCCCTACCATATCTCTAATCCATATTAAAGCCCAAAGAATTCATTTTGGGAGTATATTTTCTGGCCTTTAATTTGGATTAAGCCCCTAGCACATGGACGATACCAGTTGTAAGCTACTGTTGAGCCATCTTTTTTATGGTTTGTGGATACAGCCTTCTTTTGGAGGATTCCACAAATTCCAAATGCCTTCCAAGGAAAGCTGTATTCCTGTACAGCTAAAATGTGGCTTGTCCACTACTAACTATTTTCCCTTGCAAAGTAAAGCTCCAAGCCAAAGTTGCCTCTTACATTCACTGGACTTAGTAGGCCCGACTCTCATCTCACAAGATCAGCTGGAAAAAACAATCCAGAATCATTTATAATTTATTATAAATTCATGCAAGGATTTCCCTCAAAGAAGGTGATCTTAAAAAAACCCTGTTAAAATACTCTGCTTAACCTAAAAAAAAGTAGCACTTAACCTTCTTTAGACTGACAGCCAACCTGCTCCTTCCATATTTTCTGGAACAATTTGCCAGAAGTGGATGAGGCTAAAGTTTTATGAATAAAATAGAATTAACTGAATCTAAAATCAACATCAAAAAAACCCACAAGGTCATCTTTATAACATACTATTGGGTTCTTCCCCAATCGGTTTTGTTATGAAAAATATAACAATTAGTAATGCTTACCAAGGAACTTGTACTTTAAAGATTCTGCCCATGAACACAATGAATAAATGACCAGTTAGCACTGAAAACAGCATGCCCTAATTGAACTGGCTTTAGTTCTTTTCCCATATCCAATGATCCCAATCAGGACACAGTGATTACCTATAATGAAGTTATTCTCTCACCACTAACAGCCACTGCAGAAGGAAAGCAGGATTTCCATTTTCTCATTATTTTAACCACAACTTAAACAAATTATCTAAAGCCCTTTCTACACTGGGCTTCATTCCGGATTATAACCCAGAATAGGAAGCTTCCATCTACATGCTGGTACAGACTACGGAAGGTTCCACCTGGTGATATGGATGGTTGTATTGATTTGTTGTATTCTTTGTATTTTTTTGTTTGTTGTAAACCGCCATGGGCAAAATTATTTATTGGAAAGGCGGTATACAAATAAAAATGGAATGGAATGGTAGGTCCCTATTCCCAGATATAATCCTGAATCAGGCCCAGTGCATAAAACCCCTAATTGGTTTACAAAAGGAGTCTTAAGCTCTACAGGGGAGAATTGACAAGACAATAGAAAGTGTATACATTTCACAACACTTCAGTGCTGCATCCTGAACTGCCAAGATATATAATACATCCACTTATATCCTTCTCCTTATGGTCTCAGGGCAAGATTACAATGTTTTTAAAAACAAGATACCAGGTAGTATTTTAAAAAAGAAGGAAGGAAACAAAGCAAACATTACACTTCAAAAGCTACAGAATATGTTGTACAAAAATTTGTGAACTGCTACAAGGATATGATCAGCAAAAAATGGGGGCAGAACAGTGCAGAAATGGCCAAGGTCACAATACTAAGGGTCACAAAAATACCAGGCATCTTGGTACTATATGCTTCTTTTTGAAAGAAAAATAGGAATATTATCTACCTTTAAAAGGTGGGGGGTGTCTGAGGATATTTTAACATATTCCTCTCTACTAAGATGTTTTGGAGAGTCAACTATGGCCTGATACAAACGTTACACAGCTGGACATACATGACTGAGAAATAACAGCTATATAGTTATGGCACTGGCACTAAGTGTTATTAAATGTTCTTAAAATAAAAAGCTCAATGTGCTCATTGGAGCTACGCAAGATGTTATTCTAATAACCAGCAGATAACATGTCTCCCTGCCAAAAAGAAATCTGACACAGCTAACCTTAACCCTAACCTTTTAATTTTTTTTCCTTCTTCTGACAGGGCTGGACCCTTCTCTATTTTATTCAAATTTAGTCCCTTAGAAGATGAGAACATGAAAGTCTGGAGCTTTTGTGAGCATGCTCAAGAGAACAACTATGAGATGTCTACACTCCTTCCGATTTCCATAATCATTTTACGCCCTCCTATTTTCAAACAGAGGATACAGTGTGCCTTCTGAGCAATATATACGGGGACCCTTACAGTTTGGTCCATCATACACGAACCCAGCAGTGCGGTTCTCTATAAAACATTATCAGAAACAATTAGCACACTGTTCAGATACACTTTTTAACAGAGATACTTTCTGAAAAGTCCTCACAATCAGATTTTCAACAATCTAGTGGCTCTGACAGCTCACAATTGCAGCCATTCATCAGTCTCCTGGATGATGGCCTGCACAGTTCACAGTGGTCAGCTATCGATGCCTTTTATAACTGGCTCTGTAATACTTGCACCAAACATCTGCCAAAAATGTAGGAGGGTTAAACAAGCTTTCCCAGCCATGTATTCTTTCAAAAGTGGCAACATGTTTCATTTCAGCCAAAAGTATAGCAATCAGCTAGTTATGTTTTTAGAAGCCTAGAGGATGCTCAACTTGAGCAAAATTAAGAAACCAAGGATTGCAATTACAGTAATTTAATTTAAGCCATTTTAAATTATGAAAAACTAGAAAGAGTTCGTAATCAGAAGCTTAAAATCACTTTTTTAGGCAACTAAAGGTTTAACATTAACTACAGTGTTATTTTATTATTTTGTTAAAATCACATTACCCTGTCAAATTTGTTGTCCAATCCAACTGCAGAACTTCCTTCACACATTGTGACAGCCCTACAGCTTAGCTAACAAAACAAAGGGATGTATCTTATAATTGTATTTGAACCAACCTGAATTTCTGAATTTAAAATGAGCTTGACATCCTTACATCTACTGCACAGGTACCCATTAATTATGATTCAATTATGAATCAAGCGCACAACCAGTCATACAAAAGCAATCAATACAACAAACACCAATTACAGCATCTCCTGTTAAAAATATCTTCATTGGTGACTGGCTCACATAATTTAAGAAGGACAAGCTATAGTGAAAATGAAGGCACATAATTTAGCTGGTCTTAGCAAATATCATTCTTCATCTTGACAAGTTTTAACTATGTAACATACTTGGTCTTTTTTTTTTTAAATCACATTGTTCCTAAACTGATGATGAAGATACCAGCATGAGCTACTGATGCCTATTTCATCCTATTTCTTACCGGTATTTCTTTAATCAATTAGGGAGTACTGGGGGTGGGGTGTCAACAAAAGAGACAGAAAAAACATCTTGCATACTCAAATTGGTAAGAGTGTTCGTGGAGGCCAAATCTATCTGAGACAGTGCTGAATTAAGTTATCCAAATGTACATTCAAGCAAAATACAACCCTTAGTCTATTCTGCAAAATATACCCTTGATTTTGCTGTGTAGTTTAATTTTACTTAGCTGCACACGTGAAGCTACATGAAAGAACTTTTAAAAGTCACTTAGAACAAGGAAGAAAACAGAAAAATGCACAGTATCTACATGTGATTACTAACACACTATTGATTCTGGGAACAAATCTAAAAAAATAGACAAGTGGTCTCACATGTTCATATACAACACAGAATTAAGGCATACTTACAGTAAAAGGCTTTTCATTCTACTTACATTCTACGTCTTTCTACTTACATTAGCAGAGATCATATAGATACACCAGAATTGATAACATTTACTGCAACCACTTTAGAATTCTGTGGTTATTATCTAGTGGTTGTGCAACAACCGAGCAACTTATTCAACCAATGTCCCCCATTCCTTCAGCAGTTGTACTCTTACCAATAAGTTTCCCTACAGTGTTCAGGGTTCCTTCCAACAATGAAGATTTTGTTGCATAGGGCTTAATTGTTTGAAGAGAATATAAAATTCTGTCAAGATTATTTCATCAGGTAAGAACTTATTTCTTTGCCCAGCTCCAGGCAACCGTAAAGAGGCACCCAACTCTTTGTACTGGGATTAGAGAACAGGTTACCTTCTACTCATGCAATTTCTAACACAAAGCATCATTAGTACCAAAACCATCACTAGTGCTTTCAACTTTCAACTGTTCTAATCCAATTTCTGAACTTCAGGGTTGTGAGAAGGAAGCATAATTGACTATATTACTAGTAGCGCTAACTTCACTACATCATAACATAACTAAGTGCAATACCCAACTCCTAATGCTGGGCTACCATTGCCACGAAGTAGATAAAACCACCAATTTTGTTCTATGTGTAATCATGAAATCTGTTGATAATTACTATTCGTGCCTACATTAAGTTACTATTTCCTCAAATCAACATTTTCTATTTAACATCTATAAACAAAACAATGAAACAGAATGTTCTAAAAGACATGGAAATTGAAAGAAGCTTAAGGAAATAAGCAGCAAGCAAAAGCTTTATGCTGTTAGCAATACGAACCCTGCACTTCTATGCATATCCTCTCAAATGTCAACGTTGCTGAGTTCAGAAGTCCCAAAACATGCAGGTACAGAATTATGACTTTAGAAAATAAAATACTTTAATCCCTATACTGCTAAGTATAGCCAGGCAAGAAGCTCTTAATACAAGTCCTCTCATCCAAACTAAGTAAGTTCAACCATTCACTAAGATAAATATCAGGCTTTTCTGCTATGACTGTTCCTTAGCTCATCTCCTCCTACTTTCCTGTATGGAAACAAGATTTTCTGTGGCTGCAAAATTAGCGGACAGGCTCCCAATGCATTACCTTATAGCAAAAACTGAAATTCTATGCCGCTTATAACTTAAGAATTCTTTAAACTCCATTTTACTTCAATCCTGTACATTATACATGCAATAAAACTGGTTTGAATTAAACAATTAACCATATTCTTATAACATACCATTTTCAATTTAAGCATAATAAATTTTAAGTATATTATTGGGAAGCAAGTCTCACTAAATCCAATTATGTTTAACTCTGAAAACGTAAAATATCATTAGTTATCACAGGTATACTTAACCACTCTTAGTTTTTTAAAAAATCTATTTTAAAGCAATCAGATGTAGAACTGTGCTTCTTGTTCTCTTGTCAGCCACGTTTCTACTGCTTTGTCTTCATAATAAAAACTAATTAAATAATATTTCAGAAAAAGAAGCCTGAGTTTTTTTCAATTCTCAAAAGATGTAATACAAACCAAATACAACTTCCTGCTTTAAACAGAAACATAACTTCTCTTCAAGTGACCAAAGGTCACTAAGAACCACTACAACTACTTCTGAAGACTCTTGGAATAATTATTTTTACTCCTGAACAAAATACTCATAGTTTCATTTCCTTAAGTTCTTTCTTATCGTTTTTTACACTCATTGCTATGATAAGTAGTTCACAGTAAATCAGACAGGTTAATTCATCCCCTTCATCATATTTTATGACGTCTTACATCACATACTTGGAACAGAGCAAAACACATTCCAACAAATGTCATAAAAGTGTGTGTAACTAAGCCCCTGGTAAGATAGAAAATGTTTAAAAAATGAATACCTGTCTTCATCACCATCGACAGGAATAGATATGCCAAAGACAGAGCTGGCAAGACTGTTCATAGGAGTAGCTGCAGGTAAATTAAGAGGGTTTGTTAAAGTGTCCGGAATAGGTGGCTTCACAACTTTATTTTCAGCGAGAGAAAGTGGTGGTTGAGGTAGGGGTTCAGATTTTCTTCTCGTATCATCAATCTGGCCTAAAGGTTGAGTCTGAAATTGTCCAATGCTAGATTGTGGCAGATTTGCAGGTACATTGGTTGTGCCTTGCATCAATGGAAGGCCAACGTGCTGCTGGACAACACTGGAACTCCTACTGACGGAAGTATGGCTGGTCAGCTGGGACTGTACTAAAGTAACAGGGGCGTTTGGCATAGTAACAGATGTCGTAGATACACTAGGCACAGTAGTACCAGGTACAGCTGGAGGCACATTCTGAACTCCAGAGACTATACTGTGAGGAGCACCGGCCACTTGACTGCTTCCACCCATTTGCTGCTGAGTCATGGATTTCTGTTGCACAACCCCTGCATGTCCAATGCCTTGCTGGACCACACCTCCTGGCTGAGGAATGACAGTCTGAATCGAAGTTGTCAGTCCACTCTGCATTAGCCCAGATACCTGTCCTACTGTTTCACCAGCTTGCGAAGAAACTCCCATCACTGGTGCTATAGGTGAGGGAGTCTGACCGGCTACTTGTGCTGCTGGAAGACTGGAAGCTCCAGTGCTCGGGACAGAGCCTGAAGCGGCCTGCTGAGTCGCTCCTTGAGACTGCATTACTGTCATATGTTGAATATATTCTGGCTGGCCAGGAGTCTGGCCTGGTGCCAGATGGACCGGTGGTATCTGTGGCTGAGAGTAAGCAAACTGCTGAGTTTGAGCCACGGGTACATTAGCTTGTTGCGCCTGTTGCTGTGGCATTGGCAAACTCGTCTGGGCTATTGCTACATTCGAGGGCGGCATGCCTTTCCCATTAGGTCCAGCCTGTCCCATGCTTTGTGCATTTACCTGTGGCTGCAATGGAGGCCCCATCATTTGCTGGCATGCTGCTGCGGCCCCCGAATACACGGGCTGCGCACTACTGTGAGGAACAGCCCCGCCTATGGGTTGCTGCCCAATGCCAAAATTGGGTTGCTGAGGAGAGGGCTGGTTTATTTTCTCTGTCTGGAGTAACTGTGACACAGCACCAAGAGAACTGTCAGCCAGGGAGTCGGGGCCATGTGCTGAAGTTGCCACCCCTGAGACGATCAAAGAGCCCGCAGTAGCGCCCAGGCCGCTGTCCCTATCCTGAACAGACTGTTCAAAAGTACTATTGTGTCTAATACAATCCCCAGTCCTGGCTAAAACAGCCCCGCCATCCGAGTCCCGGTCATAATATTCCATACACGTCCATCGCCCCCGTCTATAGGGCTCCCCCGTGCCGTGGTCCAGCTTGATTACCCTGAAGCGGGAACTACACGCGGCGGCGGCCGTTAGAGGCATGGCTCCGGGACCAGCTGCTGCTGCTTGCGCGCTGCTGCCTCCTGTCGCCACTGAGCAGGTCTGGGCGGCGGCGGCCGGGGGCACCGCCGCGCCGCTCCGAGGCACGGCTCCCCCGTTGGCGGCAGGCGCGGCAAGCGGCGGGATCCCTCCAGAGGCCGCGGCGGCCGCGACTTGCCCGTCCAGAAGCAGGTTGGGAGAGACCGTCCCGGGAGTCTCGGCGTCGCCCACGTTGTTAAGCGTCTCCTCGGAGGAGCTGCGCTCGCAGACGTCTTCGGGTCCGTAGTCGGTGGCGCGGGACACGTCGAAGATCTCGGAGGAAACGTCCTCGGTGCGGGACTCATCCGGGTCGTCCAGGCTCTCCGTGTCCTCGGTGATGCTGCTGGCCACCTGGGCCGTCGTCACGCTGGTGATCTGAAAGCAGCTCTTCTTCTTGGCCGGCATCCTGGACATGGTGCCCGCCCGCTCACCCGCTCGCCTTCCTCCTCCTCGGCGGCGAAGAAAGGGGAGGAAGAGGATCGCGTCGTCGCCGGGGCAGAAAGCCCAGAGGTGCCGCCCACCTGCCCTGGGCGAAGAAGCAGCGGGGGGAAGCCTTGGCGAAGACGACGAAGCCGAAAGTCCGAGCCGGCCCGCCTGGCGCAGCGTTGGGGGGAGGATCACGTTCTGTCTAGAGCGCAGACGCCGCCGGCGGGATCGCACATTCCTCCGGCCTCACGACGCAACAGCCCCAGCGTAGCAGGCGGCCGCAAGGCCTGTGGGGTTGGCGAAGGGGGAAAGGGAGAGAAGGGGGCGGCGGCCGGGCTCCTCCTCTTCCTCCCTAGCAGAGAGGCCGCTGAGGGCCCTCGGCGGGCAACGCTGCCGCTGCTGCTGCCGCTGCCGCCGCCGCCGCCTCCTCTCACTGACTGAGCGAGCCCTTCCGCCGACGCAGCTCCTTCCACCGAGTCGTCTTGGGTCGCGAGGCCCCGGCGGCGCTCTGTGTCCGACAGCCGCCGCCGCGCTGCGCTTCCGGCGAGGCCAGGGGTCCCAAGGCCGCGAGTACGTCGTCCGTCCGTCCGTCACTCAGTCTCCGGGAAAGGGGCGGCGGCGGCAGCGGCAGCCGGCGAGCCCAACTGAGGCGCAGGCCGCCCTGCCTGCCTGCTCCTCCGCGCTCTACCTGGAGATCAGCACCAGACGCATCATCTTCTCGGGAGGAGAGGAGAGGGGAGGGGAAGAGGGAGGGGCAAGGAGGTCGGGGCAAAGGAACCAGCCCGCCTCACAGCTGCCCCCTCAGGCGGGCGGGCCTCCTACGGAGAAGCACGGATGACTCTGCTGCTGCTGCTGCTGCTGCCAGTTCGCCCGTCTGCCGAGCAGGCGGGGCCGAGTGAGCTGTGCCCTCCCTTCTTTCGTATCTTTTTTTTAAAATAAAGTCCGTCCGCGCTCCCTTCTCCGGCACCACCGAAGCAGCTGAAATTCAAACTGCTCACTCCCCTCGCTCAAGATGGGGGCTCAAATGAAGCCGCGAGGCAGCTTGGGAACTCTGGCTAAGCTGCTGCTGCTACTGCAGCGACGACGGACGGCAGACAGCAGAGGCGGCCGCCTCAGGTGCCCGCCTCCTACGCAAAGGTGCGTGCGCGCCGCCGTCAGCGCGCCGCCCGCGCCCTCCCTCCCATGCTCTTAAGGACGAGAGAGATTCTCTGCCCTAAGTAGAAGAAAGAGGGCAGGCAGAGGTAGCGGTCGGGAGAAGACGAAAAGGGCGGGACTTTCTGAGGCTTCGTAGAAGAGAGCCCCGCCCCAAGAGGCCGTCATTTTAACCGTTTGGAATGTTCCATTAGCAGTGTCATGGCCCCGCCTCCTCTTTATTCATAGTGAATTTGGTATCTTCCGAAAGGAGTGGAAAGAATGATATGATGAGAGCCACAGCTCGGTTGTCTGACGCTGTTCGTTTTGCTCCATATTAGATAGAAGGGTGGTTTTTGTTTTTTGTTTTTAGTTTGGTTCGAATTCTCAAAAAATAGTTTACATTGCCATGAAGTGCATATACTCTTATTGAGGTAGCATTTACTTCATCACACGACACGTCCTTAATGTATAGTGTATATACAAGACCACGACACTGATTTCACTGCCTTTAAACCAAATAAACGATTAGGAATTTTCTTCCTTTGCATAACTGCTGCTTCACATCGGGATCCGATTCTCTACGAATTTTTTATCATTTTTTTCTCAGTGTGGAGAAAATGCAGTATTAAATAGTGCACTAAAATATACCACATTTCCCCCCCTAGGGCAGGAAGCTTATTCAGTTACCTCAAGTAGCTGTTCTAATCATATACGGAACTAGTCCTTACTGGTGAAACTGCCATATTTTAGAGTACAACTGTCTTTTGTGGGTTTGCATTAAAATACCACAAACACACATGCTCGACGTTCCTCCAAAACTGAAGGGTTTGCACTCACAGCAGGCTCAAAATGGTGATTTTTTTCATTAAACATATTTGTGTTTTAAACAATGTCACCTCAATCTGTAAAGGAGGCAGTTCAGCAAAACTGGTTTAAAATGACAGCTGCCCACAAGCATGCTTTGAGCATGTGGGCGTGCACTTTTACAGTCCTTTAACCGTCCAAACTGCAAATACAAAAGGGCAATTAAAAGTGCTGACAGGGTAACTAACATGTGTCAGCACCCAGCTCATCAAGTGTCCAGGGTCAGTGGAAAAGAAACAACTCATCCTCACAAGACCCTTGGGCAAATTCCATCTTCCATAACGAGGAACAACCTTAACTCATTTGAATGTTTTAGTCGTCACTGCTTCCAGCCACAGATCCCGATAGTATCCCAACAGTATCCAACAGGTATGAATGTAAAGCTATTTATTATCCATCACTGAAAAATTACACTAGTAACAATAACAAAGGATTAACTGAAACACCACAAAGGAATGTGCAAGGCCCTGTCCAGACAGAGCCTAAAACGTGACATTATTCTGGACCTAAATTGGGACTGCTATACATATTCATTGCAATCCCAAGCTCCAGGATACTGGGGCATTGCTGTTTCAGAAAAAAACAACTCCTATCCCATGTTTTCTCAGAATACTGATATGGGCTTACCTGTCTGGATGCTTGCTCCTGGTAGCCCACACCTTGAGAATGGCTGTCATGCACGCAAATGCACCAGCGATTACGTACTTCCAGATATTTAATGTCACTGAAATACACACAAGTACAAGACTGCATCACTGTAGTAGCGAGCGCCCAGACAGATAAGTTCCTGTGCTTGCCCTGTGATTTCAGCCTGCATCTGGCAGGACAGCAGAGGCCACTACAGGGTGTAAACAAAATCATGAATTTTCCTCCACAGACATCCCAGGTATTCTAATGTCCCAGAATTCTTTTTCAGGCTAAGATAAACATGCTACTCACTTGATTTTAACTCCCTGTGACTGCACAGACAGATCTTTACTATCCTCTTAGCAGCAATACTGAAGTAGCTTGCTGTTGCCTTATTTCAGGTTATTAATCTATTTCTCAGTCCAATGACTGGGAGTCTTCCATCCAACCTATCCTGGTTAATTTCCCATCAGGATCATAGCGGGAGTGGAATGGGCCCATAGGAAAGAAAATAAGACTGGTCCTAAGCACCAAGCTCAGGAGCCAGAGAGATGCCCCAATATGGGCCCCCCTTTGGAGCTAGACTTGCTCAATGATTGTTATACCTGCTTCTAAGGTCAGACTAATGGTGCCTCCAGATAGCAAAAGGCAATGGTATGATCTAAAGAAGATCCCACAATTGCCCCTTGCCACCCCCACCAGACATGTGGCTTACAGGGTATCTGCTTGCTCATTTCATTATAATTCTACTTGTAGCAATGTGGAAACCAGCCAAGTGCCTGCCCATTTCCTTTTGTTGTTTTTGTGCATTTGACCTGCTTCCTGGTAATTCCAAGTGAAATGATAATGAAAGAGACCAGTAGACACATAAATAACCATCACTGCTACAGGAAAGCCAATACAATCAGAGGAAGTAAATAAATACTACCCAGTGGCTAATATTCACTTTTTGGGGAAAGTATTAGAGAAGGTGGATTGCCTGGAGGAAACAGATTAACTGGACTCATTTTTATCTGGTTTCAGGTGAATGAGTGGCACTGAGACTGCTTTGGTCACTCTGATAGATGACCTTTATCAGGAGAGAAATAGGGGCAGTGTAACTGTTGGCTCTCACTGACCTTAATCATAATCAACCATGGTATTCTGCTGAAGCAGCTTTGGGGACTGAGACTATTTTATAGTGGTTCTTTCCCTATCTCCATGGTAGCAACAGAAACTTTTGTTTGATGCTCTAAGGACTTTCATGTGAAGCTCCCCAGGGATCAGTTCTGTCTCCTATGCTCTTAAACGTCTATATGAAACTACTGGGAAAGATCATCAGGAGTTCTGGAGTGAGGTGTCATCACTGATGACACCCAGCTCTATCTCTCCGTTCCTTCTGAGTCAGGGGAGGCAGTTCAGGTGCTTGATTGCTGCCTGGAGGCAGTAGTGGGCTGGATATGAACCATTATATTGAAACAGAATCCAGACAAGATGGAGGTACTGCGTGTCATGGGGTGCCGAGTCTGGGAAGTTAAAAGTCACCCAATTCTGGATGGAGTTGTTTTGCCCCATAAAGAACAGGTGCATGAGCTGGGGTTTTTCCTGGATTCATCACTGTCATTTGAGACTCATGTAGCAGAAGTAGCCAGGACTAACTGCCTCCATCTCCAACTGGTTTGCCAGCTTTGGCCTTTTTTGAACAGGGATAACTTGGCCACAGTGATTCATTCTCCTGTAATCTCCAGATTACTGTAATGTTCTCTACTTGAAACTACCCTTGAAAATGGTCTGGAAGCTGGAACTAGTGCAGAATGCAGCAGCTCAACTGCTGATGGGAGTCTCTAGTTGGATACACATCACACAGGTCCTGAAAGATCTGCACTGGTTGCATATTCACTACTAAGTCTTGAGCCTTGGTTATCTGAAGTTATTATCAGGAGAATCAGAAGAGGTGGTTGAAGTGCTTGACAGGTGCCTGGAGGCAGTTACGGACTGAATGAGGACCAATAAATTGAAGCAGAATCCAGACAAGACAGAGGTGCTGTGTGTCACTGGGTCTTGTGTCCATGAAGCTGGGAGGCATCCTGTACTCAATGGGATTGTCATGCTCTGAAAGGGACAGGTGCAAAATTTGGGGTTGCTCTTGGACTCTGTGCTGACTCTTGAAGCTCAGGTGGAGGCTGTGGCCAAGAGTGCCTGTTCCAAACTATGGCTGTTGCGTCAGGTGAAGCCCTTTTTGGATGGAGATGACTTGGCTGCTAGACTGCTGACCGGGACAGTTGGTCAGATGAACATCACACCCAATTCAAGGTATTAACTTTGACTTACAAGGCCCTACATGCCTTGGGCCCCAAATATCTAAAGGAACGCCTTCTCCCATATCAACCTGCCTGTGCCTTAAGATCTGGAGGGGAGGTCCTCCTGGTTGTCCCACCACCCTCAGTAGCAAAAGGGATGGCCACCCGGCATAGGGTCTTTTCAGTGGTGGCCCCCAGATTGTGGAACAGACTCCCTCCTGATGTCCGTCAGGCATCTTACTTTATGCATTCAGGAGAGTGGTGAAGATACACCCCTTTGCCCTGGGCTTTGGCTAAACAAGGAAATGGCTTTCCTCCCTGCATTCAGGCATTGTTGTTGTTTTAATGATCATTTTATATATTTACTGGTTTTTAATGTATAACCTGCCCTGAGACCTTTGAATATGTATAAATAAATATAAATAAATAAAAATGAATGAAGTTGCTACAGAGCATGATGGTAGGTATTTGTTGGTATGTGGACTTGTACTAGGTCCATTGTTATGGATGAATCATTATTTGGTGAAGTTTGGGCTTATGGTGTCAGGTTCTTACTGGAGGGATGAAGTACCCATTGTGACGGTTCAGCCGTGGAGACTTATAGAATCTGGGGAAGGTTTCAGTTGACATGACTCAACTGGATGCTCTTGTCTCACTTTGGAATAATGATGCAAGTAGAGTTATTGACACAATTGCTCTCAAGTGTCCTTGGCAACCCTGCACAGCTCATAAGGCACCCTAGTATGGAAGGAGCTATGTGCAGTGAAGCAGAAGGACCAATGAATAGAGTATACATGACAAAAATCCCAATGTGAATCTGCCTGAGCACTGTTAAGAACACATTATTATGCTTACAATGAAGTGGTGGTGGTGAAGAAAGCTCACCCCCCCTTGCACTCTTATTTCATCACCATTGCCCTGCCCCCTCTTAGCACACTTTGCGCACATGGAGAAAGTGCTAGAGCAGGACAGGGTGCCCTAAATGTGGTCTACCAGTATACTATTGGGACTAGTCCAGAATAGTGAGCTGTAGCAGAAGGCACATGGGCTTCTGTTCCAGGATGCAGGGAACCATTTCACCAGTACAAAAGAGAGTGCTAAAGAAATATACCCTCACAGAACCAGCACCAGCTCCAAATATGGCCTAGCCTTTGTAACTGGCAGTGAGGGGTGGGGTGACAGGGGCCAGCCCACTGCAGATGGCCCTGTCACATGCCAGCAGCAACCCATCTCCATAGAGGACAGGTTGTGTATCCCAGGCTAGGACACCCCACCCTTGCCTAAGACTGACAAGGTAGGTGAGAATATGCCTTTTGTCTGTTAGTCCTTGGTCTCTCATCTGGACTCAAACTCCACTTTTCAGTGAACAAATGCTTTGATATACTACTTGAATCACTTACCTTGCACAATTTACCCTAATGGCAGAACATTATCTGTTCTGTGGATGACTCCTCCCAGGAAGAAACCATCAAAGCCAGCTTTCTAAAGAATGATGCAAATTAAGCATCCTTTTAAGCAAAGACGTCTATCCCACTGAGATTCTACGCTTTTTTCAACTGCTTTCTGCAACCCATATTCAAGAGAATAATCAATACAGTGGGATAGTTAAGAAGAAGGAGTTGGCTTTTCTACCCCGCTTTTCTCGCCCATTTAAGGGGACTCAATGCGGCTGACAAACCTTCTATTCTTCTCCCCACAACAGAACACCCTGTGAGGTAGGTGGGTCTGTGAGAGCTCAGGAGAGAGCTGTGACTAACCCAAGGTCACCCAACTGGCTTCACGGAGGAGGGCGGAATCAAACCCAGTACTCCCAGATAAGAGTCCAGCTCCCTAACCATTAGACCAAACTGGCTCACTCATTGGATGCAATGCTAAATGACCAGACTTTAGTCTTTCTGTATAGCTCCAGTTTTTTAACCAAAATTCCTTTTTTGGAAGTAAAACTATATGCATGAAAGTTCTATTTTAGTTTCTCGATATAGGTAGCACGTTGCCTGGATAAATAACCTGTTGCTTCCAATCAGGACACTGATTTTAGAGTGCGGATACTGAACTAAATGTGAGCTTCTTGTTTCATCTTTTTTGAAACCAGAATATCAATTATCAATTTAACACCTACAGTAAATCCAAGATGCTCAATACACCACAGTTTTACTTCTCCCCAAATGTATCTTCATAGTAACCGTGTATGGTGAGCTAAGCACAGAAGCAAATGACAGAATGCGTGAGCTTCGTGGCTGGGTGAGGATTTAACATCTGGGCTCATAGGAGTAATATAGCTAGGATGCAGTGGGTTCCTGCCCTCCCTCCCCAAAAAAATGATGATGGGGTCCCCTTACAATGGACAGTCTGCACATAGTTCAAGAATAAATAAACACCAAGCTCAGCAACCATCCAAACAAGTCACTCCTCGATTAGTAAGCTGTGGTGATCTCTGGACCTCCCCTTGGTTACTGCTTCATAATAGGTACACCTGTGATTTAAATATTTGAGTCTCATACTCTAGCTGTACCGGTTCACAGCACAGTTTCAATCCTATCCTTTGTTCCCAAGGACAAATCTCTAGTGGGCAGGCCTCACAGTCCAATACAAGGATTAAATCTGGATCAATGGTTTCTGGAAGTACAGTGCATTTTACTCTACCTGCTACATGAAATCTTGCTTGAACTATTCCTATCATTCCTTTTACTTACTTGTCCAGAGTGTTAAAATATCACTCTACACATTGCTATTTGGCATTCGGCAAAGTAAGAAGCACATTTGACACTCCAGGTCCTAGCTTGAAAGAGTTAATCACTAAAAGCTCCATTCAAGAGCATTGTTTGCACAAGGATTTTGGTGTAACTTGAAACAACCCTGTAATGAGGCCCTTTCATGCAGGCTATAGTTAATGAGTGTTCATCAACACGGATTATTTGGCTGAAATCTGGTGTGACCCAAGGAAGAGGGGAATGGAACTTGACAAGGGATGGAAAACGGAGGGGGCAGGGCAGTGGGGAAGAGGGGGAGCAAAATGAACTAGATTCCCTGAATTCATTAACAAAACAGAGAGGTTTGTGAAAAGTCAAGTATGTAGCTACAGCCCCTGGGTAAATTGGCTGAAAGATTCACAAATAACCCATACAATGGCCTTGGCAGCATGACAGGGATAATATTTTTGAAAGGTTGGACAGCTATTGTTGAATTATGTCCTGGTATGTTGGAGACAAGCATGCTGGTACTGTTATTCTGTGTCAAGCATGCATGTATTTTTTTTTCTCTTGGCCTGAAAAACTGCTGCTGCATAATAAGCAAATAAAAATAAAAAATTCCAGGTGAGCTAATTCGTGTTTAGACCAGCAAACGTAGTTTAAAACAAGGAGAGAGCATTTCTGCCACTGCAGATGTTGTATTCAAACTTTTACCATCCTTGATTATCAGATGTATACAGTGGAGTTAAGTGTAGCAGAGATCAAATTCTTGGAGGACATTACATTTCCAGTTCCTTAGTTTAAAGAATCCACTAACATAGTCCTAATACACTACCCATACATACCAATTTGTTTTCTCCTTCTCATGTTTAATCAATAAAAATTTGGCTGACATATGCTTAACACGCACATACCTTATATCTCAAAAATTGCCCATATATATAATTTTATATTGTTTTTAGTGCCTAAAAATGTCTTCTTCTGGTACCTAAACAATACAACTATGGTGACACTCCAAGCTTATAGTCTGTTTCAGGGACAGACAGGGAACTCAAGTCACCCATGCCACAGTGCCATCCCTCACTGCCGCCAACATGCTGAGCCGAGCCTTCATTGATCCCCTGTGCCTGGTAAAAGTTAAGTTCTGGAATGTGGTGGCTGGTGGGGACAGCGGTAGCAAGGAATGGCAGTGGGGAGTGGCAGTGGTAGGGGGCAGCAGTGGTGTGGAGGGGCCAGGGGCAGCAGTGAGGAAGCCCTCCCACTTCCATGCTAAAGCTTACCTTTGACTAGGCAAGGGAATCAGCTTGGTGTGGTGGTGCTGGCAGTATGGTAGGGCTTTAGGGGGTATTGGGGTGCTGTCATCATTACCAGGTCAAGGTGAAGTGAGACAGTTCCGTAGGTGGCCAGCAGTGCCCAGCTCGTGTCACCCTACTGGCTGACCTCCTTGCCTCTGCAGAGCAGTGCTGTGGTTATCCAATTTCAGGATAGTCTCATTGGAAAGTCCTGGAAAAAAACAGAAATGCACTTTGGTGTCTGGTCTCTGAGGACTGAAGACAGCCTCCATCCTTCTTAAAGTGTGGCCAGGGTCTATAGCAGCCATTCTCAACCTTCGTAATGCCGCGACCCCTTAATGAAGTTCCTCATGTTGTAGAGACCCCCAACCATGGGGGAGGAGCAGCTGGGAGCGGGGAGGGAGTGGCGACTTGCCGTGACTCCTCTGAAAGGGTAGTTCGACTCCCAAATGAGTCACGACCCACAGGTTGAGAACCACTGGTCTTTGATAGGGTTCTTCCTTACGTTCTGGGAAGGAAATAAGCTGATCATTTCACTGTAGATAAGAAATGGGTTATTTTACCTTCCAGAATTTTTGCAATAAGGAGAAAGACACATTCATTTTTAGAAAAGTTGTATATAGACAGTGCTGGGAACATACAGGACAGTGATTTGATAAGGGCATGATAAGATCACAGAGATGGTACCAAAAATACACACTTATTTCCACCAAATCCTGTTTCAGGTATGGATACAGCTCTAGTGTTTGAACAATTCAATCAACACGAGCAAGAAAAACATTAAATAAACACAAGCCACATACAAAGAACTATTTAAATCCCAGTTTTATCATCAGGAAAAGGTCTGTATATAATGGATGTTGCACGCTGTTCTGCCAGTGGTCAAAAGTCATGACAACCGTCATCCATCTTGTGGGTGCAGGGACTTGAGTACCCACTCTGTACAAGCCTTCAGTCTTCAGGATACACTCAGGACTCAGCAGTACACAGGATAGGCATTCGACCACAATTTTACTTTGCTGCAGCAGCAGCAGCAGCACTGGTTCAAGGCAATTAGCAGCAGCAGCAACTAGTGTCACAGGGCATGCCAGAAAGGTACAAGTTAAAGAGGAATTTGCTGCATGAAGTAGTCTTCAGATATGCCTGAAGAATCAAGTGCAATGTTTCTAAGTGGTTCCAGGTATACCAATAGGTATCAGCTACTACCATTTATCAGTAGTCTATGGAAAAGAAGGCAAGTTCCTATGCTTTTAATTTAATGTATAAGAAAGAATTAATCCCCTTCACCCTGGAAGCAATGTTTAGATGTGGCCTGTTCTTCAAAAACTCTTTTCCATTAACTTAAACAATGGAATTTTCAGACTAAAATTTCAGTGACAAAGTGTGAAAGACACACACACACAGAGACAGACAGATCTTCATGGATGACTATTGTGAACTTGTCAGGCCTCATATAACATAGATATATGGAGTATCATATGGCAGAGTCTCGTATGTGTGGTTTTCAGAATTCTCTTCTTTGTCTGAAATAGATATTTGGCATCTCTGCTTAAGCAGAAAGGTGCTTTAGGCCACATTCAGACTTGGCCAAAAAGTCCGGGTTTTAACACGGATTTTTAAAATGAGCACCTAGGGCTCCTTTCTGCTGTCCCAACTGCATTGTTTAAATTCGGGCTCGCAGGGAAGAAATCCCCTCCCCTCAGCAGGATCCCCTCCCTATGCAGTCAGTGATTGGATACCCTGGCTTCATGGGGTGGGCGTCCCAACCCCCACCCCATAAATAAACCTGCTCCCGGAGAGAAGAGAGCAAGAACGAGAGTGAGCGTCGGGGAGAAGAGAGGGAGACAGCAGCTCCTGTAGAGCACGGCATGGCCAAGAACATCCCTCCAATTTTACGCGACACCAGAAGATCAGAAGAGCATAACAGGAGGGACTTGCTTGGCTGTACTCCATGATCTCTGGGAGCAGGTTGTGGCTGCTGTGGCTTCTCTTCATGGCAGGCAGATCAGCTGCCCAACAAAAAGGAGGAGGAGGAGGAGGAGGGCAGCACGGAAACTGTGGCGGCAGTAGCTGGCGCCCATTCCATGATAGGGCCTGTGGGGGCTTGGCAGCCAGGCTGCCCGGCCCCTCCTCACCCTCTGGCTGACCCCCACTTGTGGACAGCAGGACCCTGGCCTCCTCCAGCAGGGCATCCACTTGGACCAGGCCAGCTTGGCTCAGGGACTCTTAGGGGGCGGTGCGACACCTTCTGGCATGGCTCTGCCAGGCTTGAGGGGCCTCAGAGGCAGTGCTGGTGAGGACCAGGAAGGGCTCGCGATCATGCTGTCTGCCATGCCCCGTCTTGCCAGTCGAGCCCCCTCCTCTGAGGATGAAAGAGCGTTTCCAATTGCCCAGCAGTCTGGGGCAGAACTGGAGCACACAGTACGGAACTTGACAGCCAAGTGCCAGTTTTAGGGGAGCACGCAGGCAGTTCTGGGGATGAGAGTTCAGATAGCCAGTCACAAGGGTGCCCCTCCCCTCTTCTGCTTCAGCAGCAGAAGCAGGTGGTACACAGATCCCAGCATCTGGAGCAGCTGCGGCTTAAAGAGCTAGGACACTCTGGGACGCTTACCCCATTCACACGTAGGCAGGAAAGGAACGCATCTACACGTGTTCCTACCTGCCTACATGTGGATGGGGAAAGCACCCCAAAGTATCCTAGCCTGAAAAGGCCGGATGAGAGTGGGTACGCCCCTCCCAGGCCTGTCTGCCATTGGGTCAGAGAAAACCCAGGGGTGGGCAGACTTGGCAGGGCCCTTCTTCAGGTCCCTGCAAGTTCTAGGGGACAGGATCGTGTCCCCTAGGGCCTGCAGCCCCCGCCCCCCCAGGGAACCCCCACACCCCCATGGCCTGGGGATGTGCGCGCTGATGGTCTGCCCCGATGGGCGAGGATGTGGGGTCCCTCGGTAGACCATTCAACATTTTGGCTGTGGTCAGTCTGCTGAGGGACCCCACATCCCCTGGCCCATAGACAGCCACAGTCCAACCTCTCCCCGCCCTGGAAAGGGGTGAGGGGAGGCTGAACTGGGTGACTCCCTGACTCCTGCAGTCACGTTGGGACTGCAGGAGCCAGAAGTGAGCCACCTTCCCCCCCCCCCTGCACATGATCACTCACCTTGCTGGGCCCAGGGTGCGATCCGCTGTGGTCTGCACAGGCGTGCGTGCTCCTGGCTGTGCAGACCACAGCAGATCACACCCCGGGCCTGGCAAGGTGAGTGATTTGTGCGGGCCTGCCAGCTGTTGGGCCGATTTCAGCCCAATCGTGGCAGGGGGCGTGTCTTGCAGCTGTCAGGGTGGGAGGCGTGTGAACGCTTCCCTACCCGGACGGCCGATGTGCTGGGCCGCATGTAAGGCACAATTAAGTGCTTACCCACAGAACGCGTGGAGCGTGCTCTGGGACAGAGGAGCAAATGCTCTATCCTGGCATGTCTTCCACTCATTCCAAAAGGCCTAATGCGAACAGGCCTCAAATCTGCAAAGGCATCCTTCATTATTTGGATCAGAGGAGCAACTGCAGATACCTAAAAGTCACATGTTTTGAGGTAGTACTGTATTGTGTTTTTGTTTGCCAGCAGCACCATTAGTCAATTCCTAGCCAAACAAGATTTGGAAGAGGAAAGTCAATGAACTCAGGTAGTTTGCTGCTAGTTTAACATTGAACAGGGATAATGGTGCTAGTCCCTGTTATATTCAGTACCTTACTCCTTCACACCCATTTCAGTTCAGAAATGGCTGAAGTGTGCATAATCCATCATTTGGGGGTTTAAATTGGCCTGCAATCTTATTGATATCACAGGCTGCACCCGCAAGGGCACTGTCCCAGGAGTCACAGAGGTGGGCTATTCAGATATGCCAGCCCAAGGAACTCCTAAGCAGACTTGGGAGCATCACGAGTCTCCTTACCCATAAGGTAGGATAAACAACTCTTGGGGAGGGAGAACCATAATTCACCTTCCCCCCTTCTCTGTGGAAGTAGTAGTAGGAGCCTACTTACTAATCACCATTTTCACTCCAGAGAGTTCTCTGTAAGACCAGAAGTACAACCAGAAATGGGCAAATTTTGGTCTTTTGGAAGACTGATGTGGAAACAACCCAGCTGAAAAAAGGAGTCCCCCTTGCAGCTGTGTTCTGTCTAGCACTGTGTGAATCATGTTTATATACTGTGCCATTTGATTCAGCACTAAGACCAATCCCTCCAAAAACATAATGAGCTCTATTGCAGACCATGTGGATACAGGCTTAGCTTGCATGACCAGTACTTACTCTGACGACTTTAGCTTTTCTTGCCTTGTGCTCCATCATCCACCAAAGGCACTGTGAGCCTATAGAAGAATTTAATATGATGCCACAAAGGAATGAGAAAGGCATGTCATTGGTGGCACTAAAACAGCTTTCCCAACTATGAGAATCTCCTGTATCCTAGCCTCAGCCACCCCGAGAGCATGAGACCTCCATAAACAGGACAAATATTGCAATGGGAATTAGGGAATTGAAAGGAAATGATGTCATTTGAGGTATCATTGTATACCAAAGACAACAGGAAATGGGTTAACTTAATCCATATCAATTTGGTGGCTCATCTTATTGAAGCTGACCTTGATCTCAGTCTCATTCAAAGTACTGTATTTTTAAATTATTTCTCTCTCACACACACACAAACAGACATGTTTGCCAAAAAGAAATAATTTTAAGCCCAATCAAATCAGTCCAATAAAATTAGGAATCTGGGTTTTGTCTTTAATAACATGAATGGGATTTTTTAATCCTTGACCAACTGATTTTGCTTCAATTTTCTTCTTACTTCTTTGCTTTTAATTTCATATTAAATATAAATTAGCTTACTGTATGGGTCTGATGTACCGCAAAACAAGTTACGTCATGTCAAATATGGCAAGCACTAGTCTTTGTTTTCTTCTAGTCATGTGTACAGTTACCAATTTTTGAAACTATTCTTGATGGAGTGACCATGGCGGAATGGTAGAGTAGTTGCTTAGAAAGCAACAATGCATAAGTTCATTTCCCTCCGTTCCCAGAAGGAAAGGCAAACTTACTTCTGTATCTCTCAGGAAAACCTAATGTCTATGTGTGTGTGTGCATGAAGTCACCAGAATTGTTCCTGACATGATAAGACTAAAACCAAAAGAGTACAATCTGTAGCAAGTAACAAGCTAGAGCAGGTTATAATATTTATCTTCATACCACGAAAAAAACCTTCACCAGTTAAATGGCCATCAAAAACAGAGCTATTTTGAAACTATCACAGAAATGCCCAAGTTAACATAAAGCTGCAAAGCAACTCATAGCTGCTGTAGAAATAAAATGAATTTCTCTCTTGGGTATTGTTTGGTGTTCTTGCTGTGACCTTCCTTAGAGTGTACTCAAAAGGTAAAGCAAACAATTATAACCAAACTAATTTTACCTTTAGAAGAAGGAAAGGAAATACGATTGCACAAGAGCAAAAGTCTCTCTGGCCACACTTTGGACTTTTATAGTTGATCCCATAAATGGAAAGCTTCAACAAGACTGATTACCAAGTCGTTCTGCCTATTACAACAGAGTACTGCGTGTCAGTCTGAATTTTGGACACAGACTAAGAAATGAAGCAAAGAGCAATCGGAGACATTTTGAGCTCTTTATATATGATTTGTTCAGGATGGGACTTTAATGTTGTTAAAACTCAAAGGTCTGGAAAAGTTTTATTGTTAAACTACGCAAGAACCAAAATAATAGCTTTGGTGAAGGGTAATAGAAGTTGTGATTCCAGTGTCCCATTCCCTTTGGGGTTTTATTGAGCTCTGAAAACATTTTGAAAATCCTTTGGCCTCATTAAAAATTTGCTTCCCGCACTTTCTGAGGAGTAAATCGCCCAAAAGTGCATTTAATAAACCCTAGAAAAAACCGCTCTCGTGCCCATTTTTGCTGCTAGCATGCTTTATCTTTTTTGTTTTGGGAGTGGTACTGCATTATTGGGGGGAGATCGCGTCCTTAGTGTTGCCCCCCCCTCCCTCGACAGCCTTCTGTCCAATGTCTGTTGCGGTTGTGGGTGCGTCATTAAATGGGTGAGGTTTCATTCTCGGGAGGGCAGCCCTTTGCCATCCTTCCCATGTTATAGTTCCCCTCCTCTTTTGTGGTAAGGCAAAATGGAGGATAATATTGTCAAATAAAGGATCCATTAGGACATAAAGGATCCATTAGGACATAAAAAGCCCCCTCCCCAGTTTGTTTTTCCCCCTCTCCCTTGTCCAGATCCAGTTTCCCCCCCTTCTTTTTCTTCTCTGCCCCCTTTTTGATCACCTCTTGCCTGGTTTTGGCCACTAGCAGCAGAGATCTTTGCTCACAGGGAAATATTCCCTTTGGCAAAGCCCTCTTCCCAGCGCTTGGGTTTTAAAGCCTAAATCTACACGAAAAGCAAAAGGGTAAATTTACCAAACCATGACCAAATCACCAAGATCTTGCTTTTTTAGACATCGGAAGTGGATGGAGAATTTAAAAGAGAGAGGGTGAGAGAAATATTAGCCCCCCTAAGCTTGGATCTAGCCCATGTTTTGCACCCAGTGGTGGGGACACATTACAGTTGATATATTTCTTTCTTGCCCACTGCCGGGTGCAAAGCATGCGCTAGATCTAGGCTTAGGGAGGTGATTTTGGGCAAGACCCATAGCATTGTGGTCATGGGGGATCGCTAGTCTGCAATTACACCGTTGCGCAAAAGAGGCTGGATAAGTAATCAAAGGGTGGAGCTGGAATTCTCCACCCTCAGCCACATCATGATATTAACTAAAGGTGCGAACCCAATCAGAGAGAGGGCTGGGAACCCTGACTGGCAAAGGGCGGGGAGCAAAAGGGCCTTTCCGCATTTGCCGCCGCAAAACGGATCTATAAGATCCATTTTCTGGCAAAACATTTTTAAAAAGAATCTGCCCCAAACATGTGCGGGGGGGTGGCAACAGGTCTGGATTGGAGAGGGTGCTGGTGCGGACACACCAGCACCCACCCCAATCTAGCCTTGGAAGCCCTGCCCAGCTGTCAAACAAGGAGAGCACATGCTCCCTGTTTGACAGCTGGGGCCGCCCACTGGCCTTTGCCATTGGCTCCTTTGAGCCGACATGGTGAGACCGGCAGCCAGGTTCCCTGGCTTCCCCCTTGCAAGAGAAGCAGCGATTGCCCCTTCTCTTGCCAGGGGAAGCTGCAGCTGCCAGCCCCCACCCTGCCCCTGGCCACACGCTCCTGATCTGGTGCTTACCTGGTTGTCACGGGGAAGCCTGGCTTCCACTGGGTGGCTTCCCTTCCCATTGGCCAGCCACCTTTGTGACGGCAGCTGGCCAATGCTGGCCGCAGCACCCGCATGCGCAGTGGAAGCCAGGTCCCCACTTCCAGAAGCCGCCATGCCGTGACCAGGTAAGACCCCGACCATGAGTGCGCAGCTGTGGGTAGGGTGGAGGGTGGCGCCATTGCGTCTTCTCTTGCGAGGGGGAAACCGGGGAACCCGGCTGGCAGTCTCGCCATGTCGGCTTGAAGGAGCCAATGCGCTCTCCCTGTTTGATAGCTGGGCATGCGCCGGCAATCCATTCGCTTCAGAAGCAGTTTCAGGAGAAAAGCCAGACCTAATTTTTCAGGTCTTACATCTGGGTCGGATTTCAGCAGCAAAACCGGTTTTGCGCGGCGACATGCAGATGTGGCATCCTCAAAGGGACCCTAATTCTGTTCCCTTTGCGGAAGCCACGTCCAAATCCCTCCCCGAACAGGCTCTAAATGCATTTTTAGAGCCTGTGTGGAAAGGCCCAAAGATGCTGGTTCCCTAATGTGTTTTATGTAGCGTTTTCAGTGCGAATGGCAAAATTTGGGATCTATACATTTTTATATGTTTTCAATGGGATTGGACAGAATGCACATTCACCTCGAATTTAGGTTAATTTCATATTTAAAAAGTCAAGTGGGATCACAGCCCAAGAGGAACTTTTTTTTATGAACTAGGACCCTGTCCGGACAGGGAAATATAGTACCATTATGGCTGCACTATCTGTGGCAACCCAAATATATCTTGGCTATATCCTCCCCCAAAAACATGCAAGAGCAGATCTTACAGCAATAGTGTTGTTACTCACCTTGTGAAAGGAGCTGCCATCATTGTTCTGTCCACTGCGTATGCACAGGGAGGGGTTGAAATAGATGGCTGTGCATGCACAGTGGTAGTGATGCACACTTCCAGACATTTTGCACCAATCAAATACGTGGATGCTTGAGTCACGAAAACATGCAAAGACAGTGCCAACCTCTCTGCTGTCCCAGCTAGCAAGGAGATGGCCTAAAAGAATCTCCAGATGGCATGAGGAAATGGCAACTTTTAAATGAATGAATGAGAGTGAGTGAGTGAGCGAATGAAGGAATGAATCAGTGGCCGTTTCCCCATAACAATGCATAAGAGGCTGCCAGATTCCTGCAACCTGAGCTGGCATAGCATTGGATCAATTAACTGGGAACTTGCTGCTCTGCACCTTTTTTTTCTTTTGTTCTTTTCATGTCAACAGCAAACTTCCAAATGATTAATTCAACACTTCAAAAGCTTTTTTAAAAGTGCAGGAGCTCCCACGTTTTCTTTATTTCAGGTTTTCAATGGGACAGGCACCTCAGCATTGAACTTCCCAGTAGGATTCTTCCAGCGGAATTCCAGCATTTATTACAGGTCTGGAGATACCTTTGATTAACAAGAGCTTTAACAGTTAAAAAACCCCGGTTAACTGAGCAAATCTTAAAAAAAAATAACTTGCAAGTTCTCTCATCTTATTTACACAGTTGCTTTCATTGCTCTATATTTCAATTTACACTGGAATTATCAACAAACAAGTATCCTGTCATTAAATGTCAATCCTCAAATTCAGCTTGAGCTATTTGCAGCTTCATGGACTAGAACATCTTAGATTCTTGACAAGAGAAACTATAATAAATTTGGATGAGAACAGCTGGTTTGGATTTGTATGATATCCATGTTAAGTGGACAGATTTACACTTGGATAAGAGTTAATTGCTTCAGGGAAAACGTCAGGACATCCTACAAACTGTACACTCTAAACTGAGAGGCCTGGATTATGATGGTGGTGGAAAACCCACCACACCCAAGTTGTGTCCACATGGAAGGGAAGACACAGCACTTTAAACAGACAACGGAAGATAGAAATGTCCCCTGTATCCTTAGTCCCTTTGCCAACAGATGCATCCTATGGCTTCCACAGCAGGCAGAAAATTGGAATCAAGGGGTGGAGTCACACTTCCTTGACTGGTATGGCATGACAGTACCATGCCAGGATGAAGTGCAGTGGCAGCCATTTGCACTACAAGTGATGCATTAGCCCTGTACCTGACCAGCAGTGCTTGCAATTTAAATGGCCCAGCTGGATTTCCACTTCAAAGTCCAAGCTAGCTTCCAATGCAAGTGCAGATGTTGCCACGGTGATCCAGACACTGCTAACAACTGCACAGTCACAGTCAGGCACCCCATGTCCCTCATTGCAAAGCACTCAAAAGAGGTATGGAACCAACTTCCTAGGAGCTATCTAGACACCACTAGTCAGCTTGTGGACTTCTTTTTAGTTGTCTACAGCTGGATTGCTCTGAGGAGGGCTTAGACAACTCCAGATGAGCTGTGATAGCGTTTGCATGCAGATGGGACTGGCTAGGAGCAGAGTAGAATTCTCTAGCTGGTGTGAAAAGGCCCAAGGTGTTCAGAACACAGAAGCATGCAGAAAGTGCACACCACCATGTTCCAATTTACCAGAGGACTCATTTCAGCAGTGTGCCTTACTGTGCTGCTAAAATAGATCCCCCTGGCTATTAGGGCTTGCAGAGGACAGCTCAAAAACATTTGTGAACTGGGGGACTGGTGCAGGAGCTGGGCTGAAACAGGTGCTATTCTGCTCAAGAACAATTGAGCAATCCATCCCACCCTTTGGAAAACATTCCTGCAAGGAATGCACTTGATGGCACTCATCAGTTGCTCTAACAAAAATATAGGCAGAGGCAGAGGGTGTTGTCTGTAAAGAAAAATCCTTATATAAAGAGGAGAGCCACTAGAGCTATTTCACCCTTAGGTGAGTCTCTCAGAGGTTGGAGGGATGCACCCCTCCTTTTACCCCTGGTCCCAGCCGAATGGTCCCTCCTTCACTTCCCTGATTGACTCAGGTACTGTAAAGTCACATTCTTCCTGATCCGCCTACTACATATTCTCCTTAACACGTCCCTGCTCCCGCAACATATACCCCATGTTTTAAAAAAAGGCTACTTTTTCTGCCTCCAGGTGGAAAAGTCCGTATTCATGAGTTACTTTAAGCAGAGTACACAGATGGGACTTCACAAAATTATATATAATCTAGATGTGCTTTTAGGTACAGCCTCCTAATTTGTGTTAATAGATCAAACTTCCTCTGGTATGACATAATGCCAACAAGTGAACAATCCTAATACTGAAAATAAGGTACCCCAGAATTTTTAGAGATTTACATCTGCTTGCCTGTTTGGTAAGGACTTTTTAAGGGATATCATCCATTAAGTTACGGTCACACGAAGTACCATCTTCCCTAACAAACTTACATTCACTTACATGAAGTGTCCTTCATGTAAGATGCAAGCCCTCTTTACTGGGTGTTTTGTCATCCAATAAAGTTAGGGTCACACAAAGTACCATTTCCCTAAGGTCACACAAAGCACAGTTCTCCCTAACAAAGGACATCCTCTGCCCATTATGTTAAGGTCACGCAGAATACAAATTTTCCATCTCCCTAACAAGCAAGTTAGTATGTAACACAAAGAAAACTTGCAAACCTTTTTGTAAAGACACAGCAACTTATTCCCCTCATTGCCTTTCTCTGAATTGCCAGTTCCAGATCACTCAATGCGAGAGGTGAAGGACACTTGCATGGGCCGAGAGAAGCTGGCAGAGCACCCTCTCCTTAGAAGGAAGATATGGTGATAAAATGATGCCATATTCCAGTCTAGCAGCAGACATCTTTAAAGTAGTCTACAGACTTTTGAGCTAGTCCTATGGCTCAAAGAGGATGCAGAAAGCATGGCCCATAATCCTGTATATCAAAGGAGGCCCTTGAGGGTGTCACGCCAGGAACTGCATGAGTCTGCAAAACAGCCCAGGCCAGAAACGTTTGTTCTCAGCCTTCAAGGGCTGGGCAGGGCCTCTGAAGCTAGCACTTAGGCATTCACCACGCCAGGTTGCCCAGAAGGCAGACAGCCTTATTCCAGCCCACTAGCTATCCATCCCAGTGACCATGGACAGGGAGAGGAAATAACCACAGTTTTTAGCTAGCCTGCATCTGAATGTTGTATGCTGGGATGAGACTCATGGAAGGATGATATAGAGTGAAATCATAGGTAGCCACTATGGCTGGTGAGGCTAGACCAAGGCAGCTAAAATGAAATAGTACTAGGAGTCAAAATACGGAAGGCTAATAGTAGGTAACACTATGGCAACATCTTTGTGGCTCCCAGATATCAGTGGATATGCATGACAGCAGCAGCTAGCATGCACTTTATCATGCAAATGGTTTTGGCCTCCGATCTCTCAATCTGGGCCAAGTCCAGTTCATATGTTCCTTCAGGAGACAGTTGAGGCAAGTTTAGCTTGCTCAGTTTGTATTAGTAATTCTATATATTAACTGTTCTTTTTCTTAGCTCTAGAAACAAACAATTTCAGGAAGTTTGTTTGATATGTATAAATTGATTTTGACTATGCTTGATTAAGCTGCAGAAATGAAAATTTAGTAAATAGTTCTGGAGGAGATGGAGCATCTATAAACACAAAAATAAATGCAATAATAATAAAAGTACAGGCAATGCCGGGAATTTGCATGATTTAGTTCCAGGTTCTGTGGAAAAACCTCTGGTGTGAATATACCGTTTGAGGACAAAAGACGCTTAGAAGACTATAATCCAGAATTAAGGTAAATGCAGAAAGTCCCTTTGTTGACCTTTAAGTAGTTTCCAGATACTTTTAATGGCAAACCTCTTAGACAATATTCTCCCTTTCAATTTCTTATGTACTGCTACTAGTTGAATATTTGTTATGGTGTTTTAAGGAAGGAATTCTAACAGAAGCCCTGCTGGATCAGGCTACACCTAATATAGTGCAACATCTGCTCGCATCCCTGCTTGCACAACGGCCTCCAATTGTTTCTGGGCATTCTGAAGCAGAAGATAAGAACAAACCTTCACTTGCTCTTGACTTCCTGCAAATGGCCTTTACAGGGAGGCAGTCTGCCTGTCTCTTCAACCTGGAAGGGGTACCAAGGCACCCACTCTAGTAGCCATTGATACGTCTGTCCTTGATGAATTTATCCAACACCTGCTTGAAGCCATCCAGACTAAAGGCTTTCACCCCCCTTCTCTAGCAGTAAATTCCACAGACCAATGACCACAGAGTGAAATCCTCCCCCTCCTTGTTCACTCCTAACTTTCCTGCCCATCAGCTTCATAGTGTTGTGCAATAGAGAAAATATTTTTTCTCTAACCATCTTTTCCATACCATGCGTGATTTTATAAACTTCAGTCAGGTTTCTGCCATGGTTCAAAGCTGCCTAGGCATAGATGTTGCAGCCTAATTTATTAAGGGAGGTGTTCCAGCCCCCTGATCATACTTGGTTGCCCTTTTCTGAAATATCCTTTCTAAGGTGAAGTTACCAGAATTGTACACAATATTGCAAATGTATCATAATTTTATTTTCTGTCCCCTTCATAATTATCACCAACACTGAATTTGTTTCTTTCACTGCTCCTGCACCCTGGGCTGACATCTGCAGAACCCTTGGCTCCCCAGGTCTGTTACAGAAAGCTCAGCTCCCATCAATTTAAGGGTGTAAATCTTGCTGTATACAGAGGTGTCTGATAGCAGTGTGGTCTGCCTGTGCCTCTTTCCCAGGTTTGTGCAATCTGTCATAACAATACATAAGCAAAACCTCTCTTTTCTGTTGTTAACTCTTACCTGAATGCACAAGTCCCTTTTCCATAATCCTCATCCAGGAGTCAAGAGGAGAAAGAACCTATCTGTTTTTATTTCTATGTTTTCTTATTCTGTCAGAGTCATATCTTTTTTAATTTGGAACATGTTCAGCATTCCAGGCTTCTGATCAAACAGAATCCTAAATCAAGTTAAATTTAATCCATGTGCAAAGTACAATAGGAATATTTTAAGTTTTCTCAGATGCAAACCAACAGCGAATTCATCTCATGTAACTACTTAAGTATTGGCAAGAGCTGAGAAAATCCAATTATTTCTGGTAGGCTTTACAAGATCCCGTATTATGGCAAAAACATGCTCTTTACGCAGGCCCTCTTTGATTCACAACAGGGTTTTACAAATCCATGATTACAAGGAAAGGAAGAATGTTGTTTCAATTAATTCCCACTGTAAATATTACCTTTCCACTGTCAATTTTTAATTATTTTATTGGTTAATTTTAGAGTAGCTTACCATTTGTATCTTGAATTTTCCTTTCTCTACTATTCTTCTTTGACCGGGACATTTTCATTTTTCAAAGAAAAGACAGATGCAAATCTAACAGAACTAGACCATTTACTTAGGCTGTGGTCAAACGTAATGTTTAATCCAGCTTCACTCCACTTTCATAGTGAGAGAATACATCAGCAAAGTGACAAGTTGTTTTCTTTCAGTCTTAAATAACTCAGAAAATTTACCTTCGGGATAGATAATGTGGAAAGAGAATTTTCCATCTCCCTAACAAGCAAGTTAGTATATAACACGAAGAAAACTTGCAAACCTTTTTGTAAAGACACAGCAACATATTCCCCTAAAGTTCGTCTGGCTGCAGAATGCAAAACATAAAGTAAGACAGTCAACAACCTTAATATAAGCAACTGTTAGAACTCAAAACACCCAATGAAAAAAGGCAGCCTAGATACCTGGCACAATCAGTAAACACATCAGTGAACCAACTCCCTAGTTTGCTTCTTTATCAAACTCTGTAACTGAACGAACCTATTGATCTATGGGGATTGATATCAATCATTTCATTTAGAATCTGGTCAGTGCCTACCTACAACATACCTGAATGTTGGGGAAGTGTCACTGCCCTCTTTCAAGGGCAGTTTTTGTGCATCCTTTTATCTGCAGATGCACTAAAAATAGGCATATCACACACATTTTTAAGATAAGCCTTCTACCTCCCTTCAGGACCTTCTGTGGGTGTTTTCCCACTTAGCATTAGAGTACCCATTAAGGACCCATTAAGGACCCTTAATGGGTACTCTAGTGCTAGTGGAAAAACACCCTGTGTCTCCCTTCCCATTGGCTGCTGCCTGCCCTATTTTCCATGAACCTGATTGATCAATGTCTGTAGGCTGCTGGGATCGGTTGAAGGAACCTCATAGTCTCCCACCCTATTCACTCCAAACTGCAACTCACCCTGCGAGTAGGGAAATCCCATCTGTGAAAGGGGCAAACAAAAGGAGAATTTAGGACAAGGAAAACCATTTTTTAAAAATTCTGTCTGTCCCTAGAGACTGAAATTTGCCTGGGAGATGTCCCTAAATATGTGTTGGAATACCTTTCCTTTTTTTGGCTTTCCCCTTTCCTGAACACACATTTCATTCACTTGACTACCTCACAGACTGCTTGTTCACTTCACCTCATCTCCAGTTACCCCCTCGATCCATCTTCTGCCCATCCTCAACATTCCCTGACTTCCTGACCTTTCCTTTGCCACCTCACTTCCCTGTGCTTAGCTGGCAGGTTTGGTTTTCTTTAAATTTTGTATTAAAAGCAGTAAAAAGAATATCTGCTTACTCATAGGTAGATGGACAGCCAGGGCCAGGACATTTTGGCCCAGTTCCCATTACAAGCTTAAAACGGTTTTCCTAAACCAAAATAATAGAACAGGATGCTAACACGAATTTGCCTGATCCCATTACTTTCAACTTAATCGCGTTCGATCCGGATTCTGAGGATCGTACATGGCATACATGACTCAAGAGGGGACTCAAGTGGCTTTCTAAAAGCCACTTTTCGGGGCTGCCCTGCCCTCTTCCTACTGGCGTGAATGCGCCACCCATAATGGACCCCTTCACGGAGCCTAGCTGGGTGGCTGGGTGGCTGCCGCTTGCCTGCATGGATGAAAAACAGCATCAGGCAGCCAGCAATTCTTTCCTCTCCTCTCCCCATTCCCCAGGGCACACAGCAGCAGTGGCAACTCAAGCCCTCTTCACCCGCTCACCTCCACAGCCACAGCCTTAAACATTCACACATCTCCCAGAACCTGCAGCTGCTTTCCTTTCTTTTCCCTTTCTAAAGGTCAGAACTTTCAGAATTGCACAAAATTGCAACATTGTTATCAGGTGTGAAGTGGGTGGATTGCTACAGTGTAACCGCTGCTATAAGGGGTGGATTTTTACAATGAAATCACTATCTTTGGAAGCAAGCTATTGGGGAAGGAAAACCCTAAACATGCATTCTCATCCCACTGAAACGGTACCATTCCCACAGTAAGAAATGTAAAACGTTTCAAATGCACGAACTGGAGCGAGACCTGTTGAAATGAGTGTTAACATTTACAACGCTTTGGGGCGATTTAACACACGGAAAGTGTGTTAAGCCAACCTGATGTGGGGACTGAGAGGATTGAAACCATTTCGAAACCGTTTTAAGCTTGTAACGGGAATGCGGCCTTTGAGGAAGTCGATTAGGAGGGGGACTTCACGATGTGGTCCATGGGTCTGTATTGAAAAGGTTCATGGATAATGGAGCCATTGCCTGTGACAAGTGGTAGCATTTCATTCCCCTTCAGTCTATTATGCCACTTTAAAGTATCACATTACTCTTTTGTTTATGCTTCAAGATGACCATAATGTAGTGCACAATCCTCTGCACATGCAGTTGGAAGTTTTTACCAGTTATTGTGAAAAATGTGGTACTAAATTATTCCTCTATTTCAAGTTGCAAGTCCTGGTACTTAGCTGAAATAGGAGTACCTATGCAGCAGCTTTCCTGAAGTAACTACGTAGGACAGCTCAATGAGAGCTAAGCGTTATTTACTGGCTGGATAATGTTGAGTGAATGTTTTGTGGACTGGAAAACTGGCAGAGAGGGAATGGATGAAATGCTGAGTAACAGCATTCTGCAGTGCAGCATTTCTTGGTTCTCACATGTGATTCAATTTTATCTGTCATACAGAAAGCAACATTGCTGTCAAAAAATTAATAAGAGTTATAATGAACAAAAGGCCAATAGGGGCTTGTTTTGTAGATTCATATTTAAGAATTAAAATGTTGCAAATAAACATGTATGATTAGAAGAAGAATTGGCTTTTCTACTCCACTTTTCTCACTCATTTAAGGGGACTCAAAGTGGCTGACAAAGCTTTTCTATACTTCTCTCCACAACAGAACACCCTGTGAGGTAGGTAAGGCTGTGAGAGCTCAGAAGTGCACTGTGACCAGCCCAAGGCCATCTAGGTGGCTTCATGGGGGAGGGCGGAACTGAACCCGGTATTCCCAGATAAGAGTCCAGCTCCTTAACCACTAGAGCAAACTGGCTCATAAGGTGGTTGCAGTAATTTTGCCCATAACAGAATGCGATGGCAGTGTGACGCTGCTGCTGCTGCTGAAAAACAGCCTCCAGTAGTCCCAGAACATGTAGGCATGCTCTTTGCATGTCTCCCATGTTCTAGAAAAAGACCCTTAGACCTGATTAAATGGGTCTACACAGGATCCAGATTAAGGGCTTCTTAATCCGGATCTGCCTGTCTTGTGCAGATGGAGCCAGAACAGTGGGAGGTGGAGCCTCCGTGATCCACATTAATGGTTTATATAGAGGCCCAAGATCCAGATTAAGAGGCTCCTTAATCCAGGGCTAAGTGCAAAAAGAGTCTTCAAAGACTTCTGTTTGAGAATATTCTTCCAAACCAAACACGATGAAAACTTGAGAATATATCATCCATGGTTCCATGACAGCCTCATAATGTTAGGCAAACTGTGAAGAGAGATACCTGATCTTAAAGAGTATCTGGTAAGGTTACTATTATCGGGAAGAGGGTACAGGACAGCAAATAACACTTATAAGAATACAAAGGTAAGCACTGGAAACTCTGATGCTAGAGACAGGAATGATCTTATTTTGGTTCTAGATGACACAGAGACTAGTGTGAAGACTGGAAACACAGTTCTTTCAGGAGTATTATATGTCAAGATAAATGATTTATCAGCGAGATTTGGAAAACAAAGAAACAGAAGTTTCATTTTGCATTGTGCCCCATAAATGCCATTAAACTCATTAACTGAACATGCTTTACCAAACAACTAAACTGGGAGAGCCAGTGCTGCCAGTTGTGAATCTAGTAATCTTGTAGGTTCTTATAAGGTCCAAAGCAGTGAAAGAAGAGGCATCTTTTATTAAGGATGTGGGCTTAACTATAAATATTGAGATACAGGAGATCATCCTGATAGGCCTTACCTCAAAGAAGAATTCACAGCTATGGCCTCAAAAAGAGTTAAAAAATGCTTCTGCTTCTATTGCTCTACCCCAAAGTTCAGCAGTACATAGCAGAATATCAGTTTTAATAGCATCTATGTGACTGCAGTGCCATGCATAGTTTCTTGGTAGTGAACACTGAATTTGGTAGTGCTTACTTCCAGTACTGTACAGTACAGTACATTAAGCTCGGAAAATAAGGCTCTTATGAGATGGTCCAACTTACAGTTATCACTGATGGGAAGAATTTCAATGATAAAAATGAACTTACTTCCAAGGATGATGTCCTTATTCCAGGTTTTACCTATCATAAATAATACAAAGGACTTTGCAAAATGGCAAAAAGACATCTCAAAATTCCTATGGCAAGGAAAGAAGCCTAGGATAAGATTCAAACTGATGCAGGACTCTAAAGAAAGAGGAGGACTGGGATTACCGAATTTGAAATTATATCATGCTGCAGCCTGCAGTGGGATGCTTGGCAAAATGGTTTTGGCTGAAAGACCAAAGATTACTACAGTTGGAAGGAGAAGGACTTAGATATGGCTGGCATGGGTATTTGTGGTACGATAAAGTCAAGGTTAATGCAGATTTTAAGAATCATTTTGTGAGAAATGCTTTGTTTTCAAGGAGAAAATCAGGAATGGGTGATAAAATTACTAAAAGAAGAAAGGGGGATAATTGGTATTATATATAAAGTACTTCTTCAGATTGAAATGGAACATGAACAAGTCAAAGAATGTATGGTCACTTGGGCAAGAAACTTTAAAACTGTTCTCGCCCCGAATTACGGAGCAAGAGCGGGTTGTAAAGGGGGCATGGGGACACTCCTGGGTTACAATTGCAGTATTAGCAGGTGGGGCTTCGCTGTCCCCACTGCTAATGCTGTGATGGCAACTGCCCCCCTTACCTGGGCACTTAATTGCCCAGGTAAGGGCTTGATTTACCCCAAATAGTCTGCCTGACAGCTGCCCTGCACAGCTGAGCAGCTGTCAGGCTGCCAAAAGCAGGGCAGAACTCCGGTAAAATTATTAAAACAGACGCGAAAGCCATGTCTGTTTTAATCATTTGCAGAGCTCTGCTTGTGCGCATGACAGCTGCTCAGCTGTTCAGGGCATCTGCCAGCAAACCAAGCCCTTGCCTGGGCAATTAAGTGCTCAGGCAAGGGCGGGGGGGGGGGGGTAGGGAGAAAGCCGTGGCATCCCGATGCAGGGATTTGCCGCGGTTTTCATGGGGACGGGCGGGTTTGCCTTGAACCTGCCCTATCCTCCATTGACATGGGGACTCCTTAATGCGAATTAGATTCACATTAAGGGTCCCCCGAATCCACTGCGGGGCATTAGCAGCCCCATGGGACTCAGCCTGAGAGTGCTTTATGGCAGCTGTTGCTCTGGACATTTGACTGCCATGTACCTGGAACTTCCTGGAAGCCTCTGCCATGGTAGGTGTGGATGCTCCCTAAGATGACCTTTATTCTCTTTTCTCCTTCTTAGGTGTTTCATTTTAATGTTAGCTAATGTGTACGCTATTCATTCCAATCTTAATTTGCATGTAAGTTTGAAAGCAACTGCAGTCTTAATAGCCTGTCCTCTATTATTAGCTCTACCTATTTGAACTCCTTGTACCACTTCCTTCTATCTGCTTTACTTCCACCCCACCATTCTCAGTGAACACCAGCCAACACTGGCCTAAAATCTGTGAACAAGCATGTAATCTGCTGGGACACCATGATTATACCCAAAATAATCTAAAAATAACATTTTCTTCTGTCTTCTCTAAGATTTCTACCTGCCTAGTGGTCAGCATTACCAACAGTATAATTTAATTCAGATTTGACACATTTGGAAGAAATTCATTATTAGACTACAACTCTCAAAATCATCAACCACTGCAACTATTTTCATTAAGCTAAACATACATACTGTAACTGTATGTAGTGCAACTTTAACAGCAACAATAGAAATATTCTTAGATGAATCTCACAGCGCAACACTTTTATTTGTCCTGTTGATTATACTCCTGTAGAACTTGATATAAAGTTACACATATAAATGGTGAGATACTTCAGGGGTCCCAGACCATACCCTGAAGGTCACTACAGATTGATAGTATTTCCAAGTACTCTCTCTCTCTCTATGTAAATATGTACCAGTGAATGTACAGAGATGTTGAACATGAAATGGAAGCTTTTTTACCAAGATAGTATTGCACTTTAGATTTCCTACAAACCATTCAGGCTTAAAATCATGTGATAAAAATGAGAGATCAGGCCTGTGTGTGGATTATAGAACAGAAATATCAACTTTATAGTAAACTGTGAACAAATCAAAGATCCAAGAATGCAGCTTGAGTGTAGATCTGACAGCATATGTGTAGCTCCATAGTTACACCAAACAGCTGCACCAGCAGATGCAAAAGCAGTGGGATTCTTTCCTTTGTGGTGTCCCAGAGGAATATCCTTCAATATCGTCATGATGCCTGAATTTGACCTCGAAAATGAACACCCTGCCCCAGACCTGTAAATTAGTCTGTCTAATCCCTCCATGCATTAGCCAAACAAATGGCATTAGGGTATTAGTGAATACCCCAGAAAGCAAAGTACAGCAGCTGCATCCTACGCTACAGTCATTGGAAGGTTTCTAGAGCAGAGGGTGAGGATCTGTGTGATTAAGAGCATCCATCACAGATCCTTCTAATTCTTCTCATTTCTGGCTAGACTTCTTGCCATGCTTTGATGTTGTTTCTGAAAATTAATATAAGAACTAAAAAAAAATCCTCGTGGGCACATTAGGGTGTACCAAAAGAGAGCCAGGAGTAGAACGACTGTGCATTACCACGTGACAGGAGATCAGTGCCCTCATGGTTATCTCCACACTCATCTGAAGCCCACCCTCCTGCCAAGGACAAAAACCACTTTACCAAAGCAAGTATAGGCCTGGTTTGTTTCTGTGAATACCACAGAGAGGGTTGGCAGCCACTGGAGAAGCCCATTTCCATTCCTGCTGCCTGATATTGAAAATAGTTGACTTCTGGGGTCATTTCTACCACTTCATATAATTAACCCAGTTGGAAACTTCAACACCAGAGAATTCTTTGTTCCCCATCCTCAAAACTGCACAGGCTGAGCCGCACAGGCTAAGAGGACAGCCTTCCTCCCTAGTCTGAGTCAAATAAAATGCTACGGGGCATGAGCGGACTGGTTCCGTGTCCTCCTACACCAGTGCGGATCCTGCCTTTAATTCTTCAGCAAATATATCACTTGTACTCAGATGTGGGACCCTAACCCTAACCCTAACCCTAACCCTAATCCTAATCCCTTGATACCTTCAACTAAGCTTCTAAATTTGGCTAAGTTTAGGTTTTTGGGGCCATTTCTATTGAATAGGCCAAGGGTAATTTCACACTTCCCTTCCGGTCCACAAGACGGGAAAGGAGATCACCCAAAGTTACACTTAGGCACTTACAGCTTAAGTTCCCCTTGTGACCGATCCCAGGGCCACTCCACTTCAGGGTACTACCATTTTGTTTGTGGTGCCCTCCGCAACTGCATGTGTGTCAGTGCTGTTGCTATGATGATGCTGACGTTCTGCGCATGTGTCGATGCTCGCCACTGGAAGCGCCAGGTACGTAATTAGTTAAGATTAGTAAAGGATTGGAGCACAATTTTGTGCTCCACACCTAGTGCATGATTAGGTAACTTCTGGGAAGGCAGGGGGCACCTGGAGGCTGTAACAGCCTCCTCGAGGCGCGGATGCTCTTTCCCAGAAGATCCCTAATCATGCACTATGGGTTGTAGTGCAAATAGACCCCGGATCAAAAATTCCCTAATTCTCAAACCTCAAAATTTCAAATTTTACATAATTGCACTGAATTTTAGATCCATTCCTTGCATTTCCTTAGGAAGAAAGGCAGAACTTCTGTACCCTGCATTTATTGTACTGACAAACGAATATTACCAGGTATATCTTTCCATGTAAGCCTGATGTATCTAGTAATGGTACATGACTTTTCATTCACTTCTGATCAAACTATACTCCCGTCAATAAATAACTGTTTGGATAAAGTTACAGGTGTTCCTTGCAGTAGGAAAAGAATGGTATCTTTTATAGGTATAGGATGCATTATAAAACAAACAGAGAAAAGAATCTTATGTTCAAGTTAAATGGCCCATTAGTTTGGAAGTCATTGGAAAGCAGGATGTACACTAAGCATTGATGGAGGCAGTTTCTTCAGCAGAGACCCCTAGTATGACAGTTTCCTTTAAAAGCCTTAAAAGAAAAAGCGCCATTAGTGGCTAGAAGATTAAAGCTCCATTGTGCAAGGTTGCACAGAAGCAGTTGAATCCTCATGTGCTGTCCACATCCTTCACAAGAACACATGTATCCAGTCCCTCTAAAGAGGGTGTTTCAGCATGCTTCTTCCACAAATGGGGGGGGGGAAGGTTTCTAAGGCCATGGTTACGCCCTTAATTTAATTCTGCTTCAGCCCAAATTCCAACCCATTTGGTTACATCTAACTGCATACTAGCTGTGGAGCACGAAATTGTGCTCCACAAGCACACTAACCCTATTCTAAGACTTTCTGCCTGGTGAGGAAATTATCTGAGCTGTTGTGCAAGCGTGCTGGCAGCTAACATGAACTTCTGACACCACTATGCAGAGCATCAGTGTCACTGTAGCAATGGCACTGACACACATGCAATCCCATAGGGCACCACACTCAAGATGGTGGCACCCTGCGGAGGAGCACCCTAGCGACTGAACAAGGTGAGTTATCGATTGCGTGAGAGGTGGGCTGTCATTGACTAGCACTCACAAGTGTGAGCATTAGTCAATGTTAGCTCATTGCACACCTTTCCTATCCAAGGGACAGGAAGGGCCAGTGTGAAATCACCTCTTGTTTGGGGAGGCCGAACTATTCTGCTCAATCTGTTCCAGACTGAGCTTTGTAGGTTCTGTTTGCATTGTGAGAGTTAAGATGCTGTCCATCCCAGACCAATACTAATACTGGGAGAAATGCAGAGATGCCATTGCTGTTTTAGCTCACAAGACCGCCTCTTCACCCAAAGCACCAACCACTCTTGCCAGCAACTGGTCCAGGCCCCATCACTTGTATGTCGTGTCTAGTGCACAAGGATGGGGCAGATCAGAACACTCTTCAGAGGTAATGTACCTGCCTCTACATTGGGGTTTCAAAAATGATCTTCAGAAGCTTGCATAAGCTTTGAAGATGAGGCTACAGTGTCCTCTTCATTCTGGACCAAATGTGGAAGCATCAGATGCTGGACTGGAACAAGATGGTTTGGGACAGTTGTAGACCTTTTCAAACAGGTCTACAACTAATTTGGAATAGGGATTTCTTGGGATGGTTCTGGGACAGAATAGCACAAGTCCCATGAGGACAAAGCATACTAGGCAACTGGTTGGTCTGGTGTACTGACCAGATGCAGAAACACCCTTAAAGTGAATAAAAAAATTGTCAACATTTTCAGGCCTATCCAAATAGAACAGGCACCCTTACCCATGTGTTGACTCCGTGTGAATGTCTGGATGATTTTTCCTGACCTCTGCACTAACTGTGCCAGGGACATAATGCACTTATAATTCTTACCTTGCTGCCTGAGTGCAGGCCCTGTAGAACAATCCCTGTTCCTTTAAGTATGTCAACACATGCTGCAGAGGACACAGTAATGAAAACCTTGATCTTATCCATGTTGGCTTGGGAGTAAATCTCGGTGACTTTAATAGAACTTACTCCCAAGAAAACAAAAGTAGACAGTGACAACTTTAATCTATCACTGGCTTCACACCGACAGAGTGGTGTGACAGGGTTGATCTTCTGCTTTTTGTTTTTAATAGTGTCAGATGGGACCTACCAATTTGGGAAAACCTGCTTCATTTGCTGTAATGCCTAGCAAACAGTCAATGCTGAAAGACTTCAGTCTTGAAAGTGCTTTGTTCAGACAATCCTGTTTATTTCTCAGGAACTTCTTAACAAATATTCTCTGAGGACCAAAAGAGATATAAGGTGGCAGCCCATGTACGTGTATCTACCTTGTTTACATATAGAGTAGTCTGGCAAAGGAAAGCCCAGAGGACTAGCAAAAGGTGATTTTTGCTTTCAGGCCAACAACAGACAGATATCCCTGCACTGCATAAATTATAGGACACTGAAAAACCAATAACAGAAAGATAGCCTGCAACAACAAAAACTGTAGTATATGAATGCAAGAAACCAGAGTTCTCTCTGAGGGTGATAAACAACTTGCCTGTGGGTTTATTGAATTTTTTTCTGGCTTTTCATCAGAGGTTCCAGGACGGTTAATAAAACTATTTGAAACAAATAAACCTGAATGATTATTAACACACAACTTAAAACTTCCACACACTCAGTTGTTGCAGAATTGGGGTTCTGTTTTGAACCTTAAATTTCAGATATGGCTACAATATCTGTCTTCAGAAGATCTTACTGCTAGAAGAATTAAGTACAGTTACATCCTCTGAAGATGGATATCAGAGCCATATCTGAAAGCCTAAGTTTAAAGCATTGCAATCCCAAAACTGCAACAAGTGAGATGAGAACCATTTCTGAGGTGCTGTACAGTTGACCCCAAATGTGATGTGACAATGGCGCCAGTGCACACGCAGTTGCACTGGGCACTGCAGTTAAGATCACAGTACCCTGTGAACGATCAGACACGTACTCAGACAGAGGTAAGTTTCTGGATGCATGTGGGTTAGGATGATGTGTAGTAGCGTTAGTCTGTTCTGCATTTTTCCTGCGTAACGGATCGGAAGTTAAGTGCAGAAATGCCCAACTTTTTGGAGCTCTGCCCTGATTTGATCTCACTGGTCCCATGTGAGCCCAGTCGGCACCAAATGGCTTGCATGGGGACGTGGCCTAAGAGATTCAGCTGTCTGGACCCTAATTTTTCAAGCTTAACTTGGCTCAAATAAATGTCCATAGCTTGACCAGGAGTAGAGGAGGAGCTCCCAATTAGCAGTATTCACAACCTCTGCGAATGCTGCTGACACTGTGAGTGGATTGGATGGGGCAGCTGTGACTGCACAGTTGTGTGCCATGGGCCAAATACCATGGCAACATCCTGGCACAAGCCAGATGTTGCTGTATCCATTGCTATGCCAATCAGACCTGCCCAGGCCAGACCATTCTCACTTTAAGGGCTGGGGGTTCAGCTAGGGACAACACCAGCATTTGAAGTGCAGATGCTTCTTTCCACGCCTGACCTTTACTTCAGTGGGATGTATTGCTAAACCACCCCACTGAGTTAAGTGTGAGTAGGCCCCAAGTCTACCAACAAGTTGAATATTTTTGTTAACTATTCCACTACCTCTCCGCTTTCAGCTCTTTAAGAACTAATGGGCAGATGTCATCAGATGTAGCCCCTGGCTACAACTAAATTCACAGCTGGGGAACTTTCAGCTATACTGAGGAGCTCCAGCACCATGTCAGCAGCACCTTTCATGAGCTCTTTCTTTGAAAAAAGGCCTATTCACACTTAGACCCTGAGATGGAAGTAGGCCAGCTCTGGGACAGGCCATTTGCTCCTACCCAGCATGTCCCAGAGCTGGCCAACTTCCATCCAGGATGTGGAGCGCAAAGTCATCCTGGCTGTCCCAGGTCTATCTGGCAGGGAGAGCATTTGCACTCTCCCAGCTGGACGGCTCTGGAGTCCTGCCCTGGGCTGCCACCATTGGGCCATATGGTCCCATAGCCTGGCAGCCCCTTTCGGGGGTTGGGCAAGACCGGGCTGGGGCTGTCTTGGGGTTCCACAGGCTGCCACCACCCCAATTGGGCTGATGGCAGCCAGCAGGGGCCTCCTAGGTGCCCACCCCCACCCAGGGTTATGTGCCACCCCCCAGCTCCCCACAACCCATTACCTTATTGGACCTCTGGTTAGATGTGACGGGTCCTGGGGCTTGCTGGAGTCGTCTGCTGCTCTCTACGCAGGCACATGCCATGCCAGACCACTCCCATGCTGACTTGACCGGCCAAAGTGAATGGTCAGTCTCTCCATGTGTACCAGCCTTAGTGTCTCAAGTCTCTTGGGGCCTCAAGTCTCCCAAGAAGAAGACTGTTATTCCATCATTGTTATCATTTGTGCAGCTAACAATAACCTTAAATGATTGTTAAAATCTTCTGCTTTTTCACCTCAGAATTGTCTCTTCAGACTTTCTTTTCAGTGGTAAAGAGGACTAGATGCCTCTACATCATAAAATAGACTACAGGCCTTAGTGTTTGGAGGAGTAGAGGAGTAGAGCAGAACTCACACAACCACTTCCTTGCTCCAAGTATCTCTTCCCCTGAGCTGCCATTATGCATACTTTCTTGTTGTTGCCACCACCACACTCATATGGTAGGCAGGAAGTCTATGGGTTTACAATGCTACCTCTTAATGTTATCTTTTGTCTGACAAAGCAAAGAAAACAAGAAAATGCATGAATCAACATCAGAGAACCTGAAATTAAAGACAGGAAATACATTAAAGTTTGATACTTCCTGATAGAGAGTTGCAAGTGTTAAGGTATGGCAGCAGAACAGTGTTTTAGAAACAGAGGAAGGTGTCTGAGGAGAAAGGAAATCAAATGTGAAATGAACACATGAAAAGTTTGTACCTTTCATGACTTCCAATAATATGTGCTTGATAAAAATTATAAACTTTTTGTTTCAGAAGGCAACCAGGGGCCTAGAAAACATTAAGATTTTTGAGTTGTGCCTTAACTTATTCTGTGAACACAAGGACTTGTTTGGCCTTTCCGCACTGGCTCTAAAAATGGATTTAGAGCCAGATTAAGGAAAGTTTAGGACTCGCCTTCCGCATTGGGAACCCAATTAGGGACCCTTTGCGGAAGCTGCTTCCACCTTTTGGCACGCAAGACCGTTTTCTTAAACCGGTTTTTCTGCCGAAATCAGACCCTAATGTAAGACCTAAAAAATGTAAGACCTAAAAAATGTAAGACCTAAAAAATTAGGTCTTAATCTGGCTCTTACCCTCAATCCATTTCAGATGCAGAACGCTTCCGCATACGGCAGGGGAAGAGCCGGATTCCCGGCGCCTGCCATCTTGGGAAGGGTGGAAGCAGGCTGGTTTGCCTGCTTCTGCCCTCCCAGGAGCGCCACTGGGGCTTTGCTGACAAGCAGGGTCAGAGGTTGGCTTTGCCCCCACCTGTCATCCAAGCCCTGTCATCCAAGCCCCGGGGGTCCCCCTCGCCCCAGAAGCTGCAATCACCGCTTCTTGGGCAAGGGGGACCCGCACCCCACTACCCACTACCCACCCTGGGTCGCGCACGCACGCTCGCATCCTTACCTGCTCACTGCCGGGCCAATTCTGGCTATGGGAGCCCAGCGGGCTGTGCACATGCATGCACATAGCCCGCCAGGCCTCCGGGTGGGGAGTGGGGTGCAGGTCCCCCTCGCCTGAGAAGCAGCGATCGTGGCTTCTGGGGCGAGGGGGAGCCCAGGGAAAGGAGGCCCCCGGGCTGCCAATCCCTGGCTCCAGAGGAGCCAATCAGGGAGGCTGGCGGGAGGGTCTTGGGAGGTCGGATTGGAATGGGTGCTGGTGCATCCACACAGCACCCACTCCAATCTGTTTCCCAAATCCGGCCTTGCTGCCGCTGCCCCACACATATGCGGATGGCAGGGCTTCCGAGGATCTGTCCCTATTTGGGACAGATCCTTGGAAAGAACAGTTCGCCAGAAAATGGATCTTTTAGATCTGTTTTTTGGTGGCCAGTGTGGAAAGGCCTGTTGATTTCAATCAGATCTTCATGACTATACTGAAATTTATCTTCCTTCTTGCTCACATTTGTCTGTCTTGAGAGTCAAACAGTAAAATTAAACTGAACTCATAGTGGTCTGCCAGACACTGCAAATATGTTAGCACCTAGCTGGCACTGAGGTTGGGCCACCAAACAACCACAACACTACGCCAAGGCTGTTGCGGTCAGTAGAAATGAAATGAAATGAAATGAACTTTATTGATTAGTCGTTTGACCATATCAAGTTTCAAATGTACAAAGGATAAAATCATTTGAAACACACAGAGATAAAACATAGAAGAATAAAATCAAAATCTGTATATACGTCATCATTTTGTCCCCATCACCCTTACAAAGCAGTAGAAACAAGACCTGAAAGATCTGATACTGTTTTTACTTAGGTGGCATGTATTCAACTTACTGGCTGCCTGGAAGAGTCATTCATCATAGCATTGGAAGGGCCTTCTGGGAGCTCATGGTATACCTGGAAACAAAACAAAAAACATGATAGATACATGGCAACCTCCTGAAGCCCCATCCAACACTATGCTGAATTACTTCACCAGCCAGTCAAATACAGGTCAGGGAAACCCCACAGTGAGGGCCAAAGGCAGCTTCCCCTTTGTGTCCAGCTTTCCCCTTGCTGTTTGGAGGATGCCATAGATGAGAAAATCAGCTTTTCCTGAAATCCTTTTCTAAAGAAAATGCTGCAGATAGGTCGAAATGTTTACATAAAAAGCCCAAGACTTAAGCCTTTGCATTACTAATTTAGCAGCCTCCCTCCCAGCCATTCAGTGTAAATTTATAGAACCAGGAGCAAAAGAAGGCACAAATCTTATAAAGGTTACACAAGTTAATAATTTGATTCATTCTCATCTCCATATCAGAATTGCTGATGGGCAATTTTAAGATCTCTGTTCCTGCTCTGAGTTGTTCACCACATTTTGCTGCCCGATGCAAAAGACAAAGTGGTAGCCTCTTTACCTATTGAATCTTAGCCAGTGCTGACAAAGACCTTACGTTTTATTCAAATGGAGGCCATCCTCCATCTGCACCCTGACTGGAACTATCCTCTGTTTGGATTATCTCAGCACTAAGTCTGTTTCTGCCCCCAAGAAACAAACACAGGTGAAGTGCTGTGGGGGGAAAAAGTTTGCCTGTGGGTGCTTGCACACCATCTCTGGTGGTGCTACTTCCAACATGGGACTCACAAAGTTTTGGGGCAGTAGTGGTGGAATAGGAAAGACCAAGTCTGGAAGTGGCATCTTTAGCTCCCGCTTTGTCTCCATAATGGCAGCTCATTCAGGATGAGCAGCCTCACCCCTGTCTCTCCTCATGGTCTCTGCTTTTGTGAAGGGGAGCCTGCAGGATCTGGGCTCAAAAGAGTCACGAGCCACCTGAGCTAGTCTGCCCCCAAAACAGGTAGGTGTGAACAGGCCAGAAATGGGTTGTCCATTCTAAAGCAGATTATCTTTTGGTAATGTAATCATCACATTTTTCATCGCATGGAAGGGTAGAAGGCTAGTTTAGGGTATGGAACAGAGATCAGGTCCCACAAACAAGGCTCAGTTATCTAACATAAGAGGAAAGCAGTAAATTTTAGGCCACTTCAAACCTACATTCTGTTGCAAAAACCTCTGGGAAGGTAGCAAACTATGCACACTGTGTCATGTCTTGTTTGCTGAGCACTGACTCAAACAATGCTTGCTGTGCATATTTAGCTAATTGCAGCTCCTATGTCCTAACTACTCTTATATACTAATGGGATCTGACTGTGGGCCTTTCCGCACAGGCTCTAAAAACGGATTTAGGGCCAGATGCGGGAAGGATTAGGATGTGGCATCCGCACAGGGACCGGAATTAGGGTCCCTTTGAGGACGCCACATCTGCACATTGGCGCACAAAACCTGTTGCTTAAACCGGTTTTGCCGCCGAAATCTGACCCAGATGTAAGACCTGAAAAATCAGGTCTTACATCTGGCTTTTCCGCTTAAACTGGTTTGGAAGCGAACGCTTCCACACCAGCGGGGGGGAAAGCCGGATTGCCGGTGCATGCCCAGCTGGCAAAGGTGGGCGAGTCCGGTGGCCAGCTTCCCTGGCTTCCCCCTGGCAAGAGAAGGGGCGATTGGCCCTTCTCTGGCCAAGGCAAGCCGAGTCCTATCCCCAGCCCCACCCCGCTGAGGGTCCCGCGCTCACACCCGCCGCCTTACCTTGGTGCCGTCGACCCGATTCTGGGACCGGAAGAGCTGGCGTCAATTCTGCATGTGCACGCTGCAGCCCTGTCGGTCCCAGCAGCCCAGGACAGGGCCGCGGCGCACGCATGAGTGATTGACACCAGCCCTGCCAGTCCTAGAATGAGGTCAGCGGCAACAAGGTAAGGTGGCGGGTGTGAGCGCAGGACCCTCAGCAGGGTGGGGGTGGGGGTAGGACTCGGCTTGCCCTGGCCAGAGAAGGGCCGATTGCCCCTTCTCTTGCCAGGGGGAAGCCAGGAAAGCCACCCGCCAGACTCACCCACATGTCAGGGAGGCAGAGCACCCCAATCTGTTTCCCTATCCAGCCCTGCCGCCGCCGCCCAGGGCCTCTGAGATTCTTTTCAAAAATGTTCCGCCAGAAAACAGATCTTATAGATCCGTTTTCGGCGGCACATGCGGAAAGGCCCTGTGACTGATTGGGAAAGAGATCTTGGAGTAGTGGTAGACAGTTGCGCATGTCAACACAGTGTGCATTCAAATTAAAAAAGGGGGGAACAGAATGTTAGGTTTAATAAGGAATGGTATTGAAAGTAAAAATGCTAGTATGATAATGCCCTTACACAAATTGTTGCTTCAATCATCATCTGGAATACTGTAATCCAGAATAAGGCCCATTGTAGAAAGATCTTTTAACTCTGGCAAATGGTGAGTTGAAGCAGAATTGATAAAGCATGCTATGTGCCAATTTGGTCTCCTGAAGTCACTTTAGATTTTACTTTTTCCAAAATATGCATTACTTCTTAGCACATGCAATCTTTTCTAAACAGCAGTCTGAAGTACAGACTCATTAAGTTACTGTCCATTTTAGACACCTTCCATACCAGTCCACCTTGGGTCTTGCAACAGTTTTCTCCTTACTAGGAGTGCCCTGTGTATTTTCTTTCCCTATCTGCTCAGTACTTATAAGCAATAACATTGCTTCAACACAGCAGGATTATAGTTAATAGCTTTTAAATGATGCAGGTCACAGGAGATCCTGCTTGTTTTCTATTGTGTGAGGCGACAAAGGCTGCATAAGGGAAGTAACCCCTCCTCCCACCGTATATCTTAAGTCAGGAAAAGCAAACACAAATCTCAGCGTAGACGCAAGGAGCAGATAAGAGAATGTTATTTTCCTAGTGATTCAGCCAGCTATTGAATAAAAAAGGACGCCATATGACTTTCCATGCGTAGCTAAATGCACGGAATATTTTAAATGATCTGTTTGGTACTGACACCTGTTGCTATGTTGACTCTAGAAGTAAAATGTAAGTATTGTGAGACACCTTTAACTGTTTCAGGTGTTGGAGGTTTAAGCTTATGCAAGCTTCCACAGGAAGACTAAACGAATTTTTTGCTTCCGTATTCACGGAGGAAGACAGAAGACACATGCCAGTAGCTGAGCCTGTGTTTTCTGAAGAGTTAAACTGTACAGAAATAACCAAGGAAGAGGTCCTGGCATGTCTTAATAAACTAAATGTTAACAAGTCACCGGGACCAGATGGTATTCATCCAAGAGTCCTTAAGGAACTCAAATGCGAAATTGCCGACCTTCTAGCAAAAATATATAATCTTTCCCTAACATCAGGCTCCGTACCTGAGGACTGGAGGGTAGCAAATGTAACACCAATATTCAAAAAAGGATCCAGGGGTGATCCAGGCAACTACAGACCAGTTAGCTTAACGTCAGTTCCGTGTAAGGTGATGGAAACCATTATTAAAGACAAAATTAGTGTGCATATGGAGCAGCAGGCATTGCTGAACAAAAGCCAGCATGGCTTCTGCAAAGGTAAATCATGCCTCACAAATTTGTTGGAATTCTTTGAGAGTGTCAATAAACACGTGGATAAAGGTGAACCAGTAGACATTGTCTATCTGGACTTTCAGAAGGCTTTTGACAAAGTCCCACATCAAAGGCTACTGAGTAAACTCACCAGCCATGGAATAAAAGGACAGGTTCTGTCCTGGATTTGTGACTGGCTTAAGGGCAGAAAGCAGAGAGTAGTAGTAAACGGCAATTTCTCAGGGTGGAAAGAAGTAAAAAGTGGGGTCCCTCAAGGCTCAGTACTGGGACCAATGCTTTTTAATTTATTCATCAATGATCTAGAAAAAGGGGTACATAGTAAAATAGCAAAGTTTGCTGATGATACTAAATTATTTAGGGTAGTAAAATCTGAAAGAGATTGCCAAGAGCTCCAGAGGGATCTCTTAGCATTGGGTGAGTGGGCAACCAAGTGGCAAATGTGCTTTAATCTTAACAAGTGTAAAGTAATGCACATTGGGGCCAAGAATCCAAATTACGTCTATAAACTGATGGGGTCTGAGCTTTCTGCAACACGCCAGGAAAGGGATCTCGGGGTTCTGGTGGACAGTTCAATGAAGGTGTCAACCCAGTGTGCGGCAGCAGCAAAAAAAGCAAATTCAATGCTGGGAATAATTAGGAAGGGAATAGAAAATAAGTCAGCAAGTGTCATTTTGCCCCTTTATAAATCTATAGTGAGGCCACATTTGGAATACTGTGTACAATTCTGGTCACCACACCTCAAAAAGGATATTGTGGAACTAGAGAAGGTGCAGAGAAGGGCAACCAGAATGATTAAGGGTCTGGAACACCTCCCTTACGAAACCAGGCTGCAACGTCTAGGCCTCTTCAGTCTGGAGAGACGGCGTTTGAGAGGGGACCTGATTGAAGTATATAAAATTATGCACGGCATAGAAAAGGTGGATAGAGAAAATTTCTTTTCTCTATCGCACAACACTAGAACCAGGGGGCACTCTATGAAGCTGATGGGTAGGAGCGTAAGGTCTGACAGGGGGAAGTATTTCTTCACACAGAGGGTCATCGGCCTATGGAATGTGCTGCCAGAAGAGGTGGTGACAGCTACCAGTCTCGATGGCTTTAAGGTAGGGTTAGACAAATTTATGGATGACAGATGTATCAATGGCTACTAGAACGAATGCCTAGGTGCATCTTTCAGGCTGAGGGGGGGGGAGGAAATGGGGCGCTTCTAGGGCCATCTGCTGGGACTCGAGAGCAGGAGAAGGTTTGTCCTTGTCTCTGCTTGAGATGCCCATGAGCATTTGGTGGGCCACTGTGTGCGACAGGATGCTGGACTAGATGGGCTGTGGCCTGATCCAGCAAGGCTTCTCTTAAGCCTGTGGATCAAAACCACAAGATGACAAGGGGGCAGGGGGCAAATTTTTATCAGAAACCTCTTTTGGAATCCTCAAAATGAAGTTTAGAGAGAGAAAAACGAGCCTTCCAATTTCACCTTGCTGCATTCCCCATCACTTTGTGGGTCCTATTCATCAAGCAGAATAGGAAATATTTAACTCTCATTCAGCTTTTGAAGAGCCTAGTAGTTGGATCAGTCCAGTAATAGATGTCCACAAAAGGCATGTGTTCCATTTTTCCAAAGAAAGACAGGATGGAAATGCCACAAACTTTAAAAGACTGAGCCTTTCTGCACTTGGCCTTATTCTGGATTGTATCTCAGAATAGGGACCCACTATCCACATGCTGGTGCACACTTTGATAAGTCCCACCCAAGGCATGCTGTAGTCTGAACTAACATGCAGATCACAGGTCCCTATTCTAGGATATAATCCAGGATATGGGCCAGTGCAGAAAGGACCCATGTTTCAGATGATGCTTCATGCATCTTAATCAAAGTTAATGTGCATCTGTATGTTCCCTTGGGAGTAAGTCCATTCAAACCCTTAGGGCCCTTTCTGCAGGCTAGTGCAGACTATGGCAGGCCCAGGCCAGGCACACCCTTCCTTGGTCTGCACCAGCATGCAAATGGCAGGTCCATATTCCATGATATAATACAGAATAAAGCCCAGTGCAGAAAGGGCCTAGGATCTTGGCCGCATCCCCATTATAAGCTTAATTCGGTTTCCCTAAACCAAAATAATAGAACCGGATGCAAACGCGAATTTGCCTCTTCCCATTACTTTAAACTTAATCGCGTTCGATCTGGATTCTGAGGATCGTACGTGGCGTACGTGACTCAAGGGGTGACTCAAGTGGCTACTTTTTAAAAGCCGCTTTTCGGAGCTGCCCTGCTCTCTTCCTCCTGGTGTGAACGCGCCACCCATAACGGACCCCTTCACCGAGCCTGGCTGGGTGGCTGCCGCTTGACTGGATGGAGGAAAACCGGCAGTGGGCAGCCAGCGATTCTTTCCCCTCTTCTCCCCATTGCCCAGGGTATACAGCAGCAGAGGCATCTCAAGCGAGGGGGCTTTAAACATTCACACATCTCCCAGAACCTGCCCCTGCTTTCCTTTCCCCTTTAAAGGTCAGAACTCCAAAGAGCTAGAATTGTGCAAAATTGCAACATTGTTATCAGGTGTGAAGTGGTTGGATTGCTACAGTGTAGCGGCTGCTGTGAAGGTTGGATTTTTACACTGAAATCACTGTCTTTGGAAGCAAGCTATTGGGAGAGGGAAACCCTAAACATGGATTCTCATCCCTTAAAACGGTAGGGTCCCCACAGTAAAAAATGTAATACGTATCAAGCGCACGATCCAGAGTGAGACCTGTTGAAATGAGGGTTAACATTTACAATGCTTTGGGGCAATTTAACACGTGGAAAGCGTGTTAAACCAAACTGACGTGGGGTCTGCAAGGATTGAACCCATATTGAATCTGAAATAAGCTTGCCGCGGGGATTCGCCCCTAGTTTCAACTAAATATTTGCAGAATAATGGAGAATGGAGCTTTTCCTCTGAATTTTTTTTTAATTGAAAGGTTACATGCATTTGTTTTTGTGAAATCCGATCCTAGTCTTAGGTACAAGTCTTAGGACGGATGGCTAAGAAATCTGTTTTACTTCACAAGCCATATAAAGAAATAGTTATCTCTAAAAACTGAGAACCCACTAGCACAATGCTGCCTGAAGCACCAACATTTCTTTTTCTTTTCATTTAAAAAATATAATATTTACAAAAGGATGGGACAATCTACATGAGACCAGAATATATAGGATTAATTTTTGTTTGCTCTTTCTCTAGCCATAAAGCACAGCGGAAGCATATAGTTCACACATCAGACAAGAATATATGTTTGCATTGGCAGTTACTCATACAGATGCTGATATACCATGTTATCTGCAATGTACATTATGACTAATTTATCTCATAAGCAGTTTCACTATGATCTCTGCAGTGCAGGAATTTTTGGCTTGCCTTCAGCACCAAATCATATTGCATAATTTATAGATGATATCACCATGCCAAGAGGTTAGAGGAAAGAAGGGAATATAGGAACTTCCTGCGTTTCTGGCTTTTTTAGCACTGAAAATTGCTACTTGACCTGTTGTGAGTATATTTGAGAGACCAATCTCATGTCTAAAGCCTGTTTGTATTGCTGTCTAGAAAGGGACCCTCAGTTGTTGAAAAAAGAAAATCAGGTGAAGAAGCAATCTATTTTATGTATTCATTGAAGTGTGAGCAATGTAGGAGTAGTCATTCCAGTTGTGGCCTAGCATTTTTCTGTCTCTCATTTGCCCTTCCTCTCTCCTCTCCTCGCCTCCCCCATATCCCTTCTTTACCTTTGAATGCCGGAGTCATTCCTGGCTCAGGTTTATTTTCTTATTGACCAGGCAATGACCATTAGTCTGTAGTGCTTAGAACCATCTGGGTGTCTGGAATATAAGACTTCAGAAATCCAGGAATTTTTTGTTGCAAACGTTCTGGAAAAATCCTATGCAGGCAATGCAGTTTTTGCTTGCAAAAGGTTATTACCTGAAGCTGCTACTTGTTCCTTCTGGTAAAGTATACGTGCTAATCGGTGCTGCCTGATTCTGAGTCAGGAGCTTGGAATTTTTGTTTTGAGATTGCTTTGTCCATTCTACAGAGTGCAAAACTGAATCATCTCTGAGACTATTTGCATCCTACAGAGATTAAAGTGGCTGAGACTTTAGACAACAGGTATATTTTAATTATTGAACAAGATCTGTTATATAATGAAATAGTGTGCCAGAAGATGCTGTTGGAACTAGCTTTGCCTTATAGTCCAGGTCATGGTTCCGATAACTTATGATTACTTTACTTTACTTTACTTTACTCTGAAATTTATACCCCGCCCACCCCACAAGTGGGCTCTGGGCGGCTTACAATATAAGCAATATAAATACCAAATAATACGATACAAAGCATAAATTGTACATCAAATACAAAACATCCATTCAGATTAGTCTTTAAAACCGTAATAACCCAAATCCCCCAACCCAAACCAATTCCCATCCACAGAGCAATATTATAAAAAAAATATGACCGAGGAACAGAGATCTCATGGCCAGCCTAAGGCTGATCTTCTGCTAGCCAAAAACCTGGCGAAACAGCTCTGCCTTGCACGCCTTTCGAAACCTAGACAGTTCTTGGATGGCTCGGGTGCTCACAGATAAGGTGTTCCACCAGGTAGGGGCAACACATGAGAAGGCCCTGTTTCTAGTGGCTGACAGGCGTATCTCAGTGATTGTAGGAATCTGTAACTGACTTTTGTCTGCTGACGACCGCAATGTTCTCCTAGGTGTATAAAGGGCCAGACGGTCCCGCAGATATGAAGGCCCCAGCCCCCGTAAGGCTTTAAATGTCACGACCAACACCTTAAACCGGATTCGGGACTCAATAGGCAGCCAATGTAATTCCCGTAAGACAGGCGTGATGTGGGCCCCACGAGGGGTGCCTGTTAATAAACGCGCTGCTGCATGTTGGACCAATTTCAACTTCCGGATCAGGCCCGAGGGAAGGCCGGCATAAAGGGAGTTACAATAATCTAGCCTAGGGATAACTGTCGCATGAATCACAGTGGCTAGATCAGCGTGGGAAAGGTAGGGGGCCAGCTGCCGGGCTTGCCTCAGATAGAAAAAGGCCATCTGGGCTGAGCGTACCACCTGGGTCTCCATAGAAAGATTAGAGTCCAGATGAACCCCTAAGCTCTTAACGGCAGGGAGTGTTGATAGGAGGCTTTCCTCAAAAAGAGGCAACTGTAAATTACTAGGTTCAGCCCCACGGCCCAGCCAAAGCACCTCTGTCTTTGATGGATTTAATTTCAACCTACTGCCTCTTAACCAGTTCGCAATGGCTTCTAGGCAGTGGGAGAGGGAGTCTGGGGCAGGGGCCGACCGACCCTCCATCAGTAAAAGAAGCTGCGTGTCATCAGCATACTGGTGGCAAACCAGACCATAATTCCGGATCAACTGAGCCAAGTGGCGCATGAAGATATTAAAGAGCATTGGGGAAAGTAGTGCACCCTGGGGAACTCCACATTGAAGGGGGGACCTCTGGGAGCTCTGATCCTCAAAAACTACTCGCTGCCCCCGGCCCTGGAGGAATGATGAAAACCAAGCAAGGGGTGTCCCCTGAATTCCAGCCTCTGTGAGGCGATGGACCAAGATGTCGTGATCTACAACATCGAAAGCAGCTGTTAAATCTAGCAATATCAGCAGCGCTGAGCCACCTCGGTCCATTTGCCTCCGGATATCATCCGTAAGAGCCAGAAGAACCGATTCAGTCCCATGACCCGGCCTAAACCCAGATTGAAAAGGATCTAGGACCGCAGCTGCATCTAGAAATAGTTGTAATTGTTCCGCCACCACTTTCTCAATTATTTTGCCCAGGAATGGAAGGTTAGATACTGGGCGATAGTTGGACAGATCACCAGGATCCAGACCAGGTCTTTTTAGTAGGGGGCGGACTACAGCTTCCTTTAAAATATCTGGGAATACTCCTTGTTCCAAGGAGGAATTGATGATCTCGCGCAGGTGGCCACCCAATGTCTCACTACTGGCCTTAATCAGCCATGAAGGGCATGGGTCAAGTGGGCAGGTGGTAGATCTCACCTTTATAAGTGCCTTCTCTACTTCTGCCTGATCAAGTAGGTGGAAGCGGTCCCACACAGGACCTATCAGCGGTCTACGAGCCCCAAGCTCCGTTGCTGTATCGGCTGTAGGTGGAAGATCAAGGCGGAGCTTAGAGATTTTCTCCACGAAAAAAGTCGCAAAGGCCTCGCAGCCAATTCCTGACTTTGATGAGTTTTGATTACCCGGAAGGGTGGTTAATTGCCTAATTGTTTTAAATAACTGCGCCGGGCGTGACTTTGCGGAAGCGATCTCTGCAGAGAGATAATCTCTTTTTGCATTCTTAGTCGCCATCTCATAAGCTTTTTTTAGCCTACGATATGATATTCTTGATGTCATATCCTGATCTCGCCTCCAGATTCTCTCTAGGCGTCTCAAGCGCCGTTTAAAGGTTCGTAACTCCCTGGTAAACCAAGGAGAGAGCCTTTTGTGGGGCCTGAGGAGTCGTTTAGGGGCAATCTTATCAATGGCTGTAGAGAGTTTGGAATTCCAGCTCTCCACCAGCTCGTCAATAGAGCCATCAATAGGAACAGGATCCTGCAGGGCATTCTGAAAGTTAATCGGGTCCATGCAGCCCCGTGGACGGACCAATATTGGTCTAGAAGGTGACTTGGGGGGAGCAGCCAACTGAAAACGGGCTCTCAGAATAAGATGGTCAGACCATGGGACTGGTTCAAGATCGATTAAGGCCACATCAATGCCAGACCAGAAGACGAGATCTAAAGTATGGCCCGCAGAGTGTGTTGGACCGGTCCTAAGTAAAGAAAGGCCTAATGCTACCATTGTCGAAACCAACTCCGTAGCTCTAGAGGAGGCGGCATCGACCTGGATATTGAAGTCCCCCAGCACAATAAGGTTGGGAAACCTCAGTGCCCAGTCAGACACCAATTCCAGGAGCCGCGGAAGGCTGTCCGCCAGTGCATTTGGTTGCCGGTATACCAGCAGAACAGCCAATTGCTCCAAAGAACCTAGTACCAGGCCCACACATTCCATACCAGAAATCATTGGAACCGGTATAGTTCTAGGAGAATTTCAGCTGGTGTAACCTGCATTCAGTTTATATTTTCTGAAATTCCTTCTTCTAAATAACTATTAAAGATATAGGAACCCTGACCTGGATTTCATATAGCAACTCTAGTTTTAATATAAATGAGCGTTATATAACTCTCATTTCATAGGTGTGGTATTTTGTGATTAGATCTTGCTTTCCCATTGGCACATTTCTCACCGAGAAAGACCAGTCTTTTAAAAGCACCAGTCAATGAATTTGCACCTTTATTAGCCACGAAATGAAGATCTGGGATGGATTGGGTGTTCACATTTTAGAATACCTGATCCATCCTAAACTTACCTGGCACTTCATCAAGCACTGAGTAAGTGCAATTGCCTATACACTAGAGGCAATCACCTCACAGCAGCAAAAGAGATGCATACCGCCATTGCTGCAGTGACCAGGTGATGTGGGGTGCAACTGACCCATGCAGCCTTTGTCTGGAAGTGCAAAGGGTGTGTGCCAGGCTATACTAGCCCCATCCCAGATATAGCTAATAGTTGTGGAGCATGTTTTCATGCTCCATAGCTATCTGGGCCAGGAGATGGTCCCACATTATGGAAATACTTCTGGGATGGAAGCGTCTCCACATGGTGCATATGCACTGTGTGATAGCATACCTGGATTTTCCCTGTTTGCCTAGTCCTAGTGTGAAGAGATTCAGTGTTTGAAATGTTTGAAAAAATCACATCCCAATGAAATTATGAAATGCTGAGAGTAGAATGCTGGCAGTTGTTCAGGAACATCTGAGGACCACAGTTTGAGAATGAGTAAACCTGCCTTGCTAGACCAAGAAATAAGATACATTTAGCTGGTTCAGAAGATGAAAACCAAGCTTACCAAGCTTAAGATCTTCAGATATTCTGAACATAAGATCTTCAGATGGGATGGGAATGAAGCAGCAGTTAGATCCTTTATTAAACCACTCCCTATAATTTTGATCAGCTTATAAACACTTGAAGCTATTTCTAGTTCATAAGTGTTTATCTGAGGAGTAAAACCAGATCATGAAATCTTGCTCTTTGGGGATGTTGGTTGGAGAATCTTCGGGTCTTTCTGCATTGGCTTGCCGAAAAACAGAGGGCCTGCTGAAGCCAGGCACATGGTTGGCTTCAAAGCACTCCAGGCCCCGGCAGCCAGAATTGGCCCGGCTGCCTGCAGGTAAGGAGGGGATCGCATGTGCCCAACCCGGGGTGGGTAGTGGGAGTGTAGGGTGAAGCCCCCCGTGGCTCAAGAAGCCACAATTGCAGCTTCTGGGGCGAGGGGGAGCCCAGAGAACGGAGACCCCTGGTTCTCCATGGCTGGCTCAAGAGGCCAGTCATGGAGGCTGGTTGGAGGGCCCGTTTAGTTCCCCCATCCTTGTGTGGAAGCATCCTACATGGATGCAGATTCACCAGACAAGGACAGATTAAGTACCCATTAAGGCTACCTCCAATCAGGTCTTCCAGGAAACTGGTTTAAGGGCCTCGTAGCACACACTAGAAACACATCTTGTAGTCAATGCAGAAGCGGACTCCCCGAAGTGTCTCTAATGGGTGCTGCAGTGTGAATGGGAATTTCACAAGTGTTTTAAATGTGTGCTTAATGTGTACTTAATGGGTATTAAGTGGCCGGTGCGGAAAGGCCCTTCAGTGCATCCCGATATGTGTTTCTTGTGGAACTAACAGGGCTCACACATTGAAATTATTTTTGTAAGGTTGAAACAATCAAGGGACGAAGGGTTATGTGTTAAATATGTTTTAACAGTGCTTTGTATATTTTGTCTTTTTCTTATTCTGACCCGCCCTTGGACCTTTTCATGAAGGACAAGATAATTTCTTTTTTAAATGAAATCTTAAAAAATAATTACAAATTACAATTTTTTTTAAATTAAATTTTTGAGAATTTTAAAGAAATTATTTTTAAGATTACAATTTTTGGAGAAAGTTTGATGACTTTCAAAAGGTATCTATTACCAATCATCAGTTTGCAATATCTGAATTATACTTTTGAGGTTTTAAGCATCAATTTGAAAATAGATTAGCCCACCTAACCTTACTTGCACAAATGGTGAACATGTGTAAGGAGTTATTTTCACAATATATAGCCACTTTCTTGCTGCTGAAGAAGATCCTGTTCTACGAGCTTGGTCATCACAGCTCTGAGTTAATCTTGAAAGAACATGTCCCACCTTCACAGCAATTCCTTTAACAAGAAATAAGCTTCTGTAGCAACCCAGAGACACTGAGTTTAAAATGTGTAACCAGTCTTGAATGCCAAGATTGCAGTTCAGTGCCTGTCTACTCATGTAGGCATCCAACAAAAGGTAATGGAATTTACTTTTGTATAATTACTTAAATGTTAGCTGCAACTAAGGATGCCTGCAGATGTTTCTAAAACCCATTTTTTCCCAAGGATTGTGTTGCAAATGCCAGATGTAATTGTGCCATTCCTAATACAAATCCTTGGTTAGTCAGATGATAACCCCTAATACTGCTATTATGGGGGGCAACAACTGCTTGCATCCATGACACATCTTAAGTCACGCGTGTTCCCTGGGTGGTGCTAAAGAGCAGTCACTTCGAGGCTACCATCTATAATCTCGAAGGTGCGGCAACTAGACTGTCTTAAAGGATCTTCTGGTTCTATCACATTGTTTAAACTATGTGAATTTGTCATAAACTAAATAAATAAATTGCTGTTATGGGAAATCCAGTAATCAGGCTAGGCTTCCCATAACAGTGATGGTTACTTAAATGTCTGCCAGTTTGGGTTGCTGTTATTTTACTTGGGGCTACCTGGAAGCCAGTTAGAAATGCTCTTCAGGTATTCTTGTGGCCTTAGGTGGCTTTTGCATAGCACACATTATCCCATGCCATGCTGGGCTGATCTTGGCTTGGCTCGCTCAGTCCAGACCAAAATTGGAGTGGCAGCTGGTGGCACCAAACCAGCTTCAGAGGTTGGGGACAAATGTTCCCTGCCTCCAAAGTTGCTGGGTTACGGTTTTTGCTGGGTGCTCAGAAGCGGACCGTTTTCGGGAGCTTGGTGAATCATATCAGTTGCTCAGTGCTGTCTGTACCATCCAGCAATAAACTACTGCATTTTGCTCCACTATCTCTACGTTATACCTATAACGATTACCTCGAGACAGGGGCCAACGAACCACCGGGCCCTTGACCAGATCCTGACTTAAGCTGGCAGAGCTTTAAGCTTCCAATTCCCAAACATAGGGAGATAGAGCAAAGGTGTTGTGTCCTGGCCGGCGGCGCATGCAGGCAGACACACGCATGCGGTGCTGCTACACGGGAGTGTGGCATTCTTGAAGTCAGGGTACGGTCTGGGGTCAGGAGTCCAGATTTCAGCGAGGTGGGGGAGCAGTCCAGAGGTCAACACAGTTGGGATACAGTCCAAGGTCAGGAGTCCAGAATTCAGCACAGCGGGGGGTTCGGTCCAGAGGTCAGCAAAGTCACTTCTGGATGCCTGATGAAATTGCACTGGGGTTGGTATGGTGACCCATGGCCCACGCACTGTCTGCAAGCAGGCTTTGTGCCACATTCTTACCCTCTGAGAAGTACATGAAGGGAGAAACATGGCACAGAGCATGCAACATTGCCCCAATCAGAGCCAGCTCCTAAGTGGGTATTTTCTGTTCAAGTTTTTGTGCTTTTCCAGGGAGAGGCAAGCGGCACCCTCTAATTGGACCCAGAAGCCTGAATCCCGTATCTTAGAAGTTTATTTTATTAGAACTGTATTATCGTTCAAAATCCACCAGCATTCTGAAAGAGCTTGGCTTTTACATTAACTTTTGCTTTCTAACTGGTCTTTATCTTCAGGAAATAGGTAAATACTTATGAAAGCACGTCTCAAAGACTTGCATTAGTAGCACATGTGAAAAAAGAGTAAAATATACAGAGAAATTATGACCACAATTCCATGTGCCTGTCTCCTTCACTCACACCATGGCATACCAGGCCAAATAAGGCCTTACACTGGTTTCTTAAGTTGATGAGACTTAGGCCAATGTAAACATCTAGAGTTATCCGTAGGGTTGCCAACTGCAGCAGAAAGCAACCTTGGAAATTTCCCCAGTACACATGTGTGTGATGCATGTATACACATGCACATGTTCATGCCTGCATGTGTGCACATATGAATCAAGGGTGAGAAACAGACAAAAATATAGCTATTATGAGTAAGAAATTAAATATTCTAGTTATCTGTTAAAGGTTCTTTTTAAGGTGATTGTTGGTGTGAAATCAGATATTTCTATATATGAACATGAGCTCACATCTCAGGCCATATGTGTTAGTCATCCAATCCTTTCCAGATTTCATCCTGTAGGACTGCTTTCAGGCCATCCACAAGAATTAGACCAAAAACCTAGAGACTATAGGCCCATCTACACTGTCTTCAAAGTGATCCTAATGTTTTTATATCGGATAACTGCACACAAATTTTATTGTGCATTAAATCAGATTTAGCTGTGATGGAATCACAACAAAATGTGTGTTTGCATGTCAGATTTGCAGGATTTTCCAATTAATCTTTTTTTATTGCAGAATGCTTTTTCCAGCATTCTAAGCACATTGCTTCTTCCAAAAGGTTTTTTGTTTTCCAGCTGTGAACAGATTGGAGATTTACAGAAGCTGAACACGCACATTCCAATAGAGGGTCAATGGCATTGCCTCAGTTTTTCCCCTTGTGGGGGGAACAAATTATTTATGTGCTGCAGGTACTCTAGTCCTTCAAAGATTTCTAAGAAAGCAAGGAGCGTGTCCCTGTGCACAGAGCTTTGGCTGGATTAGTTTTGCATCCTGCTTAACAAAAAAAGAGCTAAGGTGGTGAATGAAGGAAATAGGTTCAGCCAGCCAGCCAGCAACCACTAGTTGTCATGGTCAGCCAGGAGGAGGACTCAGAGGATGAGGAGGACTCACTTCCTCAGGTACAGGAGGAACCTGAGGTGATGCCAGGACCCAGTTCTGACCCCCCAGCCCCACTGGAACCTGGGATTCAGCAGCCCAGCCTTACCACAGCAGAAGTGCAGGATGTGGGAGACATGGAACAGCAGAGCCAAGAGATCCCTAGCTTTAAGCAAATGAGAGCAGAGAAGGAAGGGTAAAGATGATCAAAAAGACTTGTCCAGAGACATGCGGATCACCTGCAGCTGTGAATTCAATTTGTAAAGATAAAACACTGGGCAGACGCCCAAGCCCTTTTGTCAGAAACTATTTGTTTACCTTAAGAGAAAGCTGCTGTATCTGACTCCTGGACTGCTTGGAAACCCTAGACCTTGGAACGTACCTGTTGACCATCCTTCTGGCTGTCCTGACCTCAGCCTGGACTGTTTGTATGACTCTCGTTAACCCTGGACTTGGACTGTTTCTGGATTTCTTCTTTTCGGATGTTGTTTGGGCTGTACCTTTGCTGAGCAACCTCTTGTCAGCTGTGTGCTTGTGAGTGTGCTGGCAGCTTTCCCGGACACTAGTGTGGTGGAGTCCATAGAAATTATCTGGATTGAAGAAGTCCTTTAATTCTGCCTTATTGTTGTTGTTGTTGTTGTTCTAAGTACAGGAGCACACTTCTTCATTCATTTAAAGCTTGTTGGTTTCCAGTTTTGTTGAGGAATGCCCTTCAGTATTCATTTTAGTGAGCTGAATGGGAATTTGAGCACTGAAATCCAAAATCCTTGTCCAGGCACTCTTTTTTTAACATTTAATTCAGATTGATTAATCTGGCTTAAATTCCAGGCAGATCAAAAGGATTTTATTGTTCCTTCTTGCTGTCATATTTATATAAATAAGATGTGTTTAAGGTAGCTACATTTTTAGCACAGGAAATGAATATTAAGACTAAGGAAGCTGGCTATATTCAATTACTCATGGGTCTGAATGCAGAGACAGGATTTGCAACAGCTAAATAAGCTTCCTGCTGAGTTGGAGAACATCAAACTTGGGAATAAAAGTTTCCCGGCCTCAGTGGCCAGTGTGCAGATGCTATGCTGTTTCTGCAGCAGCAGCAGCACTTGATAGCACAGTGATTAGAGATCACTGAAGCAGCACCTCCAATTACTGTGCTGCCTCTTTCAGCGTGCAGAGAGTGTAGTTTGTTTGAAATAGGTTTGGAAAGCCAGTTTAAGGCAAGTGGATTATTTTGGTCTATCATCAGGCTTTCCAAAACTGACTTGAGGTATGGCATTATTGCTTAATTTCACCTTGGAGCATTTAAGCACATATGCAAGAACTCAGTTCTGCTCTCAGTGCCACATCTTACCTTTCTTTCTCTTGGCAGGGCTTTTCTGTACATACTAAGAGGACCCTGTTGATCAAGAGCCTCAAAATGTGGCCCTCCAGATATCCCTGGACCGAAACTCCCAGCATTCCGCTTTCACCATTCTGTATCAGTTCCACTGTTGAATAGCAAGAGATGCAGTGCAAGAGGACCACATTTTGAGTTCCCTGCTACAGATATTCATATATGGCTTGTGTTTTTAAAATACTCTAATTTTTTCTGAGTTATTACTGTACCTTTTTAAAAAATTTAAAAGATGCATGCCCAATTTTCCTCTGCTATATTCCCAGCACCATGAAATGTTAAACACTTGGAAGGGGGCATATAGAGCAAAGCACTTGGCATCTTGGATTCCTTTTGATGCATCAAACCAATTTTCTTAATTTATTAGACTATCTGAAGGCTTTGATTACTGTGCTATATGCCAAGCCAGTTTAATCAGTTAAAAATAATATCCTAATCTTTATCCCCGTTCTCTTTTGAATCTGCACAGTTTTTGGCTGTATCTGCACACAGTTTTTTTAAAAAGCAGCTTAGAGGTGATAGTATGCAGGTGTTAATGTTCCTGTCCTGCCTGCAGTCTACATTAAAGTCATAAGAACATAAGAAGAGCCCTGCTGGATCAAGCCACATCCCTTCTAGTCTAACATCCTGTCTCAAGCAGTGGCCCACTGATTGCTTCTGGGTATTCTCAAGCAGAGGATAAAGGCAAAAGCTTCACTTACTTGACTCTCTGCAAATGGCTTTTAGAGACATCCTGCCTCTCTCTCCAAGCTAAGCACCTAGGCCAGGGTTTCCCAAACTGTGGGTCGGGACCCACCTCTAGGAAATTTAACCGTATTTGAAATAACTTTTTTGATGTAATTATTTAATTAAATAATTAATCAAAACTTTAAAGTATTAAAACTTTGTTTGTTATTTGAAAAGTCCCTTATTCATATTGGTAATGGTTAAATTTCCTAGAGGTGGGTCCCGAGTTGGTAAACTTATATTAGATGGGTCGTAGCCCAGACAACTTTGGGAACCACTGACCTAGGCATCCATTCTAGTAGCCATTACACCTGTCCTTGATGAACTTATCTAATCCTTTGTTAAAGCTATTCAGAGATTGCTTTTTGGAAGCACATTTTCTGGTCCTTAATCTGGATTAAAGCACTAGCATGTGAAAGCTACTACCTCTAAGCTGCTTTTGAGCCACTTGCTCTTACACAGTTGTGTGGATGTTGCCGTCTTGACTTCCCCCTAAACCTTGAGCAGGGGAAGTTTCAAAGACCAGTCTGTGAAAGTGACAGTGAGTGGGACCTCTTGAAAGCACTTTCCTGATAATGTGAAACTGACGGCGTGTTCCCATTATAAGCTTATTTCGAGTTCAAAACTGTTTCAATCCTCGCAGTTCCCACGTCAGGTTGGCTTAACATGCTTTCCACATGTTAAATCGCCCCAAAGCGTTGTAAATGTTAATTCTCATTTCAACAGGTCTCGCTCCAGTTCGTGCACTTGAAACGTTTTACATTTTTTACTGTGGGAACCATTCTGTGTTAAGGGATGAGAGTTTCCCGCCCCCAATAGCTTGCTTCCAAAGATAGTGATTTTGCTGTAAAAATCCACCCCTTAAAGCAGCTGCTACACTGTAGCAATCCAACCACTTCACACATGATAACGATGTTGCAGTTTTGTAAGTTCTGACCTTTAAAAAGGGGGAAAGAAAGGAAAGCAGCTGCAGGTTCTAGGAGATGTGTGAATGTTTTAAAGGCTGTGACGGTGATGGGCGAAGGGGGCTTGAGTTGCCGCTGCTGCTACGTGCCCTGGGCAATGGGGAGAGGAGGGGAAAGAATTGCTGGCTGCCCACTGCCGTTTTTCCTCCATCCAGGCAAGCGGCAGCCACCCAGCTAGGCTCCGTGAAGGGGTCCCTTATGGGTGGCACGTTCACAGCAGGAGGAAGAGCAGGGCAGCCCTGAAAAGCGGCTTGTAAAATGTAGCCACTTGAGTCCCCCCTTGCGTCACGTACGTCCTCAGAATCCAGATCAAATGTGATTCTGGCTGAAAGTAATGGGATCAGGAAATTCGTGTTTGCATCAGGTTCTGTGATTTAGGTTTAGGGAAACTGAATTAAGCTTATAATGGGAACGCGGCCTGACAGTAGTAAGCAGAGGCCTATTCGCACGAGAGGGGTTGGAACACATGGAGGACACATGAGGACGGTGCATTCGCTCCTGTGGGCTGGCAGTTCTGTTCGGAACTGCCTCAGCCCATCCCAGAGCGCCCTCCACGCGTTCCGGTTTCAGAGCACAAAGAAGTGCTCTGAAACCGTTCTGCCGCATTTGGCGCATCCTGACGCACTCCCAGCAGTACAGGAGGGAAAGCGTTTGCACGCTCTCCCTCCGTGGCAGCTGGGCCACTCCCCTGGGCTGCCTCAATTGGCTCCCTTCAAGACAGGGGTGGGCAGCCCAGGCACCTCCCTTCTCTGCCTTCCTGCTTGCTCCTGGGGCCCAGATCGGGCTCCTAGGACCAGGGGAACCCACACCCCACATTAGGGGCATGCACACATGAATGGGGCTTACCTGTTTGGCACTGGACAGTAACTAAGGTTTTGCACCTGTGCACTGCACGTTCCCTGATTGGTCAGGGACCCACCTGGCTTCAACTGGCCATCTGTGCAGGCACGGGTCCCTGACCTGTCAGGGAACACTTGGCACACAGGCGCAAAACACGCCTGGCCTCCTCGCTTTAGTTACTGCCCAGCGCTGGTCAGGTAAGCGCCGTTCACCTGCGTGCACCCCTGGGGTGGGGTGGGGTGGGCGTGGGTCCCCCTAGCCCTAGGAGCCCGATCTGGACCCCAGGAGTGAGCGGAAACACAGGAAAGGCATCCAACTGGCCACCTGCCCTGGGTCTTGCCTTACCCAATGGCAGGAGGCCAGGAGAGGAGCGTCCCGTCCACATCCCATCCTTTCCAGGCTAGGACAGGCGGGAACTCTGTCTCCGTTTGCACGGAGAGAGGCAAGAAACACATGTAGACGCGTTCCTGCCTCCCTCTGTGTGAATGAATAAAGCGTTCCTGCGTGTCTTAGCCTTCTTCGCTACAGCCGTTCCAGTTGTAATGCAAAGAGACCTCAGTTTCAGACAGCAGTCTCCATGTTACAAATAATGCTGCAGCCATAGTGCCGCTGTCCTCTTAATGTGAAATGGGGAGGTACTGCAGTTGTAGTGTTTTGTCGCTTCCTGTACAAATCCTGCCCCTCTACAATTACCTTTACTATATATCAGGAGCCCTCATGGTCCCCTTCAGGGCCTCATCAGTCCACACATTAGGGTGAATCAGAGAGGCCCTGCCCACTGCTGACATGTTTCACCAAGGACTACTGGCGTAGCAGCTTAGGCAGAAACCAATCAGGGAGGCATGCAGAAGGAAGGCACACCCTCATTTTCCAGACTACCAGGGGACCCATTTTGGTGATGAACTGAAGTATGCTGTCGAAACGGGTTCCCTGCAGGCTCTGAGGCTAACCATTTGAAGAGCTTGGAGGCCGGTTCCAAAGCTAATATGATCTTTGGGGACAGAGTGGGGCTGGGTTGGGCCAGTGCTCTTATGCAAATAGTGGCGTGATCTGGGACCATGTCATGCAGTGATCTGGGCCACTCACTGATCCCACCCACTAGATCACACCATTGTATAGCCAGTACAGAAAGTCCCCTGTGCTGGGGAGTGTGTATTAGGTTTTGTTTGGTTCTATTGATTTTAATGGATGTGTGACCTGCCGTGAGACCTTTGGAACAAATTCTTTTTTAAAAGCGCATCATCATGCATTTCCAACATTCTTATGCCCATTGTTGCTTGCCCAGCAATCTCCATTTCATTGCACAAGTACAGACATTATTCTGTGAAGATCTCCAGTTACTTTTGCCTTGGCAGAGGTTTTGGGATAGTCCTGTGAAGAACTCTTGACTTGGAAGATGACAATAGGGAGCCAATGCAGACAGTGGAACATTAGTATAATGGCTGTAATGAACACAGATTACATGTTTTCCTGGAATTATACTATTATTACAGAACTGAAGTACAGTCCATACCACTGTGTCCCCATTGGTGCCACTGGTCATAATCTTCCAGTGACTCAGTCTGTGTGAAATTGTTCTGTGTCTATTTTACGGGACGCTTTTTGTCTCCAGACATCTGCTACACAAGCAGATTGTGTTTAATACTCATGGGTTGCCAGATTAATGAAAATCTCTGAGAGATTCCTCACTCCAAGACAATCTCATGTAACCATCTCAGCATTGTAATGGTTCTGCCCTCCAAGGTAATCAATTTCTGGTAGCTGGAGCAGCTTTTTGGAATGCAAATTGCCCTTATAAAGTCTAAGCTGCTCAGTATTGAAGTACTTTATCACTTCACTAATTGCACCATTTTTTTTAAAGAGGGAGATCTGCCACCAAGTGTTGCAGTGCAAAATGTCTGCGTTCAGGGTTTCAATCAGCTTCTACAACATTTTCTGGGATATTCCATTTCTTTCTCCTCTTCATTTTTCATTCCAGGAGACATCCAATATTCTCTGACTATAGAACATGTATCATTATTGGGCTAGTTTGGATCGTGTCTGCCTGTATAATTTCAAAGTTAGTGGCCCTTTCTGCACTGGCCCTTATTCTGAATTATATCACAGAATAGGGACCTCTCATCTGAATGCTAATACAGACTACTGCAGGCCCTGGGTGTGACTTAACATAGGGTGTTTTTCCTCTGCAGCCCTTAGATCTGGATCTAAGAAGATCCAGATCTAAGGAATGGGTATATTTCTTACTCCGGATCTAGTAGATCTGGATTAAGGGAAGCACCCAATGTGTTTCCACAGGTGTAGCACCCATTAGGAATGGGTGCTAACACCCCTGCTGTGGAAACAGCTTTGCACCCATCTGGGGAATCCGGATCGACCCACAAGGGGTCGGTCCATTACCCCAGGTGTTTTGGGGGGCAGGGGGGTTCAGTCTTCCAAGCAACTTCAAAGTGATTTCGAAGTGACTTCGAAGTCAGCTTCGAAGTCACTTTGAAGCATGAGCTCAACTTTTGAAGTTGAGCTCATGCTTTGAAGTGACTTTGAAGCTGACTTTGAAGTCACTTCGAAGTGAATGTGAAGTCAACTTTGAAGTGACCTTGAAGTGACTTCGAAGCCAATGTTGGGGGGGGGTGTCCCAAAGGTGCATCCCCTCCCCCTAGCCTCCTTTGGATCCCATTGCCTGTTTAATCCAGATTTTCTGGGAGAAGACCCCATTGTAGACCCCTTTAATGGGATCTACAGAAAATCCGGATTAAAGGCCAAAATGTTCCCATTAGATCCGGATTTCCCCAATGGCAGTGGAAACAATTGGGTCCCAAATGGGTGCTGTAGTGGAAATGGGGTCATCCAGCACACACCCAAATGGGTCCTAAATGGGTGCAAAACTGGGTACTTTTGACAGTGGAAAAACACCCATAATCTCCATCAGCATAAGGCTCAGCAGAGAAAGGGCCAGTGATTGTGTATGTATACATGTGAATGTGTATGCATAAGTGAGTTCTTGGTATACTTCTCTCAAACCTACTGGTACTTCTGTCCTCTGCATAGAAGGGGGCATTTCTGCTACCTAGGAATTATATAGGAACAAGTATATGTAGTGTAGCGACTAAAGTGCTCGGTTAAAATCTGAAAATCCAAGGTTCAAACACTCCGGCCTTAGTCACGCCTGTACTTTAAATCTCCTTCAGTCCATTTTCAGGTCAGATTGCTCACACCTTTTCAGTTCTATTCAGATAGAAATAAAATGGATAGAAATGAAAAGGTGTGAGCAGTCAGACCTGAAGATGGACAGAAAAAGGTTTAAAGTGAAGGAGTGGACACGGCCTCAGGCATCTTACTGCCTATCACCTTGATCTTTGCAAAAGAAAAAAGAGATCTATGCAAAATACAGGGGTAGCTAAGCTTAAAGGTGCATCCAGACAGGAGAAGAATGGCACCATTACAGCGCTGCTATGGTGGGTTACCTCATGTATCATAGGCAACCCCAACATCGTCCTGCTTTTCCATCCCTAAAAAGTGCTAAAATCTTACACTGGTAGCAGGTTTTCAAGCAATAATACTTTTTAGTGATGGAATTCACTTTCTGGACAGAGCAGCAACCAGAGCTTAATCCAGCACACGAGTGGGAAGGCTGAAAGAGCTGCCTGTGTGCGTGTGGAGGTGGTCATTTATCCATTTGGGAATTTGAAGGCAGCCAAATTACCCAGATTGCACATGACCAAAGACCTGCAAAGACAATGCTGGGCCAGTGCTGTGAGGATAGAAAACAATAGCAGTGCAGCAGTGCCCCACATTATTGCTTTCTAGTTTGTATTGGCAGCCTTTCTTCAGGAGGCTGATATGGCTCTCCTAGCAAGTTCACCCGGTGCCATTGTCATGGGTTTCCACATGTCCAAGAGCAGGTTTGGAACTCAAAGGGTCATTAAACTGTAGATTTAGGTCAATAAAAGATGTAGAAGGGGAAACACTCATCTATATTCCTTATCAACATCTTTATTGATAAAAGAACTGGAGACATAAAATCAATACATCATACAATGTGAGAATTAACGTCAACAGAGCAACTCAACCCATTAAATCAAAATGTAATAACAAGAACTATCAATGTTCTGAAGGGAAGAAAAGATGCAGTGGTATCTTGCTTTATTTCTAGTAAAATTGACTAGGAAACACGTGGCTTACCGGGAGTGGAGAAAGACAGCAATTATCCCCTGCCAACAATACAGTAATTTCATTTGCCTTTCACAATGTCGGGCATGTAAGTAAAGGGAGGAAAGAAGGTGGGGTTATGCAGTAGTATCTACAGCTCCTAGCATTTAGTGATAATCTTATATAAGGAGAACCATGGAAAGGATGAAAGAAAGAAGAGGACTTTTGAAAATTAGGAGTGAAAAAATGCAGCTGAATCTTGAATGAAAAAGGATTTTTTCTCTTTATATATTGCACATGTTTCAACTGTGGAATTTCTGCCATGGAATGGGATGTCGGCTACCGACTTAGAAGGCTTCAAAAAGAAGATTGAGCAGTTCATAGTGCACAAAGCTGTCAGTGGCTAGTGGCCCTGATGGCTGTGTAAATTCCTTTGACACTGGAGACAGTATAATTCAAAAGGTCATCTGCTGGGAGACTGGACAATAAAGGTGAATCCTTAAACCTTTTTGCACCCTCACTGCCCAGGGACACTGTCCCAGAGAAGGGAAGATCAGGGATGGAGCAGGTGCTTGCATCCCTGTCCCAAAGTTACCCAGCACTTCATTACATGCCAGGTTAGTGCATATGCTTCTGTACTGGCATTGATTGCCTTGCTACAACAATGACCATGTGCACTGGTTGCTGGATTCCTGGAGTGTGCCCCGAAGTGAGCTATGATGCTGAGCACCCAAACAACAGTCCTTTACAAGAAAGGGTTATTCATGGGTATTGGGGCATGGGTAAGCAGTCAGGAGGCCAAGGTTACAGTAAATACTCCAGAAAATCCATATGAAAAGCATATATGTGCACAAGCTGAAAATGCAAAGCTATATGGCACCATTACAGAAACTATGGGCTTTTTTGTTTACTAATTAATCTACATTAATTAATTAACTAATTAATCTACATTAAGTAAACAAGCAAAGGTAACATGTAGAGTTGACCATTAAGTTACCCCTTTCCCTATATCTGCTGGCTCTAAGTTAATCAACTTAGTTAATCAATGCAGTTTGCATTGTCAATAACAAAGATCTCTTTTAAGATTCAGAGGTGTAATATTAAAGGTTAGCATTACACAAAGGTTTCATTTTAATTAGCATCTTTTATTTGGTTTTCCTGGACTAAATGAAGCAGACAGTTAATGATTGACCTGGTGTAATACTAGAAGCATGTCGACAAGTAGATTTATAAAAAGGCTGTACTTTGAGCCCAAAAAGATAAGCAGGAGAGAGAACTTCTCCAACTTACTGTTGGAGAAGACTTTTGTTGCTTCTGCTTTTCTGACTACCGTCTTCCTTTCTGGAGTTTTCAGAATAGGTAAATAGGAATCTTTGGGGATTTCTCAGCAGAAAAGTAGGGTGACTTCTTAGAAACCTCTAGTTACTTTGTGCAAGATTTCAAAATCTGAGATGATTTCACACTTCCCTTTCCGTGGCTCCGTGGGCAGGAAAGGTGTGTGATAAACTAACCTTGACTAGTGCTCACACTTGTGAGTTCTAGTCGATAACAGCCCACCCCATGCCCAATCTTACACTCACCTGTGTTCGATTGCTGGGCTGCTCCTCTTCTGAGTGCTGCCATTTTGAGTACGGTGCCCTCCATGACTGTGTGTGCATCAGCACTGTCGCTATGATGATGTTGATGCTCTGCGTGGTCACAGTCACATCAGTAGGTCATCGGAGCTGCCAGTGCTGGACCACCATTATTTCCAGAAAATAAATTACTTGCACCTGCTATTCAGCAGAATCAAGTCTTTTAGCAAGACCAAATGAGGTATGATCCCATGAACAGTTTTACTATGGACTGGGACTAATATTCCACTTAACATTCCCTAAAGGCTCAGCTGCCATATCATATTATCTAACATCTGCTGATCATCTAGGTGGTGGTGGGATCTGGGAATTTTGGTTGCACTAAATAATTCAGTGGAATTGGAATGCTGGCCAATGGTAATAATATGATTATTTGATTTTTCTCTTATCTGACTTTTAGCAAACTTGAAGCCAACAAGAATATGAGCAACCAAGATCATATTGCTTTTTTGTTTTTTGTTTTTTTAAATCTTAAGGCATACTTGAATCAGAAAAAAATGAGAATAACAGAGCAACACATATTTTTATTTGTTGAAGACAAGAAATGAGAAATTTAATGATTACTATCAGACATACTGTATTACTTTTCATAATAATTATTATTGGGGAAGAGAGTCCTTTAGAATTAAAAGAAAATTAAGAAATGTTTTCCATCCAGAGTTTGCTGTAAGAGGCGATAACAGAAGGAAAAGAAACTTTGGACTTCAACCCCCCACCCCCCAATCCTTAGCTATAGAATAGGAAAGAGACCAAAAAAGGAGCCTTTTCAAAATGAACTTTGAAAAGTAATAACATTCTAGGCCACTAGGTTTGGCAAGATGTCGAGCCTAAAGAAATGATGAACTCTTCTGACTTTTGTTGTTTATCATGATTTTTCAAATTTCTGCTTCTTGCTGTGTCATCTGTCTCATGAAACGGGAAAATGATTGTAAATTTGTCAGGAATATGTGCTCACAGCCTGTGCGTTATACCCACGGTTGCTAAAAGGAATGATAATCTACTCGTTGGCACATGTCTTCAGCAACCGTCATAGCTGGAATGAAAGAGATTCTTTCATTTCCTGTGTCTCTGTGATAAGAAACAGAAACATTCTGAATACTACCAGGCAGGCACGCCTTCCTTCTCACTCAAGACTGCTGAAGTTCACTTGTAAGCAAATTGCAGTGCAATTTATGCAGTCAAACATTCCATGGAGTTCAGTGGAGCTTCCTTCTAGGTAATTTTGTATAGATATTTGTTTCCAAATATATTGCATACATGTGGAATTGCAGTCCTAAACAGGATCAATGAAACAAATATCTATGCATGAATGGTAATGATTGAATTGATTGAATTTGCACAATAAAATACATTTGACTCCAACTAAATTAAAAATATGTAACAATATATAGACCAAAGCTTTACATTAAAAGTATGCAAAAATAGAAATAGAAGAATCACATGTCTTAATGGGCTTATCCCCATTAGTGCCTGTCTAGAGCTGTGGTCACACTTTAAAATGATAGTCACCGTGGTCCCACCTTCACCTTAAACCTTTTTCAGTCCATCTTCAGGTCTGACTGCTCACACCTTTTTATTTTTATCTGTTTTGTTTGTGGACTTTCCGTTCTGTTTTTGGCCTGGAATAGCCTGGTCACACCTACTATGCCACCCACCCATGCAGCTGCCATCCTCTCCCATCTGGAGACTTTTTGTATTCCCTTCCCCTGGTCAAGGATAAGCTTCAGTGTGGCAGCAGTGGCAGTTGGGTGACAGTGGCAGGAGTGGCAGCGGGCAACTGCCAGTGGTGGTGGTGAAGGACCAACACGCCCCTGATTGCCACACTGTCTAATATGGTGATAGAAAATGCATATTCCTCCAAGCTATTATTGCTTTCTATCCTGACAGCCCCAGCCCCAGTGCTATCTTCGCAGATTTTGGTCACATACAATGCAGATAATTTGGCTGCCATCAAATTCCCAGAAGTGACCACCTCCATGCACGCAGGGTCAGCTGCTTCAGCCTCCACCCATGTGTGAGCTCCATCCAGAAAGGTAAGTCCGTCGCTACAAAGCGCTATCACTGGAAAACCTGCTTTCAGTGCTGGGCTTTCCACAATAGGGTTTAGCATTTTTTGGGCATGAAAAAGCTGGATTACGGTAGGGTTTCCTATGATATGTGAGGCGACCCTACCAGAGTAGCATCGTAATGACATTATTTTTGTTCCGTATGGATGCACTCACAGGGGAAAATTGTGAACCCTGGGTGTTCAGATTCAAACTCCTGATGGAGTGCTCAGCACACACTGAGCAGATGCTGGAAGCCATATTTCTGAAACCTCAAAGTAGAAGTCAGATTATGGTTTGGCAGACTATGCATCTCAGCCTGGCCTTTGTTTTCATTTTCAGCCAATGAAAAGATTCAACAGCGCACTCCCCTCTGCCTCTTTCCCTTTTTTTCAAGAGTCAACGCATTTTTGCACCCTCACTCCCCCAGGACAGCATCCCAAGGTGAAGATGACGGATAGATCTGGTGTCTGCACTTTGGGATACTGAATCTATCCTAAACCTTGCCAGCACTTCCCTAGGCACTGGTGAGGTGTGATGGCCTCCATTACAGAGGCGATCACGGAGCTGTGGCAACGGCATCAACACAGCTGCGTAATGCTGTTGTCATGATGGCCAGATGACCTACCTACACCGCCCAGTCACACGCTCCATATGCACCTCTTTCACCTGGAAGAGGTGTAAATGGAGCATGCACAGCTTTCCCAGCTCTGCCACTCGTACAATACTGTACTGCTGTACATGTGTGTGTGTGTGGGGGGGGATTCCTGTGGATGGAGAGCCACTTCTGGTAAAGAAATGGTTCTGCATAATATGGATGCAAAGCCTGGGAGTGTCCCTGGGGTTCCCCTGCAGGCAAGTGCAAATTTGCCCTCGGTGAGCTGCAATGACAAAAAGTCCCCTGCTGACCTCTTTCTTATGAGAAAGGAAAATTTCCCCCTCTGAAAACAAAGAATTTGTGGATTTTTCCCACTTTCTGTACATAATAGATCCATTGGGAGCTTTTGCAAATGTGTCACGTGGAAGACATAAAAGTCCTATTGGCAATAAAGCGAAGTGAGTGTGACTGTGAGAAGACAGGTTGTATACAGGGAAAGAGGTCTTCTGCAACATGGCTACTTATGGAACTTCAATTTTGGAAAGGAGACTCTTTTTCCAGTTCTCACATCTGCTAAACTTCGGGTAGAAGCTGAAGCAACAAAGCCACACCTCATCAGCCCCAAGTCCTTTGAGTATAGGGCAGAACGCACATACACATATATTTGGAGAGGGTGGAACGAAGACGACTATTATTACAGAGTACCTTGTCCAAATGTGAACAGCTGGGAGCAATGTGAATTAATCTTTTTTGTTCCGAGTGAAAGATTTGCGGATCTGCAGTGTTCCTTAGTGCTCATGGGAGTTGTAGTCCAGATAATGGGAGAATCACAATTTGGCTACCCTTGTGGCTATGTGAAATTGTTTGCTGAATGCATTATAAAAATATTTAAGCATACAGTTTAGTTTTTTTTTTCAAAGGGAGGGGGGATGGTTTTGTTTCCTGCTTGAAACAAAATTATCACAAGTTCAACCTTGGTCTTTTTTTGGTTCTTCCCAACAGATAGAACCCCCAAGGTTACAGAACTCTTATTTTATTTATTTTATTTTTATGCTACCCTACGAAGAAGATTGGAATGATTGCACAGGAGAATAATCTGTTGAGTTTAATTAACAGGCCTAAGGCCACCAGATCTTCAGTCTTATATTGGATTGTGTGGTCCTTCCGGTCAGCACTGGTTTACCACCCTAGTAGAAACCAGCTGGGCTAAACTGAGTTAAACCAAAGTGCTTTGTTATCCATGCCTATTTGAAAAGAAGAAAAGCAAATACGTTCATGTCAAATTTATACCCCCTCTTTTTTTGAGAAGGATACTTGATCTCCTTTATCTCAATGGAAGGATTACTCAGTGACACACTGTCTTTTCCCAGGCAAGTCAAACAAGGCACCAGGTCATCTACAAGTGAACAGGAACTACATACAGTATGTGTAGAATATTCTACACATAGCCTTGCTTGCTGTTTGTTGATATAATGGTTTGAGCTTAAGAGAATGCAGTCTGAGCACATATTTTGCTGGTGTCAATCACGTCTCTACCAGTTAAGAGGCCTTCTGACAGTAACTATTATTTCAGATGCATTTTGGGAACTGAAATAATAAATTTGGTATTTATAGCCAAAAGCAAAATGAGGCTTCTTTAAAAAGAAAAAAACTCTCATTTAGCTTTATGGTTAGGTTTGACACCCAAAGCATTATCCCATGCTATCTAACATCTATATGAAGCAGTTGGGAGAAGTCATCAGGAGATTTGGAGTGAGGTGTCATCAATATGCAGATGATACCCAGCTCTTTCTCTCTGTGCCATCTGAATCAGGAGAGGTGGTTGAAGTGCTTGACAGGTGTCTGGAGGCAGTAATGGGCTGGATTGGGCCCAATAAATTGAAGCTGAATCCAGACAAGATGTAGGTGCTGTGTGTCACAGAGTCTCAGATTCGTGTAGTTGGGAGATACCCTGTCCTTGATGAGGTTGCAATGCCCTGGAAGGGACAGGTGCATAATTTGGGGGTACTCCTGGACTCCGCGCTAATGCATGAAGCTCAAGTGGAGGTTGTGGCCAGGAGCGCCTATTCCCAACTACGGCTGGTGCATCAACTGAAGCCTTTTCTAGATAGAGATGACTTGGTCACAGTTATCCATGCTCTGGTAACATCTAGATTGGACTATTGTAATGCACTCTACATGGGGCTGCCCTTGAAGATGGTCTGGAAGTTGCAGCTAGTGTAAAATGCAGCTGCTAGAGTGCTGACCGGAACAGCTAGCTGGATGCACATCACGCCAGTTTTAAAAGAATTGCATTGCCTGCCAATTCACTAGTGAGCACAATTCAAGGTGTTAACGCTGACTTATAAAGCCCTAAATGACTTGGGCAACAAATATCTAAAGGAATGCTTTCTCTCATACTGACCTGCCCGTGCCTTAAGATCTAGCAGTGAGGCCCTCCTGGTTGTCCCACCATCTTCAGTAATGAGGCTCGTGGGCACCTGGGAGAGGGCTTTTTCAGTGATGGCCCCCAGAGTATGGAATAGTCTCCCCCTCAAGGTGCGTCATACCCCTTCCTTACATATATTTAGGAACGCAGTATTCTCTCCCTCCTCCCCCAGTTACAGTCACTATTAATGCAATATGGAGTGTACTGTTTTAAATTTGTTGAATTTTTAAAGTGTTTTTAATGTGCATGTTGTTTTTAATCTGTATTTTGTTTTAAAGTGTATCTTGTTTTTAATCTGTTGTTTAATCTGTTGTTACCCGCCCAGAGACCTTTGGGTATGGGGCAAGATAGAAATGTAAATAAATAAATACATAAATAAGCTTTTGTCCTTAATCTACCCCCTTCTCTGTCTCACCAGAACTTGCTAATAAGCTGCCTTACCATGTGTGAATGCATTAAGAATTCAGAGACATGCATGTCATCTGCCATATTAGCTTCCAAAAATATACTAGTGCTCTTATCTCTGTAACTAACAGCAGACACTTTCCTGCACAACAATGCAGTTATGGGAGAATTAGTGCTGCTTTCATCTGGAAATATTTGCTTACATTTTATTTGCATTTATTTATTTATTTCACTTATATCCTATGGGGCTTCAAATAATAAATGTGGTTCCACCACTCCCACACTTTCACAATAAAACTGTGAAGTAAGAATGAATATTTGAATGTGGAATGGATTGACTGGAAAGCATGATTTAAAAGAAATGTAAAGGTCTAGGTTGGTATCTTAAACCCGATCGGTGGAACTTAAGCTTCAAAAAAATATAAACCATGTGGCCCTGGTCACATCTTCATGTTAAACCAGCTTCAGTCCATCTTCTAATCACAATGTTCAAAGCTTTTCATTTCTATTCATTTTATCTTCCAGGGTGGAAATGAAGGGTGGAAAGTCCACAAATAAATGGATAGAAATGAAAAGGTGTGAGCAGTCAGCTCTGAAGACTGATTGAAGAAGGTTTAAAGCCATAAGTACAAGACATTATTAGTAGTAACTTTCAAATTGTCTTTGAGCAAAATAATTGATGGAAATAGTAAAATATGTAAGCTTATTTAAACAAAATGAGACTTATTTTTGGGTAGACTTGTACAAGGATGAAAACCCTGTATTTCAGAGGTGCTGGGCACATATAGAATTATGTTATAAATAGCAAAAATATTGTGAATTCATTGTCCCCTAGTATGTCGTTTAATAGAAGATAGAATACTGTTGAACTACAGCTGCAATTATCTCTGACCATTGCTATCCTGGGCCTTTTTTGCACTATGCGGGCTGTTCCAGGCCATGTAGCATGGGCTAGTGAATGTGGGCCAGGCTGCGTCAGGCTAGCATTAACCAGTCCACCATGCCCAGCCCCAATTCAAAGGCTGATTCAGCCTTCAAAACCAGCACCTAGCCTTCAAAAACTGGGAGCAAAAGTTCCCTGCCGTTGGTGTTTATGGCTGGGGCCTTTTTGGTGGCATGCCAACTGCTCACTTGACAGTAAGTGTGAACTGCACTTCTGGAAGCTACAAATCTGGTAATTGACCTTTCAAGGAAAGATAATAGCCCAGGGGCCTTTCTGCACTTAAACCACTGGTCACCTCACTGTGTGCTCCGAGATGGAGCATTTGCACATTAAGGAGCTGTTTCTTCTGTGCAACAACACACTGCAAGGTGGCTATGTGTGGTGCACAATTGCATTTACCTGCACTGGAGCCAGTAAGGCTCTGGGCAGACCCGTTATCATTGTGATGGCAACGTGTGTTCTCTGTTCACCAGTAGCCCTGGTGACAGCATATGTCCATGCTCGCTGATGTCGGCATGAGGGCTGCAAGATGGTGGTGCCCAGACACCCATCCACACCTCCAGTAAGTGTCCAGATGCATGGGGGGAGGACTTGCATGAACTGAGCATTCAGTAGTGAAAATGCTTAGTCCATGCTTAGGCAAGTTTGCCCTTTGCTTCCCACAGATGGGAGGCAAAGTGTGAACTTCCCCCAGGTAAAAAACATCATGGCATGCAGATCAGAGTTCCTTTTTTGGGCTAATGTGATCCTTAGCCAAAGAGGCCAATGGCTGACAATCAGGAGAGCTGTCATCTCAAAAAGAAACTTTCTCAAACTCTGAGGCAGATGCTATTGCTATGAATCAGCCCAACTAGTCCACACATGTACGTACATGACTTGATTTCTCATCATTCAGATCTGTGAACTGATTTCACACACACACACAAAAAAAAACCCTGATACTTGGCTAGCTTGGTCTGCTGATTTGGTCTGTGATGCTGGACCTGTGCCAGGTTTACTCAAGATATTCAATCATTATGAGTTTTTAATTTATATTATATATGCATATGTGACGCATTACTTAAACCTTAGGAATGAAAACAGAGAGGAAATGGCACCTGAGAAAACATTGTTCTTATTCGTCTTGACTCCAAGGCACAGATGTTGCACATGGGCCGATCTAGAGTGTCTGGATCTCATGGTAACATTTGACCTTCAACCCAAAGTGCATTAAAAACTGCATGCCAGAGCAAAAGGGAAGAGTCTGGATACTCACTGGACAATAGAAGAACGAGGAAAGGTATCTTTGTTAAGGGAGTCCTGAAGCTCAACAGAGGAGCATTTGCTCTGCACACAGTAGATCTCAGCTACAACCTCTATAATTTTGCTAAGAAAATATGCATGAATGTGTCCATATAGTGAACTAAGCTCAACCGGTGTGTGTGTGTGTGTCTTTACTTGGAAAACTAGGAAAAAATAAATGATACAATTGAAAATGCCCAGTGTGCTTTTACAGTTCAAGAATAAGGAGGACGTAGTGGAGAGTGTTCAGAGAACACCTGAGGACTTTCCTTTATGCAAAAGAGAGGCTGTGAATATGGAATACCAAGGTCTAAGGAGCACAAATTGAACAGATAAAAGAAGTAAAAGTCACACTGTTTTCTTCACTGGAGAGAGGCTGTAAAACTTTGTTGGGAGGAAAAGATCTGTGCTAAGGAACACCCTACCAGTCGAACTGCAGTATAGCTAAGTGACTATCTTTGTCGCCCAGTGAAAAACTAGGGGCCTGTCCCCAAGGAATAAAAAGTCTGCCAAGACTCTCCTTTTGCCTCTGAGCGTCCCCAACCCAGGGTTTTTAACGAGGTTCCAGCACTACAAAACGTGGAAATCGCGCGACAAAATACATGCACTTTAAACAACTCTTCCAGCGCTCTTTCTGTAAGTCGCGGGTTTTCCTCACTACATTTACCTTGAGGACGCTCCGTGGCAAAAGGGGCGGGGATTGCCACCTGCACACACACAGCAGAAACACAAGCAGAGCTTCACTTTCTAAAGCTCAGAACTAAAGAGCCAGAATCACGCAGAATTGCTACATTGTTGCAATTGCTGTGAGGTGTGAAATGGGTGGATTATTGCTAGGGGTGGATTTTAAAGCGATAACAGGGAAAGTGATGAGTGAATGAGCGATCGTGCGCTGGACAGGGTGGATTTTTGAAAGCAAAAACAGGGAAAGTGGTGAGAGTGAATGTTTTCCAGCACGAGAAGCCATTTCGGAGGGGGGGAGATCTGGGAGACTAACAGATGGCTATTTTTCCTTTAGGCTTGTCAGGGATTGTCTTCCTGGTTGTGGCCACACCGAGCGCAGTCCCTCCCAATTCCCGCTGGCACCCTATGAACAAGAGCAGGGGCGGGGAGAAAAAGATGCGCGCAAAGAAAACAGGGATCCTATGGGGACGGAAGGTGCGTTAAAAACACGCATTTTCCTGAGCCTCATGCGGATGCTTATTCCTGATTTGCATGGCACTTTTAAAGTCCACTTCAGTAAAGTGACAATAGAGTGACAGTGGAGAAGTAAATAAGTCCTTTGGGGATGCAGCCTAGGAAATTATCTGGGGCTGTATCTACATGCAATGGCATTGGTGTGCCTGTAGGACATTTTTTGCACACATAGTTGCTTGCATCATATCTGCACCCCATCCTGGGGATCTGGAAAAAAATGCCCTGCTGAAAGAGTGCGGTGAAGAGCTCTGGAGGTGTATTTAGGACTTTAAGCACAATGGGATCAGCGTATGATGCTTGCCTCAAAAAGGATTTCTTTCTGGGGATGGATTTGCCTGCCAAATGTGTGTGGTAGAGGAGGTGGAACAAATTTAGGTTGCCTCCAGACAGAGGTGTTTAAATTTGCAGTTGAATGAAAAATTGTCGTATACTTACTGCGCAGGGGAAAACAATTGTCCCCATGAAAAGTCAGCTCTGTAGTTTCCTCTTTGAGGAGGCATTGGAGCAACAAGAGTTTAGGCGGCGCGTGCTGTCACGTGGGTTGAGGCGGCTAATCAGTTTTTGAGCTCCACTTCCTTGTTTAGCAGCATCTCATTCATCCTTCTCGTTGTGCTGCCTGTATCTATATGACAATGCAATACTGTGCAGTGAGATTTTTTATTTCTCCCTCACTAAGGGAAATGTGCTGTTAGGGTCAGTTACTGTGGCACAATGATGAAAGATTGATCATCCTGTCTGGAGGGATGATCGGGACTGCTCATTCCCTTTGCAGTATAGAACGTGTTTGGACCCACCCATGGTTAAGATTTCTGGGACACAGTTATACTCCAAAGATTCCATTATTCCAATTGTGAGAGAAATATGTAATCTATTTCAAGGTTGGTATGACTGAGATGATATCCCTTCTGGACAGGCCTTTTGCATTTCTAATAACTGCATTCTAATATTCTAGAAGTGTTTGTTTATTTTAATTAAGGTTTTACCCTCTGTGGGCTGCCCTGGACACCATGAGATGTTAGGATGGGATATAAATGTGAATAAATAAACACAAGGTTTTCTTTCCATAGGCTGTCTCAGCTGGTGTTCAAAGGCGAAGTGGCTATTAGAAAATAGATATTGAATATTAGCTTCCCAACCCTTTTCTCCAGTTAGGATGGGATTAACCTTTGAGGTTTTGTTTGATTATGCTTTATGCATGTTCATCACCCACCAATAATGGGCGAGGAAACAAACAAATTTCACTTCAAAAATAGATAAGGGGTCCAGCTAGTATGCGTAAAAGTGTCTGGGGCAAGGCTTTCTTTCTCTCTTTAGGGTAAATTTGTCACTAAGAATGCAAAATGAAAACAAGCTCTATCAGTTTTACCACCAAGCTGAAAAAAGCTTAAAGTGCAGTCTTCTTTGAAAAGCAAAGTTCTTCTCTCCAATTCAGCGACAGGAAACCAGGTGCAGCTACCAGCAAGGAAAGTGAGATGGGATTATGTTTTCTTCATGCGCTGTAGTGATTTCAGCTATGATGAAGTAAGGATTGAAACACTCACTTTTTTAATTGGTCCATTTGACCATGGTTTAAAGTAATTGGTCCTCCTAGAGAGGTAAGGAACAGGTGACGTCAAGCTTGCAAAAACTGTTTCCCAAATATAGATTTCACTTTCTCTAAGGCAGACATAACCTTAGGTCTGCACTCCTAAACTGTTGTTAATCAAATTATGCCTATAGGTATCACAAACGTGTGATGCAGACATAATAGATGTCCTCCACTTCAGATGATAACTCAAATCAAGTTAAAAAATTGTTCAATCTAAACCTGTTCAGCATTCCCGATTTATAGCATTTACTGTAAATAAAAGGTTGGTCTCTGTGGCCAAATAATTATTTTTATCCTGTCCTGGGGTATGTTCCCATACAAGATTAAATGCAAATCCAGTCCATTTTTGGGATTGTCCAATCCCATTTACATTTTTATTCCCAGACTTTATGGGGACTATATTGCTAAAATCTGCAGGAAAAAAGACCTTGGAAAAACTGTTCTTGGTCCTGTTTTGGTGGTTAGCCTGCTTCCCCCCCCCCCCAATGGAAATGCTACCTGACTATTGGGGAGGAGATTTGCCCAGTATCCTTCTGGCCAATGCCTGCCGCTGCTGTCGGCGCGGCATTAGATGAGTGGGATTTCACATCTGGGAAAGTCTGCCCCCTGTCCTTCCCATCCCTGCAATGCTAGAGTCCCAGAGATCAAAAAAGTGTTGCAACTTTAAGCATAGATTTCCCCTTTCTGTGAATGCCACTGTAATTATGAGAGATACATTGCATAGTAACAGCAATCAGCAGAGGAAATCTTTTTTTAGCCCCGCTCCATCCTGAGCAGCTCATTCAAAACAATGAAGAACAGATAGGGCAAAGTGATCACTCTCCCTTTCAAATCAGATGCTCTCTCCATTCACTATGTTACCAGGAAAGCAGCAGCTTTGTGCAGAATCAGCTAAACAAAAGAACAGACAGGGCAAAGCAATCTCTCCCTTTCAAATCAGTGAGGGGTGGGAGGAAAATGGAGGATTGTGGTTCCTGCACAGGTTCAAAGAGAGAAGAGGGGATGCCCTTCCTTCTTTCGCTCACTTAGGACAAGGGGTGGAGATGAAAAGATCCTGTCTCTCCATGTTGGGGATTTGGGTGGTTTGAATGTGAACTGCGGTATTCAAATTGAGCCCACGTTATTGTCAAGCACATAGGAACAGCCAGAATGCAGACTCAGTTCTGAATCTGGATTAAAATAGTCAAGTGGGGACGCGGCCCTTTTAGTCTTGACCTGGAACTTTTAACATCAGTCCAGATGAAGAGATTCTCTCTCTGGACTAAGTCCTTCTCTTATGTAGATCTCCCAGACTCCTGCCTCAGAGGATAGCAGACAATTTCACAATCTTCTCCCCTTTTTCTCATTTTTACTGGAATGGAGGCTTGTCTTTAGAATGGTATATTTTGGATCTTGGTTCTGATCTAATACAGAGAATTTTAGGTTTCCTGGACTTTCCTCTGTACTTGTGACCGGTGTGCCGAACAGAATAAAGGGCTGGCACAGCATTCTCAAAGGTGGGGATTCTGGGAAACACATGGCTACACAGACTGAAAGGAGAGAAGGAACAAATGTTGAATAACTAGCAATGCCACCAAGGGATTCCATGTTCTGATGCAGCAGTAGGAAAGTACAGAGGATGAAGTCAAGATTTGAAGGAGGGGACTGCATTCAGTCGCTGACAGCACTGGGAGGAGAATTTGTTGAGGAGAGAGAAAGGTGCAGGTTCCCATGCTGAGAAGGGGGAAAATGAGGAGTGAAAACAACATTTGAGTCCATGTTATAATACAAGTATGGGAATGACTGGAACACATATTCAATCCTTGTTCACCCCTAATATGGATTATCCCTATGATGCCTGATCATGCCTTTGGAGTAAGCTGGGGAGAAGGCTCCAAATTCAGACTGGGGGCCCAATTTCAAAATCTGATTGGGAAGAAGCTGTCATTTCACAGAGGCTATTTTAACTAAGGAGAAACCAGTATATTGCTTCAACTACAGCAGTCTAGGACCTGAAAACCAACATAACACCCAGGAATGGGAAACCTTTGATCTCCCAAATGCTACAAGATTAAAGCTTCTGTCATCCCTAACCATCATACTTGCTGGCTGAGGCTGATAGGAAGCACATTCAAACACCATTAAGAGGACCATAGGTTCCCCCTTCCTCAGTCTTTCTTTTTCATTTTATGTACCAAAATGTGTAGAGATTGAAAACTGCATGCATCCCCCTTGACACTTAAAATATGTAAACAGCCATGCTCACAGAATCTCTGGTGCGGGTGACATTTAAGCAGTGCTAACGTTCACAGAATACAAATAAGTGTTAAATTACAAATGAATAAATCATGAGAACAGTTGGCATTTTTGAAAATGAATTCAAGTTACAAGGGAGCTGAATTTACCTGTGCCATGCTGTGGTTGACCTGGAACAGTCAATGACTGGCAGAATCCGTTTCAGCCAGATGAAACGGGTGCGTGTTGGAGAGTGCTCCTCTTAAGGGAATCAGGAGTGTAATTAAACTTTAAACTGAAAACTCTTCACTCATCCTTTGATGGTTTAAATGTAAAGATTGGAGAAGCTGCTTTGTGGCACACATTTGGAACAGTGACTGTGGAGAGCACAGACAGAAGAGCAAAAGGTCAGGATTTCCCCCATATCTTGCAAAGTAATGCTGAAAATGCCACAGTTACAGGTGGCAACCCGAGCATAGCCCTGAGATAATCCTATGATTTAGCCCGTTCTGGACACAGCCTCAGGATGGTCTCTTTCATGTCAAAGCATTCAGCATCAAAGGTAATAGGCAAGCAAAAAACAGAAATAATACATATTAGCACATTGAAAATGTTGATAGTGAGATCATCCCTTGTATAATGCTGTGGTTTGGTTCTACAAACTATTAGTGCAAAAGAGTGTTATGCAAGCCTGAAGGTTAAGGGAACCATCGAAGTGAGGGAGCTGATGCATCCAGGGCAATTGGGGTGCCTTGAAAGAATAACAATAGAAATGGATTTTCCACCCTTTGTGGCTACCTCCAGACGCCAGCCGGAAATCCCACTAGCAAGCAATAATCTGGAGCAATGATCCTCCAGCATTATCACTTGTGAACTAGAAAGTGAGGGGGCTGGTGCTGTCTTTGTGCACACGTCCAGATACTTGGCCGACACGAAATATCTGGAAGCGTGTGTCACCACCACTACACATGCACGGCTGGTTTTCCAATAGGTTATTGTGCATTTTAGGAGGAATATAGCAGAGCTATGGAGAGCTTGCCACAGATACATGTGGCAATCCCATCATAGTGCAGCTGTAAGGGCATTGTATTTCCTCCATCTGAACCGGGCCTGTGTCAACCTTACAGTGCTCCCACTATTTCTTATTGGGGTGTTTTAAATCCCAACCTTCACCTCTACTGCTCAACTCTGTCTTGCACTTCTCCCTCTACCCCTGCTAGTCAAGGCACATGTCACCTTCCCCATTGTCTGGGGTTCTTAATTTTCTGGCAGTGGAAATACAGAGCTTCACATTCCTGGCTTCCTTTTCCCATGCACCTGTGTGTGGGCCTTATTAGAAGCTCAAATTTCTATGGATCAATCATGCTTCATGCCCCTCCTTTCACCTCTGTTGTCACTCTTCCCCCCCACCCCATTCTATCACTCCCCCCACTTGGCTTTGGCATTACTGTGGAACTATGCAGCTTTAAATCTCCCTTGTCTCTGCTGCTATAAACCTAGCAACCATAAAAGTCTTAGTACAGTTGAACTTTGAGCCATATGAACAGGTTGTGGGTGGATTCGCAGATACACACGCTGATAAGCTGAGAGGGAAGAACCTCTCATTGGAAGAGCCTGTGAAGGTGTAGTGATATGGAAATGCAGACCACCATGTCAGCCAGGCCGGAACATAAAAGTCACTTCTGCCTCCCCAGAAGTACCACCAAAACCACTCCCTAAACCACAAGGTTAAGACATTGGAGAAGTGTGGGGGATGTCTGCAAAGATCACGTGAGCTTCTCAGCCATGGAGGAGTGTAAACCAGATCATGCCATCAGTGCAGATGATGTTGATCCGACCCACTCCCACACATTATCTGGAACAGTAGGTCTAGCTATTTGGGGTCTACTAATGCACATAAGTGTCAAAAAGGCCAGTGTGTGATCCTGGTAATACCAAGCCTTCTCTTTTTTATCACAAAATGTTTAGAAGAGGGAGGAGGAGCAGACCAGTGTGTGAATAATTCCACCTCAAAGCCTTCTCTAAGCCAACTCAGAGGCACTTTATTTGTTTTCTGATCACAGCCTGTTTGTGGTGTGCTGGCCTGCCAGAGAGCTGGAATGGGGCTACAGCAGAACTGAGAATCCCTGGCACATGTCACCATGCCCTGAGATCTTGGCCCAGATTGAGAGATCCTGGTGGGTATGGACTGTTGCAGAGTAATTTTAGTAGAGTTTTGAAAAAAGAAAAAAAATGAATTTCTATGGCAGTAAATGCACTGCAGTTATTTGATTATAAAGCACGGTTTTTGTCATAGCCATACAATGTGGCTTACATACTATAAAACCACAATACAACATCAATTCATGGAACTTGAGAAATCACTTGAAAAACTACTCGGTCAAAGTATTAATTTCTGGGGGGACTGACTGGTGGACAGGATATATATATGCTCTACACTACTGCTTTGCTTGAATATCAAGCACAGAACCATTTATGGAAAATTTAAACTTTTTTTTAATTCTTGCAGATAATTTTCAGTGCCACTTGAAATTATATTTGGTTTCACATGTTGCATCTTGGAGTTAGTGTGTATTCTTGCAGTATATGTACTACCTTAGTTTAGGATATAATATATAATGGAAATAATAATTTCCTTTCATATGGCTGCAGACCTCAAAAGGAAATCAAGTCAGTCCAAACTTGAATTCTAAACAGGAGTCATCTGATGGGTTTGTTCCAGTCCAGAAGAATGCACAATTATTTTATACCGTGTGCAGGATACAGCTGCATTGCACGGAAGGGAGGAGTCAGTTATTTTCATTATAGAAACAAAGCTAAATCCCCCATCCCTCAGAAGGAATCTGTCTGTGAGCTCTGCTTCCATGGGTTTTGCTACTTTATAGATCAGGTCTTAGGAGAGAAACAAAAGCACTGATTCAGTTTTTGGGGTTTTTTAAAGTAAAGAATACAGAGGCCCGGTTCCCATTACAAGCTTAAAATGGTTTTCCAAAACTAAAATAATAGAACCAGATGCTAACATGAATTTGCTTGATCCCATTACTTTCAACTTAATCGCGTTCGATCCGGATTCTGAGGATCGTATGTGGCGTACATGACTCAAGGGGGGACTAAGTGGCCACTTTCTAAAAGCCACTTTTCGGGGCTGCCCTGCCCTCTTCCTCCTGGCGTGAGTGCGCCACCCATAACGAACCCCTTCACGGAGCCTGGCTGGGTGGCTGCCGCTTGCCTGGATGGATGAAAAACAGCACCAGGCAGCCAGTGATTCTTTCCCTTCCTCTCCCCATTGCCCAGGGCACACAGCAGCAGTGGCAACTCAAGCCCCCTTCGCCCGCTCACTGCCACAGCCACAGCGTTAAACATTCACACATCTCACCGAAACTTCAGCTGCTTTCCTCCCTTTTCCCTTTCTAAAGGTCAGAACTTTTAGAATTGCACAGAATTGCAACATTGTTATCAGGTGTGAAGTGGGTAGATTGCTAAAGTGTAACAGCTGCTTAGTGGATGGATTTTTACAGTAAAATCACTATCTTTGGAAGCAAGCTATTGGGGGAGGGAAACCCTAAACATGCATTCTTATCCCACTAAAACTGTACCATTCCCACAGGAAGAAATGTAAAACATTTCAAGCGCTCAAACTGGAGCGAGACCTGTTGAAATGAGTGTTAATATTTACAATGCTTTGGGGCAATTTAACATGCGGAAAGCGTGTTAAGCCAACCTGACGTGGGGACTGCGAGAATCGAAACCGTTTTGAAACTGTTTTAAGCTTGTAATGGGCATTCACCCACAGATGCAAGCAGACACTAGCTCATTCAGAAGTGAAGCCATTTTTCCCAGGTATGCTGATACTTAATATACCAAGACAATCACAGTGAAACATAACTGATGCTGAACTGTTGTACTTACACAGGTGTTAAAGTGCTTTTGAAATAAATGCTCAGGCTATGTTATATTATTCGTGATTTATTTTTTATTTCGTAGAAGCTAATTGGGTTTCATTTCTTCCTTGGGTCAACCATTGACAGCAACTGTAATGTAAGAAAACATTTGAAAGCTCATAGCTCTTGAACTTGACATTTATGACTGCTGAAATGCTTTGTGTCTATGACAGCAACAAATAAAAGTTTGCTTGCATGCAACTCTGAGAAAGTCACTAAAAGACAGCATGACTGAAAAGAAAATCCCAAGCATCTGAAATAAATACAAGCTGTGTAACCCCTCCATCGCACCCTACCCCCACTCCCAGTGTGTTATCTAAACCTGAAAATTTACTGCTGGCAACAGGCATTTCTGGAGTCTATTAAAGAAAAAAAAAAACCCCTGCGTATCTTTGTTGCATAGAGTTGAGCTGAAATCACAGCTGTGTATAAAAACAGCCAATACTCCCTTAAGCAGGAATTCCAAAAGACAGGAACCCACATCCCACATTCATGTCTAAGTAATAACATTCATTTGTTAGTGTGAGGGTAGCTAAAGAAATTTAGCAATATAATTTTACTTCATAACTTTAAAAACAAATGTTCTCTTTGAAAAGAAGTAATTATACAGAGGGTTTTTTGGGTTTTTTTGGAGTCTATTCTCCTGGGCTTCCATAATACGGATAGCATGCTTGTTTTGTTTCCTTGGAGAAATGGATGTCCTGATAATGGGTTTTAACACCAAAGGGGTAGCTTACTTTGGCCCTTATCTTGTTCTGTGACAGGACAGGGTACCCTGTCAGGGAACAAGCAATCCATCTAGTACTGAAACCAGGAGCCTATTTGCACTTAGGCCTCTGGTATGCAATCTGGTGAGCATACCAGAGGCCTAAGTGTGAATAGGCCCAAGGTTGCTGCTGGAATGTGACAGGGCTGTCTTCATTCAGAGGCAGCATGGAGACTGTTTCTTTCTTGGACTTCGCAGGGCCCTTTTCAGCAGCACACCCTGTTAATGCCATTTCTGGCAGCAGTTCCTGCAGTGACACTAAAAAGGGTCTCCTGGCATATTCTGGGCTACAAAGGCATGCAGTCTGCACACTCTTCATAGTCCAAAACAGACATTTACAGAGGTTCATTACAGGACTGGGATGGCATCCTATCCTGGGGCAGATTTGCACTTCCCTTCCCATCTGGGGGACAGGAAAGACAAAGTTGTCCACAGATGTACTAGCATTAGCACTGGCAAATGCTAGTACACACCATCCCTCCCTCCATGCATCCAGACACCTACCTTCAGTGTGAATAGGTGTCCAGGCACTGCCATCTTTGTTTGCTGGTATTGGCTCTAGTGCACATGTGTTGACACCATCACGGGGGCAACCTGACATGCCACGAGGTGTCAGCATGATGTGTGTCATGTCACATGACCATTTGGAATGTCTTTCAAACCAAAAGATGTGCGAATGGGCCTGCCTGGAGTCTTACCGGCTCAGGCACAGGTAAACGTCAGTTCACATGTAGTGACCTCGCAGTGCACTCTTGCATGGAAGGAGCCATTGCTAATTCAGAAATAGCTCATTGAAGTACAGATGCTACATCTGGAAGCGCACACTGGCTCTTTCCACACTGGCCCACTGAAAAACGAATCTATTAGATCAGTTTTTCAGCAGTCCGTCCTTGCCTGTAGATTCGCGTGGCTGGCCAATGGGGAGGCGCGTTGCATGCATGCGCAAAGCATGCCTGGCCCTGGCAGCCAGAATCGGCCTGGCTGCCTGCAGGTAAGGAGGGGAACGCATGTGTGTGACCCGGGTGGGTGGGTGTAGGGGTGGGTGTAGGGTGAAGGCCCCCTGGCCCAAGAAGCTGCAATTGCAGCTTCTGGAGTGAGGGGGAGCCCAGAGCACGGAGGCCCCCAGTTCCCCATCGCTGGCTCCAGAGGAGCCAATTGGGGAGGGCGGGGGGAGGGTCCAGTTAGTTCCCCCGTCCTTGTGCAGAAGCATCCTCCATGGATGGAGATTTACTGCACAAGGACGGATTAAGACCTGATTAAAACTAGCTTCTTTCAGGTCTTCAGGGAAACCGGTTTTAGTGCCTTGTAGACCACATTAGAGACAGTTCTCTAGAGAAGCGGGCTCCGCAAAGTGTCTCTAATGTGTGCTGCAATGCGGAAGGCAACTTGCCAAGGGTTTTATATCTCTTTAATGGGTCCTTAATGTGTTTTTAAGGGCCAGTGCGGAAAGGGCCTGTGAGACAACTAGTGGGTCAAGTGCAGAAAGCTATGGTTGCAACCATCTTTCACCTCCATTGTCTACAGTCATGTGCTGTTTGGAATCCAGAAGTGATTCTTGCTGTGACTTGGGCTACCAGAAAGTGTTTGCATAGACTGAAGTGCTTTGCCAGTCAGTTAGGATAGCACCGACATATATGAGCCTGGTCAGTGTATGCATAAGCCAAGGTTATATTATCTGGACAGTGGCATCCCATGGATATGTAAATATACCTAGGGTGTCCTAATGCCCAAACTCTGATGTGGGTTTAAAAGCTTTTACTCTATTATATTTCCTAACATGCTAATACTATTTATGGGAAATACCACTGGGAATCATTTATTGCAGAGGTCCTTTTTTCTTAACCATCTTTCTTGATTTTATGCAAAATACCAAGGGACAATTAAATGAAAACCACCAACTGAGTTTTGAAGAATGCCGTCCAAAGATGATGTCACCCTTTTCTCTCACTCCAGATCTGAGAGGATAAAAGCATTCTGTCAGAGACAGTGTCAATTTGCACAGTATCTGCAAAACATGGTAAGAGTTGGCTAAACAAGGACTGGCAGATATCCAAGACGGAAGCCAGGGCAGAGTGGAGGTGCGGATTAATTTAAAATCATCAAATCTTGCAGTCCACTTCTCACACAAATGGGCAGATCACACTGTTACCCAAAGGGATGATTGGGCCTCTTAAATTGCTTGTAGTATGGCAAACTTCATTAACGATAGAGATTCCAAATCAGTGTACAATTTTTCTTTATCGAGTTACACATAAATTCAATAAATGCAATTCGTAAGTAAGATATAAAAGAGCATAGAAATTTGGTCTTCCACACTTTGCTTTTGGGTGACATTTATGTGATTTTGTTTTTATCTGCTTTCCAGAAAACTCTGGCTATGAAGTCTAGTTTCATTTAAAGAACTGTGCGTGCATGTGTGTGTTTACATTTGTTATTACACAACAACTTTAGCCCTTTAGGACTTATGGTGGATTTTCAAATTCAGTAAAATTCATCACACACATAATACATTTTTCTGGACAATCTGCCATTCAGAAAGGAAAATCTTGCTGTAAATTTGTAACTTTTTCAGAACTGACATTGAAGACGTATCTTATTGCCAGTTCCACAGTGCAATCTTACGCTTATTTCAAATAGGGTAAAAGATATGCATTAAAGGAGAAGTACAAGTGACTTCCATTTTCACATGCATTTTATTCCATTCAAACGGAATGTTCAGATGGGGTTCTGGTTACTGGACGTTGCTATTGTTGAATTTAGGCCCTGTCCCCAAAAGACTTATTAGCCCCTCTCGGCTTCCTCTGCTGTCACTCTGTTATAGCTGACTTTAAAAGTCCCCTCCACTTCCGGAATAAGCGTCCCCATGGTAGCCGCGATCTAAACGGACTTTCCGTCCCCAAGGAAGCCTGTTTCCTTTCCCCGCATCTCCCCCCCCCCCGCCCCCTCTCTTGTTAAAAGGAAAAATAGCCAGATCTCCGTCTCCTGAAATGGCTTCCCGCCCCTAGCAAAGGCAGATGATCGCTCATTCATTCACTTTCAGCACTTACTTTCCCTCAATTCTCTGTTAGAAAAGGCTTTCTGCCCCGGCAAAGTCAGCGGCTGCAGGCATCGGCAGCGCGATCCTTTGCTCGTTTTCTTTTAAGGCTTTCACAGATCACTGGTAACAATGTTGCAATTCTGAGCAATTCTGGCTCTTTTTACAAAGGAAAGGAAGCGAACCTGCTGCATTTCTCAGATGTGTGAATGCTTTTTGGCTGTGTGTGCAGGCAAGCAATCCCCGCCCCTTTTGCCACGGAGCGTCCTCAAGGCAGATATAGCGAGCAAAACCCGCAAATCGCCGAAAGAGCGCTGGAACTCTTCTTTAAAGTGCACGTATTTTATCGCGGGTGTCTCACTTTCCTAAGCTCCCTAAGCGCCTTGTAAAGACTGGAATGGGGCCGCTCAGAGGCAAAAGAAGAGTTCAAGCAGACTTTCAATTGCATGGGGACAGGGCCTTAGTGATCAAATGGAATCTATTTTTGCAGTTTCATGTTTGGCAGTTAGTATGTGCATACAGCCTACCCAATAGTCTGCCCATACATTTTGAAGTGGCCAGAGCCATATTCATGGGGGGAAAGTCACACATCTATGCACAGTCCATACAATCATATAATCCATAATTCTGTCTGACCACTTGCTTCATCATCTGTCTAGAATTGTCATTTGAAGAAGCCATGCCTCTTCACAGATTATGTGTTCACGCAGAATAAGAAAAGAAACAGAAATGTGTATGTGTGAAAATCTGTATAAACTCTTTATTGAAAAATTTATGTACACCAATCAATATTTATGTTTTTAAATGGGAAATGGAATTAATTAAAAATAATCTTGAAATGGTTCACAAAACATCCTTAGAACAGATAGATAGATAGATACTTCCAGATAAGGACTGCAGCCTCAACTACCTTGCTTAAATCTCCTATGCTTTTTCTGAGTTGCTGAAATGGAAATATGGGTTTTTTCCCACTTACCTCCCTTAATCCAGATGTAAGATGATCCAGATCTAGGGAATGGGTCCTTCAACTAATCCAGATTTAGTAGACCTAGGGGCTTTTTAAAAGAATCTGCCCCAAACAGGGACAGATTCTCAGAGGCCCTGCGCGTCCGCACATGTGCGAGGCGGCAGCGGTAGGGCCGGATTGGGGGGGGTGGCTGGCAAATGGAGGAGGCGGAGCACGCACGCGCAGTGGATGCCGGGCCTCCTGCTGCTAGAAGTGGCCTGACAACGAGGAGGTAAGATGGTAATCGTGATCGTGCGACCCTGGGTTGGGGGGGGGGGTAGGCTGTGGCTTCTCTTGCAAGGGGGAAGCCGGCTGCCGGCCTTGCGATGCCTGACTCCAATGGAGCCAATTGCAGAGGCCGGGAAGAGTGCCCAGCTGTCAAACAGGGAGAGCATGCGCTCTCCCTCTTTGACAGCTGGGCATGCGCCAGCAATCGGGCTTTTCACCTGCCGTTGCAGAAGCGTTTGCTTCTGAAACGATTTCAGGGGAAAAGCCAGATGTAAGATCTAATTTTTTAGGTCTTACATCTGGGTAGGATTTTGGCGGCAAAACTGGTTTAAGAAACCGGTCTTGCTCACCAAAATGCAGACGCAGCATCCTCAAAGGGGCTCCAATGTGGCATCCACTGTGGAAGCCATGTCTTAATCCCTCCCTGAACAGGCTCTAAATCCATTTTTAGAGCCTGTGAGGAAAGGGCCCTGGATCTAAGGAGGTACCCAATGTGTCTCCATGTAGCACCCAATAGCAATGGGTGCTAGCATGCTTGCAGTGGGAATGCTGGAGCACCCATGTGGCAAATCCGGATCTACCCACATGGGGTACGCCTGTCACCCCATGTTTTTTGGGGGGTGCCATGGGGTGGTTGGTGGAAATCTTTGAAGACCCTCTGGAGCGCCTCCAGAGAATCTGCAAAGTTTTTTTGGGGGGGGGGGGTCTTCTTCAAAGATCCCATGGGTTTTTTTTGGGGGGGGGTCTTCTTCGAAGGTCCTCTGGAGCTGCTCCGGAGAATCTTCAAAGTTTGTGGCAAATCACTCCAGAGATTCTCCAGAGCTTTGGCCAAAATTCCGTAGAAATGGCATTGCTCTGATGGGTCATCTTCGAAGCTTGTGTCATTTTCCAAAGTTTAAAAAGTGCTAATTTTCAATAATTTCTCATGAAATCATATCAACTCTCTTAATTAGTCTGATCATCAAATGTAAATATTTACCTCTTTACACTGCTTTTTAATAACACTGATCTTGTGCAAAGTTGAAACTCCTAAATATAATCTAAAAAGGGGAAAGTTCCAAATGCCGTGAAAAATAAAATGCACTATTAAATACAGCTGATCTTCCTTGCTCTTTTACATTCCTGTATTGTGTATAACTCCTTTGTTACTTCTGATGATACAATCTCCATTCAGGAATGTGTGTTTCCAGGATATAAACTATTGTCAGACCAGGGATGGCTGGTTGAGATTTGTACTCTAAATTTCTCTCTTCAGGATATCTTGAGGCTAGTATTTATATTGTTTCTAATACATTATAAAATTCAATTTGTATAATGTTTTATTTTATATTTGATGCACCCTGTCCTGGAATCATTTTCTTGATGAAGGGCATAGTATTAAAAGGAAATAAATGCAAATCACTAAAAGACTCCTAAGACAGTTGATTTATAGCTCAAAGTCTCTTGTTTCAAAAATTTATGGAAGAGAAATAAAATAGGCACATAAAGTTTTATTCAGTATATTTACTGCATTGTAAAGAATGTTTCTTAGTTCAGTTCTTCACTCATTTAGTGTGTCCACTGAAGACTGCATCAAGTGTAGATTGTCTGCCTCATAAATAGTCTTTTGTATGCAAGATTCTAATGACAGTTGAAAGGATTTGTGCAAATATTGGAATCAGTTGAAATATCTCCCAGGGGAACACAGGGGGAAGTTTCTTAAGGATGTGACTGTTGTGTTTCTATGCCCTTGCGATTCCCCCTACCCCCTTTAGATGCTTGAATTTCTTTATCTGCATGCAGATGGCAGATCCCTATTTTAAAATATAATCTGGAATAAATCCCAGTGCAGAATGCGCCAAAATATTCCTGGAACACTTACCCTAAACAACTGATGACCAAGCTACTTTTAGGTTGCATTGATAGTAAACCTGGCATTCCATGGGCGTATACCTGCACATATACGTACATACCCACAAAGATGCAAACATGTATTTACTTCACAAACCATGTGCAGAGCCACATGGGTCTCTCCACCCTGTGCACAAAAATATACAGTCATGTATATTCTGTCTCACAGACACAGCACACACTGTATTTGCACATCATGTAAGTGTGCACAGTGTCTCATTCACTCTTTCAGGTGGAGAGGCAAGTGGACACAAGCAAACACTGACAAATGCACACAAACAGAAGGACAAACATTGCCAGGATAGGCCATGTGTTGATAGATCTGCGCTTGTGCACAGAAGGCAACGTGAGCCTCCATATGCACGTATAGGGCATCAATCACACACATTAATACCTTTACTAGCACACACACACCAGGTTGCTAGTGACTCTCCCCGTCGCCTTGTTAGGGAAACCAGCAGAGACTGGCCACCAATGGAGAAGCAACCTTGTGGGGAAAAGCACTTTTGCTGCATAATGGAAACACCACTTATACTCTTCAAATTAGCAAAGACCTTGAGCAAGGCATCATCATCATCCAGAACCTGCCCAATAGACCACAAGACAGCTAAGGAGTTTTTGCACATAGCAGAGTTTATTTTGAGGTCTCCAAAAACGCAACTGTCACAAATTGTATGTCATGATACAAGTTGTATGTCATCTTTTGCCTTGGGTTGAAATGTGAAGGCAAGTCAGTTTTGTTCACTCTTCTTTCCAGAGCTTCATGGTGAGCAGATTCTCATTCCTTTTAAGGAGACATGGAAATAATGCCCATTGCTAAATGTAACAAGTGTTGAAATGCTCTGGAACTGCTGAGCAAGCATTGCTAGTGGTTCAGTGAAAGCTGTGAGTCAGGATGCCTATTATTATTCATTGTACCAAATATGCAGGTGATTTCTAGCCAAAACGTCTCATAACCCAAAAGCTAGTTTCAATCTGAAGCAGTACAGTGCCCATTGCTTTTCTCCATGAAAATAGTTTCTGACAGTATAGTTATTATGGCTAAGCCTACAAAGAAATGGCGAAGAGGTTCTTTGCTAAAATGGTGTGTCTAACCACCCAGCTTCAGACGGTTGTATCTGTTCCTTTTGGAGCAATTTAAGGCTGATATTTGGGGGGGAGGGGTTTCTTTCTGCACTAACCCTTATTCTGGATTAAACCTTGGAATAGGGACCTGTGAGCCACATGCTGGTACAGACTATGACAGGCAGAGAGCAGGACCCTAATCTGAATTAGGACCCAGTGTAGAATGGACCAAGGACCTCCTCCCTGTCCCCAAGGCCCTTCCTGACATTTTTTTTCTTTAGGACAAAGCATTTCACATTCTGGTGACAGCAGTGCTAGGAAAAGAAACTCTTCTGCCCTCCCCTACACTGTTTGATATTCTGTTTGTATCAAATTGAATGTGAGGAAATTTGTGTTTGTTTGAATAGATCCCCTTCAAATGTAGGATTTGATTAGATATGAATGTTCCATACGAATTAGATACACATGTTAGATACAAATCCCATATGTATCCACTCAGAACGCATCAAATCCATCCTGAATCCACTTTGAATCTGCTCTCAATCCATTTTGAATCCACTCTGGATCCACTGCAGATGTGAATGGGGCAGGTGGTTTTCCACCTCCCAGGTTCACAAATGTAACAAAGCTTTGTACGAATGTTCTAAAGCATTCGATATGAGTTTGAATGTCAGCCTTTGGACATGCCAACATTCTATTCGAATCTGAATTTGGATGAATTCATACAAATAACAAATAATACAAATATTCGTGCACATCCCTATATCAGCAGGCAATTCAGGGAAATAGGCATATTTGCTTCTGTCACGAGCCAGAGAAACCCATTGGGTGTGGATTTCCCACCTTTAGGCTGGCCTCAGTTATGCTGTTTGAGAGCACATGGTACTTTGAAGCCATCTCTCCTATTAGAAGTGAGTTCAAAACATCTTAAAGGGCTTTCAAAAGAATCCATTTTGTGGCTCCAAGATATTTCGGCTCCCATTTTTTCTTTTGTGCATCATGTAAGAATCAGAAAAAATGTTCTTTCTCTTTTTAAAATTTAGACAGGTATACTACAGAGTTTCCAAAACACTCCAAGGAGACAGCTGTTTTTATAAGTTGGAGCATACCAGACAAAGGGCCTTTCTGCACTGGGCTTTTTTCCTGCCTTATAGCTCAGAATAGCCATCCACATTCTAGTGTAGACTATGGTAGGCAACAAGACAACAATGTTCTCAGTTCTGGCCTCTACACAATATCCAAACATGCCCCCTAATCTTGTGATTAAACACTTTCCCCTTCCTCCTCTGTGTCAGTCACAGGGGACAAATCATTGTTCGTGTCTTTTGTTCAGACCTCACAGCAGCCATTTTGTAACTGGTGGCCTTCACACTTCCTTTGAGAGTCCCAAGGCCTGTTGTTTTGACCATTCAGCCATGCTATTCCTGAAGACCAGACATTGGTAGGATTGATCCAATATATTGAGGAGATATGATAAATAATACATCTATTGCAGAGCAGCAAGTACTTTACTAGAACTCAGACCTTTTTACCTTTTGCATTTTCCCACAGAACAGTTACCAGTAACACATAATGCCTCTTCAGTTCTCATGGAGATCTCTATTCCCCTCGCACCAGCTAACTGTCATTTTTGTTTTAACAGAAGCTTTTCTGCCTGTCTGACCTTGGGAAATACAAAGCCCAGGTCTGGTGCCTGCTGCTCTTGTGACAGGAGAAACAGACCAAGGAGCCATTTTGCCATCGTCCCATGGGAAATGGAAGGGCTAAGAACATGGCAGATTGATAGCATCAGTCACCATACCAGCAGCGATAAGGATACCCTGCTGTATACTAATTTATCTCTATTCCAGTACTAAGTTCCTTATTCAGAAATGTCAGGCTGGGTGGCAACAGGCCAACCGTCAGCTGGGTTAGAAGCTGTATACTCTGTTTTATTAATTAATAGCACCTTAGGGTGTGGTCAGATAAAATCGACAATAAAATTCCCACTGCAGCCAGATACAAAGAACCACATAAGAGATAAGCAGAGAGTATTTCATTGCACTATATACCCTATGGACTTTGTGAGCCAGTTTGGTCTAGTGGTTAGGGAGCCGGACACTTATCTGGGAATACCAGGTTCGATTCCGCCCTCCCCCATGAAGCCAGCTGGGTGACCTTGGGCTAGTCACAGCTCTCTTCTGAACTCTCACAGCCCCCCCCCCCACCTCACAAGGTGTTCTGTTGTGGGGAGAAGAATAGAAAGCTTTGTCAGCCGTTTTGAGTCCCGTTAAATGGGTGGGAAAAGCCGGGTAGAAAAGCTAACTTCTTCTACTACTACTTATCTCACCCACTCAGCTTCTAGGATTCCTCTCAGTATTACTTTTAGCCTTTTTAATGTTTTGTATTATAAATGTTTGAATTAAATAAACCATATATGGGGAAGGGAGAGTTCTAGTATAGTACTAATGCAAGCAGCCTGGAAAATAAAATGTCACCAGTTTGCTCTCCCAAGAAATAGGCAATTGCAACCAATTCTGTATCTTTGCCAAGAAAAGATAGGTGCCCATGGAGGTACCCATGCAGTCAACCAGGAGCCAGGCATGACTCAGTGGTACCCAACAACAAAGATATATGGGGAAATGGGGTACAGATGCTCATAATGTGATCATCCATTTTCCCCCAGATTTCACTGGGTTTTCCTTCTACAAATATACCCAGGAAACAGGATTGTTGACATAAACTGACGGAGTACTCTGGCTGGACTGGCTAGAGTAAACATAGTGACATTTGCCTATTCACAGAGAAAAAGTCTTGGTGAAAAGAGAGGTCTTCAAAAGTCTCGTAAAGGACATAAGAATAATTCCCAATGAATTTCAAAGAGGAGGACATTCCAGAAGGTTGATACACCATTGTCATGCTCTCAGTACATCTTTACAGAGTTCTAGAAACAGACATGTTGCAACAGACATGTTGCAACACATTGTTGCAGATATGCGGCACTGATGGAATTAGTTGAGCGTAATGAGAGATACATAGCAATGATTACTCAGACATCACAGTGATATCAATCTATATTATACACATGATTTTATTTGGATTTGGTTTATTAAATGTATGAACTGTATAATACTGAGCCCTTAGCTCAGTAGTAAAACAGCTGCTTGTAAAACACAAGGTCAAAATTGTGATCCCCAGGAACTCTTCAGAAAAATGTATGGCTACTCCAGAATGTGTCAACAAAACTTTTGACAGTAACGTGGAACCAGGATCATATAACACCCATCCTAGCTCCCCTGGTTAGGCTACATATATATGTCTAATCTCAGTTCAAGCTGCCGATGCTAGCTATTAAAGGAGTACAAGTTGTTCCTGTCAGGATGCCTTGTCTTTTATAATCTAGCCAGGGTTCCATATTCCTGGACTACCTGGGTACTGAGTGGTCTAATAATAATATTTTAATGATGTTTTAATGGTTTCAGAATGTTTCAGTCATACTCTCATGATGACATAATCCCATTCTTGTTTGTTTCTATCTGCATTAGTTAAAGTACACCTTCTTGGTTTGATTTTAAGAAAGGATGTTAATAAATAAACAAGCAAATATGGCAAACTACTGCTATATCCTTGCAAAGAAAACTGCATCAATGTGTTCAAGCAGTTAACCTTCAGTTTTCAGAATGAAACTTCTTCCTATTGCTGAAGCCTTTAATGAAAACAATAAAAGCCAGCAACAATGCAATTATGTATCATCCCAATAGATCCAACAAAACAAAACAAAATGAATGTCAGTCTTTACAGCAATAAAATGGCATAAAAAGGCAAAGGGAAATGACTCAGTCTGAAACAAACAAACAAAACAGTTGTAAAAGAGATAGAAGGTGAATAGTCCTTCTAATAGCATTCCAGAAGGGTGAGGTAGAATCCATCTGTTATCTGATTCTGAGAAACCTACTTAATTTTCACACCTACTTGACATCCTCTGATCTTCACTGTCTTAGAAGGCTCCAAAACAGTTCTGAAAGGCTATTAGAAAAACATTTTCTGGTCAAGCAGACTTCAAGCAGACCTTGTACCTTTCTGCACTGCCTTATGGTGATCTGAACCAATGGGTCTGGACCAGTGAGGCCTACTGGTTTGGATCACAGCAAGGTGTGGGCTGCATCAGTGCCATCTCCCTTTCCACTTGCAGATGCTGTTGTTTTGATATATGCTTTTAAAAATATATTTAAATATACATTTAACATATGCTGTTTTAATGTATTTGATTTTAAATGTTATTACCCGGCTGAGACCTTCAGAAGTATGGTGGGATAGAAATGTAAATAAATAAATACATCTGCACAATAGTTTTGTTCAAACCAGCTGCTGATGGCTCCAAAAGTCTAGAAATGACCGTTCCTAGCCTTTCCCTGAGGAATCCATTTTGGTGGTGTGCTTTGGTGAACTGTCAAAAATGGGTCCCCTAGTAGTCCTGATAGAACATGGAGCTGTGTCTTCTTCACATGTTTGTGTTCCAGACTAGAATAAGATAGTGTGCTATACAGTTTGATGTTGAGGACTACCAGTAATTCAGAACAGGGCAAATCTGGAATACATTCAGTTCTGTGTGGACAGATACAGAAGTGGGTAGGACCTCTCCTATTCCACACTGATATGTAGAAAGGAGCCCCTTAGTGCGTTTGTAGGTAAGGAAGACCAGCAAATGCAGAAAGACCCCTTGTCTGCTTGGTGAATGGAAGTATATGGCCAAAGGTTACCCCTCCAAAGCATTTATGCCTTATCTCTTCATTGGCTTGTGAATGTCTTGGTTATATATGTCTACAGAGTTCTTTTACTTTGCTTCCTCCAAACAACATGTACAATACAGGGAGCTATTAAAAGAAATAAGCAGTGCTTGCCCTATTATTAAGCCAATTGAAGTAGCAGAGCTGGGATAACTGGAAAGCAAATAATTGGTTATTAAATTTGGTATAATACACAACACATATTTTGCTTGATGAATTTTTTATCTCAGATTTTCTATCTATATCACTTTTGCGTTTTAATGATTTCGAAGTGGTTTACAAAAATTAAAAACTAAGTAAAAAGCAATTAAAGAACTAGACATAAAAATCATGTTGAAAACTGGGTTTGGATCTAAAATACTGAAAATGCCTGAGTATTATGGAAATGAGTTGTGGAGAAAGGGATTTTACCTTTCCACCTAAGGCAGACAAATGTCTTGAGCCTGTGTTGAACTTAGCTAAGTGCATGTCTCACTTATGGTAAACAATTGCTAGCAAGCACTGATTATACTTGTCATGCTCATTTGCTGGTAGTACTGTAGAGGAAGATATTTCATGTGAATCAGAAATGATTCAGCATTTCAGGATAAATATATGAGAACATATTTAAGGAAAAAACAAGCAATCAGTGGACCTGGATCTACCATAACCACTGAATAGGGGCTCAAGAATTTTGCTCATAATTGATTTTATTTGAAAAAAAAATATTTTAGCACACATGTACTCTTTTCAATAACAAAAGTATTGGAGATGGTAGAGGTGCTGCAGACATGCTGGGAGGAAATGGGTTATCCATTTAGGATGTAGGATGGCAAGGAGTCTGTCTTTGTTTCCCTCATGGATGACCTTTTTCAGAAAAGGCAGTCTCTCTGATTTTTGGGGGCCACTGCAAATTCCCAGAGGCTTTCAATATCATCAACTATGATATCCAGCTGGAGTGGCTTTGGGGACAGGCCCTGTTTTACAGTGGTTTACCTCCTATCGCTGGATTAGGAACCAGAAAGTAGCAATGGGGGACTTTTCTTCAACGCCCTGGGAACTTTAATGTGGTGTTCCCCAGGGGTCGCTTCTGCCTCTAATGCTCTTTAACATCTATATGAAACTGCTGGGAGAGATCTTCAGAAGTTTTGGAGTGAGGGGTAACATTAGTATGTTAGCATTCTTTCTCTCTCCCTTCTGAGTTAGGGGAGGCAGTTCGGATGCTTGATTGCTCCCTGGAGGGAGTAATGGATTGATAGGGATGAATAAATTGAAACTGAATCCAGACAAGATGGAAATACTGTGTGTCGTGGGGTCCTGAATCCAGGAAGTTAAGGAGTACCTGATTCTGGATTGGATTGTTTTGCCCCAGAAAGAATAGATGCGTGATTTGGAGGTGCTCCTGGTTTCATCACAGTCATTGAGACCTGTGGTGGCAACAGCCAGGGGTGCTTATCTCCAACTCTGACTAGTTTGCTAGCTTTGGCCTTTCCTGAATAGGGATACCTTGGTGATGGTGATCCATGCACTGGTAACACACACACACACACACACACACACACACACACACAAAAAAAAAAAAAAAGTGCTGCACATGGGGGTTCCATTGAAGATGGTTCTAGGCCAGAATGAAGCACCTTGGCTGTTGACAGGAGTTTCTGGCCAGCCACACTGGTTGCCTATTTGCTACCAAGCCTAATTCAAGCACTTGATTTTAACATATAAATGGCTTGCACCCTGGGGACATGCTGGTAACTGCTGTTTTACTTAACTGCAGTCAACCAGACCAGCCCTACCCCTGCCAGTGCCATTAGGCCTCCTGGAGGCTTCCTGGAGGCCTGGAACAACCAGAAATCACAAGAAATCATGAAATTTCCTATGATTCCCAGGAAATTATATGAGATTATATGAGTAAATGTACAGAGCTTTAGAAATAAACTACTACTACTACTACTACTACTACTACTACTACTACTACTACTACTACTACTACTACTACTACTAATAATAATAATAATAATAATAATAATAATAATAATAATAATAGATTTCCTAGCATTTCAAACATCCATGGTTTCCTGTAACAACAGTAGGAGCTGGTACCAATCCCCTTCAGATATGTGGGCATGCCTGTATTTCATCTTTGGCTAGGTCTCCATGCATGTTTGGTCCCAATCCGAAATTGGGTTCAGGAGGGGTCATCTCCATGCACGTTTTATTTGGGCCAATTTTCTTGGACCAAATTGCCCAAACCAGGACCACATCAGGGCATGGTTTGGGCAATTTGGTTCAAGCCAAGCCTGCACATGGGGATGGTCCCGGACTTCACAATCTCAGCTGATAGGTAAGAGGCTTGAGTTTACTTCAGGAGTAAAACCAAGCCTCTTTCCTGACAGCCGAGATCGTAAACAGGGGGTGCAGAGGCTTGAGTTTTCTTTATTGCCGCCCTGGAAAAGGGAGAAAACTCAAGCTTCTGCACCCCCTCTTCACAATCTTGGCTGACAGGAAAGAGGCTTAGCTTTACCCCCAAACTAAACTCAAGCCTCTTTCCTATCAGCCGAGATCGGGAACAGGGGATGCAGAGCCTTGAGTTTTATCCCTTTTCCAGGGAGGCAACCTTATTGCTCCCCTGGAAAAGGGAGAAAACTCAAGCCTCTGCACCCCCTTACTCCCTTTCCCCACTGACAGGCTTGCTTACTCCCTTTCCCTGGGAGTAAGCAAGACTATCAGCCGGGATCATGAACAGATCAGTGCGTTCTGAATGGGGACTGCTAAATCTGTCCCCAGCCCACATTACCAGGAATGGCACCAGGATGGCCAAAATTCAGTCTTGGCCCCGCACCCGGTCCCATGTGAATCCAATCAGCACCAAACGGCTTGCATGGGAAGACAGTCTTTGTATTGTTCTGACCCTCCCTGGGATCTCTGGGTAAAGAGCAGGATATAAATTCTTAAATAAAATTAAAAAATAATCTTGTAAAATAGAGGCAGCCAAACTGTGGGTGTACAAATGTTGCTGGACTAGACGTCTTTCATTGCATGTCATTGACTAGACTGGCTGAGTCTTATGGAAGTCACAGATCAGCAACGTTTGAAGAGGGCTAGTTCATTGCCTCTGATGTATGGGCACCTAATCTAAATAATAAAATTCTAAAAGCTTTGTCCAATGTATGGTTATCAAGGGTGCCTCCAGACATCATTGTCCCTGTGGTAACTGTGCATGGGATATTGGAGTGATCGACCTGCTTTGGGGCAGTCTGTGGGCTGCTGTTTTAGCAGTCTATGGCTGGATCACTCCAGGCTGGTTGCTGCAGTGGAGCAATGCGAATGTGCCTGACCAGTGAGCAGAAAGAACACTCCAGCGGGTAGATGTGAAAAGGCCCTTTATATGGCCTGAAAAAGAAAAAGGAGGGAATCCCATACTGGAACAGCAGGGTATCGTTTTAACATTTTGGCATTTGGGGCAAAAAATGTCTAAAGCCGGCAATGATTTAAAAGAAGTGAAAGTGACAATAACTGCAGAAAAATGCCTTGGTTTTTTTAAAGTTAGAAGAAAGAGGGGATTTCCCCAAAACATGGAAAATACAGTGGGCTGAAGTTTGCATGATCTAGCAGAAGTGAATCCTGAGTAAGCTAACCAACAAAAATAAAACTTACATTTTGAAGTTTAGCTCATATAGCCAAATGGCACGAGTATATCACAAAAGGAAAAAGCAGCAGGGGATTAAAGAAATGCTGGTCTGCAGAAATACGAAGAGAAACAAGGAAAAACAAAGCATGGGAAATGTTAACCCAAAACATCCCAATTAGTATTGATAATTTTTTCATTTACTATTTATAAACCAGAGGCCTTTCCGCACTACATCCCAAACGGATGTAGAGCACATGGGCTAAGTAACTTCAGGACGCTTTCAGCATTCACACACAGGAACGCAGGAACGTGTGTAAACGCGTTCCCGCGCCTGTGTGCGAATGCTAAAAGCATTCCAAAGTGACTTAGTCGGGAAAGGCCGGTCAGGGGCGGGGATACGGCCCGCAAGGCTGCTTCCCATTGGGTGTGAGCACCCAAGGGGCGGGCAGTGCTGTCAGGCCACTTGCCCCGCTTTGTGCTGGCTGTACGAGGCTCAATCGAGCCCTGTGCAGCTGCCACGAAGCTACCCAGGCACCCGGGCACCCATCGCAGGGCCCGGGGCAAGCTCCCTTATTTATTTATTTATTTATTTATTTATTTATTTTATTATTTACAATTCTATCCTGCCCCATACCGGAAGGTCTCTGGGTGGGTAACAACTTTGAAACAACAGATTAAAAACAGAATATACATTAAAAGACTTTAAACGTTCAACAAATCAAAAGCTGCTGAGAGGTCCGGGAGAACCAACAGGGTAGCATTCCCCCTGTCTCTCTCCCGGAGAAGGTCAACAACCAGGGCGACCAGGGCAAGCCTGAAGCCAGATTGAAATGGGTCTAGATAATCAGCTTCTTCCAAGCATGCTTGCAGTTGAACAGTGACAGACCTCTCCATAACCTTGCCTAAAAAAGGTATGTTAGCCACCAGGCAATAGTTATTTAAATCTTCTGGGTCCAGGGAGGCCCTCTTCATGGAGACATCTTTAATGAGGAACTTTATCAAAAGGTTTTTGAAAATCCAAGCCTATGGTTAGCACAATTAAAAAAAAAACTCTAGAAAACTTGCGAGACAGACCATATTGGTTATCTTTGACCAAGGCCTGTGCTGCCAAATATTTGGTAATTTTATCTTGAAGAATGTTTTCTCCTGTCATTCCCAGAATGGATGGTAAGATGACATACCTATAATTTTTTTGCGTCTCTCCTTAGGCCCTTTTTAAAAATTGCAATTATGCTAACCAGCCTTAACTACAAATACCATGAACTTTAACAAGTCAAATATTTTTGTTAGGAGATCTGCAGTCTCAGCTTCAAGCTCTTTAAAGTTTGCCATTTCGGCACTAAGCGGCACCCAGAGTGTTGACATTGATGCAAACAGCCCTAAACAGATTTCAATTATCTGATGGAGCACTTCCTTTCAAAGTGGCATACAACAATATTAGGATGAGCAGGCAAAGCCCTTGCTAGAAGAACTATCAACAGCTTAAGTCAGAAGAATGATGTGACAGCATATGAGAGATCCTTTTCTGTGATGGCCCTTGGGTTATGGAATGACCTTTCCTAGGAGACTCAGATTCCACCATTACTATATTTCTTTCAATGCCTGCTTAAGACACATCCATTCCCACACAGATTTTTTTAAAACTGTGATGTTCTACTCCTGTTCCATTTTGCTGCACTTTTGTGTATTGTTATTTTTGCTTTTAATCATAGTATTAATAAATTATTCTGTTACTTCAGATTATCTTTTAACTTTTGTTATTCTGCTCACATAACATTAATTGTGTGATCATGTAGAAAGGAGGATCCTTGGAGCGGACTCCTGCTGATCTGTTCCATCATGGATTGTGCTTTATGGTCCAGAACAGCCCATGCAATATGGAAAGGGCTTTAATCCAGCTTCAGTCGTCTACTTTCAGAGTGAGAGAACACATTAGCAAAGTGAAAAGCTGATTTCTTTCAGCATTATCTAACTCAGAAAATCTACCTTTAGGTTATGGAAAGAAAATGATGTCCACTTTGCTGATGTGTTCTGTTCTGGATGTGGACTGAAGCTAAATTAAAAGTTAGGTGTGAATGCAGCCAGAGAAGTAGTTTAGGGTAATACTCTCAAGTCCTGCTATTTTGGTGCCATGTTGCTACAATTTGCAACGAAGAGCTTCCTCTACCACTATTAAACCTCCTTCTGCCATGTATACCCAACCAGATATGTTTTAGGTTCCATTTTCCTCTTACACAAAGTCTGTTATCATGATGACGGATATGTCTGGTACAATTGCTCCCAATTTGTCTGATTAATAAGACAAGCACACACAAATTGAGTGGGTAAGGAACTTGGGAAGAAATTCAGTTTTCCAGCCAAATTTAAAACCAGACAAATGAAATTTCAGAATGTAAAAATAGCCATGAAAAGCTATGTCAGGATAAACTGGAAAACACAAAGCAGAATTTTTTAAAATATGAGAAAATAGCAGGCAGTGGTACAGACATGCATCCCAAATTTCTGCTCAGGATCCATTTCCTTTTCCATACTAATTGCTGTAATAATCTATGGGAGAACCAGTTCCATGCTTTTTAATTTGTCGCCATTATTTTGCTTCACTGCCTTCTTTTATCTTCATCTTCTCTAGGATGAGATAGCTTCTTGAAAGATGTTTGGTGTTGTTTTCATGTTTCAGTCACTCCTCCTGAGATTTCCTCATGTTCTGAATCTTACTGGAGCAATTCAAAAGCACCACCATCAATACACAATTTAACAAATACCAAACCATTTAGCAAAAGATGAGTGTTAGCATGCAACTATAATGCAATGGTCTTCTTAATCCAAACCTCATCAGCTACTCCTCAGGTAAGAATGAACCAAATGATGGACGTACAAATATTTGCCAGCTTGGCTTAATAGCTGCCCAACAGGTAACGCTTGATTATAAATAGCTGACCTTGTTACAAGCTAAGTATCATGAGATTTAGATTCAACATGTTCCCCATTGCAAAGGGCTGATTAAAACACCACTGTTCCATTGCCATACTTCCTCAAAGGTAAGGTAGACAAGTGAGTCAGCAAACTGTCCACACATGCTTATGGCTTTAATAGTGTTTACTGTTGTAATGTGCTCACTGTTTTAATTCTGTTGTTTTCAGTAATGCACTGTATATACAAGTGAATCCTATGACAGTAATATTGAGCCAGATTTGAAAAGTTACTTCTTAGCATTGGGACATTAGGGGGAAACAGGAAGGTAAATTGATGGGCAGCTGCCTTCCACCCACATTCATTCCTACCTGTTGTATCTTGCATTGTCCTGCTCCCTAATACTGCAGTAGCTCTCTTTCCTGTTGATTGTCAGGCAGATAAGAGCTTAAGTAGAGCTACTATAAGGAAAAGAGGACAGAGTCCCTACACATGTAATGGTTGTGTGGAAGAGGCAATTTCAATGTGTGTAGCTTATAATTCAGGCAGCACATCAACTGCTGAATTTGCCTCTTCCACAGATCCATTAGGAGTATATTGCCCTGTCTTCCTTTCCATTGGGCAACCCTAGCTTATGGATTTGCCTGTGGAGAAGCAGCATGCCTCAAGGGCCTCGGAAAACCATATAATTTAATTTGCTAGGTTATATTGTAGGATTTTTGCTCCTGAAAAGGGAAACATTTAACTCAAGCCTTGGCTCCAAGCAGCTTTCAAAGTAGGTTGGAGGTGCATTAAAGTCAGGTTGTCTCCACAGCATCTTGTGCCGAAGGGGCTTGCGGGTGCATGCGGTGACTTCAATCCCCCTCCAAGTGGTAGAAACTCGAAAGCTATTTTTTGCATGCTGAAGCCAGCCCTCACAGTGACTAAACAGGCTACACTTCTGTGCCTACCTCTGCACCTGCGCAGGGAGAGAGAGGAGATCCTCTGATCACAGGTGCAGAGTTCAACACAGCAGTTCTGGTAATGGCGGTGGAGCTATCAAAAAACCCTGCCTAAGGAAGCTGGGAGGGACTGTTAAGTAGGTCCAATCCCACGCTGAGGCTGGTACCATGCAGACATGGCCTAAATCTCAAAGTTGGGGAGAACCCTCCCGAGACATCTGGTGGATCAATCGTCTACTGACGTGAAAAGATTACTGAATAGCTAGTAAGATGAAGCATAGCAACATCATGCCTTTTTTGCACCTGCCAGCTGGACCGGTTCTATCTGCTCACTGGTCAGGTACGTCCATGTTGCTCTGCTGCCACAGTGAGATAACCCTTCCTGGAGCAATCCAGCTTTGCACTGTCTTCCAGGTGTGGCATGGCAAGTGGGTGTGACTGCGTGATTGTGGCTGCTTAGTGATGCACATCTGCCAGCCTTTCACCAGATTTTGCTTTGGGCATTGCCTTGGCAATCTGGGCAGCCCTGGGCTGGCTGTTCACACTACAAATGTTGGTGTCAGGTAAGGGCTAATTTAGCGCTTCTAGTACAAGGACTATACCATACTAGGCTGGCAAGTGCAAACAGGCCTACTGTATCTATTCCACCATTCAGCTGTCTAATTTGAAGGGGCAAATCTATAAAGGACAAGTTTTACTCCTGAATAATGGTCTTAACTTCGTTCAAAGAATGCTGGGAACTGTAATTCAGGGAGTATTCTCAGAGTTTTCTGTTTCTAATAATCAGTGTACTCTCTTTGCAAGTTTGCTTAGAGAGCTGGAATGATAGTTAAACCAGTTAAAACTTCTGCTACAGTATACAAAATATTCATATAGTTGTTTCTAATAAGACAAGTGTTACATTTCTCATGAGCTTTGCTGTCTTTCTCTATGACAGCAGTTCTCAACCTTCCTAATGCCCTGACCCCTGAATGGAGTTCCTCATGTTGTGGAGACCCCCAACCACGGGGGCGGAGCAGCTGGGAGGTGGGAGAAAAGGGCGGCGGGAGACTCGTTGAGACCCCTCTGAAAGAGTAGTTTGACTCCCAAAGGGGTCCTGACCCCAGGTTGAGAACCACTGCTCTATGAGGTAATGGTTAGACCATGTGCCAATGCTGAACCCACCTTTTCTCTTTTTGCAAAAACTGGACTTTTTTAGATATTATCAATACTACTTGAAGTTATAATTCCTGCCCTTATTGTCTGCCCTCTGATAGCTTCCTCCATCTGCTTAGAAGGCCAGTTGTTGAACTCTGTGAAGATTTTTGCTAAAGAGAAATAAAGCTTTGTTTCATATTCTACAAAGCATCAAGCATAATTTTGCTACTAAGTGTAAATTCAACAAATCCCTAACAAATTTATGTACTTAACAAGATATTTTGATATATGCTTACAAGTTGCAATGCCAAGTAACTCTAAAATTTTCACCTTTTAAAAAAATAATAAAATGTGTGAAGCATATTCAAAGTGTCTGCGGTATCTGTAACTTAAAAATAAAATGTCCTTTAAAAAGAGACATTTTCATACCAGCTACCACCAACTTCTCAGAAAGCATCGCCTCCTCTCTCTTCCCTTTGCTCCCAGAAAAGCAGCTTATAGACTAAGAGCTAAGAGTGATCCTCATTTTATATATTTATCCAAGTCAAAGACCAAGGTATCATTGCACAAAGCTTTAAATGTCGGTTTAAGAATTCTTAAAAGAAGTTCTCATTAATGCTGGCTACTTGAACTAAGCTCTGTACAATTTCCCACAAAGAGGAATTAAAAGATTTACATGATATACTTGACACCTGATGTAGTATTATTTAATATGCCCACCTTTACAGAAATAGAAAAAGGCAGTTAATCAAGGTTACTGCATATTTAACAGTAGGAAGCAAATGGTATATTTATTTAGTGCAAAAATATATATTCATTCCTTTATCCAAAAGTCTCAGGATGGCTAACAGAAAAAAGTATGACCACAGCACCACAGTTTGAAAGCATTCGCTGTTCAGCCTTCCTTACAGCCTAACTCCTATAGCCATACCTCTCGACTTCGGAAACCGTAGCTTTGAGTATTAGCCATAAGTGTTGCTTTTCTTTTGTTAACCACAAAACACTCAATGAACAACAAACTGAAACCAAACCAGCAAACAGAAGTTAACCTCAGTACTGAAATCTAAAACACCCAAGCCTTTAAACAAGTAGCAATTATTCCTAACTTGAAACTGCTCAATTACAGGGAATTAAACACCAGTTTTCATTTGGCGCTAAACAAGCTCGTCCAGTATCTTCCCAGCAATGTAGGAAAAAGCAGTCTCTATATTGCAAACCCCTCCACCGTACTTCAGGTTGGAAGGGAAAAAAAACTTGCTACTGCATTATAAGTGCTGCTGAGGTTGAAAAAGAGAGGATGTATTGAAGGGCTTGGTGCATCACACACGGCTCTCGGGTTCTCATCAGTATCTTTTTGTAAGAGGAAACCTAAATAAATAGGTGCGTCATTTGCTTGTTTTTCCTGTCATGATGCTATATGTTAACCCCATCGCATCTCGTTCCACTGCAGCGTCGCACGGAGACCCACGCGGATCCGAAATGCACGGAGAAGAGGCGCTTGGACGTGGAAACCAAAACACACGTTGGCGAGGCAGGGAGCTCCCCGTGTCTCCATTGCTCATTCAAGGCTTGTTCTCTAGGGCTGCGCGAGCACATCTCTCCCCTTCTGGGTTACCATAGAAATAGAGGATCGCAATGAGAGGCGTTTGCTTTCCCCGGAGGGGCAGAGTGAGCGCCTGACTGGTCCGCGCAAACAGTCCAGGTGGGGTAAGAAGGTCAAGGAGAGGCGAGGTGAGTTCTTAGGGAGGCTGGAAAAAAAATCCGGATTGCGGGCGCGCTGCAAACGGGCACGAGGTTTGGGGAGAAATACGGAATCCTTTCCTGCTTTTGTTTGGAGGAAAGCATCTGATGGCGAAGGGAAACAATCTTGGCTCTCAAGGTTCAAAGCTTCCTTCCCGTGCCTGAATCGGTCTTTGCCACATGACACCTAGCGACGCAGCAAGGTATTGCACCGTCTTATCAATAAGATGCATTTCCTACATTCCTAGTTATAGTGAGGTAATAATAGAAATGTTGTTATAGAATATAGTCTAGAAAATGTTAATATAACTGCAGTTTAGGTTAGGAGATTGCTTTGGGTAGAAATATAGAAGCTGGGGGAAATAATATAAAAATTATGGGAATAGTAGAAATCATGGTTTAGGTAATGCTAATATGATATAAGAACTATGTATGATGAAGGAGTCTAAGGAATATTGGTTCTGCGAAGCGTTTAAGTTTAGCTGAAAAACAGAAAGAGCAAGATAGAGTGCGGATGAAGCAGATATTGAAAATAAAAGATGTTTGAAGTCACCAACAAATACTAAGTTGTATGGATACTATTAGAATGGCTTATGGTGTTCTGTTCTGTTATTTTAGGTTATTAATGAAAAATTTTCAATAAAAATTAATTTTTAAAAAAATAAGATGAATTTCCTTTCCTTTTCCGGGCAGGTGGTCTATAGATCGGCTTCCCCTTGAGCATCATGAATTTGTATTAATTTCCCATGCGTGCTGACTGAGCACGTCTGCCTGTCTCCCGACTGTTACCTTCCAAAGCTAGAACGCACCGCCTAAGCGAGGTCTCAGAATTAAGTATTAGACGAAGCAAGGGAGGAGGGCGTGTCCAGGTGGAGTGGAGTGAAGAGGTCACATGGGAAAGGGGTTATTCTTACTGGATTTGGGGAAGGAGGGGAGGAAATCAAGAAGTAAATGGGCTGGTAGTTTGGCAAGTTTGCTTCTCTCTTGCATCAGATTTTAAAAATGCACATTGTAATTTGAAATAAAGTGTCCCCCATGTGGTTTGGGGCAACGTGGATTTAAACCGTACTTTCCTGTCCCCATGCAAACCGCTTTTTGTGAGAAGAAGAGTTGGCTTTTCTACCTCACTTTTCTCACCCATTTAAGGGGACTCAAAGTGGCTGACAAAGCTTTCTGTTCTTCTCCCCACAACAGAATACCCTGTGAGGTGGGTGGGGCTGTGAGAGCTCAGAAGAGAGCTGTGACTAGCCCAAGGTCACCCAGCTGGTTTCATGGGGGAGGACAGAATTGAACCCAGTATTCCCAGATAAGAGTCCAGCTCCCTAATCACTAGACCAAACTGGCTCACCAAAAGGTGATGTCTAAAAAAGTATGAATTGGCATATGACATGAAGATAACATTAAACAAGTATAAATTGGCATTTGAGGTAATGTTTAAAAAAGTTTAAATTGGCATGTCATGTAGGACGTCTTGACAGCTCAGGTGAGGCCTGGACCATTTTTACAATATGATGACCCCTCATTCTTTGAGAAAGGGGAGAAAATATTTTAGTGTAAAGATTTTTGTTTGTTTTAAAATCCACAGAATGTATGACAGTATGGTTCGGGTGATCTTCCTACGAGATGAAGCCTGAACAAAATAACCCTGGTGCTCCCTTTCGTAGGGCCTGGAGCTATGGTCAAAGAAATGTGTGCAGCACTTATTGAATAACCTCAGGTCTGGGCAGTGGTTTAATTACAAGGTAATCTCCTGAAATGTTTGGAATGAAGGTTGACACAGCTCTCCAACAGTTTTTTAAAAGTTATTTCCTCTCTTGTTTCAGACACCAAGATAAAATCTTAAGCACACATGTGTCATGTACTTTACCAATGGAACTTATTTCTAAGCAAATATACCTAGGTCCACACCATCACGTTCCATTCAGTCAGGGCTTGCTAAAAGGTATTAAAATAAAGAAGAAACAAGGAGCTGCTGAACCTTTCTTAGATATATAAAAGAAAAAATTTGCTTGTTTTGCAATATAAAAACCTGGTCCCTGCCTAGCTGACAATGGATGAGGTGCTGAGAGTGGAGGGAAGGGGTTGTATAAGCGCAACCAGCCCTCTGATCAGGGGTGAAGACAAGATGGGCTTGTCGTGCAAGTTATACCTGTTGAAATTCTGTCTTCTGTCTACTTTTTCACTGGGCCATTTATTCATTCTCTTAGCCTGTGCTCACTCCCTGCCTGAGAGTAAATTCCATTGAACATACATGTGGTTAGATAAAATATGATTGCTTTGGGAAGAGGGAAGCCACTTTGTGAGACAGATTAGACAAAATTTGACTGCTGTTCCTTTTCTGTTTGGACACTAGCTTCCATCCTGGCTATAGGGGTTTGATCCTTAAATGCAATCTATTATTATTTGTGCAGCTAACAAATCCTTGGGTTTGTAGTCAAGAGATTTGTCCCAAAAACTTTTTGGCATTTGTTCAGTGAGTTGAGGATATTTCCTGAGTAGATAGTTTATCTCCATAGGATAGGCAACTGGAGGCAAAAACTTGAAGGAGAGGTGCAATATTTTGGTTTTGTTTGTGCTGCTAGAGTTTGCTTTTACAGTTTGAACGAGAAAATAGGAAGAGAGCAGAAAGGAATGGAAAAACTGGAATTTCTGTTTGGGATCTGAGGCTTTGAAGAAAGAAGACAATACAGTTTGCCGTCATTGTGCTGAAAGGCTGTAGCATGTGAGCCAGTTTGCTCTAGTGGTTAGGGAGTTGGACTCTTATCCATGAAGCCAGCTGGGTGACCTTGGGCTAGTCACAGCTCTCTTCTGAGCTCTCACAGCCCAACGTACCTCATAGGGTGTTCTGTTGTGGGGAGAAGAATAGAAAAGCTTTGTTGGCCACTTTGAGTCCCCTTAAATGGGTGAGAAAAGCGGGGTAGAAAAGCTAACTCTTCTTCTTCTATTCATGGTTCTAGTACTTGCAGCACCTTTCTCCTGACAGTGGAGATCACGCCTTCTGCAGTCTTTGATCCTTGTTCTGTCACGTGGCCTAATGGTGGGAATCTGTCTGCATGCAGGCTGCTGCTCTGAGCAGTGAAGACATTTGAAGTTGGGGAATGGTTCTGTCTCTCCACCCAGGGCTCTTCTGCAGAGCACAGGAAATGGCTGTGGAAATAAACTACTTTCCTGTGTTCTGTAAAACAGAGAGAGCTTGGAGGTACATTCATATGGTATAGGTGAGAGGGAGGGGAAGCAGTTTGGAGAGCTGTCGGTGCTCTTCCCATTGCTCTGTTGCTTCAGCACCTTGAGTGCTTATGATGGATGCTTGAACATGTGTATCATGTGCCCTGTGAGACCTCTTATAGTCCAACAGGGGCACATAGATGTACAATCAGTGTACTGTCAGCCTGATCCCGCAGCACCACACGGATCTGTACAGATTTTGCATATGGGTTTCATGTGGAGTTGTATAACATTTTAGTATCTACAGCTCGCTTATTCATGAGTCAGCGCCAGAGAATGACACTTCCTCGCAGCTTTTCTTTCTATTTTAAGATGATGATTGAGAATTCACCATTATGGCACCCTTTAAAGTTCTAAATTCATGTTCTTCTGATTCACTATTGATTGTGGTTGTTTGTGAGTTTTAACATTGCTGACCTTGGCACTTGGGTGAAGTTTCCCTGAAAGTCATTTTGAAATACTGTAATAGACAATAACTCCTGTGTTGGATCATTTTCCTCATTTTCCCTCGATGGAGATGTTAGATGCAACTCTCACTATCCCTTATTTAATATTTATGAATCTGAAGTTCCTCAAGTTTTCTAGGAACCTAATGGTAACAAATAATGAGGAATTTCCATGTTACTTCCTTCCTGGATATCTGCTTCTGTTCTGAAGGAGAGAATGTGCTTTATAATGGAAGCTTCCTGCATTTAGAAACATCAGGAAGGTACCTGCAATAACTTTTCTATTTGAAATAATTTGTAAGAAAGCTATATAAGCTGGTCTCCCTTCTGCCACCAAGTATTGATGTTCATTGGAAAGAGATTTTCCTATGGATTTATTTGTACAGAGGAAGAAAATTATGCATGAGGAGATCCAGTCAAGGTCTTCCCTTGCTTGGTAAGAGCTCAGCATGCACTGGGGTGAATATGAGACTCTTCACCGTGCCCAATGAGTACCTGAAGGACAAAGCTAAGGGCCTTTTCTGCACATGGCCTTTTTCTGGACCACATCTCAGGATAGGGGTCTGTTGTCTGCATGCTAATGCAGACTACAGCAGGCCTCTCCTGGAGCCTGCCATAGTTTGCACTAGCAAGTGACAGCAGAACCCTATTCCAGGATATATTCCAGAATAAAGTCAAGTGCTGAACGGCCGTAGCATGCATACCTGCCATTGCACATGTGTATTTGTCAAACTGCCCCATGAAATTATACTGAGCAAGAATGACTAAAGATGACTTTTAAGGCATCATTGATAGGTGGATCTAAAATTGATGCTCAGGGAATGCTATCAGTCAGTCTCCCTGAGGGAAGTGTTAAGCAAGGTGTCACAGGGTTCAGTCCCCGGCTCAGCCCTCATTAGCATATCGGTTAATGGTCTGGCATTTGTGTGCCTAGTAGTCCATACTTCTGCACTTCATTTGTCTCGCTCTCACTATTTACATTTGTTGCTTTCTTTGAAGTGTGTGTGTATCCTATGTAAAGTATGTCTGTTGATATTAACCCTATATGAGTCTGGGTAAATTTGCTTCTACTCCTCAAAAGATTGACACAATAATATATATGTGAGATTTTGTTATGAGAGACCAATGTGGCTACTTTTCTGCAAATGTTAAAACAGATATTCTCTCTAAGGTTCTTCTATAGTTACGTTTCAGGATACTGAAATGTAAAAATAACTTTCCATTAGACTTCAAACATTGTGTGCTGAAGCCTTGCTTCAAGTGAACAAATGCTCTCCAGTCAAATCTTAATCTTACCAAAGAAAACAAAACTAAAACAGTAATATAGAGAGCCATTCTATCTATGAATCTCCTCAGTGTTGGGGTATCTGATTACCTAACATATTAAAAATGTGACAATGGCTTACAATAGTTATTACTTTTTTTCCTAGGTAGCAAATTTTGAAAGATTGTTTTAGGATGTTTAGAAAAGGAAGTCAACAACATGAATGATTATTAGTTATAGTTGCAATATTTCCTCTGGGGAGTTGAGAACATCCCTCTCTTCAATGTATCCTGACAAGACCTCTGTGAGATAGGATAACCTGAGAGACCAGAATAGATTCAAGGGTATTCACATTACCTCAGAAAGCACATCTCTTCAAAATTCAGACTCTCATAGGGCTTTGGGTTCAGCAGGAAAATACATAACTAGCTGGTGGTATACAGGATAAAGGAGCCATACGAATGGCATGCCTCTATGGTCTGGCATACCACAAGGGACCCTTTTCATCAGTTCAACAGTACACACCACGAAAATAACTGCCCAGGAGCTGTGAAGGCCACGGAGAAACATTAATTTGCAATCTTCAAGAAGATCATGTGGAGAGTGGCAGAGAAGCAAGAAGCCATCTAACAATTTAATGTTAAGTTGTGAATGCTGTCAATTTCATTTAATAACCTTATGTCCAGTCATATCCGCAGACTTTCTTTTTGTCTGCAGTTGTCATTAACCAGTGCTTTTTTGTTTGTTTTGCATAATAGAACCATTTTTCATGCATCCATATGAATCCAAGTAGTTGATCCATTAGAATGCACTGAAATAAAACTTTGGGAACAACTGTTTGTGTGCATCCTCACATGGTAAAAGCCCCATATTTTGAACAAAATCAATATATTATCAGCATTTCAGGTTAGATCAAAAGAAGACTTGCTGTCATGCCATGGAATGCAAATAAGGCTGTCTAACTGGTGCATGCCAGTTCTTGAGGCTTCCAGCTGCACATGTGTGTGTTCCAACCACAACTCTCGGCATATTTAATGCAAGCAGATTTCTAATGTGAGTGTAATCTTCATTTTGTTTGGAATGTAGAGTCTGTGTGTGAGTCCATAATAAATGGATGTTTATTGGAAGTAAATCCCAGTTGTTTGAAGTGGGTGGTGACTGGTTATAATTGCTTGATCCCTGGTCACGTATGTACATTTTATTGGGAACTAAGCCATTTTGAAGTGTAAGCCTTTTTGAAACACCAAACAACTTGTGAAAATAATAATGCCCAATTCAGCTGAGTAGCACGTTCCTTCAGTACAAACACATTCTGAATATTGTAAGGATAGCTAGGAAAAATATAATGGCTGGTTTCAGCTGGTTTTTATATATTGCACATCCAAATGTTGCTCAGGGTGGATCACAAAGAAATAAAGTGTATAAATCACAGTGAGACACCTTGGGTGTTTTCCCACTGTCATTAAAAGTACCCATTAATGGGTATGTAATGGCATTTTTGTACCCATTAATAGGTACTTAATGGGTACTTCTAGTGACAGTGGAATAACACCCCTTATCAAAGGTTCATGTTCTTTACTTATGCCATCCTTTTATGCTGAAGTCTGGACCTGTTCCAGTAACCCTGAATTTGCTTGGATATCAGAATGCAGCTCCCCGTCAGATCACATAAGTGTCTGAATTCTGATCTGTAGATTTGTTGGACCTTTTGAAAACTCCATTCTGAATCCTGTCATGATCATCAATTATCCCATATTAAGAACATAAAAGATCCCTGCTGGATCAGGCCGCAGTCATCTGGTCCAACATCTTGTCTCACGCTGTGGTCCACCATTTGCTTCTGGGAATTCTCAAGCAGAAGGTGAAGGTGAAAAGCTCATTTGCTCTTGACTCACTGCAGATAGCTTTTAGAGGAATCCTGTCTGCCTCTCCAGCCTGGAGACAGTACCTAGGCATTGATTCTAGTAGCCATTGATACAGCTGCCTTCTATGAATTTGTCTGATCCTTTTTCAAAACTATTCAGGCTGGTTGTTGTTGCCTTATCCCTTGCTCTCTTTGTTTCATAGGGAGATTTGATACATTCCAAAAGGAAAGGCAGATGAACATCCTATGCTATAGAAGTGTTCATATTCTCTAATCTATACTAATAACTCTTTGTCTCATTTTGGATTTTTTTTTTTTTACCAAATTGATTAGACAGTGATCTAGCATATGGAGGTTACTTTTATGAAGCTTTAAAAAATAATACCATAGTGTTCAGACCGCTGTCTGTATGTCTGGGAAGATAGATGTTTCTTAACCAAGGTTCTTCTGACTATCAGTACTCCACTATGCTTGTAAGTTACTAAGGATAGGAAGAAAGATTTTATTACTGGTCATAGCTGGAAATAAGATTCTGATACAATGGTGGTGAGAATAAAATGGTGAGGAGTAAAATAATGTTCGCCACCTCCAACTCCTTGGAAGAAAGACAGGATACAGATGAAGACAGCTCACTATGGCAGTTTTTAAGTCAATTACTGTGATGCCTGCTTGAACCTATTGCTCTGCTTGGCCTCAGGAATTCCCAGACACAGAGAACGGGAAGGAATGTACAGGGAAAGCTTTATGGGATGCAAATGTTTTCCAAGGTCAGGTGAAGCAGGAAGATGGAAGTGGCAACCAAACATTGCAGACATCAAAGGGATGGATTTGAAACATGGGTGCAAAGAGTTCCCTGAATGGGAGGGTTACGGCAGAGTGTATATAGTTCTGGTGCTAGTTTATTATGTTTATGTATGCTTTTCATATATTCTCAATAAAGAACTCTGCTTGACAATTTTGAGGTGGTCCCAGACTGGGGGTTAACAATTACACAATTTGAGATGGAGAGCAATCAAAATGTGTAGTCTCAACTCCAGCCCAAAAGAAAATACTTCTTAGTTATAATATTCACTGCAAATCTTTGTTGGAGTGTTCCCTATTTAGTCTGGAAGATCTTTCCTGCAGCCTCATCTCCAAGAGTAAGGCCTTTGAAAAGGATTTTCCATGGAAAATCTCCAGATCTGTGTGGCAAGACTTTAAGTACAATTAGCTTGCTGTTTGATGAGAGATGACCATAAAAAGGAATTCAGATCAACAATCCAGCATCTGTGTGCTGGTCATTTTGTGACCTCTTTTGGAAGGTCTACAATGCCTTTTCCCATTGCCAGATCTGTGCAGAGTTTGTCAGAGTTAAGCAAGCAGTGATGCAATTTTATTACCTGTATATTGTTTACATATCTTGACTTCATTGTATTATTCTGTAGTATTGTTTTGAAACATATACTGAATTACAGCCCACCTCATGCTTTTTGGTTTGTGATGTTTAAGACATTTACTTCAGCCATCATTCAGAAATGGAGAGAAAGAGAAAAACATGAAATTAAAAGGACTACGTCAAAAGTCAAACTGTCTGGGGAAGAGGTGGTGGATGTGGTCAAATCTTTCTTAGCTTTTGTGGGATGTCAGTATATTTCAAACCAATATGTTTGCTTGTTTGTTCATTTCTGTCCTGCCCTATGCATGAAGGACTCAGGGTGAGTCACAATAAAACCATTATAAAAGCAGCTGAAATGTTGCCAAGCTTGCAGGGGCTGTTGACTGAGCAGAGCACAATGAGCTCAAAAAGTCAGGCATACTATACATGAAGTATATCTAGAGGGTTAATTGTGCAAAAAGTCTGCCTTTTATGGACTGGTCTCTGCAATCTGATGGGCATAGCATGGTTGATGGGAACAGGAACTGTGACTAAAGGATGCCAGAATTGGTGCCTATGATTCCCAGATTCCTGCACCTTTGTAGTATATGAAGAAGTTATACTGCAAGGGTGACATGGAAATCAGGCCTGTATATCAGTTATATCTTGCTTTGGAGAAGTAGGGTGGTGTTTGGCATGTGAAATGCAGTTGCTGTCATTTGTCAGGTATTCAGACTCCCTTTGCTTGTCCTGTTTTTAAAGTCTCTTGGGTAACAGACCTGTGTTTGGTGACTTTTTTCTTCACATCGGTGTGTTATGTGGTTGTGTAAAAGTCATAGTTACACTGTCTAGGACAGGCCTCACAACAGGAGATGCAAGAATTAATATCTATAACTAATTGTCTTCATCATCCATGAAGTGATTTCTTAACTGTTTATTCCATTTATAGCCCACCTTTCCTTCAACACATTCAAGGTAGTTTACTTACCTTGGAGAACTAATGATACTGGTACTATTGTTCATTAATACCATGTAGCTGAGAACTAGTCCTGATGGTTTTGTGGACTAATCCATGCAGTTTTCTTGGCAGATAAAAAAAGTATGAACTGCTTTCCATCACTCTACCTCTGAGCTGTGGCTGTTCCCTTCATGTACCCTTAGACCAGTGTTTCCCAAAGTGTGGTACACGTACCCACAGGGGTACAGGAAGAGTTTGGTGGGGGTACATGTGTATGTACCAAAAAAAAGAAAAAATAAATATATTTTGATTTTTATTAAAGCATATGTTTTTTTATGAGGGGTACTCAGCATTACGAAAATTATAGAAGGGGTACACAAATGTCAAAAGTTTGGGAAACCCTGCCTTAGACTATGCCTAGCCAGTCTTGCAAAATCTTCATAGCAAAAGCCATATTTTGTGAATAAGTTGAACATATATTAGAATCTTACACCATTGGCTATCTGGCAAAAACCCTATAGCATTCTGTGAATTAGAGGAAGAACATCAGTAATACCTTAGGATTTTTTTCCAGATCTTTCCTGGTAGTGTTATGTGTTGGTAGCAAATAATGTCGCAACCTAGACTCTGATGTCAATAGCTCTGATACAATGCTCTCCCAATTTTGAACAAGAATCTCTTTGGCTCCCTCAATGAGTTTGACCTTGTCCTAGAGGACTGCAGAGTGGTCAGCCATATTCTCCCCTGTGATCTTTGGCTATGTCCACACCAGCTCAGTAGATTGACCCAAGGGACTGGACTGCAGCGGGCTACCTGGTAGAACACTGTCTGAACAGGATGGAGCTTTGGAGAAGGCTATGGCATGAAAATGGTGCCATAGCCTTCTCTAAGAGTGAACTGCTCACAAATTCTAGCTGGTATCCTGTTCATCCTGTATATCATGTCCCTGCACCATTCTGCTGGGTACCTGGAAGCAGCACCAGAACTGTGCCACTTGTTGACACCCAGACAAAACAGCCAAGGCTGGCAACTTCAGAGAGCCAGGGATTTTCATTCTTGCCTTCTGAAGATGTGTTAGGGTGGACCATCCATCATGCAACAGCCCTTTAAGCACTCTAGTAGCCAGGTACGCTGGAGTGGGCTACTGGGCACCGGACAGCTTGCATTGGGCAGAAAGGCCCCTTGGGATCTTTCCCTGGTAAATTTGACTCTTTGTTTATTAATCCCCCCTTCCAAATTGGCAATTTAGGGAGTACAGAGGGATGATAATAAGCCGCCTACATCCCTAGTGTAAGCATGTGTTTTGACAGAACAGTCAAATGGAGCAGATCAAAACATTGATGGTAATTTATTAGGAAGGGATGAGACATAGCAAGTTTTGGTGTGTCTTGGATAAGATGCAAAAAGGCAGAGTCTATTTTTAGTGTAGTTAAAATTAATAGGATTCGCTTCATTTTCCCATGTGTATATAATTTTCTTTTAAATTTTAGCTCTTTATGCTCTGGCTGCCTATGCAGTACAGAAATTCTTAGACATAGGATTCTAGCTTAGTTCTCGCTTCTGTTCTGTGACTCATAGTTGGTTTACACCTGTATGTCAATAAAGCTTAATACCTGTTATACTATGCACTGTTCTGCATGTGTGAATAATGCATCATAAATCTCACAATTCAGCTGATGTAGCCTCAAAAGCAACACTATCCACAACTGTTGATAGTGTTGACTACTGTTATCAACTTAGCCCCTGTTCACAGTGCTCTCCCAATTTTGTCCCTGGTCCTATCTAGCTGTGGATTAGTAAAATGTTGCCTACACCTTGCTTGGGAGCAGTTACGCAGCTGTGGCCATGGCGATCTTGTCTGTCCATCTGTACTTCGAGTGCTGATGGTCTGGTTCAGGATTTCACTAGTACCTGAAATACAAATAGCTCCCTCTGTGCTTTATCTTCACCTCACTCAGAATGTACTGTTACACCATTCCAGTGAGGAAAGTGCAGACAGGTCCTGGTGAACCAATCTTAAACAAGATTGTTCTGTTCTTGGAGTCTTAGCTCATACAAGTATTTAGTGTTATACCTATGAACAGAAGGGTAGCTATCATTAGGCAGAAGTGCCGCCAGAGGCTCAGTAAGAAAGGACAGGTTACACCTGGTCAGCTGGGCAAGGTAAATCCAATTTAGTTGGCAGCTTGTTTTATTTATTATTGCATGTTTTGGTTAATGATTGTGTGGGAGTTCCCTCTGTCTTCTTTTGCAAGTGACCCATTCCACACTACTTATGTCCTGCCTGGGAGCCACAAGTCAACGAGTTTTTTCCCCACTTACCTCCCTTAATCCAGATCTAGGAAGAGCCAGATCTAAGAAATGGGGTCTTTAGCAAATCTGGTCCTAGAAGATCCAGATCCTGGCAAGGACCCGATGCTTCTCCACAGGCAGTGTAGCACCCGATAGCAATGGGTACTAGGCATGATTGCAGTGGGAATGCTGGAGCACCCATGTGGAGCATCCGTCGGTGACCAAGCGGAAGACGCGAAGGCAATGCAGAATGATTGGCTGATGTGCACATCAGTCAAGCAACATTTCCAGGGGGCGATGGGTGATATGGGGCAGCAGATCTCCAAAGCCACTATGGAGCATCTTTGCAGCCTGGCCCAAGCTCTGCAGCACATCTTCGTAGCCTAGTTACGGAGTGGTAACAGAGCAGCTACGAACCGCTGCTCTTTCCCTGTCTCCCACCTCCCCCACTGCGTGGATGGCAAGGACATGGGGCGCCTGACGCTCTCCAGAGTGTTGCCTGCGTAGCGGTCACATTGTACTAGGGTGCCCGATTAACTGTTACGCAGATGGTCTCAACTTCAAAGGATTCCAGATGACAGCTATGCAGTCTGTGCTCATCTTCAAAGCTGTCTTTGGAAAATGGTCACCTGCTTCATAGATTTGGGTTTGGGGGCACCCGCAGCCTGTCGAGGGTGCTGCCCCAGGAGCCAGCCCCAGGACCCCACTGACCTGATCGCAGTGCAAACGCACGCCTTCTAATCCGGTTTTCATGTCTGAAGACTGAACTGAAGAACCATTTAAAGGGGTCCACGGGAAGATCGGATTTCAGGGCTTGAAGACCCCATTCAATCAAGACTTCCCTTGAAGAGGTATGACCCTAATGGGGTCTGAAGTGGGAACGGGGTCTTCCTGATCAGTGCCAAACTGGTGCCTAATGGGTCTTAAATGGGTCCTTAATGGGTGCTTAGTGCTAGTGGAAAACCGCCCATTGACTGGCCCAAAGCTACCCTGTGACCATCAAGGCTGAAGGCAGAGCAGTTGAATCTGGGATTTCAGGTTCTTGTCCCTTATTCTTTACTTTTATGGCTCTACCATAGTTTTCCATGTAATTAATAATGATACTGCTTTTCAAGGTTAGAACTGCTGCTGAGTGACTTGTGCCTGTTCTTTCCCCATTACCACCACCCTACTACCTTTTATTTTCTTGGTAATTTTAAAATTTAGCCTGTGACTGTCATCGTGTTAATAAGATACATAATAATAATGAGAATGAAGGAAGGAATAGGAACAGCTCTTGGCTGGCAGGAGGGAAATAGCGAAAAGAATATTGGTCAGTGTCAAATTCTTCTGTGCCACTTTAGTTCTACTTTAAGGTGCGGGTGCTAATTTTAATTCAGTGCTTTAGGAAGGAACTCAGGATGTTTCACAAGCAGATGTATTGTAATTCTCTCTGTAATGACATTCTCTTTGTTCTCTGTATTTTTGGCAACATAGTTGTCAACATATGTTACAAGCAGATGGCATATGTGGAATTTCCTTTCGGTGTCATCCTGGATATTTTCTCACTCTGCCTGAAAATGTGCAAATGCATTGACGGGGTCCCTTTCCTGTTACACCGCTGAGTGATCTGAAAACTTCATTATCCTTAACTTTCATCTCATTCACAATTCAGCTTTTCACGTGCACTCTTTCTCTGTAAGAAATGCAGGGAATGCAATACTGCAGCATCACTCTTCTGTTAGCCCCTTCTTAGAATCAGCTGTTAAGCAGACGATACACTCCAAAAAGGAAACTGTGAGCCCGAAACAGCTTTATCCGGTAAGCTGAAACATCCCATCTGTGCCACATAATTAATGCTTTATGACTACTAGAGAGCTGTGAACTTTGTACAGACAAGCAGATTTCAGAGCTTTGCTAATACAGACCACTGCACATGCAATTTGCTGTCCTGGTCTAATGGTCAAAAAGTTTATTTGCTTAATCTAAAAACTTTATTTGGATGTATATTGCCCGAATGATCTCACTATTGGTCATATCTGAATGTCACATTTAACAATGGTTTATTATTGTACAAAAAACCCTTGCACTCTCCTCTTTCTCCACAAAATGGATATGAAAACTTCCACTGCTGCTTTTTAGGTTGTGTTCACACCTAAGTTTTAATCCAGCTTCAGGCCACTTTTAGAATGAGAGCATGCATCAGCAAAGTGACATGTTGATTTCATTTTGCATTATCTAAATCAGAAGATCCATCTCTGAGTTAGATAATTTGGAAAGAAAATGGCTCTTCACTTTGCTGATATGTTTTTCTATCCTGAAGGTGGACTGAAGCTGGATTAAAATTTAGGTGTTTATACAGCCTTGTAACTGCATTTTAGTCCTGTTTGAACCTGGATAAACTGATTAATCTTAACTCTGATTACTGAAACAGGCTAATTTCAAATGTTAGGCCATTTCTGTAGTGGGTCTTATTCTGAATTATATCCTGGGCTGTGTTCACACTTAGGGTGCATCTCCATTCAACTTTTAAAGAGTTTTGAATTCGTTTTCAAAGCTGAATGTTCCCAAAGGATCAGACGAATCTGCAGTTTCCAAGGATTAAAGTTCCCAGGACACGGATTATCTGTATTCGAATAAAAAAAGCTTGCTGCAGGATATAGAAATAATCCTTGCTAATCATTGCAGTGGGGACACAAGAGTTTTTGTGGAAGTGTGAAAGCATGATTTAGGGGCATTCTCAGTTCCCCGTAATGCAATCATAAGCTGTGATTTCCTCTGCCTCCCCCCCCCCCCCCGCTGTTTGCTGCATTGTGCCCCTTTCAGCTCTAGAAGTGAAAATGAAGGATGGTGGGAGGAATCCTGTTGCCTTTTGGCTCCCACCCAAAGCTCAAATTGTCAGCTTCCTCCTGGGGGTTGTGAAAGTGCATTGGCTTTTAAAAGGCTGTCCATTTTAAGCTTATCAGATCCAATGATAAATTGATTTTCTGCCCTTTTCTCCCTCTCCCCATGACATGTTAAGGTTCAGACTTGGCTGAAAGGGTGAGTGAAATCTATCACCTAAGGTTTAATCCAGCTTCAGTACACCTTCAGAGGCCGCATCTGCATTATAAGCTTAATTTGGTTCCCTAAACCGAAATAATAGAACCGGATGCAAACGCGAATTTGCCTGTTCCTATTACTTTAAACTTAATCGCATTCGATCCGGATTCTGAGGATCGTACGTGGCGTACATGACTCAAGTGGCTACTTTTTAAAAGCCGCTTTTCGGGGCTGCCCTGCTCTCTTCCTCCTGGCGTGAATGTGCCACCCATAATGGACATCTTCACCGAGCCTGGCTGGGTGGCTGCCACTTACCTGGATGGAGGAAAACCGGCAGCGGGCAGCCAGAGATTCTCCCCATTGCCCAGGGCACACAGCAGCGGCAACTCAAGCAAGGGGGCTTTAAACATTCACACATCTCTCAGAACCTGCCCTGCTTTTTTTCCCCCTTTAAAGGTCAGAACTCCAAAGAGCTAGAATTGCACAAAATTGCAACATTGTTATCAGGTGTGAAGTGGCTAGATTGCTACAGTGTAGCAGCTGCTGTGAAGGTTGGATTTTTACACTGAAATCACTGTCTTTGGAAGCAAGTTATTGGGAGAGGAAAACACTAAACATGGATTCTCTTCCCGTAAAATGGTAGGGTCCCCACAGTAAAAAATGTAACATGTATCAAGCGCACGATCCGGAGTGAGACCTGTTGGAATGAGGGTTAACATTTATAACGCTTTGGGGCAATTTAACACGCGGAAAGCATGTTAAGCCAAACTGATGTGGGGTCTGCGAGGATTGAAACTGTATCGAAATCGAATTAAGCTTGTAATGGGGATGCGGCCAGAGTGAGAGACCACATCAGCAATGTGACTAGTAATTTTCTTTCCACATTATCTGTCCCAAATGTTAATTTTCTGAGTTATTTAACATTGAATGAAAGCAGCTTGTCACTGTGCTGATGTATTCTCTCACCCCAAAAGTGGACTGAAGCTGGATTTAACCTTAAGTCTGACTGCAGCCTAAGAAAGGAAATTGTCAGATCAAAGGGATGGGAGAATATTACAATTTTGTCCATAAGCAAGAGAATGAAGAGGAGCTAGCCTGAATTCAGAAACCAGAAAATAAGGCTTCTAATTGACCTTCTATATGGTCCTTTCCTGGAGGTACCAAGTAGGTGGGTGCATTTATCATTGTGCCACCTGGCTAGTTGTATGGAATCCAGATTAGAGCACTTAGAAGGGGGATCTTCAGCAGGTGGTCCCTGCATACCAAGCTACATCTGCTCATATTCTAACCTTTACACAGATGATGAAAGCAACCTTATATTTTAGCACCTCCAGATCTTGTGAGCTACCTGCTTGTTCTGTTATCAGAAACATCTTTATTCATAGCAAAGTTCTGCTGTTTTGTACTTTTACCAAATTCATAGCTTCTCCAAATTGATTCTGTATTGGCCAGCAGCCAGATCTGAATAGTGCAGTAATATCAAATGGAAACTTTACAGCTTTAATATAAAGCAACATTTGTCTTCTGATAATAAAATGCTTTCAGAAATGCTAAGTAATGAAATGCTCTAGACTCATTTTGTGTTAATGTTTCTATGGTCACAATATCTTTTCAACTGTAGTTAGTGTGTGTGTTTTCTTTTTCATTTGCCAGAGACAGCTTGTTCGCTACCAGCCCAGGATCAAGCCATGGCACTCCATATTTTCAAACAAAGTATCTTATTAGAGATGCATCGTTGTGATAGTAAACCACACAGAACAAAAAAGCATCAGGACTATACAACTCTCAGCCATAGCCTTCCCAGTCAGGAAAATCTTGGCACCCTTGTTTCACTTTCTCTCTCTCCCAACTTGGCATGCCCTTGGGAGACATCTGTGTGCCATAAATCCATCACCAGACATTCCCATACTGCATCTGAGTCATAGAAGTGCTGTTAACAGTGCAAAGCAGGCCCAAGTGAACACACCTTACTTTTGATCCAAATGAAGGTTGTCCTCTGTCTGCAGGGATCACATGCAAAAGTGCATTTCTGATTCTTCTACAGACTTTCCCTCCCCAATTGGGACTATCCTGTGTTTGGGTTATCCCAGCATTGAATTTCTTTCTGTTGTAAGAAACAGACCCAGGCAAGGACCCGATGCTTCTCCACAGGCAGTGTAGCACCCGATAGCAATGGGTACTAGTGTGCTTGTGGGCATTTGCATGCCATTTCTGGGAGTGTTGCCTCCAGCACTGGATCCATGAAGCTTCAGTGTGGCAGTGGTTCAGGGAAGAGCAAGCCAGGGAGGAGCTTGTGTTTTTAGTCCACTCCCCACCCTGGGACCTCCCTGCTGTGCTCCTGGATCTTGGCCTACCCAGGGTGAACAGCCCTGTCCCTGTCTTCCTGTGCCTTCTGGGACTCAGAACCAGAGAAGACCACCCAAGCTGGCCTGCTCCTCCCCAAGGTAGTGTGGCTGCATTTTTAAAGTACTTTGGAGCAAAGGCCAAATTCTTCTACAGTATTTGATAAAAGCTTTTCCTTTTGCAGAACTGATAGTTTCAGCCTTTTGGCCTTTAGGAGGTGGGAATCCTTCATTCTTAAACAATATCAGTTATTTTCACAGTTTCACTTTAGTCCTCAGATCATGAGCTTTTGCATCGTAGGTTTGTTGCATTTTATTTTTAGTCAGATTCCCCTGCCCAGTTTTTGGGTCTACTCCAGATGCAAGTTTTAAATGTAATAATTCCAGGCTGATGTTCCAAAGCACTCTGAATAATCCTGGTGTAAATACATTATTTGATATTCGTCCTAGATCAAAAAGACAATCCACATTGTGATAATGTGCACATGAAGAGGTAACTAATCTAACTTGGCAGTGGACCCTGCATAATTAGATTTAATTTTATTATCATTTAAAAAGTAAATGAGGACTTCACATTTGCGTGGAGCAGCAAGTTTCCACTGGTAAATTTTATATTACAAAGAGTTTGACATGTCTTCAAATAACTTCATTTGGAATTGCTTTTTTATGTGTTCTTTCTGGATTCTTTTCCAAGTTTTAAGGCAGAGAGCATGTTTGTCCTTGAAAGTCAAGTAAATCAAAGAAATTTCTAATTTATTTTCCTCTCCATGCTAATAGTCCTCCTCCCATTTGCCCTCAAGTTTACAATCACTAACCCTTTCATGCTTGGGTGAGCTTAGAAAATCATTTTGAATGGAAATTGGCTGAACCGGTTAGCAGACGTCAGGTAATTATACCTTGGAGGCTTGTTGGCAGATCAGATATTTGAGAGTAATGTTTCAAGTTACTCTCTCAAACTTTGTAACCATTAAAACTCAAATCTCTTGTAAGGTCCTGGAATGTATGTTTCTGTGGGAGAGGCACAAAAGGTTTAATGTATCAGAGCAGATGATGTGGTTCACTAGGGAAAAGATATACCAAGGAGCAACAGCTACGTCGTCTTGTGTTAGGGGCTATAAACAGAAGATTATTGGGTTAGGTAGAAGAAAGGCATGCCCTCGGGTAAGAAGTGAGTGGATTGTTAAACACAAATAAGAAAAAAAAGAGTTTAAGTAATTTAATGAAAGGAACGGAATGTTTTACTACACTTTTTCATCTTCCAGTTTCCTTGCTTTCTTGTCTCTTTGTTTACTTAGATTGTAAAGGTTTGATAGGCAAGATCTTATACATAACCTCTCACTTGTCAGCCAGTAAGAAAGCAGCGTAGATGATACACCATGTTTCAGATGGAGAACATCACAAGTTCAGTCCCTGACATCTGCCCAGAAGAAGACAGCGGCAAGACACCTCTGTTCCTAAGATCCATGCAGTCAACAAGAGACAAGCTTGACTTGGGGCAACTTTATCTTATGTTGATACTGAAAGGCCCGATTCCCATTACAAGCTTAAAATGGTTTTGAAACAGTTTCGATCCTCACAGTCCCCACATCAGGTTGACTTAACACACGTTCTGTGTGTTAAATCGCCCCAAAGTGTTGTAAATGTTAACACTCATTTCAACAGGTCGTGCTCCGGTTCATGCACTTGAAACGTTTTACATTTCTTGCTATGGGAACAGTACAGTTTTAGTGGGATGAGAATGCATGTTTCGGGTTTCCCTCCCCCAATAGCTTGCTTCCATAGATAGTGATTTCATTGTAAAAATCCACTCCATAAGCAGCTGTTACACTGAAGCAATCCACCCACTTCACGCCTGATAACTATGTTGCAATTTGTGCAATTCTGGCTCTTTGGAGTTCTGACCTTTAGAAAGGGAAAGAAAGGAAAGCAGCTGCAGGTTCTGGGAGATGTGTGAATGTTTAAGCCTGTGGCTGTGGAGTGAGCGGGCGAAGGGGGCTTGAGTTGCCGCTGCTGCTGTGTGCCCTGGGCAATGGGGAGAGGAGGGGAAAGAATCACTGGCTGCCCGGTGCCATTTTTCATCCATCCAGGGAAGCGGCAGCCACCCAGCCACCCAGCTAGGCTCCATGAAGGGGTCCGTTATGGGTGGCATGTTCACGCCAGGAGGAAGAGGGCAGGGCAGCTCCGAAAAGCAGCTTTTAGAAAGTAGCCACTTGAGTCCCCCCTTGAGTCACGTATGCCACGTACGATCCTCAGAATCCGGATCGAACGTGATTAAGTTGAAAATAAAGAGATCAGGCAAATTCGTGTTAGCATCCGGTTCTATTATTTCGGTTTAGGAAAACCATTTTAAGCTTCTAATGGGAACCGGGCCAAAGTTCACAAATGTTTTTGGGGCTAGCCAAACTGTAAAGAAATTGTTCAGACTGTTTAAACTGAAGATGGGGAGAGCTGTGCTTAAATTCATCTTCTGTGAAAGAAACCAAATATTTTTGCATGTGGAAAACATAGGTAAATCATGATAGTGCTGTTCTCAGTGGCATGCTGGATTTCTATAGACAGGGAATATATATTATTTTAAGATTGTTTTTAAAAAAGCAAAAAGAAGGTAATAACAGGCAAATTGAGATAGCTGGGCGAATGCTTCTAGGCTAGCATCTTCTCCAAGGACCTAGATCTGTGTGCTGAAGTTGGTTTGTTATAAATGAGAGATACTTTCAAATATGTGTTTCTGGTGAGAATTAGAGTTTGAAGGGTCCACTTGAAACAGTGGAATAATGAAACCATAGGTCAAGGCTTTAAGAGCAAAGCTCTTTTCATGAATGGATGCTGTAGATAGTTCCAAAATACTGAGTAAACAAACTGGATCTATTTAGTAACTTACTATCATTCTTATCAAACACTGTAACCTTCATGCATTCTTTTCTTCCCGCAGTAAAGCATGGAATGAAAGTCTATAATGTTGGAAAATGAAGTAAACATGTCTTATTTTCTCTCTTATTCTGTCATCTGGCTAAACACGTGGAGTTGAACTTTTCCTGTTTCCAGTTGTGTAGCCATCTCAGTAATGCATACAGAGGAACTGACAGGGCATCCTACCTTTGATCTCTCTGAAGCATATTTTGAACTTCTGACCATTTTGATCTAAACCGCATGATGCCATCGGTGGCTAGAAAGATGGGTTAAACTTGAGCTATGTTCAGACACTACAAAACAGGTGCCTCAAAATACAGCTTCTTTCCCTTGTGTTCCCAACTCTTCTCTAATCCACCTTTTCTGGCTCAGAATGTTTACAAAAGGGAGAGGGACTGACTGAACAGTGTCATCTTAAAGCCTCTGAGATGCCTCAGAGATACCTCAGGGATGCTTTTTTGCTGTGTCTGATCACAGTCTTGATTAGGTTTGGATATTGATGCACAACATGGGCCTAGTATAGTTAAAATTGATATAGTATTTGGGAAATAATCAGGGTATTTCATTTGTGCATTGGTAGATATTAGTAAATACTTCCTGACAGTTAGGGCCATCAGTAGATGGAATTGGTTTCCTTGTTGCTGTCCTTCTCTGGCGGTGCCCTTCTCTGGAGGTCTTCAAGCAGAGGCTGGAGAAACATCAGTCTGAGATGGTTTAGGAAATCCTGCATTGGGCAGGGAGTTGGACTCAATGACCCTAGAGGTCCCTTCCAATGCTATGGTTTCATTATTTGAGCAGGCCTTTAGGTTTGCAAACTTTTCATTCCCTAAACAAAAAAGGAAGGTGCTGGCAGGAAGAGAGGGAGGGAAGAAGGGAAGGAAAAGAAGAGCAGGAAGGAAGAACTGATTATATTATATTCAGTCTTATTCCTAAAGATATGAAATGACAGACTTTGAGAGTATCCCCAAAACTATTTAGTTTGCTAAACCTTTAAAATAAAGGGTGAATCCCCACAGCAAGCTTATTTCGCTTTCCCTAAACCGAAATAATAGAACCGGATGCAAACGCGAATTTGCCTGTTCCCATTACTTTCAACTTAATCACGTTCGTTCGATCCGGATTCTGAGGATCGTACGTGGCGTACGTGACTCAAGGGGGGGACTCAAGTGGCTACTTTTTAAAAGCCGCTTTGCAGGGCTGCCCTGCCCTCTTCCTCCTGTCATGGACGTGCCACCCATAACAGATCCCTTCACAGTGCCTAGCTGGGTGGCTGAGTGGCTGCCACTTGCCTGGATGGATGAAAAACAGGCACCAGCAGCCAGATTCTTTCCCCTCCTCTCCCCATTTCCCAGGGCACGCAGCAGCAGCAGCAGCAACTCAAACCTCCTTCACAGCCACAGCCTTTAAAACAGAACCTCCAGGGCTTTCCTTTCCTTTCCCTTTTTTAAAGGTCAGAACTTTCAAAGAGCTAGAATTGTGCAAAACTGCAACATTGTTATTAAGGTGTGAACTGGCTAGATCGCTACAGTGTAGCTTTAAGGACTGGATTTTTATAGTGGCTGTTTTGAGGGTGGATTTTTTTCAATGAAATCACTATCTTTGGAAGCAAGCTATTGGGGGAGGGAAACCCTAAACATAGATTCTCATCCCTTAACACTGTACGGTCCCCACAGTAAAAAATGTAAAACATTTCAAGCACATGAACCGGAGTGAGACCTGTTGAAATCAGGATTGAGATTCACCACGCTTCGGGGTGGTTTAACACGGGGAAAGCGTGTTAAGCCAAACTGCCGTGCAGACTCTGAGGATTGAAAACATTTTGAATCCGAATTAAGGTTGCCATGAAGACACGGCCAAAGTGTCTTTTAGAGCCTTGGTTTTTCCTAGGACTAAATCTGTTATTAGTATTTAGGAATAAGTAACTTCTAAGAAACATAAAGTTCTAAAGCATGTACAGAAATAGAGCGCACAAAGCAGCATTTGGTTATGTGTAGCATGAAGCACATTGACCAAAGAGGAAATAGATATGATCAGCTACTATGAATAGCATTAGTCACTTCTTGGAAATCAGGTGGATTTGGGATACAAAGTACTCAAAAACTGAATCCCTTGCAGAACCACATGGGGCATGAAAGTGAATCCAGTTCATCAATACTTGTGGGAATGTGACTAAGACTGATATATTGATTACCCATACTGGATTGGGAGGAATAGTATTTTGGATGGCATGAATTCTCTCCTCCCCACTTTTTAATGCATGTGTGTATTCCATTCATTGCTTTGTTGTCAGCTGTTCATTTGTCAAGATGCTTCTAAAACTTGGCAACTAAAGAGGGTTTGTGCTGTTTGATGATTATTGCAAGCAACAAATAAGCAATAATAATGAGGACTGGGATCGACAACAGATATTTATGGCCTTTTCATGTTAGCAGTTGCTATGCATTAGATGGGCAAATGTTTCTCATATATTGTATCAAGTCTCCATTTCTTCCCCCAAGGCTGTTCTTGAAAGTCTAATGAGATGATCCTTTTCTGTTTCTCTTCTCCTCCATAAATCACTTGTGTGGGCTGCAGACTAATGTGTTCTACATTCCTGTAGAGCTAGACAGTGGCTGCACAGGAAATGCCCTCACCTGTATTATTTAATTCAAATTAATTACAGTAGGTTTAAAATTTTTTCTGTCTTTGGCTTCATGCAAATTTCATGGAAATGAAACCAAACAATACTTCATTCCATGAATACGGTAAACCTACTAATCAAAGGGGAATCTTTCTTAGTAAGTCAGATGATCATCTTAAAAAGCTGTATGATAAATTTTATGGATGGCCTTAATGGGTTTATGTAAAATGGCCCAAAGATTTCAACTACCATTAGAAAAAAATAGAACAAATCTGATTTTAACCCACACTTTGCTATAAATTAAGCAATAGATTGTTTGGAGAGGTGTGGAAGGGAAGGGGGAAGGGAAAAATACATTCTGCATGCCTTTGTTTGTAAATGGTGTGCAATTAGCTCATGTTTACTCTGGTTAAATAAAGATGACCCTTTTGCCAGCAGTCTTTCACCTAGGGTTTTTATTTTTAAAGTCTGTCCCACCCACACATTGCTGCAAGGTACATGCAAACCACAAGTGTATCATGAGGTCTAGAAACAATCTCGTGAAATTGCTGCAGACTGGAACATACAACATACTAGTGCTGTTTTGGAACCACTAGTGTGGGGTTTTTCTTGCTGCTTTTGGGACAGTCCAAAGGGCACTTGGCTTTGGACCACAATTTGCTCTGCTTATATCCAAACCATGATGACACGAAGAGGAAAAAGAAACACAGCAAAAGATTGAGAGATCTTTTCTCTGTAGATTAGATCAAGGCCACATCAACTCAAGTAGCCCACTTTTCTTTCTAGCAGCAGCAATAGAGGGGTTTAGGGACAGTCTGCAGTCTTTCTGCACTGGGTTTTATTGTGGATTATATCCTGGAATAAGGACCTGCAATTTGCATGCTGATGAAGACTACAGCAGGCCTTGCCTAGAACCTGCTGCGATCTGCACCATCATGTGGATTATAGGTCCCTATTCCAGTTTTATGTAAGTATTTGGCATCGGGTGCTGATGGTTTGTTTCACTCTTCAGAAGCAGTGGTGGCTGACTAGTGGGATGGAGAGTAAGGCAGCTGGAAAAAACTGGAAACAGTAGAATAGTAGAGTGAATGGAGAAGTATTATCAGGCTGCAATTCTGTGCAAAACCACTCATGGGCTGCACATTTTGGTCCAAATCGAAATCGGGTTCGGCAAGGGTTGTCGCTGTGCACTTTTGCTTTGGTCCGATTTCCGCAGACCAAATTGCCCAAACCCATACCAGATTAGGTTCTGAAAAAAAGCAAGTCTCATCATGGTTTGGGCGATTTTGTCTGAGCTGAGCCTGTGCATGGGGACAGTCCTGAGCTGTTTGGGAAGGTGATTGATGCTCCCATCAGTGGGAGGTGGGGTTTCATGTCCTGTGCTTGCCGTTCCTGCCCTGTGCATTGGAGATCACAACAGCTGAGATGTTTTGGGAGTAAACGGTGTTAGAGCTGAAACAATGAGGAGACTGAATGGCCTTTGCTGCCCCAAGAGACTCTTTTATACAAGTTTTCCATCTCCTGTTTCCCGATCACAGGATAATGGGTTGATTTTTCTCCCTTTTACGTGGAAAATATTCCACCTCTGTTTCCCGATCGTCAAGGTGGGCATGATAATGGCTTGATTTTCTGCTTGCCAGCTGTTCTCATGGTTCTTGGGTGGAGTGGAGGTCCACAAAACTACTCAACCACTCAGCTGCCGCCAAACCTTGTAGCAGCCTTAGTTTTTTAAAATTATAATTTTTTTCCATTTTGTCCTGGCTTCTGTGCCGCTAAGGAGGGGGATGCAGCATTTGCAGCAGGCGGCACAGGGGTGAGCTGACGTCAGTCTGGCTTCCAATGAGGAGAGAGGGGGCGGAGAGGAGATGGCGCTGCTCCCCCATGCCAGCATTTGCTGCGGTATGCATGGGGATGGCTGAATCTGCACCCAGCCCACGTTACCAGGAATGGCATGGTGATGGGCACTACTCGATTTTGGTCCCATGCCTGGTCCTATATGTGCCCAATCAGAGCCAAATGATTTGCATGGGGACACAGCCATGAAAATTGGCCCCACTGAACATAGTATATCATGCATATTTTAGCCAACGATGGATAAAGGAGAACAGATTCAAACTCTTGGTCTGTTGGGTGTGCTAGGGTGCCATACCATGCTTCTGCTGAACTTTATTTGCCAATGGAGGAGAATATTACATAGACTTGAAAAAGGGAATCTAGGTCAGGGTTCCTATATCGTTAATCACTGTAAAGGAACAGTTGTAGCTTGCAATGTAGACATCTGCTAAATTCTCTTTAACAAAAGTTAGGACTTAAGCCTGGATTCCAGGTGGCATTCCTAATGCAGAATATCTGTTTGACAGAGTATATGATAGTGCAGCTAATAATTCTTCAAAATATGACACTCTGTGGAATCCAGAAGATTTATACCTTTTTTTATTTACAAATGTAATAGGAGAGCTTAAGTGGAAGTAGACAAGCAAGCCTGCAGCAAGTACCACATTTGTTAGTCCTGTATCTAATTCCCAAAAGCAAACCTTTCCTGAGCTCACTGATATCTTTCTTTCTCTTTTTAAGTCTTCATCATAATTCAAGTTGTAAATCTGGTTCCAAATTATCTCTTTCCCTCAAGCTTTCAGGAAGCTGTCTTCTAAAAACTGGATTCCTGGCTGCACCAAAAAATGCCCCCAGACATAAGGGACAATTAAAATTCTTTTCTCCAAGCCTTTGACCACATAAAAAGTAATCAAAAAGTGAAGCCTTTTCTGTATGATGATTACATTTTTTCTGGACAGGGTAAAAAAAAGATAAATGGACATAGCCGCGGGGGGGGGGGGAACTCTATGGAGTTATGTTTGCCACTTTCAAAGGCATTTTTTCTTCCCCCACTTATGTTATTCTGATCACTGCTGTCAGTTTCTGCACACATACGGGTTTTTTTTCTCCTATAACAACATTTCTACTCAGAAATATTCACTACACCCAATGACTACGCTGGAGGGTAGAACAGTATTGTGGCAACTGACATTTCCCCTTATATTCTGTATACCTATGTGAAAATTTGCAAGTACAATTGTGTGCATAGAGTCTTTCCCATATCAGAAAGCGAGATTCCCTATTCCATGGATAAAGAGATTTATTCATTTCATTTATTTCTAGTTTGATCATTGAAAAAAATGAATACATTTAATCAAGGCAAAGTAGTATACTGGCAGAAAAGAAAGTGTGAAATTGACTGGACCAATTAAATATGGATTATAACTCTGAAACAATAGTTTGCGTAGACCAAGACTGTTATCTGTAAAAAATCAGCCTGAGGATTCTACAAAAGGACTTACAAATCAAATTTTATGCCACAGTGCAGTTGAAGAACCAACAGTTGTTCTTTGCCTTAAGACCTCAAGCATCACACTATTTGCTTTTGGAATCTTCTTAAAACTTACCTTAAAGTCCTCTCCAAGGCATTCTGGTGTTATAGAGTGTTCTGCAGCCACTTTCTCTGTTTGGTAAATCCCACTACAAAGACCATTTTTATAGCTGAAAAAGGTCCAAGGGTTCCAGTGCTTGATTGGTTTTCTTAGGACAGAAGTGTGCAGAGAATGCTAGGTGTGGTTTTATATAATACTTTATTTAGAATTAATTAACAGAATTGGTGGAAATAAATTGGAGCTTTGGTTGAAGATAAAGAAACATCCGTACAGTTTTCTTGGTAACACTGTTGGGATGATTTTTCATTCGCTTCTTGGGCAGGCTTGTGTTGAACTGCAGTTCTTAAAAAAAAAAAAACTTGTTTAGAGAGTCTTAACCAACAACCACAGGCTCTCTGTGGAAGCTGCTGTCTATTTTGGAGTAAGTAAGCCTTACATAAAATGTGCAAGGAAATAGCTTCTCCACAAAAAGCAGCCACCACCCCACTGCACTTGTACACATCAAACAGATACATTAAGTCTCTATGTGCCTGTACAATGACATGCAATGCATCCTTCCCAGAGAAGGACAGAAAACAAGGGCTGCATTGTATGACTTTTATAAAGGGTTCACCTGCTCCAAAGCAGAGTACTAGTACCCTAGAGAGCCTGGAATTGTCAGGTGAGGCACCTGATAGTTCTGGGTCTCTCTAAATGGTTCATCTTGTAAGAACTGCAATTTGATACAAACCTAAACCCAGGACCTTTGACGTGCAAACTAGATGTTCTCTCTGGAATCAAGGACTGCTTCCACACTCTCCATTGATGGGGGTGTGGCGCCGCCCATCCCCCAGTGCGAGCTGCTTAACTCTCTTCACCCCTGTCTGTAAACACAGTAAGGCTAATATGTTTTCAGATCTTGGTGGCGTGTTCGGGTTTATAACTTTAGGTAGCGTACTGTTGTTTTATTTATGTTTCACGGGAAGCGGCCACCGACAATGCAGAGACTTTTCAAAGGAAAAAATAAACAGGGTTTTTATTCTTAGTAACAGGTAACACAATGAGAGCTCTGAAGATGAATACGCATCAGACAGTACTAAGCCACTCCTCTTTAGTTCTTTAACTGCCCTCTTAAATCCCTAACTGGACCTTCACTTTTCCTTCCACCCCCTTCTGGCCTATTCTCCAGCTCAGAAGATCGGGACCAATGCTCGATTCCTTCCCTGAGGTAAAGAGACAGTCTAACCTGTCTTCTCCCCCCCCCCCAAAACCCAAAAGCAAGGACCTTTCTTTCCTCTAGCAGGTGGGTTTTATACCCCCTCACTAGCCTTACTCAATGCCTGATTGGTGGAGTGCGCTCCTCCCCCTCCCACTATGCTAATTAGGGAGGCTCCGCCCCTCCTTACCTGCTTAATCTGTCAGTTGGCATCACAGGGGGTATCCTTTTTTAAAAATAAAACCCCTTGACCTTATGTCTCTGAGGGGGCATCCCTATGCACTCTATACTCCTAATCAAATCTGAATTTGACTTGGAGCGTCCCCATGCAAAGCCCCCAAACCGGGCTACATGCAGAACAAATTGCCTAAATCCGTGGTAAATAAACTCCCCTTGCAAACTGTTCTCGCTGTGGTTCAGGAGGCAAGCCCGGATTATTTTGGAGGCTTGGGTATGCTCCCGGGTTATTAGGGGAGGAGATCAATGCTCACATCATTAGCGGGCAGGTTTCACATCCTGTGCTCGCCATTCCTGTCCTGTGCATTGGGGATCACAACTGCTGGCCATTTTTAAAAATCAAACAGCATAAAAGAACTGATTGCCCTAGTTTGACAGGTAAAGATGCAGTGATGAGGGGGGACAGCTGGCCCTTGTTGTCCCACAAGCATCTTCCTGCAACCTTCATTCCACCCTCACTCCCCGATTGCCAGCAAGCAGCTTTTAAAGTTAGAGGCAGTTTAGCAGAGAAGTGCTTCTCTGCTAAACTGCCCCCAAACATTGTAGGGGCTTTGGTTAGTTTTTCAGCTGGAAGGCAAGCAGCTTCTGAAGTTTACCAAAGTTAAACTGCCTCTAAACATTGGAGGGGTTTTTGTTAGCTTTTTAGCTGGCAGACTTCAGAAGCTGGTTGTCGGGGAGCGGGGGTGGAATAAGCTAACCAAAGATGCTACAATGTTTAGAGGCAGTTTAGCGGACAAGTGCTTCTCTGCTAAACTGCCTCTAACTTCAGAAGCTGCTTGCTGGCAATCGGGGAGTGGGGGTGGAATAAGGGTTGCAGGAAGAGGCTTGTGGGACAGCAAGGGCCAGATGACCCCCCCCCATTGCTGCATCTTACTGGGGCGATCAGTTCTTTTACGTTTGCCTGGCGATCATATCGCAGAGAGAGGAGCTCGTTTCTGTTTGATCGCTGTTGTTTAATGCCCAGCAGTTGCGATTGGGGAAGGGGCATTGAGTGGGATTTCCCTGTCCTCACTCCTATCAGGAGAGAGGGGGTGGAGAGAAAAAGATGTGGTTTCCCGATGCAGGGGTTTAGCACGGTTTGCAAGGGAACAGGTGTATTTGACTTGAACCCGCACTTTTGTCAGTCATATGGGGATGGGTCAATTCGAACTAGACTCTGTATTGGGAATATCCCGAATCCAATTGGAAGTAAATGGAGTGCATGGGGAGAAGCCCTAAGACTATTCACACTGTCACAGCCCTGGAGCCACAGGCTTTTTTCGCTTTCCCAATCCATTCTTGGGCTGGTGTAACACATCTGAGGACATTTCTCTAGTGCTGTACCCTGAGAGTGGATTCTCAACCTTCTCTCGGTAGTCCTTAGGGTAGGAACAAACTGGAACTATTTGTCTGCCCTAACCTCTGGGTGATCAAGTGTCACCTGAATTAAACCATCTGGAAATAGCCAGGTGCAAAATTGTACAGGTCTTTTGTTTCAGTCAGTGTGCCACAAAACCAGTAAGGCAAGGTGGGGAAGTGGCACAGCTTGGAGTGAAACCTCACCTTTGATCTCCCTTATCTGCTGCAAATCAAAATGGAGTCCAGACAGAACAAAGGCAAGGCCCCATATGAAGCCTCATCTCTCTCCATCGCTCTGCTGATTCCACAGTCAGGTTGTCACTCAAAGGCACCAAGAAGGAATGTGGCTCAGTGACAGAACCTCCATGCTCCATGTTTGTTTTCATTTTCATCCAAGGCATTCTTTGCATCTAGGTTCAGTCTGGAAGACTGTTCTGAATTGTTTCCCTGTCCCTGACCCCGTTCCTGGGAGGTTTCCCCTTCTGAAGGCTGACTTACTGGCCCATCAGGGAAAGCATCCTCTTAAATCTTCAGCTGTTTTATCACACAGATTAGAGTGGCCAAATTCATGACCATTTCTTTTTTTTTTTTTTTTGTAAAAAAAGAAAGAAATGAAACATATGAGAGTAATGAAGCAGATTTTGACCAAAGCCAAAGTCTTTTTATGAAGAAGCTGAGATCATATGCAATGCTTTCTTCATGATTATGAAAGACTCAACTTAATTGCGACGAATGTATTTCTAGCCAGTTCTTACCCTTAATTAAAAGCAGCAGTATGGCTTTATTACATTTTTAATAATGCCACCATCTTTTGCCATGAACCTAAGATGTTGCAATCTATTCACGAGAGCACAAACAGCCTGTGTTTTATCCATATTATTGTTATCTTTGAAAAGCTGCTGCATGATCTCATATTCTCAGTTCTCTCCGCACCCTTTTATTTGCTGATGTAGTACAATGGTGGCTTTCAATTACATTTAGGTGGTGCTTTTAAAGCACATACACTGTCCCCTGTTGAATAAAGGTGAATTTCAAACCATATCCAGATTTGCAGAGAAACTAGTGTTCAGCCATTACTGTGTGTACTGTATTCTATAATTACCACTAGCTCCATGCAAGCTGGTAGAAATACATTTCAAAGAAAAGGAAAAATTAGGTTCTTATGCCCCTCATTTCCTTTTAACTTCACTGTTTACACTTCCTCCACCTTCATTTTTTATAAAGATCTGTTGAACTCATGCATCTGATGAAATGGGCTGTAGCCTGCAGAAGCTTATACTGTAGTACATTTAGTTGCCTTTGAAATGCCAGAAGAAGTTTTGCTTAATTTAGTGTGGTTGTCTGCCCAAAGCCTTTGCCAAAATTCGACAATTCCGAGGACTGTTTCTGTCCAAAGCATGATGTGCAGAGATGCTGTAGCTCGTGGGTGGAACAAAAGCTTTGCGTGTAGCAAGGTCCTTCATCAGGCAGTGCAGCACCAAGTACAGGTGTGAAAGCCCCTCCCTCACATCTTGGAGTTCTGTTTCCCTACCCAGTACTCCCTAGATGGGTTAATTTCTGCTTTTTCCATTGCGTCGATGTGCTGCAATGCTAGCTTCTTATACACTTTTGTTAGGTTGCTGGCTTTCACTTATTTGACTATCTGCATATGTTTTGCAAATGTTTTGTTACTTTGAAACATATGTTGAAATTATATCAGTATTTGTGGTAATGAATTACTATTTATTGCTCAAAATATACTATAGGAAAGCTGAATCCAAATCTCCATGTGAGGCAGCCCTAGAAAGAGAAACAGATAAGCTGGACAAGTTCTTTAATCACTCTTGGATGATGCCATTTAAGCCCCGTCATTTGTTGATTTTTGATTTAATTTCCTCCCCTGTCAGGACTATGAGCCTTGATTGTCAGACTGTACTCTTGAGCAAATGCTTTAGTCTGGAATATCCATATACAGTGGAATACTTAACTGATGCCTAGATGCAGCCTAGGACCATATCAGGGATATTCTTAGTACTGTATATTCCGGCATATAAGACAACCCCCAGTTAAAATATAGAGTTTGGGATATACTCGCCATATAAGAAGACAACACCCGGCATATAAGACGACCCCTGACTTTTGAGAAGATTTTCCTGGGTTAAAAAGTAGTTTTATACGCCAGATTATACAGTACTCCTGGTATACTGACCAGTGCGGAATTGCCCTTTCCATTTTATCTTCACAGCACCCCCATGAGGTTGGCTAAGCTGAAAGTTAGTGACTGGCCAAGGAGGGATTCAAACCAGGGATTCCGATACTCTAGGCATTACACAACAACGGCTCTCAAAAAGATAAAAGTTCCTTGAGCTGAGCTCAACACCTGGTGACCGCATGGAGATACTGATGTTGCTTTTTTGTCTTTTAATCTCACTTTCCTAGCAATTTAAAATCACTCTCCAATTTATGAAAATGCATTCCAAGCACTATGCTAACATTTTATACATTTTCTTAAGTCTGTATCCTGCATTTCATCTATACATGTGGTTCCAAGGACATTTGCCATCCATCTACTCACTCTCCTGAGTTGTCATCCATCCATAAATTAGGTAGCACATGTCAAATGTCAGTAAGGTTGCAGTCCAAGACATGAGAGATAGAGAGCGCAAATGTCACTGTTCTATTCTAGCCATTGAACATGGTAAGTTTGGTAAAATTCCTCCCTTCTCCACGGCAAAGTGTTATAAAGCTGCAGTAACATAAGGCAATAGCTTCCAGCGGGGGTGGGGGTGTCCAGAAGTCTCATCTCCTTCCAAAAGCTGGTTTGCGAGCTTCCATTGAAGTCCACACGATACCATGAAAGGGGGGGGGGACTTTCTGGCTGTGCTCATGTGTGTGGGTTATCATTGCCATACAGTCAGGATGAAGCATGAGACCTCCCTTTAAGTACTTGGAAGCAAAACATTTACAGTGTTTTGATCACAAAATGTGGATTCTCAACATGATGACTTTATACAATCTGATGTGTGATGGCTATGAGGAGAAACAAGTCTAGATTCATTCAGTATTAGGAGCTAAGAGTATAGTATGTTATTCCTAGGCAGACCAGCTCACAATCTCTTAATTTATAAATTAAATATGGCTCAAAAACAGTTTTATAGTATACTGCACAGTTTTATCCCTTGCTATGAAATTAAACCAGAAAGACTAGCATGCTGGTACTAATTATTAGAATTAAAACAAAATAACTATTCTGGCACAGCATGAAAACTGTGATAAACAAATGTTTTAAATTAACCACCTGGAATGAAGGGTTAGATTTGCTCTCCTATTTCTTAGGTTATTCATTCAATTTTTTTATACCTTCTATCAGTCCAGGATTCTAGAGCAGGTTACAGGACAAAATACAGAAGAAATAAAGTGCAGAATGTACGTCAATCACTAAAAACCACTTACTAATCTATCTATTAATTTAAGAGAGAATTTAGCTAAAAGTGCATCCAGACATTGGTTATTTTTTCCACTATATTTGGAGATTCTGGAATAAAGCATGGATATTCCAGAATGTCTATGGTTTATTCTGAAATATCCAAACATAGTAGAATAAGTGAGTGACATTTGGATGTAGCCTGTATCAGCTTCTTGTACAGTTGTGAGGAAACTGATCATTTTTCAACTACTTCCAGAAATGTAAGGAGCAAGGAATACTCTTGTTAACATTAAACACAAAATAGGACCAACATTGCCCTTGCATTGCTTTTCAGCTTCTGCCCTTACACAGAACCAGAAAAACCCATCTCTAGAACAAAACTCGCAGCTGTAATTTAGAAAGCCTCCGTAGCACTGGGGGTATTTTAGCACCATCAAGGTAGTTTATATTTTAATCCAAACGTTTGGTACCCTTGGTTTAAAGATAGCTGTGAATCTTTTTATGTGCAGCGCTACTTGTGTCAGTATAATAAGGTAGAAAGGGAAGGGATGATTCACACAGGCTTTTTGATGATGATGATGATGATGATGATGATGCATTTATCCTGCTTTTTTTCAGAAGATTCAAAGCTGTGGGTATTACTATTTTCTAACTTAATTACCATAACAATCCTGTGAGGTAGGTTAGGCTGAGAAGGTATAACTGGTCTAAGTCAGCCCATCAGATTTTGTGTATAGGAATTTGAACTTGCACAGTTTGGGGGTCATTATACGGTCCCATAGTTCTTCTTTGAACCTAAGTTTTCGAATATGGCTACGATATCCATCTTCAGAAGATATGAATGCTAGAAGACTCAGTCATATCCTTTGAAAATGGATCTTGTAGTCATATCCAAATCTTAGGTTCAAAGAAGAATTGTAGAAGATGCCATAACAACCCCCAAACTGCAACAAATAAGATGAAAATCAGCCATGGAATGGAGAGTTGTCTTCACATACGAGAACAATCGTTTCAGATGGCTCCATGCAGAACACATTGGGTAGTCCTCCTATGCAGTTAGCCACAAAGCATTTCTGTGCCCTTCACCTATTTGGCCCACAAGTTCAATAACTTGTGCTTCCGTTGGCCCCTCTCACTTCATCTGTGGTCTTTGCTGACAGTTTCCCACAGTACCCTTTGTCATAAGATTCTGAATTCCTCAACAAACCCTGCTGCCTTCTGCCTCCTGTCACATTGGGAATGAATTATGCATGACATAAAAGTGTGCTAATTCCACAATTTGAATAATTTATTCTGAGAGGCATATTTGCTTTTTCTCTGCATAGAATTTGGATGCAAAGTGCATCCAGCCCTGATTAAAGTTTGCAGTCAGCGCAATTTTAATGGAAGCTTTCCTTACAAAAAGCTTTGTCTTTGGAGATCTCCTATAATGTGCATGATTAGGACACAAGCAATTCCTCTCCTTTTTTTTAAAAAAAAATATTTCCGTTCTTTTCTCTGAGTTTTTGTCAAGTAGCTCAACTGAAAGAAAATGCATGAAGCCCATAATGCTGTCTGGTTTAAGCTGAGAGTGAGCTTCCAATGACAAGGGTTGGGGGAGCCACTGCAGAGCCTGGAGCTGCCACATGCCGCTTCATTGGATGCCTTTGAAATCTTACACACCTGACAACTCTCTCTGATCTGACCCAAGGTCAGATCAGAAAGACACTTGCCTTCTGCATCAGATTTCAAAGGAGCCCAAGGAAGCCGCATGCGGCTGAAACAGGCTGGAGTGAAAAGTGTCTTTCTCACCACCATCCAAGAACCGTGATGGTAGCAAAGAAAGGGGTGGTTGGGACTCCAATATTTTTTCTGGCCGAACCAGCCAGAACCAGTTCTGTCTTGATCCAAAGATGATTTGAGCAACCCATTTCTGAAATTGCACACCCTTACTTAGCTGCTTATCTAATAACAGCCGCAAATCTGCCCATCTCTTTCAGTCTGGCAAACATGAGTGTGTAAACATTAAAAGAGTCTATGGGCACATCCCCATGCATGTTTGGTCTGGTACCGAAACCAGGCTCGGCATGGGGTGTCCTCATGTATTTTCCATTTTGTCCGGTTTACATGTACCAAATCCCCCCCAAACCGTGCCAGACCAGGACCAAATTTGGTACCTCAAAAAACAAATCTGAGCACAGTTTGGGATCCCGGCATGCATTGGTTAGCAAGCCAAGACTGTGCATGGGGACAGTCCTCTGCCATTTGCTTTCCTTTCTTTGTTATTCATAAAACCTTGCTGAGCAACCATTTTGCTTTCTTGCTCTTCTGCTTCTTTGGAATGTTTTTTTGTTACTTCCTCCTGTACAGTGTCATGAACCTCTGTCTGGGTACTCTTGTTTAATAAATCTAATCACTTAAGACTATTCATCACCTCCGTGGCATATTCATAAAATATATTATTTAGGTCATACCTGTATAGTCTAGTGGTTTTCCCTTTCTTCAATTCAAGCCTGAATTTTGCAATAATAAGCCCATAATCTGAACCACACCAGGACTTGTACAGACTGTACAGTGCTTCTTCATCTTAGGCAGCAATGTATGTAATAAACTGATTTCAATATCGGCCATTTGGTGATATCCATGTGTAGAACCACCTTTTGGGCTGTTGGACCAGTGACAAAATTATTAGTTTCTCACCTGATTCGTTTTGTACTCTAAGGTCAAACTAGCCTGTTATTCTGGTTCATGTTTGATTTCTTGCTTTAGCATTCTAATCCCTTATGATGAAAGTATTTTTCTGGTGTGTGTTGAAGAAGGTATTGTAGGTCTTCATAAAACTGGCCAACATCAGCTTCTTGGTCATCAGTTTTTGGGGCTTAGACTTGGACTACTGTGATGCTGAATGGTTCCCTTGAATTCAAACAGATGTCATTCTTTCATTTTTTGGATTGTAACCCTGTACTGCTTTTCTCCACCTTGACCCTCCCATCCCATTCCCTGACTGCCTCTACTCTGCTGCCATTACCCCTGGAACTCCAAATAACTCAATGAGCATTCATTTTTTGACTGTCTTCCCTCAGTGCTTGAGGAGCTACAAACTGGGTGGTGGCAGCAGTGGGAATAGCTATAGGCAAGCATGCAAGCTGGCATGGTATCAAATGGAGTCCTTCTGGTGTGGCAGTGGGAGGCAGCTTAGGGTAATAATGCATGTCCTGAAGCTGCTGTGTTTTAACCCAAGAGCGAGCTTGAGAAGGGGAGAGATAAGGACTCAGCCTTGCCTCACTGATGAGAAAAGGGAGGGGGAGCCAGACTTTTCCCTTGATCTCATTGCGCTACTATACCTCAGCACAACCATGAAAGGGCTCAAAACTCACAATACTCATGCCCGGCTCACTCACACAGGGATGCAGGATGTGGCTACAATGAGAAGCCGTAGTCTAGCAGCATCAACATATCTATGTCCAACCAGACAGGCCCTGTCTCCCTAGGTTTCCCCAAGGCAGGGTTGGGCTTTTTGGAAGGCAGTTTGGGACTCCACAGATATCCCTTATCCACAAAGTTCCTCCATCCACAAAATCCATGCCAGTACTTCCACCATCCTAATTACCAGTTTTTTTTTAAAGGAAGGGGGAAAGACCTGCCCTTCTTGTCTTGTTCCAGTTAGCCTTCCAGCCCCACTCCTCCCTTCTTTCTCCCTGTTCCAGTTAGCCTGCCAGACCCACTAGCATTGCTAAATCTCAAGAGTTCTTTCCTAATCCTTTCAGAGAACTGCAGTTCCTTGAGGGTTTGTACTTGGCCCTAAAAATGGAGGACAAATGGAATAGCAGCAGGACACACAGCTACCTGGTGTGCTGAATTGGGTGAGAGGTACCAGTGGACCCACAAGCAACTTGGATAGTTGAGGAGCATTGCAGACTGCTGGCCCCTTTCACTTGGCTTGGCTGTCCAGCCTGTCCTCCTTTTGGTCTCTCCCTCCTCCTCCTCCCAGGCCAGGAAGGAAACAAAAGGCATGCCCAAGCCATAGCTGCTTCCACCAAGTGCACAACAATGCCCAGAGGAGCTAAGAACAGGAAGAAATGAGCTCCCAGATATGGCCAACACTCTCCTATCTGAGAATGCCAGTGCCCACAAAGTAGGACATTGGCCAGAGAGGTGAAGGGAAACCCACCCTCTGTTCACCCATGAAAGTCCAGGTGACACCCATAGCAGTCCCCCTTGCACATGCAGATGTAAATGGGCTGAAACAGTCTAGTGCTGGGATAGTCCTAATTGCTGGAGAGGGAAAGTTGAGAGGAGAAATGGAAAAGCATTTTCAGGTATGATCCCTCAGAACAGAGGACAGCCTGAAAACCAATTAAACATGAGGTGTGACTGCACCACAGAGTCACATGAAATAGGCACATATTGACATTAATGGATGTTGGAATGATTACAGTAATTTGAACAGTAGCCAGGAACAAGGGAGATGTGAGTTTTGTACCTGTTGTGTCTGTTCCCTGGCTGTGAACTGTTAATTGGCAAGGAGATCCCCTCTTGTACTCCGTTCCCATGATTTTAAATCTTTCAGTTGAACTTAAATAACACACAGTAGTTTAAATATTGCAAAGATGCCTAAGGCATAGTCTCCAGACAGGAACACAGCCAGATCTTGGTGTGTGTGTGGGGTGGGGTGGGGTGATGTCTTCTTAGAGCTCTCTTGCTAGCCCTCTTTTGACCTTCCCTGCGTCTTCAAGCCTAGCTGGGCCACATAGGCAATTGGTACAATGCTTCACTGTAGCTTAGAGGTTGAGTCTGTTCTCTGTTTCTTCTTCATCCATGTTTCCTGCTCCACCCTTCCTAGCCTTGAATGTTCATGAAAGGGAAGAGGGGCAGACTGGTGTGTGAACAATCCCACCTACAAACCACCTCTAAGCTGCCCCAGAGGTGCTCTTTAAAAACTGTGTTACATGGTTGTCCTTTTCTAAAATAGCTTGCAAGAGAAAAAAACCTCCAACTCCTGGGTGGGTTGTCTCACAGGCCCTTCCAGAAGAGGATAGAGGGGTGGATCGAGGTGTGTGCCACATCTTATCTGAAGTAACCAGCCAAAAAAAAAAAGAGAAATGGATGTGAGGATGGATAGTTGGGGAAACCCTGGATAGTGCAGGCCCATGGGACTCTTGGTGAGTTAGTTAGGGGTGGATCCTCTGAATCCCATGGAACCCTGAACTGCACCCCAAAGCCTCTTGTGCCCGCATAGTCTATAGCACAGGCCCTTTTCTTGTCTAAATCTATCATGTTTTGTGAAATTAAACAACTTGAAGGTCAGAATGTACTATCATCGTCCTAACCAAGGTGCTGAAGGAGACCTGGACATGGAGAAGAAAATAGAGAAGGTTCCCAATGAAGAAGTCTTGTATTGACTGGGTAAGTGTTTATTCAAACCATGGCAGGGAGGTCAAATTCTTAGATACCATAAATGTGCTCTGGAGCAACTGATTGAAGAACCAACATGGGGTAAGACAATATTGGGTTGGGTTAGAAAATATGCTAGCTAAACAAGTATCTTGAGATTCTAAACTTCTGTGCAAATTCTTTGTAGTCGTATATGGGGCACTGGTATTGAAATTCTCAGCAGAGTCTTGATAAGCTGTACGGGTGTAGTGGAAAGGTTGGACAGGTATGAGGATTTGTTGCTGCCTTTAGCTCATGATGAGAGTAGAAGGGCCTCAGAAAGGATTAGGCAGAATTTATGACAGCCGCAGATGAAAAGTTGAGGCTCCAGCACAGAAAATGATCCAAGGAAATGAATGTAAGGACATCTTTGTCTTCCAGGATTATTTATAACAAGTTGTTCTTGCAATACATTATATTTTCAATTTATTTTGTTCTTCCCATTTCATTTGTACTTAATAATTGGTGAAACAAGGAGCTTATTTAAAGGATATTTTTCAAACCTTACCCTTGTAAATGCATGTGTTCATTTTTGCCAGATCAAATTTTCTTTTGCATAGATTCTTCAGGGAACATGTGGTCACCATGCCTTCATACAGCACTGTAAAAAGATATAGTAATATTCCAAGGGGAATTGGGGGTGGGGGGAATTAGAGTGGGTAGAAGAAAGATTATGCACAAGCTGGAACTCAATATTGTTCTCCCTTGCTTTAAAAAAATAATAAAACGGGCTGGCATTTTCCAGTTCTGCTTATTGAATTAACTGTGTCTTCAGCCAACTGGATTGCTTTAGCCGGTTAGAACAACTTGGCACTTCTTTTTGTGATAGTAGCATTCCCCAGCAACATTTCATGGAATGCCTAAAATAATTTCATACTGATACTCTTTTGTAAGAGGAGGCTTTAAATATATTTTTAAAAAACCCAGACAAACAAACAAAACCCTCAATCTTGCTAGGATGTAGAAACCAGTGAATAACTTATTTTGGAATTCTAGGGCAGAGAGACGGACCGCAGGAAAACCAATAGAAAATGAGTTTGTCTTCTTATATTTTTAGTGTAGTTGTCAGTAGACATTTACCTAATCATCATGTAACAGATTTATCCATGAAATGGACATTTTGAATGAATGTGGCCGCTTGTGCATTTAGAATCAAAGGAAGATGAAAAAAGAAGAAATATTGTTGTTAAGGGAAAAGCTCTGCCAGCATAATTGCACCATCCACCCTGAGCAACTTCTCAGTTGCAAACCACTGTAGCAGCATATGACAGCAATTGTGGAGCACTGGACACACCCTATCAATTCAAATTTCCCTTACATAGCAAAAAGCCAAATAATAGTTGTGGCTCTGTGTAAAGGCATCTGCCTTGCTTGTAGTTAATCCCATGCTCAGCTCCTGGCATCTCCAGGTAGGTCAGGGAGATCAGCTTCTTGAATCCTAGAAGAACCGCAGTCAGTCACTGTAGCCAATACTGGTCTTAATGGACCAGTAATATGAAATAGAGTATTCCAGTTTCCTGTGTCCTTGTATGATGCACTCAAGCTGGAAATAAGGATTTTTTTCTTTGTGTGGCAAGAAGACAGAGACTTTTAAAAAGCTAAACGAGATTATAGAAGCCAGGAAGACCAGAGGAAATTAGCCACAAAAATATGTGTAAAGATCCAGGAGATTATAAACCAGTGAATCTGAGTACCATGATCTTTTTACCAATCATTACAAAGGTATTTTTACTTCTTCCATTTATATCCCACTTTTTCTCTATGTTGCTTGAGGTGGCAACTGTGGTTCTTTCTTGACTTCTTTCTTTCTCTCCCACAATATTGGCTGCATCTTTATGAGAAAAAAGTGGGTGGCTGCCGAGACCTCCAAGGGCACAACTGCCCATCAATACTCCAATTATGTCTACAGTTTTGAGATGAGAAATCTCTTTCCCCCAGAGATAGCTTAAGCTTAGGCCACAAAAACAACACTTTCCATTTGAACTTTCCTGAGCACAAGTAACAATGAAATGAAAGGGTGTTAGCAGTCAGACCTGAAGATGGACTGAAGAATGTTTAAAGTGAAGGTGCCATCACGGCCCTCCTACATCCCCTGAGCTGCCTTACAGTGACTTTCAAGGCCATTTTTCACCAAGCGAAGTAAAGCACCTGGCAAAAGAAAGTCAACTTCCAGTCCATTTCCTGTCCGCCACTAAACAGTGCCAGATGGAACCTGTGAAGCCGAGAAATTTTCATTCCTCTGCTTTGAAGTCTCTGAGGCTGGAAGACACAATTCATGTGACTCCTCTCACCTCTGAGGCAGGGCACACACTTCAGTCCCTCAGATGACATTTTCTCTGGTTGTGTGGAGGCTGCTTCAAGATGGTAGGAGGAAGTTGTTGCATTTCATTATTGCCTTTTGCCATCCCTACCAAAATATAAAGCAACCTTGTGGGGCAAGTGTGGGCACTTACCTTGTTTGGACACTTGCTTGTTTGATAACATGCTGTGTACATCTGGATATTTCAGTGGGGCATATTTCCTTTAAGTGTGCAGTTCTGACTCTTCTGCATGTGTGTGACAGTCATTCCTGGCCAGGTTTTGACTTTGTGCATGCGTGATGGCTATTTCCAGGCCAAGGATTGCAGAAGCAAGGGTCCAGGCAGGTATTATTGCTATTTGGGGAAAGCTAAATGCTAGGGGGGAACAGCACTTTAGCTTCTGTACTGCAGGGAGCCAGGGTGTGAGTGGCTGTGAGAAAGTATTTACTTGTTGGGAGGGCTATGGTTAACCTTGGGTGTGATGACTAACAGGAAACAGTGCATAGTGAAATGAAGGAGACTGTGTGTTCCATTGAATGCACTTAGATCCAGAGTTCTGCAGGTTATGTATTGGGGTGGAGCCCCTAGTGACAGAGATGCAGGAGAATGTCCAGTCCAGCAGACATACAATGCCATCATGAAGGTAGGGATAGAGCAGGATATAAATGCATAGAAATGAACAACTAAATACTGCCACTTGCCCATCACATGAAAGAAGGTGAAATTGTGTGTTTCAATACAGCTCTAAAATGTATGCTGGTTGGGTGCCTAAGCAATACATGTGATCCTGACTTCCCAGTCCTTTCATTAGTCTAATACAAGAGCCATATGGTAACACCTAATCTGGCTGGTATGAGCTTTCCCAACCCTGTGGGCTGACACAGCAACCTTTGATGTTTGTTGCAAACTTCTGAGAATCTTTGTTATGTCTGGAACACTTCCACCTGCAACATTAGATTTAAATTACTAAGTAAACTTGTTTGCCTAGAATAAGACACTGAACCTCTTTTTATATACTCAGAAGAACACAATATGGCCCCGTTCCATTACAAGCTTAAAACGGTTTTCCTAAACCGAAATAAAAGAACTGGATGCAAACACGAATTTGCCTGATCCCATTTCTTTCAACTTTAATCGTGTTCGATCCTGATTCTGAAAGTGCTTGAAAACTTCATTTGGGAAAGCGTATCTTTTTCTCCCGCCCATTGCCAGTCATGGTGCCCACCCCCTCTCTCTGATTGGGGTTCCTCCTGCTGCAAAATTTTTGACGTGACAAGGGCGGGGAGTTCCTAGAGTGCTATTGGGGGAAGGAAACCCTAAACACGCATTCTCATCCCACTAAAACGGTACCGTTCCCACAGTAAGAGATGTAAACCATTTAAAATGCAAAAACAGGAGTGAGACCTGTCGAAATAAGTGTTTTATTTACAACGCTTTGGGGCGATTTAACACGCGGAAAGCGTGTTAAGCCAACCTGACGTGGGGACTGTGAGGATCAAAACCATTTCCAAACCATTTTAAGTTTGTAATGGGAACAGGCTGAATGAGTTTTACTGGATGGGGCAGTGAAATTTTGCATTCAGCACCCGCCCCCCACCCCTCCTAACATTGGCCAATCAGATGCCTACAGTGAACCAGCAAATTCACTCAGAAAATTCAGAAAGTCCATTTTTGGGTTAGGTCATGTTGTTGTTGTTGTTACTTATGAAATTTATATTCTACCCTTCACCGAATGGTCCCAGGGTGGGTTACAATGAGAATAAAACATATCAAATAGTAAAACTCAATTGGAAAATAATCACTTTGCTGAGGTTTCTCTCACTAGTCTGAATGTTGACTGATTAAAACTTTGGTGTGAACACAGCCCATGTCTTTCAGAACGTTCCAAACTGGCCTCAGTAGTCCATAAAACAAGCTTGGGGGTCATCAAGATATTTTTGGACAACTGTGAGATGAGCCTTTTTGGTTAGCAGAAGTTTTCGCTTTGTGGCTCTTTCATGGATAGTATTTTGCTCAGCGGAACCTGAGGCAAGCAAGGCCTTCAGTTCCTTAAAATGTTTGACTTTTTATATGACTTCCCCTGGATGAGTCATCAATGTACTCTTGCAGAAATTTTGGTAGACTGGCCATTTCTGAGAAGAATCATCACTGTTCCAAGGGAGAGCCCTCTGGAGGTAATGCTTTCACTGTGGTTCGCTGCAGTCCCAGAGCCTTAAAAAAGCTTTGTAAACCTTTCTGACTGATCTATTCCAAAAACTTTCTCTCCTCTTCTGAAATTTCTGTTGATCATGGCTTAGCATGCAGTTTGTTGAGACCTTTCAATTTATGTTGCTGTGTGCATTCTATTTCAGTGATTATTGGGTTCAACAGGACTGGCAGTAATCAATTCTGAGTTTGCCTAGTCTGACTGAACCCATTTAGTTTTTCACATGGGCGACATAGGTGTTGGATAACTCTTCTTTCAATAAGTGAAATGATTATCTGAAAGCCAAAGTCCTGAAACGATTAAGTGACAATTATGCAAAAAGGCAATGAGCTTTCTGGCAGTAATATTAGACAAGCTTTTATATTTATGGTGCAAAGTCAGCTTACTTAGACCTGCTAATAATCCAATCTTGTCTTTGGTTGTGTCCCCATGTACCCCATTTAGTTCGGATTGGATTCGGATTAGTCTGAATATGGAGACGAATTCGAATTGAACCATCCCCATGCCATTGCCAAAAGCGCAGCCTCAATTCAATTATGCTTGGCCCCAAGCAAACCATGCTAAACCCGTGCATGGGGAAACAGCATCTTTTTCTCTCCTGGTAGGAGCGAGGCCAGTTAAAAAACTAACCAAAGCTGCTACAATGTTTAGAGGCAGTTTAGCAGAGAAGCTGCTTGAGCTGTTGAGGCAGGTGGGTCCACCGCTGAACAGCCATTACTCCTGGAATGCTCTTCTGAATATTTGGCCAAAATCTGCTTTCTGCCATTTCCAGTCTACAAAACCAATAAAAACAAAACAGAGTGACATTTATTTATTTATTTATTTATTTATTTATTTATTTATTTATTTATTTATTTATTTATTTATTTATTTATTTATTTATTTGTTTGTTTGTTTGTTTGTTTGTTTGTTTGTTTGTTTGTTTGTTTGTTTGTTTGTTTGTTTATTTATTTATTTATTTATTTATTTATTTATTTATTTATTTATTTATTTACATTTCTATCCCGCCCCATACCCGAAGATTTCTGGAATTTTTAAAATATACATATGTTCATTTTTTTAGAGTGTTTACAGCGGCCTAGAGTAGCAGAAAATGAAGATGCCCTCCCAATACAGTCTGATGAGGCAGTTTGTTAGGAAGTTAACAGCAATATTTCATTTTCTTATTGTGGTTTATTTATTTTCCACTTTCCTGCTAAGTGCTTTCAGTATCATTGAGCTGAAAGGCCTTTCAAGGTTTATCTGCTGTTACAAACTCCTGTCACATTAGGATTCTTTAGGCTTAAGCCAAAGTGGTTTTGTTACATTTTTAAGGCCTCGTTTCAATTTTTTTGTAAACCAACCTTTTAAAACTCTCCTGTCCATTTTCCTGTTTTAAATCCCACCACTGTTATTACAGTCAGTGCATAATGCTGAATTTATTACCAAAATACACACGATTAATTTCTAGCCTCATGTTTGTTTATCACCCTTGCTTGAAACTTTGGCCATGATCCACTTGACTTTTTAAATTTGAATTTAACCTAAATTCAAGGCGAACACGCATTCTGCCTGTTCCCATTGAAAATGCATAAAAACGTATAGAACCTGAATTTTGCCATTCTCATTGAAAATGCTGCATAAATTGTGTTGTGGAACCAGAACCTTTTGCTCCTTGCCCTTTCCCACCCCTCTTTCTTATTGGGTTTGATCCAGTGGTTAACATCATGATGTGTTAGAGGGTGGGGAATTCCAACTCCCCCCTTTGATCACATACCCAGCCTCTTTTGCGCAACTGTGTAATTGTAGACGAGCGATCCACCACAACCATGGGGATCGATTCCACGATGCTGCAGTTGTGCACAAAATTACTCCCCTAAGCCTAGATTTAAGCCATGTTTTGCATCCGGTGGTGGGTGAGGGAGAAATTTATTAACCGTAATGCATCCCTACATGGGCTAGATTTAGGCTTAGGGAGGTGATTTTTCTTTCACCCTCTCTCTTTAAAATTCTCCATCCACTTCCAATGTCTAAAAAAGCAAGATCTTGAGTGATTTTGTCACCGTTTGGTAAATTTATCCCTTTGCTTTTCATAAATCCCAGAACACACCTTCAGCCAGATTTGTATATAGATTTAGGCTTTAAAATCCAAGCACTGGGAAGAGGGCTTTGCCAAAGAGAGTATTTCCCTGCGAACAAAAAGCTCTGCTGCTGGTGCCCAAAACCAGGTGGGAGGCAATCAAAAAGGAGGGAAAGAAGAAAAAGAGAGAGAAGGATGGAGGGAAGACTGGGTCTGGGCGAGGAAGAGGGGGGGAAACAGACTGGGGAGGTGGGTGTTTTTTTATATATCCGAATGGATCCTTTGGCAATATTATCCTGTTTTGTCCTACCGCAAAAGAAGAGGGGAACGATAACGTGGGAGGAATGGCAAAGGGCTGCCCTCCCAAGAGTAAAACCCCACCCATTTAATGACGCACAAACAACTGCAACAGACAATGGACAGAAGGCTATCAGGGGGGAACAACCCAAAAGACATGATCTCCCCCCCAGTACTGAGGTATGTTTTTGGGCTTCTGTGGTGGCTCAACTAGAGTTCTCAGATGGCTCAAGCAGAATACCTACGGGTTATCCTCTTCCTGCTGTACCAGAAATGACCACTGGGGGTGCAGCCTCAAACCTATAAATAGAGCTCCAGCTGCTGCCCCCTTTGACTTTTCCTCAGTTGCTGTCATCGAGATAGATTGCTGAGACCAGGCTTATCTGGATAATGCCGAAAGCCCAGTTTAAAGAAAACAGGACCTTGTCAGGTACTGATGTGCTGTAGCACTAAGTGGCATTTTTCTTTTAAAAAATACTGGCTTCAGCCTATATTGCCCTTAAGCAGAACAGTTTAGCCTTAAAAGCACCACACAGTTTGTGAAACTCTGGCCTAAAAAAGGGCAGGAGAAATCAGACAACCTGGAAGTAAATTACCTTTCATAAACCCATGTGCACTCCCTTTGTGGTTTCCACTGGGACTGGACTGAAGCTCACCATCTCTTCTTCTCAATTTGATGATGGATTGAGTTGTTGGTGAAGAATACCCCAGATTGTGTGGTTGCAATGTGCAGTTGCACAAGAGTGGCTGTAACTCAGTGGTAAAGCAAATGGCCTGGAAAGCATAGGGTCACAAGTTTGACTCGTAAGACCCTTTCTGAAGAGTGACCGAGGGTTCCCCCCTGCCATCTCAGTCAGTGTTTGCCATTAGAACAGAGGGTTCAGATTCACCACTGGTGGGATGGCCAAGGGAGCTCATTGAGCAAGGAATCTAATTGCTCTCATGCCCATGAAACTAGAGCCTTGCTATCCAGCCCTGACGGTACATAAGTCTGAGGGCTTTCCCTGCTTGCATTTTCCTTTGGGTTGACCTTGCATCCAAGTACACATATTTTTCCTGGAGGTTCAGTCTGTGTTTGTCCTTAGAAAAGATGGAGGTGAGGGGGCACATCTGAACTGCCACTGCAGTATCTCATCAGTGCTGCCTATACCCTTGTTGTTGTAAGGAGGAGGAGAGGAAGAGGAGGAGTTGGCTTTTCCACCCCACTTTTCTCACCCATCTAAGGGGACTCAAAGCCGCTGACAAAAGTTTTCTGTTCTTCACTCCACAACAGACACCCTGTGAGCTGGGTGGGGCTGTAAGAGCTCAGAAGAGAGCTGTGACTTGCCAAAAGTCACCCAGCTGGCTTCATGGAGGAGGGCAGAATCAAACTTGGTATTCCCAAATGAGTCCAGCTCCCCACTGTGATTTTCAACCTCCCTTTCCTTTGCACAGCAGGCTTTAATTTTTATTTATTTGCTTGGTTTTAGAAGAAAATCCAGATATACAAAGGTCCATGTATCCAGGTTCCTGAGTTTTTCTAAGTAAAGAAAGTCAGTGACTGGAATAATTTGCTTTGGAGACAAAATAGCTACAATGTTTTAAAACCTTCTTTACAAAGTAATTACGGTTTCACATTTTTTTACTCTTGTTTTCCTGCCAAGCTTGTAAGGAAAGTTTAGAAACATTGCAACTAATTTGCACAAAGTCTCCAGTAAATTATTCCTCTCCATGATAATGAAGAGAAAAAGGGAGGAGGGGAAAAAGGAAGTGAGTTTTGGTTTCATTGTCATTATCTTTATTTGGAGAACTTCGGTTGTGATGAGATACAGCAAAAAAAAAAAAAAAAAAAGGATCTTGGGGTTGTTCACACAGCAGTCTGTCCATCACCACTCCCATGAATATTCTGGCTAGAAAAGGTGGATTGGAGAAGGCTTTGGGCTTATTGGCACCCTTTTTTATTATGCCTGATCACAGTCCTTGTCTTTACTTTATCTGCATGGCATTGTTTCAGATTTTATTTCTATATTAATAATTCTGGGTTCTTGAACCCATTTCTCCCAGAGTTCCCACTCTGTTCCCCCCAGTAAAGGACACAGAGATCTGATTTAAGAATAAAGGGAAAGAATCCACCAAGGAGGACGGCTGAATGTGCTGTTTTGTGTGGAAAGTGGCACTGCCTTTAGGGCCAAGCAACTGGGTCAGCTAATCACAGAGGATCAAGAGTGCCTCCAGACACATGGTATGCTGGGGTACCCCTTCGCAGAGGCTTCCTGTCCGCCATACAGGAGGATAGGAAGCTGCAAAGGTTTTGCATAATAGCTTCTGGTCCAGACAGAAGACTTGGGCTGCATCCAAACTTGGGGAGTAAATCCGCAGTTAAAGGTGTAAGTGCAGCTTACCTGCTGTGCAGCAATGACCGGCTGTCCTGACTCGAAAAGCAGCTGTGTAGCTTCCCATTGGAAGCTGTGAGAGCTGAGTCAGCACGCCCCCATCACACAGGTTGAAGCAGCCAATCGCATTTGAGCTACCCTCCTGCTCTCGTCACACTGCTCTCGCCGCTCTACCCAGATTCAAATTTTTTTATGCTGAAGGAAAATTTGAATTTTCTTTATATTGCGCAGCAAGTGTCCTTAGATCAGCATTAAGGTAAGTGCACAGCAATTATCGGATAATGCAACACCACGATGCCACATTGACCGTCGTGTGTGATGCCCCAATCACGACTATGCATTCTGCTACGCAGTATAAACAAGTCAAGACGCAGCCCCAGAAGCTGTGGCACCCCTTTACAGAGGCTTGCAGTCCACAAGACAGGATGCTCTGGCGTTCAGAGTAGTGGCAGAGCATTCTAAGGTAAGAGCAAAGTAAAAAAGATGCTGTTCAATCAGCATCTTTTTACTTTGCTAGAATACTTCACCACTGCTGCGGTTTAGGGAAAAGCTGTGCATGGCTGGTGCAGCATACCATGTGCCTGGAGGTATCCAAAGTCTGCAGTTCTGTCAGTCAATCATACACCTGCAGCCAGACCCCAAGGAAAGTCTGAATTTGTAGCAAGACACTGGTTGCAGTGTAAATAGAAACTGCCCTCATATAATTTTTGTTTATTATTTGTATTTCTAGCCTGTGCTATACTCAAAGGTCTCAGGGTGGGTTACAGGAAAATCACTATAAAAACAAAAAAGTAAGTTGAAAATGAGGGCAGGGAAAATAACAAAGAGAGGATATCTCACTTTTTAAAAGGAATATGAATCTAAACTGCCCATGTGTAACAGCATCCTGAGATGCAAATGAAAATAGAATTATGTATACTGATTTCAACTCCATAGTGAAAAAGTGGGTTATTAATGTCATAAATAAAATCTTTAAAAAACACAAAACAGCAAACTTTCAGCAGAGCCTGAATCTCTTTCAAGGAAATGTTTTTTGGCTCTCTGCCAAGGGAAAGGTTTTCATATATAAAAAAAGGTCAGCTGTACAGTATTTTATATAGCTCTCGATTAACTTTCCTTCTCATTCAGTACATCCTTGGGCAATTTGTTTAACAGCCTGGCACATGTTCAGCAGTCTCATGTGACTGGTCACACCAAGATCTTTCTTTCTCTCATACATGCGCACACACATAACATTAGAATCCTTCTAGGATTTCCTATAGGCAGGATGAAACATACCTAGGAATGTATAACTGAGCTATGAAATCTATGACACCTGAAGTGTTTGCATGTATACCTCTAACATTTATGATTGGTATGCCTTAAATGATCCTTCCTTCTTTCTAATCTGTCAACAGCATTCAGTTTTGCCTGGAAATTCCCAGTCTCCACTCTGCCATGAACTCAATGGGCGGCCTTAGGCTTAATTTTTAATTCTTTGGCTTAATTCAAATGTCACATTAGCAACACAGTACTAGTAACAGGTTTTGGAGAACCAAAAGCACACTGCTGCTAATGTACCAACACTCCTTGCTGTGTGCTGATTTCCCTCTCTTTTTAACTATTGATTGTATCGAGCTTAACTACAGTAAGCACTTAACCACAATTTGCCTCTAAATTGGCATTAACAAATTTATCTGCAGCCTTGATTTCAAATAATAGGATTAACCATAGTTTAGTGCAATCTGTAATTAGGGCCGTGATATGAAATTTGCCAGATTTAGATCTGATTTGAATGGTACAATGGGCTTAGGCAAGCCACAGAAGAGAAAAGTGATTAACTGTGAATGAGGGAGTAGAAAACAATGTCACATTTCCAGTTCTCTGATTCATAGGCAAGATGATTACATATGTCACATCTGAATTAAACCTTTGTGTCATCTTTACTGGAAAAGCAAAGTTGGCTAGCCCCTATGTTATTGTTATAATTGCCATTGTGTCATATTATCATAATCTAAATTATTATCATTATATATGAAGATTGTGTAGAAATGTAGAAAGAGTCACACAGCTTTGAATACCACACAGCTTTGAGGGGGGGCATTTTTCTTATCTAGAAGGGTGGGATTCGGATGCCTTGTGGCAGTGGCACGTGGCCAACTCTGTCTAGGCTTCCAAAAAAGTAGGTTTTAAAGTCTTTGAATATGCCATAAATACTATAATATGCATTGCTTTCTTCTTCCATACTGACAGGCCTCAGGGTCTCAAAGTACCATATAGCACCTAAGAGGTCCTAACTGCCCACCAAGTGCAAAACATGCACGAGAAGTGACTAACATCAAAATGGGAATCAGACCAGAGGTGGAATGATGGAATTGTGATTGGCACCTTGCCTGTCATCACGCTGAACAGCATTTTCATCAAAATACGGTTTGGGGTGCTCATAGGTACTGTCATGTCCAGAGCAGGCGGTAACAGCAAAGCACTCACACACTCACACCAGCTAGCGACAGCAAAACGCCAAGTCAGTTACCAAAGTTCTTGGGAATATAAAGTACGCAGAGTCAAAACAGGCCAGGAGTTGGGGCACCAGAGAGTCATCATAAGTTCATAAAGTCAGCCAGGAGTCAAGAATCAATGTTCACACGAGTCGGAGGTTGTCAAGGAGATTTTTTGTTTGCAACGGTGGGTGCAGAGTTGGGTGTTTCTTACGTAGGACTCGGAGAGTCACTCCCCCGCCAGCACAGCTGTTGTCGTACTCTCTAGAGGGAATTTGGCTCTGGGCATTGCAAATTGTCTGAGTCCGAACTATCCCCATTTGAGGTGACAGAAGCAGTTCTGAAATTTGGCCCATGAGGCACACCTCCCTTGCTTTGGCTGGCAGGAGCAGGACCTTCCTCCAAGGAGCTGGAGAGGACACGAGGCATGACAGGTACAGCACCATTTGCTGCTGCTGCTGCTGCTGCTGCTGCTGCTGCTGCTGCTGCTGCTGCTGCTGCTGCTGCTGCTGCTGCTAATAATAATAATAATAATAATAATAATAATAATAATAATAATAATAATAATAATAATATGTTTATTTATATCGCCCTTTCCACCAAAGGGCTGTACAGAGGTACAATTTAAAATTACAGAGCACAAAATCCAAACTAATACTATAAAAACCAAGTTACAAAATAAAATGACCTCCCAATATAACTTCTTCTGTCCCTAATACATGTCTTACTCCAAGCTGTCAACTAATGAGAAGGACTGACCCACAACCTTCCCTGCTCCCCCACTGCCCTGTCACTTCTATTGCACCAGTTGCCACGAATTATCTTAAATTGCTCACATATTTTGTGCATGAGTTTATTGTGTTGAAGCCATTCCATGACTTGGATTTGCATACATTATTTACATGGCGCCAGGTGAATCTGTACTTTATATATTGCCCCAATAGATTAAGAGCAGAACAGAAGTATTAAAACAACCCCTGTCACCACTGCCAGCTTTGCAAGTGAAGATGAAAGGCAACCCATCAGCCCTCAAATACGGTGCCTCCAAGTCTGGCAAACCACAGAACACTTGCACCCAAAACCATCCAAGACAACCGGTTGAATTGCAGTGCATCAGCCAAATTACTATACTTAAGAAGGGAAACCTGATCTCCAGTTTGATGTGAAGGATTGAATTAATTCTGAACTTTTGGGGATACCTTAAGATATATGTGGAGATGAGTAACTTAAGATGGAAAAGAGGAAGCCAGTTTGTAGGATGCCAACTTGTCTTTTGCAAAAGCATCTATATCAGCACAACCTGGTGCTGTTTAATAGCTCTAAATGCCAGTATTATATTATCATACTAAAGTGCCTGGGTTTTTGTAGTGAAATCAGACCATATCACTTTGTCTTTCTTCATGCAAATATTTCTCCCTGAACATTCCGTTCCCAATAAAGAAATGAAAAGACAAAGGACGTGTTATAAGCAATACCATTACTGCTGGATCATATTTGTCATATCTCAAGAGCATATCTGTAGGATACCTAAAAAGGAATACTTATCTGGCCTCTACAAATAACTTGGACTAAAGTTACATTGATACAAAGGACTTCTTTTGTTCATTTCTATGAAATATATTTATTTTAAAAAGTCTTTTTGCAGTATAATATATTTTACGTTTAACTTACATCTGTGTAGTTATACACAAAAAGCAAGTCTTTCACTTCCTGTTCTGCAACCAAATGCATGTTGAAAAGGCTTAATTCACTTTTTGGCAATAATGTAACTTATCAGTAATAGTCCTTGACTGTGAAAAGTGTGTCTTGTTCATAAATATGATGCCAGGAGCAGGTATATTAAGGGGGCATAGATCAGCATGGAGTGTTCACTTGTGTACAGAAAATGCAAAGTAAATTGCTTTCTGTTCCAGGTAGAACTGGAAGAGATCCCTGCATGAATCTCAAGGTAACTGCTGTGCAGAAAAGGTACTGAGTTACTTATTCATTTATTTGTCCAGCCATCTTATGCATACATACAGGCATAAATCAGGGTGTACCTGACCTAGCATATACAGTAGCTGTAGCTGAACAAGAAGGTATAGGTTCCCATGGATTGCTCCTCAGAGACTGACCATCACTGCTATCTGTACAGGGCAGCCCTGCAGTAGCAGCAGCAAAGTTTGGCATTGCCTCCCTTTGCTTGGCAGTGTGCATAAGTGAAATCAGCAATGCCAGGTGCGGCCTTTCTCATTGGTCAAAAAGCAAGTCTGTTCAGAGCCAGCCATCCTTCTTTCATTCAGCGACAGTAGCAAAGCTGCAGATTTTCTTGTTGCTGCAAGGGCAAGCCAGTAATTCCAAGTTCCTTCACTCATGAGCACCCACAACTCATGAGCCAAGGAAGGTATTAATATGCATGATAGCAACTTGCTTTTTCCTGCAGTGCTACCCTAGTGGGGTGCCTCAAAAAACCAGCCCCTTGGTAGCTGCAGGGGCTTCCAAGCACAACAACGACTGTGACACCTCTCTCCTCTCACATCTTCCTTCTGCCTCCTCCTCCTCAACTGGTTATGCAGCAAGAGGAGCACAGCTGGACCTCCATATGATAGTCCATCTTAGGACAGACTGGGAACTCAGGGCATTTGGAGCCTGTTCTTACCTACCTTAGGTTGGGGACAAAGTGAGGTGGCTTGGGAGGTGTGCAAGGGCATGCTGGGCAGGCCAGCTCAGATAACCTTTTCTGGCTATAAGCACTGAATCTTTTGGCTGTCTTCCATGCTGCAGCAGTGTGTAACTGGACACCCTTCCCAGGGTGAGGCAAACTGGCTCCATGGGTGGTACAACCAGAATTTGGGCAGTCATGGCTAACTCAGATTGCCTCCTGCTGCTCCAGGTATCAGAGCCTCCAGACAGCCCTCCGTGCCACTGGGCAGAAACTGGCAGTTCTCCCTTGCCTGAGCCTGTTTCTTGCAGCCAACATGTTCTTAGTGCTAGGATTATCTGAATGTAGGATATTGTAGTCCCAATTTTGGAGGGAAAGTCCCCATAAGAAATGGAAACACACTTTAAAGGCAAGGTATAACTGCACCCCATATGTTGCTATGCTGCTGCAGTTCAAGAATAAGAATAACTTTGGTGCAGTAGAACAGACATTTTGGAAGGACCTGGAATGGCCACCCAGAAGCTCATCGAGATAATGTTGGCCCTTAGTTGTAAACCCAATAACTACTGGATTAGACCCCTGACCCATCTGGTGTTGCTTGCTCTCCTCATTCATTTACTCGGTTCATGAGTTCCCAAGAGACCATCCTTCCAGCAATGAAATCTAGGCTCAGATGTTTTTTCTTTTCTCCACTGAGGAAAAAAACAGCCTCCCTCACAAACCAGCATTCTTTCTAAATAGAAGAGATCAGTTTGCTTTTGCATCAGACATCTCACTCTAGACTCCCCCTACCAAATTCTTATTTGCTGTCCCAATTTGCTTGCTTTGTTGGCTCTTAAGAGATGAAAATGCTGAAAAACCTGCTTTGCAGAAGTTTCATCTCAAGTCAAAAGTGATAACAGTAGATGGCTTGTCAGTAGTGCTTCCTGGTACATATAAACCATACAAAGTGTGCTGTCTGCCCAAACTCTGTCCAATGAAGCATGAACACAAGATGCCTTTTGCTCAAGCATTATACAGATTTCACACAACAGAGGATGAATGCCATTCACAGGATGTTGGCTAGGGCTATTAAGGGCACATCCCCATTAAAAGCTTAATCTAGTTTCCTTAAACCGAAATAATAGAACCGGATGCAAACGCTAATTTGCCTGTTCCCATTACTTTTAACTTAATCGCGTTGGATCCAGATTCTGAGGATCGTACATGGCGTACATGACTCAAAGGGGGACTCAAGTGGCTACTTTTTAAAAGCTGCTTTTCAGGGCTGCCCTGCCTTCTTCCTGCTGGCGTGAACGTGCCACCCATAAGGGACCCCTTCACCGAGCCTAACTGGGTGGCTGCCGCTTGCCTGGATGGAGGAAAAATGGCAGCGGGCAGCCAGCAATTCTTTCCCCTCCTCTCCCCATTGCTCAGGGCACACAGCAGCAGCGGCAACTAAAGCCCCTTTGCTTTAAACATTCACACAGAACCTCAGATGCTTTCCTCCCTTTCCCTTTCTAAAGGAGAACTTTTAGAATTGCACCAAATTGCAACATTGTTATTCCAATCATCAAGGTGTAAAGTGGCTCCATCGCTACACTGTAGCGATCGCTGTTAAGTGGATTTTTACACTGAAATCACTGTCTTTGGAAGTAAGCTATTGGGAGAGGGAAACCCTAAACATGGATTCTCATCCCTTAAAACGGTACTGTCTACACAGTAAAAAATGTAAAACATTTCAAGCGCACGATCCTGAGTGAGACCTGTTGAAATCAGGATTGAGATTCACCACGCTTTGGGGTGGTTTAATACGGGGAAAGTGTGTTAAGCCAAACTGCCGTGCGGACTCCGAGGATTGAAAATGTTTTGAATTCGAGATAAGGTTGCCGTGAAGACACGGCCTAAGAGATATCCTTTCTCCTTATTAAGCTCTGGAGTGAAAGAGACTGCAGCCATCCTTCATTATTCACAAGGCTTCAGTTCTGCCCAAATGGTCAGGATAGTTCATATTGCAGATAACTAGGGAAGGTGGGTAATAGCAGTTTTGGACCCTCCTTGGTAGATGATTTTTTTTCACTTACAAATAACAGGGGAGCATCACAAACAATCCCTTACAAATGCCAGAAACTCATGATTATTGTTGTCTCAAGCTGGCAGCATTCAGCAAGCAAACACAACATACACGTGCTGGACAAATGGCAACAAGCAGCTGGATCAGTTCTTGGAGGAGAAAGTGTTAACGCGTTATCAGGAATGCTGAGGTCAGATTTTCCAGAGGGTCTTCGTTGTCATAAATCAGTCAAAGGTTCAGGAACACGGAAAGTACAGGAGCTGAGGTTGCAAGAAAAGATTAGTTGTCTGCAATGGCGTTCGCTGGGTTTGGGCATTCTTAAGTAGGGCTGGGTGAGCTTCACTCCCTCCGGTGCAGCTGTTTGACATGCAAACGCGCTGAACATCTTAGATGTTCTCATTGTTGCCTGAGAGCACTCTGGGAAGGGCATTGGCCAGTGTCTGAGTCTGAACTGTCCCCACCTTGGGAGACAGGATCATTGTGCACATTTGATCCTTGAGGCATGCCTTCCTCACTTTGGCTGGCAGGGAATCTTGCCTCAGCTTGGCTGGCATGGCCAACAACCTCCTCATCCTTGGAGGAGGAGGCACTGATGGCATGAGGCACGACAAATATCAAAACTTGAGAGAGAGAGTGAGACAAAAACCACATCTAACTGGCTAAGGAATGCACATGATAAATATAAATCCATCTTTTGCATTCATGTCATAAATCTAGATGGTAGGTGCTTGAACTATGGTGGCCTACAGGAATAAAGCACTGACTGATTTCATTTATAACCTATTTTTCATTTGTTTTCAAAGCTACCCTGGACATGAAATCATGACCAGAGGCCTTTTCGCATTATAACCAGAATGGCTGTAATGCACTTCGGGTAAAATACACATTCTTGCCTGCCTACATGTGAACGGGGAAACTGTTCCAAAGTGTCCTAGCCAGGAAAGGCCGGACAGGGGCGGGGATGCCCCTCCCAGGCCTGCCCGCCATTGGGTGGGAGCACCCAGGGGCAGGCAGGCCTGTCAGGTAGCACCCCCGATTCCTGCCAGCATCTGTCAAAATATTTGGGTACCACTAGTTATCTGATCCTTCCTTTCTTCCTTCCCCTTCCCTTCCCTTCGGACAGTATTTCATTTAGATGTGGGATGATCGAACCTGAGAAATCCTGCTTCTGATCCAAGTGCAGCCACTGAACAACTGACTCACTTTGGACAAGCCTCTATTTTCTGACTTTGTACATAATGTGACTAAGTGTGGGCCACAGTGCAGGTTAACAAAATATTTTTATAGCATATAGCACGTTGCAGAAGTAATAGAAAGAAGTGAGTCATACATGACTCTCTAGGGTATGAAGGTCAAGGGAAGGCGAGCATGTCAGCACTAGTGAGCTCACCAAGAGGTTCATGATATTCCAATTCTGCCTTTCTTAGAGGCTGGACTAGAATTAAACAGAGCATTCCACTCAAGAGCTTGCTGCATTCTTTTAGATGCCTCCAGACGCGATCTACAAACCACGATTGTCTCAGCACTGTGTTGGGAAAGGCATTTTTGGTTGTGATCCTTCAGAACAGAGGATGGTCTGAAAACTGATTAAACTTTTTTAAAACCTTAAAAAGGCAGATTTCCTTCAAGCAATTAGGTAGCATTGTAGCTGTAGCTTTTTACTTTTTGTTTTGAAATCCTCTTGATTAAAAAGAATCTATGAAGTGCTAGGCTGTTGCCTTGGGACCACAGTTCTTAACAGACTGTCATTCCTGCTACAAATCAGTGAGATCACTAAGTTCCCCACAGTAGGATCTGCCCTGGCACCAACATCATGCTTTGCCCTTTGGTACCTGTAGTGGGGCACAGATCCAAGATACCGTTGGGGTGTTCATTGAAGATGTATTTTTGCACTCACGTTGCTTTTATATTAAATACTGTTTCCCATATTGTTTTTAAAAGACTTTAAAACTAATAATTAAATATGTATGTTAACTACTTGAAAAAAAAATGGGAAGAATAAGCTAGGCATTATCCTCTATCCAATAAATACATTTGGCAAAAAACCAAAGGTCCAATCTAGCTAACTTTAGAGAAAGGAGCATTATTCCTCCTGCTTGCCCCAGCTACAGGTTCTGGACAAAGAAAGATGGAGAAGGAAATAAATTGGCAAAGGAGATTGGAAGGGTCTATATAATCAGAGTTCTGGAGGTTTTGCTACGCGCAGCACGTAGCAGCGATGTGATAATTAGCTCATCACAAGCCCAGGGAAACACATGGAGAAGGTGTAAACATGAACATATTTTCCACGGCGCCTTCCACAAGACACTTGCTGTGCCCATTGTATGTCTGTCTGTGTGGACTGCCGACACGTCTTTCTTCTCTGGTGGTAACCTTTTAGGCAAACTATTTATTTTGTTTTTCCTTTTAAAAGACAAAAGAAAAGTAAGAAGCACTCTGGATTCTTTTATTATATCACTATAAGCAACCTGGTGGCCCTTTCTATTTATACAGGATTGAAGAATAGAGCACACTAAGCTGAATCATATGTTAGATGCTCACGGCTCTGTGATTCATTCTCTGGTCTGTGTGAGATGTCTGAAGTGACACAATGCCATGTTTAATGTATATGGTTGTTTGAATGACAAAACCTCATCTTACCATACTGTCTTCAGCTTGTCGTTTGGCTTTGCCAAGGCTGAGAAAGGACTCCATGGAGAGATCTAAGTGGCTGTAATAACAGGAGCCTGTGTTTGCGTAAGGGGTGTTTTGCAGAATGTCAGAGAGACTCTCTCACAATTCTGCGGCGAGATTTCTCATCTTCCTTAGGCTTTGGTTATACGGCTCTTTGTGTACGCTAAATAAAAGCAGAAAAACCGTGGTAATTAAGAAATAATTGCACGCAGGAATTGAGTAGAAATAATTGGAGCACAGGCAGAGTGGGAGAAGAGAGTTTGGAACTCACACCCGCAATTAGTTCTACTTAATGATATTCTGTCAGGGGGAAGGGAAGCCATTTCTGCTTTTGTGCCACCTCTGAGTTTAGCCAGCCCATTGTTTGAAGAGATGATTCAGCAGTTTCATTCTGCTGCAGGAATGTACGCAGAAGCAGGAATCCCACTGACTCAGGACTTCTGATACCCATCCATTTTTAAAAAACATGTCTCATAGGGGCAGTTTCATAAATTAGTCAAGTTCAGTTCTACTAGACAACAAAAGCAGGGTGGGGGTAAGGGTTTGGCTGCAACTGAACTAGCCCTGACATTTAAAAAGAGAACAATGTATCTTCTTTTGCACCCAAGATGACAGTTCACATGTTTGATTCACTGAAGTGCAGGGAAATTACTGGAACACAAAAGTCACATACTGTATAAATTTTTGAGATTACACCCACATCCTAACCAGCTTTCTTTCCTTCAGACTTACTTCTGCCAGGATCCATAACTGTATGCCTAAGGGTCTGGACACTGTTGTAAAGAGGAGGAAGAGGAAGAGGAAGCAGCAGCAGCAGCAAATATTTTTCAAACTGTGAAGAACTCCGGGACTAGACCGTTTTGGTTACCATGTAAAAATACAGTCATGAGAAAAATAAAGTACACTGTCTTTGAATTCTATGGATTTATATATCCGGATGTAAGGAAAAACATCTGGCCCTTAGAATGCCTTAAAATCAGGTAAATACAACTTCAGATGAACAATAGCACATGACAGATTACACTGTATCATTATTTGTTTAACAAGAACTAGGCCAAAATGCAGAAGCAGTGTGTGAAAAATTAAGTACACCCTTACTGCTTCCATAGGAATTAAGAGGGTAAGTAGCAGCTATGTGCAGCAGCCCTTGATTTACTGACCATCAGCAAGTGTAACCACTTCTATAAAAGCAAAGGTTCTGGCAGTTTGCTGTTCTGGAGCATTCCAGCCGGTGTTAACACAATGCCAAGGAGAAAAGACATCAGCCACGATCTTAGAGAAGCGATTGTTGCCGCCCATCGATCTAAGAAAGGTTATAAGGCCATTTCCAAACTACTTGAAGTCCATCATTCAACAGTGAAAAAACTATTCACAAGTGGAAAGCATTCAAGACAGTTGGCAACCTTCCCAGGAGTGGACGTCCCAGCAAATTTACCCCAAGGTTAGACTGTGTAACGTTCAGAGAAATTACAAAAAAAAAACACAACCCAAGACCTACAGCTAAAACTCTATGGGCCTCAGTTACCTTGTTAAATGTTCAAGTTCATGACAGTACAATTAGAAAAAGACTAAACAAGTATGGCTTGTTTGGAAGGGTTGCCAGGACAAAGCCTCTCCTTTCTAAAAAGAGCATGACAACATGGCTTAAGTTTGCAAAGTTGCATCTGAAAAAATCAAAGACTTCTGGAACAATGTCTTTTGGACAGACAAGACCAAAATGGAGATGTTTGGCCATAATGCATAGCACCACACTTGGCAAAAACCAAATACAGCATATCAGCAGAAACAACTCATACCAACTGTCAGCACTGTGGTGGAGGGGTGATGATTTGGGTTTGTTTTGCAGCTACAGGACTTGGGCACCTTGCAATTATTTAGTCTACTATGAACTCCTCTGATACCAAAGTATTCTAGAGTTAAATGTGAGGCCATCTATCCAACAGCTAAATGGGTCCTGCAACTGGTCAGTGATCCCAAGCACACCAGCAAATCTACAGCAGAATGGTTCAAAAATAAATTTAAAAAAAGCATCAAGGTGTTGCAATGGCCCAGACAAAATCAAGACCCCAACCCAACTGAAATACTGTGGCCTTTAAGAGAGATGCGCATAAATGAATACCCACAAAACTTCAGTGAACAGAAACAATGCTGTAAAGAAGAGTGGGCCAAAATTCCTCCACAACGATGTGAGGGATTGATAAAATGACACAGAAAATGATTACTTTGTGTTATTGCTGCTAAAGATTGTTCTACAAGCTATTGATTCATGGGGTGTACTTAGTTTTTTACACATGGCTTTGCTTTTCCACTTTGGCTTCATTTTTGTGAAATTAGTGAAACAGTGGAATTTGTTGAGTGTTGTTGTTCATCTGAAGCTGAACCTAATTTCAAGCTCTCCTACAGACTAGCTTTTTAAAAATTATGTTTTGATGCATACAACCATAGAATTCAAAGATGGTGTACTTTGTTTTTCTCATAACTGTAGTTACATCTAAGAAAGAATAGGGCCATATTTCCACAGCAGTGGCCTTAAGTAGCCGATCAGATTTCCCTAAAGGTTTCTGGCTGGCTTCAGACAGCCTCAGAAAGGGTTTTGACAGCAGCAGCTTTTTATGGACAGAAGTTTTAGAAACTTGGAGTGGGATTGAAGTCCCCACCACACCCCTTCAGTATATGGTATTGTGGAGCCAAGCAGACTTCAGTCTTCCTCTAAGTCAGTTTAAAAACCCATGTGGAGATGTGAGGCCTTTTTGCACGAGGAGTTTTCGAATGCGCGGAGAACACCTGGAGACGCAGGATACGCACTGCGGGGCTGCGATTCAGTTCCTGCCTGTCTCCGCGCATTCTCCATGCTTTTGAGATGTAGAGCAGTTAAAACTGCTCTACATCTGTCTTTGCGCGTTTGAAGCGTCCCCGGCTGTCCAGGGGTTGCCCTGTGCCACAGTCCACACAGGCATGGCAACTGTGGTAGACGGGACCCACAGGGCTCAGTCTACCAGGAACGCACACAGTCTGCCCAATCAGAAGCCGTGCCAGGTGCACATGGTGTACATTCCCAGCTGCCCCGGGTCATTGAGACCCAGGACAGTGAGAAGGTAGGAGCACCGTGTGCGCGCATCCCCGGGCCCCAGGGTGGGTGGGTGTCCGGGTGGGTTCCTGCCAGCTGTACAGTACCCGATATATATAAAAGTGCACTTTGAACTTGCCTGCTGCACCCTCACCACCTTGCTCTTCCTTCTAAGAGGCATCTTGCAGTGGAATAAGGGTGCCTTTTTCTTCTTAACCTGATATTTCCAAACGGCATTGATGCTTGTTAGGATTTATAACATTGCTTTGACAGCAAAGTGTTTCTACACCCCACCCCACCCGCCTTGCAGCTCTGTGTTTCCAGCAGCTTTGAGAAGTACACACTGTTTGGGGTTTTAAAGAAACAGCTCGAAGTTTGCAAAAATCTACCAAGCTGAACCACCTTTTGCTTTTATTTTTCCATTTTTTTCCATTCAGTCACACAAGTGGGAAAAAGAGAAATGGATTCCTACGTATACTCTTTTGTTTTCTTGCATGAAGATTCATTGTGCTAGTAATCGTGAGCTAATAAACATGGAGCAAGCAGGACACAGGGAAAGGAAATCTCAGTAACAGGGTCCTCTCTCATGTCGTTGGGTTAAGTGACGTCTAAAACCTGGAATATCAATACAACTGTCTAGGGCAAACTGTTAACATATCAAGAGAGTTTCATTCTAGAGTTTTCATTCTAGAGTGTCTGGAGGTAGCCTAAGATCCAGGCCCTTAGCCAAGGTGTGCAGACGGGGGGCAGGCCCCCCAAATCTTCTTGTCCCCCTTAAATTTTTAAAATGTCTTAATCCACCAAATGTGGCAACCCCCTCCAAATTGGGACCCCTCCAAATTTGTGATCCTCCCCCCAAATTTGTGACACTTTCCCCATATATATGGAGCTGGCTACAGGCCTCCTAAGATCTTTTCCCCTCAGTGCCTCATAACTTCCCCCAAACCTGCCAGACACCCCCAAAGAGGGGAATGATTCAGTTTGCGAATCAGTGGTCAGATTGCTGTGGCAGTCTAGCAGTCCATCTAATGCAACAGCCCATCTTGTCTGGCAACCCATCTACATTGGCAACCAGTTGCATATGAGACCACGAGCAGCTCATGGGCACGTTCCCTGCTCAGCCTCTGAGCAGATGCCCTTTAAAGGCATCCTATGTCATATGGCCATCAGAACCAATGCCTATTGATAGCCTTGTCCATCATTAACTGATCCAAACTCTTTTTAAGCCATCAGAGCTAATGGCTAATAACATATATTATAGTTTCTTTAAATACTTCAGGCAACTTACACAATTTAAAGAAAAACTAAACACTTAAAAAAAACCCAGCCACAAAATTATTGGACCAGATTTTTGATGATGGCAATATTTTCTTTTGATACCTTATAGGACTTTAAAGGCCACCAGCAGCACTTCAAATTGAGGCCAGGAATGAAAAAGCAGCTATAGTAGGCTGATGGATGGTATATGGTCCTTATTAAAAGCCTTGCAGGTTTGTCCTGTGCAGAGTCGCTTTCTGAAACACTTTTGAAAGCAGCGCCATCTAGAGATCACTGTTCATTTATTTACCTTTATATTCTGCCCTATACCAAAGGCCTCAGGGCTGGCTTATAGTCATAACTTAATATAGTTGTAATGTTCAGCCTGGCCCTAGTCAATCAGCCCAAAGCAAGTCAGATGAGGCATATCATTGTCACTGTGGTAGTCCTGGGTAGTCAAATACGTAGGACCCTCCAGGCTGGTCTTGTCCTGGGGGTCCAGACGATCCAATTGGGGCTTAGGTTTCTGGGGAATGACAACAGTGTGGATAGGCTGAGAGGTGAGGTCTGGCTTGAAGCTGTTGATACTGCAGAACATTGTGGTGGGGTTCTGGTGTTGCCACCAGTTGAACTCCAAGAGCCACTGGTGCACCTGGAATAACCCAGTTGTGCCAAGGTGCTAGTAGAGGGGCACTCGGCACTGTTGTTCATCAAGGGGAGGCAGCCAGTTCACAGGTGGTAGCAATGGCACTTGTCTAATGGGTTATACTTGTGTGGCAGGAGCCATTTCTTGGTTGACCAGAATGAGGATCCTGGCCATCAACATTTCCTGCCACAACTCCTTGTGTTTTGGGAGCCTCCATAAACAAACCTTGGCTGACTTCTGCCCATTCTGCTTCTCAAGATTCTGTTGATGGACTCCGCAAGATGCAAATTAATTACCCCTAGTGTTCTAGATATCTTCTGGTTGCCCCTTCATATTGTAGCTGTTCCATATTATCTGCACCACTTTCATGCGTATATCAGGTTGGCTTATTTATTGGAGTGCAGGCTCTACCACAGTCTGTTGCCCCTTTACCAGTCATACATGATCCTCCTCAGTCCAGGCATTCTTCTGTGTTAGCTGAGCCTCAGATGGTCTGGTTTGGCAGTAGCTTGATATTCCCAACCATGCTGGTATGACTGTACATAATACCTAGAGTACCCCCATAGCCAATACCATACTGCTGGCCTCTGCCTGCAACCAGTTGGGAACCTGTAACGTTTATTAGTGGAGCTCCATTAGGCATCTCACACTGCATTATGGCCAACTGTGTCTTGGTTGTCGGTTTCCCTGAATCCTCTGGTGCATCTCTAGTGATGGTTGTAGAGCCCTGATGATTGGTGCTCCATTGGATGTACCCAAACTGATAATGGGGTTAATAGGATGACATCAGTAGTTGTGACAGAGACCTCATCCTTGTCCTCATCCTGTCCTTCTCCTGTTCTGGAGGCACTATTATCTTCTGTAATTGGATTGATGGGTGTTCATTGCCCAACCTGTAGTAGTGATGAGTGGTCACAGATCTTGTCCACCACCTGTAACAAAGAACAGGGGTGGCCATCTGCTCTTCACAGAAATATAGGTGCACTGTTCCTTTGGAATCTACTGATCTCAACTTGTGAATGCTCTGGAGCCAAGTTCTAATGATCAGCCAGATTCCAAAATGTACACCTGGGTGTCCCTAGAATGCTCCCCATATATTGTGATTCTGACTGTGAAGAGGCAACTAAAGAGACTTCACTGAGCAATTAAGCTTAATCTTCTGGCAGATACCCTGTTGTCAAGAGAATAAGGTTTTGCAGGTAGCGTGTTGTAACAGAAATACATAGTCGATAGAAACTCTTCTGGAGAAAAATGTGGTTCATTTCCTCACCTCCCTTGGATGAGTGGGATTACACCAAGGTGTTTGGGTGTGAAATAAAACAACTGGTTGCTGGTGCTGGAATTAAAATTGATGAAAGTAGTGAGTCTTGGCTTGCACTTTGTTATGGATTCAATGCAGTGGCATTGGAGGAGGGGTTCTGATGGCAGAAAGTGAAGAGGAACTAAGGAGCTTTTTGATTTAAGTGAACAAAGAGAGTACAAAAGGTGGCTTGAAGCTTAACATCAAAAAAGTAAGTTCACGACATCCAGTCCCATCACTTTTGAGCAAATATGGGAGGAAGAAATGGAAGCAGTGACAGATTTTACTTTTCTAGGCTTAAAGATCACTGCAAATGTTGACTGCAGCCACAAAATTAAAAGATGCTTGCTACCTGAGAGGAAAGCTATGGTAAACCTAGAATACATATTAAAAAGTAGAGGCATCATCTTGCTAATAAATGGATGTATAGTCAAAGCTATAGATTTCTCAGAAGTAACAAATGGCAGTGAGAGAGGATTGAGCACTGAAGAATTGATCCATTTGAATTGTGGTGCTGGAGGAAACTCCTGAGAGACCTTTAGACTGCAAGAAGATCACTGGAGAACAAATATTGAAGCTGAAGCACAGCAACTTTGACTGCATAATGAAAAGACAGGACTCATTGTAAAAGACTCTGATGCTGGGAAAGGTTAAAGGCAAAAGGAAGAAGGGGCAGCAGAGGATGAGATGAATAGTGTCATAGAAGCAATGAACAATAGTTTGAGGATACTCTGGGAAGCAGTGGAAGACAGAGAAGTCTGGCATGCCGTGGACCACGGGGTCGCAAAAAGTTGGACACACCTAAATAAACAAAAGCCCTTAGTGTTCTAGTGATGGAGGATACAGGTACTCTGAGCCTTCCATTTCAGCATGTTTTAGAACTCTTGTGCAATAACCAAATAAAGTAAAACAAAACACAAGTAAAGCATTTTGATGTAGAAGGATCAAGAATAGTTGCCACAGGCCTATTCACACAGGCCTCTGTTGCTTTTTTGCATGCTTGTCTGACTTCCTGGTTGTTACAAGAGGAACAATAACAAAATGAACAGGCAGACATAGGTAAGCAAATAAATTCAATTTTTATTTTTTATTGCTTTTCTTTGTAAACCATCTATCTGTTTTTATGTATTATCTTTTGAGTATATAGCTGGTTTTTATTTTTCATTTGATTTTATCAGTGTATTGTGATTTTAAATAATTTTAATGTATTTCTTAATATTTGTTGATCCAGGTCTGTGACCGTGCAAATAAGTTCATTCAGGTAAGCATTGCTCTTAGCAGGAAAACAGGGCTGAATTTGCACTTAGGCCTCTGGTATGCAATTAGGACAGCTCTAGTATCAGAGGCCTAAGTGTGAACAGGCCCCTCTTGACTCATACATAAGCAGCTATTCTCTATGTCTTATTTCACAAGCTTATGATTAAAATTAAGGTAAATGCTCTTGACTATTAACTCTCAACTCCAGCTGGTAAACATTACTCATAGAACATATTTTGCTACCTGTTTCTTTTTCGCTTCTGTTATTTTATTTCTTTCTTACACTCCACTACAGCGCTGACACTGGCAACCTTTATACCTAGTGACTTTCATTCTGAGGAAACCAAAGTCAAGATGCCTGCTGGGATCTTTGAAACCCTTTACCACCCGGGTATTAAGGTGCACATTACAACATAATGATCTGCTGCAGGAAATCGGATGCCTGGCTTCCTCGTGTTTATACAGATGCAACTGTTTTTAGCGTACTTGAATAGTATGATGAGAACTTAGAAGAGCTGGAGGCAGCAGTGAAAGAATGTATAAATAAAGTGACATTGATGCAAACCTTTATGAACCTCTGTACACCCAAATGGAGAAAATGTAGCCAATAGCTTTCCAAAACATTCCTAGCAATAGTAACAGGGGTTGAGAACACTGCTTGTGACAGGAAAGGCTTTGGCAGCAAAAAAATAAAAATAAATAAAGAGGGCTTTTTGGGAATCCTTCATATCTTAATAGCAAAAGAAAACTCGTAGGTTTAGTGGACAATAGTGACGTTATTGTCTGCTGCTTTCTGAGCATGAACCATTTTCATTTAGATTCTGCTGACACAGCTGTGGTACTTCTGTGGATGGGGTCAAAGTCTAGCATGGCAACACCACTGAGTCACATTGAATGTGCACTATATTTAGCCAGAGGAGCCCTGCAATCCGTAGCATACCAATTGCTTAACACATGGAAAAAGTTTGAGTGCCTGTCAGGAGCATCAGGTTACAGGCTACTCTATACCCCATATTCCATGAGGAAGCACTGAAATCCAGAATTTTTCCACAAGAAGATCAGTAGATTATATGTTCATTTTTTTAAAAAGCTGCTGTTTTTAAACAGGTATATAGAACATTATTTGATCCTAATGTTTAAAACTGTAGTAGACTCATTTATTTCCAAAATATTCAAGCTTTAAAAATGTCAAAAAAGACTATATGTTTTTAAACCCATGAATGTGAGGTCTTGCAGATCTGATAATCAAAAAGGATACTTGCTATTTATGCATTCCTCAAAATATATTTGTTTAAAAATCATAAAGCAAGACTGTCAACTGATTAAGCAGCAAATATAATTCTCTTTCAGCATGCAGGAAGCAAGAGCCCTAAATGTTGACAAGAGCAAAAATTATTAAAATGGAAAGTCTGATCTCAGAATAAAAATGAATATTCATTCTCCAGTGCTGCTGCTTCCAAACTTAGCAGACTTCCAGATGGAAGCTGAAGGCCTGTGTTTTTGTTTGTCCTGTAATATAAAACTCAAAATCTGTCCTTCATTACATTTGCAATGATTTAATCTCCAAATTTAAACATCCTGATCAAGAGTTATAGTGATAATCACCATCATCACAGATCACTATGCAGTTAAAGCAAATAGCAGCAATGAACCTAAATAGGCATCTTGTGAATTTTGTGGCTGTTTGATTGAAATATTTCTTTTTGTCCTAAGCACAAAAGGAAATATATTTCAAAATAACTGCATGATTCTAATGTTTATTTACCTATATCCCACATTTTGAATGTAAGTTAAACAAATACAGAAACTAAAGCAGAAATAGCCCATTCAATTAGATAATAAACTCAAACTGCTCTTTGTTAAAACTGCTTACATTAGTAATTTTTGAGCTCCTGGGAAAATCGAAATGGTTTTGCCTAGAGCCTAAATATCATTTTTTTTTAAAAAAAAGCTTTAGATCTACCTCCTTAGAGAGGGCATTTGACAGGCAAGGAGCAGCATTTGGGAAAGTTTCCTCTTTTGTTTGTTTCCTCTTTTTAGATTCATATCCCATGCAACACCATGAATGGTAGAGTATTAAGGAATGACCTTCTGGTTGACTTTCATTCTTACCTGGTAGACATCAGAGGCCATTTCGCACTACAGCTGGAGAGATGTAGTACACTAAGTCTGGTACATGCGGGGATGGAATGAGCATTCATTTTGGCCAGTAAGGGACACTTTCCCAATGTGTTGCTTACTGGCTGAGGTGTGAATGGTTGTTCTGTCCCTGCGCATACGAACCTGAAAAGACTGCTGTGGGGGCTGGATGCCCGGCCCTGAGCTGCCACTATTGGACCATATCGGCCCACTGATAGCCTGGTTCAGAGCTGTCATGGGGTCCCGCGGGCTGCCACCACCCCAATCAGGCAGCAGTCCGCGGGGACCTCCTGTGTGCCCATCCCCACCCAGGGGTGCATGCCACCCCCAGCTTCCCATGCCCAACCTCTTCAGATGCTTGGTTTGAACTCGGTAGGCCCCAGGGGCAGGGTTTGTCAGGACTGAACAGCAGCGTTCAGCAAATTTATACTGAATTTGCCCAGTTGTCTTCATACCTATGAATTTTGTATTTTCATACCTATGAATTTTGTATTCCTGTATCAGCCATTTCTTAAGTTTCAGAAGTAGACTACAAATTTGGAAATGTTAACGATTTACAAGCAAACTGATCTTAAGACTCTGCATAGGGCCTAAAATCAGATTGTGGCCTGTCAACCTTCAGACTTTAAATCTTTTGTTGAAACAATTGCATATTTTATTTATTCCTAAATTGCTTATTCTTTTGCAATATCTAGATTTAAGTACCTTGCTATTTTTAATCCCACAAGTGGGGATTTTGTAGGCAATGCCCTCTTTTGCAGTTGTTGCTGTATAACTGGATTTTAGAGTTTATATCCTTCTCCCCCCCAATGATAACTAAATGGAACAGATTGTAATATAGAAGAAGAAGAAGAAGAAGAAGAAGAGTTGGCTTTTCTACCCCACTCTCCACACCCATTTAAGGGGGCTCAAAGTGGCTGACAAAGCTTTCTATTCTTCTCCCCACAACAGAACACCCTGTGAGGTAGGTGGGGCAGTGAGAGCTCAGAAGAGAACTGTGACTAGCCCAAGGTCACCCACCTGGCTTTGTGGAGTGGAGACAGCACATCATGACTTCGCAGCGAGGTAAGCTGTGAATTTTTATACAACTGTGGGTTTTCATCGACTAGTCTGGCAGGGACCTAACTCAACAAGGCTTCGAATTGAGATATTTACAAGTCTTACCTCATGATAGGACTGACCACAGACCTGTTTGATTGCAAAGCATGTGGACATAAAAATATAAGCGGAGCCCTGCTGGAACAGGCCACAGCCCATATAGCCAATCATCCTGTTTCCCACCAGCTGCTTCTGGGCATTCTCGAGCAGAAGACAAAGGCAAAGCTTTCACTTGGTCTTGACTCCCTGCAACTGGCTTTGATTGGCATCCTGCATGTCCAACCTGGAGGCAGTATTTAGGCATCCATTCTAGTAGCCGTGGGTATACCTATCCTCCATTAATTTGTCTAACCTGGCATGTGGTCTGCCATTGAGCCGTGACTGAAGAGGCCCTCAAGCAGTGATTCAGCATGGCCCACCAGCTTTAAGCACATCTATTTCAGATGGCTTGTTTACAAACACAAAATTACAAACATACCTTTATAATTTACTGTAGTTCTGTAGTAGCGTCAATACTTCTTAAGCCCCTTTGTCTACAGATATGCATATATTCTTATTAAGACTGTGTTTGTGTATAGTAAAAAAAAAATCTGAAGTGACTTGTTAGGCTGCATCCAGACACTGATGATTTATTCCACTATATTTGCATATTCTGGAATAAGGCATAAATATTCTGGATTATTCATGCTTTCTTCCGGAATATCCAAATATAGCGGAATAAATAAATGACATCTGGATGGTGTGTAGGTGGGATCTTTTACACGACAGAGTATCCCTCCTCCCTCATGAATCTTCAGGGCTAGAAAATGTGGATAAGAAATAGAGAACACAAGAGTTACACATTACTGTTTCTAAAGCATTTTTGAGATGTTTTTGTGCTACTTGTAAATTGCTTCTTTTAATTCCTGGCATATGTCTTTAAATATTGAATAGCAAGGATTCTTGCAAATTTCATTGCACAAACAAAGTTTTCACATCATCTCTTTTTAGGTTTGTTTACCCTAATGTATCCCATGAGCGAGTTTTCCTTCCTGCAATTTAAATACGCTGCTTCTCGTTCTAACTAGAGTGATCAAGGTGAACAAATGATCCTTGTCCTCTTTATTACAACTTTTAGAACTGGTCAGGAATCAGGTTTCCCATCCTGCAGGAAATTCCAAACTCCTGACCTGAATTGCATTTTTTGTTCTGAATCAGGAAGAAAACTTGACATGCCTGCCATGCTCTCAAAATGGATTTCTTTCTTTTTCCATGACAGATTCACGGCAGGCAAACAGACAGCACCCAAAAGAAATGTTTTTATTTCATCTCCTACCCAGAAACATTATTTTCCTAGCTCTGAGTTTTGAAGAGTTTTTGTTAGTCAAATCTCATCCCTGTGGAAAACTCCACTTGAAAAGGGGGAGTGAGGATGTCCTGCTTCCTGTCAAAACATTGTTGTGCTAAAAAAACCGTATTCTGTTTTGCAATTTTGAGTTTCACAGCCTGGGGCAATCTGAAGGGGTCTCCATCTAGAGTGTGGAAGGAAGACTCCAAGTCTACTTGCTGGTCTGGTGTACCAGCCAGTGTGCAATCACCCTCAGTTATTTCCTGAAAAAAGTTAGCAACTAATATGACAAAAATGTGAAACGCAACCAATCAAATATCTTGCACATTGTCAAAACCACCAACTCGGGCCTGAAGGAATCCAAAGTTACTCAGTCAACTGAGATACTGAGTACTTGGTTATCAGATATCACTAGTACCTCTGTGCATGAGATGACTGCTTCTCTTGATATCAAATCTGTATCAGTGATCTCAGCACTCTCCACTGGTTTGTCCAGAACCTCAAGTTACCAAACAGTTAGGCTTGACACTGTTTGCCATTGCCTCTTCCAAGGGGATTCTGGGAATGTGCAAAGCAGATGTTGTGCCCTGAGCAGTGGCCCAGGTGCCATTGGGCAATTCAAAAGCCTAGGGCTATTTTTCCCTCAGTCAGGTTGGGCCTACATAGCGTCTCAAAAAGAGACATTTCTTCTGTAAGTCAAGACATAGGCAGTCCAGCAAGTGAAAGCTTGGAACCCTTGGCTGTGTCCAGAATAGGTTAAAGGTCTGTCCCCTGGGGGAATTAGGGACACCAGACAGTTTACTCCTGTGTGTACCTTACTAAATGGAATAGATTGTGTCAAACATTGGAAGCACCCTTCCTTCCTCTGACAAAAAATCATGACACTGATGGCAACTTTTCCTATAAGCAACATTGGGAGAGGACAGTTGCAGCATGGGAACAAATGCTGCTGGCTACTGACCAATTAGGGCCCTGGAAAATTTGACATTCAATCAGTGATGAGCATTAGTTGCTAGGGAGGCATTGCCAGACTTCAAGACAAAGGAATGAAGTAGGAATTTGATGGCCTGTTTTTGTTTTCATCTTCAGAAAGCAGAAAAAGATGAGTGGAATGCAGCATCTGAAGGCCTGAAGCACTACTTTTTAATGGGCTCTTACAAGTTTGAAAGATTAGCTGGCAAAATTCTGCAGCATTTAGCATATGGACAGACTGCTGAGTTACCTACCCGTATTTTCTGGTGTATATGATGACTGGGCATATAAGACGACCCCCAACTTTCCAGTTAAAATATAGAGTTTGGGATATACTCGCCGTATAAGAAGACAACACCCGGAGTATAAGACGACCCCCGACTTTTGAGAAGATTTTCCTGGTTAAAAAGTAGTCTTATACGCCAGAAAATACAGTAGTCATAAACGTTTTGTCATATCACTATTTTAACTGTAGTGATTATTTTAAAATACGTTAAGTGGCACATGCAAGTTAAAACAGAAATTTTGAAACGTTGTTAGACATCTTTTTTGGTGATAGATTTTTCTCATTCTTGGCCAGGCACATATATGTGCAACAAGTAGTACTGTACTTCGAAGTACAGAGTAATCAAGTCCAACATAAGAACATAAGAACATAAGAGAAGCCTTGCTGGATCAGGCCCCAGCCCATCTAGTCCAGCATCCTGTCGCACACAGTGGTCCACCAAATGCTCACGGGCATCTCAAGCAGAGACAAGGACAAACCTCCTCCTGCTCTTGAGTCCCAGCAAATGGCCTTAGAAATGCCCCGCTTCCCTCCCCCAGCCTGAAAGATGCACCTAGGCATTCGTTCTAGTAGCCATTGATACATCTGTCATCCATAAATTTGTCTAACCCTACCTTAAAGCCATCCAGACTGGTAGCTGTCACCACCTCTTCCAGCAGCACATTCCATAAGCCGATGACCCTCTGGGTGAAGAAATACTTCCCCCTGTCAGACCTTATTCTCCTACCCATCAGCTTCATAGAGTGCCCCCTGGTTCTAGTGTTGTGCGATAGAGAAAAGAAATTTTCTCTATCCACCCTTTCTATACCGTGCATAATTTTATATACTTCAATCAGGTCCCCTCTCAAGTCCAAGTGCATGCCTCAGAGTTGCATGCTGTGTGCAGAAGCACAGGCCACATGTAGGACCACAAAATGAAAAGGAAACCCACAAATCAGCAATGTTATAGTTATTACACAAGAATGGATGTAGAAATTGTCCAGAGATTTAAAATATTTGACAGTCTTCCAACATTTCAGCCAACAGGAAAATATACAGTATTTGTATACTTAGTACAACAATGGTGCTTCTGAAATATTTCTGTTCCAGATCAGACTGATAAATAAAAGATGACACTGACAGATTCAGAAGCCAGGCTGGACCTTTTTCACTCCAGAGGTTGGAGGCAGGGGCATTCTTTTCTGTACTTTAGTGCAGTTCAGTGCGTTATGTGTTTGCAGGGTGAGTCAAGAAAAGATTCGTGAGTGGTTCACTATGTTTCACAGAAAGCATAGGAGCAACTCATTCTTGCTCCTTTTTTGTTGCTGGAATTAACCATAAAATGAACCGCAAATCTAGCAGATTTTATTCCTGGGTAAATTGGTCTCTGATTGTAGCCTCATCTCTCCTACTGTAGGTCATTTCCGCATGATGTGGCACATCCTCCACTGGTGCACGCTAGGTAGCCTGGCCCATTCCTCTGAAGTTGCCAGCTGGTGCTTTCAGATAGGCACCCAGAAGCACTGTGCTTCCAGCTGTCCTTCCAGTTGCCCAGCTCAAATGGCACTGGATTTTATATACTGGTCCATGGCCACACAGTCTCTGCACGCTAGCCATGCTCTGGTAGAATGCTTATGGACTGCCAAATCCCACTCCAAGGCCTCGTCCTGTGCAGATGAATCAGCTTATGGGGGAGCGTGGCCTTCCAATAAACTGGTTTGTCATGCACATGACATGGTCTGCTGGACAAGTTGGAAAGGGCCAGAATGTCTTGTATTAAAATGTTTTGTGGTGGCCTGCTCCATTCCTGCCCCACTTATCCAATAACAATCTCCATGCCACATTCAGTATTGCACATAACCTTGTGTCTTCCTTCAATATTGTGTTTCCATAGTGAGAATATTATATTCAAAACCCACTATTTTGCACCAGGCAGAAGAGCTACTTTCCTAAAACCACTGCTTGCAGATAGTCCAGGAATCCTAAGGAATCTTAAAAATGAAAAAAAGATGAAGACACCCTCATGTTTTGCTCAGCCCCAAGTGACTACTGTTCTGATTTCTTGACAACAATATGGGAATGGTTTCCATTGTCTTCTTCCACAGGAGTGCTGGGTATTGAACCAGGGACTTCTACATTCAGAGCAGAGGCTCGTCCACCTCATTATAACAACACACTTTACAGCCAGAGAGATGGCATCCTTTGGACTCTATACAATATGGCCATGTCTTCCAGAAACATTGCCACTGTTGCCACTGCATTAGGTTCCTTGCCCTCTGGACTAAACCTGTGTAGTGTATATTGCATTTTAATTAATATTTCTTAGAAGACTATGGAGTTCCCTTAGCTTCTGTTGGAGAACCCAGACAGGCAACATTTAGGCAGTTCTTTCACTCATCTCCCGCCTATTTGGAATCAGTGGGTCTGGAATGGCCAGACCTACTGATTCTGAACACAAGAAGGCATGGGTGGGATCAGTGCTGTCTGCACAATCGTGTTGGTCTAGACCAGTCCAAGCTGTGGCCTCAGAGTTCATGAAACCTTTGAGGCCAGACTACCAGGCCTCAAAGGGCTAGCAACAAAACTTTCTAGTCTCTGGGGAATGCATTTCAGTGGCACACTATGGTGTGTCACTGAAATGCACACAAATACCCGGTAGTCCTGAACATGGGGGGGGGGGAATGTGCCTTCTGCATGCCTCCTTTGTTGTGGTTCAGGTCCACTGGTCCCACTGGTAGACTTGATTAAATGGGTCTACTAATAATCCCAGTGAAGCCCTCCCTAATCAGGATTATGCTGTGTCTAAAGCAGATGGAGCATAGCAGCCAGGGGCAGAGTTTCATAGATCCACATTACTTAATTCAGAATAAGCACCTGTGTAGCAAAGGTGCTCAAAAGGGTTGGCTAAGCAGCAGAATCAAATATTTGTATGCTTTTTATGAGCCTCCAAATATTCCATTCTGATTTCAGCTGTCGTTCTATAGTGGTTAGTTACCTCTCTCCCCCCCCCCCCCCAATTACTATTTACTGCAAAATGTCCTTGCCTTTTCTGGTAAATGTCACTGTCGTGATTATAATAAAAATATAACATGGCTTCTGTGCTGATCTATCTCTAAGAGGCAGGTCTGCCTTATAGAAAATATGAACTTTATCATTGGTGGGAAAAGCCTAGTGGGGTAGCTGCTTCTCTAGAGGCAAAGCCTTGTCTGTAAAATTCTTGCTCTTTTTTTGGGAATTGTCAACACTCCCTCTAGTGGAAACAAAAAATCAAACCCATGCAAATTTTGACCGAGAATTTATGAGCCGTTTACCAGTGGAACATCTCACCATAAACGTATCAGATCTGTGCTTAAACACCTACATTGGTTAACTATTGGCCACATTCAAGGTTTTATCTTTGGCATGCAAGGCCCTTAACAATTTGGGACCAGCTTACTTGGCAGACCACCTCTCTCAGTATGGACCTGTGAGACCATTAAGGTCTTCAGGGGAAGCCTTGGTGCTGGTACCATTAATTACTGAATATCATTTCATAATGCCCTGAAATTGGGTCTTCTTTGTGGTGGTGCCCACCCTCTGGAACAGTCTCCCCTCTGATATTTGTAAGGTGCCTGTGCTTCTGGTCCTTAGGTAAGAGTTGAAGACCTTTCTTTTTTTTACCCATGCCTTTCCAGAGTGAATTTTTGTTTGTTTCCCTAATCCCTGATTTTAATTTCAATTTTATATAACTATTATATTGTGATTTTTTCCTGTTTTTGTTCTTGGTACAATGCTTTGAGATTATATTTTAATGGGAAGTAGTATATAAATATTTTAAATAAATAAATTATACTGTACTTGACAGAGAAGCTGTCACAGTTATACGTGTTTTATTTATTTAGTGTATGACAAATTCACATAGTTTAAACAATGTGATAGAACCAGGAGATCCTTTAAGATTGTCTGGTTGCTGCACCTTTGAGGTTTTAGATGGCAGCCTTGAAGTGACTGCTCTTCAGCACTACCCAGGGAACACGTGTAATTTAAGAAGTGTCACAGATGCGAGCAGTCATTGTGTCCCATTATAGGTGTGACATTCAGGCACACTCATGCTTCTTTAATTATTTTTAACACATCTGTGGCAATAGTGATTTGCTAGTTTTAAATGGTGCAATATAACATACCCACACAGAGAAATGGATATCATGATTAGTGGCTGTTTCATGTTAGGGGAGGTGCACCGCACGCCAACACAGCCAAAAGAAAGTTGTACCAAGAGTCAGGACAGGCAGACCTAGTGGTCCATGATATGTTGTTAAGTTTGCAGATCTAGATAAACACAAAAGAAAACCAGTCTTGGGCACGCTAGATTACCATGAATTGAAAACACCAATGGTTGAGAAAAAGATCTGATCTACTGATATGGGTGGGATAGTATTCTCTCTGTCACCAACAATCAGAACAAAGGGAGATACTTCTGCACACAATGGAACTGTGGGACTTGCTTCTGCAAGACGTCACATTGGCCACCAACTTGGATGGCTTCAAAAAAAGGGTTGGATAAATTCAGTAGCTAGTAGGGATGTACAAGGATATTCAAAACATTCAAAATTTGATTGTATCCATTCAAATTTGGACATTCAAATTCAAATTGAATGTCTATACATTCGTTTTTTTAACATTTGAATGAATTTGAATGTTTTGAATCATTCATGCGAATTATTTGGGCATTCATATGTATATGGATACGTATGCATTACATATGTATCCGTAGGCATCTTATTTGTATCCATACACATTTGTACTGATACGTACGGGATGAAAATGGGATGCATAAGGGATAAAAACAGGATGCGTGCGGACCTGTACGAATGTTGTCGACATTCGTATCATCAAATACAAATCAAATATTCGTACGAATAGATATGAATGTATTCAAATAGGTTTGAATTTGAATACATTTGTTTTTTTCTCTTTTTGTACAAATTTGAACACTTGAATATTCTATTGGAGTCGAATGACAAAAATTGCATCCGTGCACACCCCTAGTAGCTAGTGGCCCTGGAAGTGAGTATGATTACCTTTTGCATTGGAGGTGCTACATCTCTAAAGACCAGGTACTGAGCAAATTGTGTTCTCCTGTTTGTAAAGTTCCATACACAATTGATAGGCCATTGGGAGAGCATTTTGCTGGATTAGACTTGCCACAACACAACAGGGCATTTGTTAGATTTTTATGTCTCGTCCTACTATTTATTCACTGCAAGGAACAGCTATATATTGCTACAATATAAACTTTGGAAATGCTGTATGCTATCTACGAAGCAAATTCAAATTTCCAGCTTATCTGTTCTTCAGCAAAATAATATTTTTAGCTTGAGTGGATGGATAGGATTAAAGAAAAACATTGTAATGTCCTTGGAAGAGTTATGAGTCCTTACTAAAGCTGGGAACTATTTGTCTGTGCCATCATAACTCAATGGCACCTAGCAACAATATGTGGGCAATATTTTAAAAGTGATTGAAATAAAACTAGGCTCTTTGATTTTTGTAGTGGCATCTCAACCCAATGGACAGTAGTACAGATTTCACCTTCTGTTGCATACTCAAAATGTAGGGTTGATAGTCTTCTGGCAAACTCTCTATAACGTGAGTATTGTGAGACAGAGCTAGAAAGAGGGTGGCTAAGCATCCCTCTCCAGTCTACTGCGGTTTCTTTTTTAGAGTTCTCACCACCCACATGGAGTTTTGCTATGGCACATTTGTGGTTAGGTTTTTTGGATGATAAGTAAATTTAGAAGCAGAATAACACAAGTAAAAGCAGGGTATGTTTTTGCCCTCAACAGCCTGCGTTTATTCAAGAAGAAGCAGACATAAGGAACAATCTGAAGCAACAGACTCCATATGTAGAGTTACCACCTGCTATCCATCTCAGGGTCCATATATTTTAAGTAGATATGCTAAAGAGGGACTTTCAACAGGTCTCACTTGTATTATTGCTGGAATTTCTTCTTTTAAATCACTATTAAACATATATTTTCATCCAGGTTTTGCTATTTAAATAGCTTCCTCAGGGTGCTGTCCTGTTAGGGAGGGAGGGAGGGTGTGGGAGGGAGAGAGGAGGTGATATTTTTAATTATGTTTTATTATTTGATATGTTTTATTCTTATTGTAACCCACCCTGGGTCCATTTGGTGAAGGTCAGGATATAAAGTAAGTAGGTAAGTAGGTGGGTAAGTAGGTGGGTAAGTAGGTAAGTCAGTAAGTTAGTTAGTTAGTTAGTTAGTTAGTTAGTTAGTTAGTTAGTTAGTTAGTTAGTTAGTTAGTTAGTTAGTTAGTTAGTTAGTTAGTTAGTTAGTTAGTTTCTCTGACCTGGGTTCTATATGGAACTAGAAAGACACTCTTTTTTATCAGCATACCTCAGTTACGTTGTTGGGAAGAAGCAAGTAATGTCTTATTCCTTTTCTCTAAAATTAGAAAGAGGTCATTGACACCTCAGTTCTTATATCTCAAGTGCTTTTGGAGAGAAGCCAATCCTAATTTCCCAGGTGTCTTCAACCAAATGGGATTAACCACATTGACAGGGCTCCCAGAAACACCTACTTTGATATGAATGCCTCCTTCCCCAGTTCAACTTGCAATACCACTTCTTTTGAATGGACACCTTGATTACAAGATTATCAGTGTTGATAGGTGTTTGAAGTTTTTGGAAGACAAGTTGGTCTCAGGCATCTTTCCCCAGTTAAAACAGGTTTGGGAAACAAAAGCCTTGGCTTGCTCTAGCTTGATAGACAAACATTACATTATGGAGCAAGCTTAAGCTGTGAACATTGTACTGTAAGTAAAGGTTGTTTCTAGCACAGCACTCAAATGCATGTTGTGGAACTGGCTTCATGATGTCTAGGTCTAACAAGCTGAAATAATGAGTATTTCCTCAACATGAGTATGCCCCATGCAGTCAACTTAAGAATAATTTGTTTCATCATGGAATTGATGAAAATTGGGGGGCAATTCCACACAGGCTGGTATACTGGGAGCCTCCCTCCTGCATTACTGGTGGGCCCACCCAGAGCCACCTTCAGACTACGCCAGTGTAGTCTGAGTACACTTGGCGGTCTTGTATATTGGTCACTGCAGAATCGCCCGATTCTTTTTCCTGGTTTGTATATAACATTCGTAATTATTAAATAATATTAATAAGGATGTATGAAAGTCAAAAAGAAAGTTGTGAAAATTTAACTGCAGGGTTGTTCCCCATGCTTCTACTGTGAATTTTGGTGGATCATTCCCATCACAGACTCCTGTTTGTTGGAATGTATAGCTCAGTGTTGCAAATTCCTTCTTGGCTGGAAGCTGGTTCATATGATATCAGTCTTGGGAGTTTCTTTTCCGCCACTAATACTAAAAAATGTAGATCAGCTGCCTGTTCCTAAAATGTATGAAATTGAGTGGAAACAGTAGAAAGGCTGTTTTCTGATACGGGTGTTCCTTAGATGTTAGGTCTCTTTCTTACTTTCCATTCAGGCAATTAATTCCCAATATGATAAATAGCATAAGTTTAGTCTGGCATCTGTTAGGGTGTCTAAAAGGATCTGCTGGAAGCAGTGGAAATTAATTTGCATTCCACTCCTTCCAGCTTCCATTCTGTGAGCTGTGAATTAACCTACTGCAGCTGTAGGGACGGGACATCCCAACCCCAAATGAGAAGGGATGAAAATTCTGGACAGATGTTTCACAGACCACAGGAATAATCCAAAGGGTACGCATTTGGACAGATAGGAAGAAATTAGTCAAATTGTTAAGGTAGTGTCCCCAATCCTATGATCTACTTTGTTTCAGTCTCTCTAAAGCCTCAGGAGGATGCAATCACACCTCTTGTTTTGCATCGCCTGAGTAGACATTATGCCAGTGATGGCCAACCTATGACACGCGTGTCACAGGTGACACGCCAAGCCATCCTGAGTGACACACATGGTCACTTTGGCACCTGGGCGTGTAGTGCTTGCTTGTTCTTGAAGTGTACGAAATACCAACTTTCAATTGAAGATTTAGCAAACAAAATTCAGCAACAAAAGTCACTAATGTAAAGAATTATTTGTTTTTGCTTTTAATAAAATACATATATCAAAAGTATAACTTTTTTACTAGAGCTACAAATATCACAGAATTATGGATATTTCTAGATGTGACACAGCACCTGAGTTAAGCTAGGTTTTCTTGCGAATTTTGACACACCGAGCTCAAAAGGTTCGCCATCACTGCATTATGCATTGAGATTGCAACCTTAAAAGCCTGCCCATTGGGTTGGGCATTGGTTTATTTCCATCAGCTCTCTGGCCTCTGTTTTTTCCTGGTCTCCTCTCCATATTTGGATGAATAGACTGGCCTGAGACTTTGGTATGGCTGTTTTGATGGATTATTGGGGTAGTACCAGGACTTTCGTGTGTGGGCAAGAGGCATATGTTGCCTTTTTCTCACTGATCATTCCTGGTGTTTGAGGAAATAGAGAGGAAATCGAGGGATAGGTTGCTGTGGGCTCTGCTTCCCTCCCTCTCACCCACAAAATCTAGCACCATGATTCCCTTGCACTTGGACAAACTTCAGGGCTGCACTGAAGGAACCTTCCCATGCCTCCTGTACTTTGCAGGCGCTAGGTGAAGGTAAAACTCTCCATTGTATTTCTTACAATTCACTCCACCTGTCTCTCTCAACTGTCTCTTTTTTAAAACCAACTTCTGCACACAACTCCAGATTCACATTACTTCCCTGGATCCAAAATGCTTATCTGTGCTGCACTCCTTTCCTTTTCTCTTTGTAGTGTGTGGAACAGTAGTGCCTAGAACAAGTTACCTATCCATGAACATATTTCCCCTTGGCTCACCTGCTCGCTCTGTCTGGGATTTTCCATTCCTCTGTTTAAATTTTAATAGAAGAAGGATTACACAGACTTCCTCCCTCCCTTCCTCCCTCCCTCCCTCCCTTCCTCCCTCCCTTCCTGTTTGAACTGTTCCTTTTTCTGCACCTATGTATTTTTTTTTGAGTCTTCGGACTGAAATAAATATATTTTATTTCACCTACTGGTTCTAGCAGTTCCTATAACTCCCTTGTCAGGCTTGTCTGCATTCTGCTGCTGCCGCCAGCCTGAAATGGAATAACTCCTGCACACCTGATGCCTATTAAAACTTCACCATGGCAATCTTTCCAGCTCATGTGCATCTGCATGTGCTGCCGGCCTACTGCAAGACTAGTCCAGCATGTGTGGTGTGAATGGCCATCGCCATGCTGCTGCCTTACCTGGCTGCTATGGTAATACTATACCATAAGTGTGAAAGGGCCCTTAAGGCTTGTAAGCTCTATTTGGGAAAACTGCTTGGGCAACTCAAAAGTCAGATCAGTGTGTGACAAGACTGGGTGACCCAAACAGTATCCAAAAATCTCTTCAGATAATAAAAATAAATATCTTTCTGACAGGACTGAAAAGTAAAATAAAAAAGCTATTACTCCTTGGGCTTTTCCACCACTGTTACCACAGGGTGATAAGGCAGGGTGACTGTACCAAACTTGTACAATTTCTTATGTGTGCTCTGTTTTGCTGCAGTTCCGTAATCACTGTTGTTCTCCACCATCACCCTGCTGGCCAACATTTACCTGTGAGGAAGTTTCCAGCCATTCTGACTCATTGACCACGACAAAGACTTCCATGGAAATTGGCTTGACGCTGCTCAGCAGCTGCTTTGCCAGTCAGAGGACACGCCTGATCTTGGGGGTGGGTGGGAAGCAAAGCGGACTGCAGCTACCAGAACGAGGCCAGTGAGGTGGTGGGGAAAGTTCTGTGACAGTGATCCAAACAGCAAGATCCCCAAAACTGGACTGCACTGAGCCTTATTCCATATTATGTCCCAGAATAGTAGCCTACCCTACCATTGACATGCTAGTGTAGACTACAGCCGGCCCCAGCTTATATCCTGAAATAGTGACTGACACCTACATACTGGTGCAGACTTCAGCAGGTTGTGAATTATATTCTGGAATAAGGGCCTGCCATCCACATGCTGATATCGATCTTTATTCCAGGATATAATCCAGAATAAGGCCCAGCGGAAGGAGGAGGAGAGCAGGAACTCCACAAGTACACCAAGCATCTTGCTCCATAAACTGCATACACTACTGCTCTGGAGTGCTGGGCCCTGATGTGCTGGTGTGCAGACACTGAAGGAAGAGATAAAAATAAAAACAACAATTCTGTGTCTTTTTAACTTCAAGGACAACAGTCAGACCAAGAAACTGGAAGGTTTTGGGAGTGAGTGGAAAAGTAGGAGCTCCTGGGGAGGGGAGGATGCAACATATGAGAGGCAGAAGCACTTCTAACATGGATTCGTGTACTTTGCACAGTAATGCCCAAGGGCACTGATGTGCAGACAGTGAACAAAAGAAGGAAAGGAAAGAAGATAAATGAGTAACCCAGTCACTTTTGCTTCAGGGACAACACCACCTTTAGGAATGGGTGGGAAGCCAAACAAAACAGACCCCAGTCCTGGGGGGGCGGGGGGATTGATTAGTGGGAAACATCCAATCATCAGTTGATAAAAGAAAGAGCAGGATAAGACAGGCAGAGAGGAGAGAGTCCTCTCAACAGAGAAGATTTTAAAAAAGAAAGCAAAACTTCCCAGCATCAGTAATGCTGTCATATAAAAGCTGGATCATTCTGGACTACAAACAGTGGGTGGAAACTGCAAGAAAACCAGTTTTGTCAAAGAGCTGTTCAGCAGTAGAAAAAAGCAGGGTTTGGTGGGCTGCCGTCATTGTCTCTTTCCCAGACCCAGCTGTCCCTGCTGGCTTTCATTACAGATGCAGCATTTCCTCTTAGGGTTTTGCATGAATATTTGCCATATTTGAAATTCGTTCAGATTTGTACATTCAAATCCAAATAGAATATTGTCTACATTTGAAGAATGACATTCGAATGTGAAGCAAATATTTTTGTGACTTCCTTCGAAGCTCCATCATATTTGTGAACGTGGGGAGGCAGAAAGCAACTGCCCAGTCACACCTGCAGCAGATTCGGAGCGGTTTCAAAATGGATCCAGAGTGGATTCAAAGTAGATTCAGAACAGATTTGAAGTGTTCAGAGCAGATTTGTAGTGGATTTGTTGGGGATTGTTGGGGATTTGTAGGCATGACTGGCAGCAGATATTTGAATCGGATTTGAATAGCACTCACAGAATGTTTACAGGATTCTCCTTGTCCTCGTTTATGTGACGCTATTAATTCTGTATATTTGTTAATTCTCTTTGGCAGATACCAGCTTTACTGTGCCAACTGAATTCAAAAAATATTCCTAGTAAGGATGTGTCAGCATTCGAATGCTTAAATTGTTTGAATGCTTTGCTCAAGCTGTCCATGGGAGAGATGCCACCTCATCTAACTGAAAGCTCATCAGCATGAACTAGGGAAAAACTGTCCCACGTTGCTCTAGAGGCAAGGAAAGAGTTGTAGCCCAGTCTCTTCTCCCAGCACTTCCTCCAGACTGGTCTCCTTATATTAACTTTCTTATCCTTCTTGATCGCTCACCTAAGCTCTTTCCTAGTTCCAGAGTCTTGTCCCAGGGCTTTCTCTAAATGATCTCTAAAGCTTGTACCATTCCTATTCATGGTTCTCAAACTGTGGTCCTCCCTACGATACAGGTGTGTGTGTTTTTGAACTACCATGAAATTCTGATGGGAGAAAGGGGGGTTATCAACATTTGAAATTAATCAGAGAATCAGTCTTTTGCATGCATAAATAACACTGTATATGTCTTGCTGATGTGGGCATATAATGACATGTGCTAAGAATACTACATGCTTTCAATTCATAAAAGTCACGTTCCCATTATAAGCTTATTTCAGTTTCAAAACAGTTTCAATCCTCGCAGTTCCCACGTCAGGTTGGCTTAACACGCTTTCCGCGTGTTAAATCACCCCAAAGTGCTATAAATGTTAATCCTCATTTCAACAGGTCTCACTTGTGCGCTTGAAACCTTGTGCGCTTGAAAGGTTATACATTTTTTACTGTGGGAATGGTACTGTGTTAAGGGATGAGAATGCCTGTGTAGGGTTTCCCTCCCCCAATTGCTTGCTTCCAAAGATAGTGATTTTACTGTAAAAATCCACCCCTTAAAGGAGCCACTACACTGTAGCAATATACCCACTTCACACCTGGTAACAATGTTGCAATTTTGTGGAAGTTCTGACCTTTAAAAAGGGGAAAGGAAAGGAAAGCAGCTGCAGGTTCTGTTTTTAAGACTGTGACTGTGGAGTGAGCGGGCGAAGGGGGCTTGAGTTGCTGCTGCTGTGTGCCCTGGGTAATGGGGAGAGGAGGGGGAAGAATCGCTGGCTGCACACTGCCGTTTTTCCTCCATCCAGGCAAGCGGCAGCCACCCAGCCACCCAGCTAGGCTTCCTTATGGGTGGCACGTTGTGACGGTTTCTGGGTGCAGGCTGCAGGCTGTTTTGCTTTCTGGCTTTGCAGGCTTCTAGCTAGCTGCAATAGCCAGCCTTGTTGCAAACAGTTTGTTGCAAACCCTGGGATTTGGGCTGCAAAAAGAGCGGGAAATCCTGTGCGGGCCCTGTTGCAGTGATTGGCTGGAGTAAGGTTTTGGAGGGAAAAGCTGTCCGGGGATCTGAGTGCTGGAGGGGCTAGAGAAGGAGTTCCCACCAATCAGGCTGGAGGGACAGCAACCTCTGTTAGGAGTCTCCAGCAGCATTTTATTGCAGCTAGAGCCAATCAGGATCAGGGGTGTGTGTATAAATGAACACAGAGTACAGCAGGAGGAGTCTTCATGCTGGGACAAGAGCTGAAAGGAAAAGAGCTGAATCCTGAGGGAGCTGGAACCAGTAGCTGACCATTGGGCTGTTGGCTGAGCGATTTCTGAAGGGGACAATCAAGGAAGATTGGGGCTCCGAGGGAGACTTCGCTGGCAACTGACCAGGCTGGATGATCGGACAAGCAAGGTCGGACTGGGCCTTGTGATCATCTAGGGCCACGTTCTGGTACTCTGGCTGGGCATGAGCTGTGGCAGAGCAAGCCAGAGGGGGAGGAACGTGGAGAGGTTTGTCTTTTAAAAGGGGAACTATTTTCCTTTAGGGAAAGGGGTAGCTCCTAACCTTAAGAGACTTACTGACTTAAACCAACAAATACCTGAACCTTATTTTATCTTTTATAGTATTGCTTGTGTATAATAATAAACTTGTTTTAGTTCAGTGTTGAAACGCTTGCTACCAGTGTTTTGTGTCCACGCTGTAGTATTCACTTGGCCGTTGCACGAACCCAGCATCCTAACAGGGCCAAGCTACTCCTCAGAGAGGGCCGGCACTTACAGGATCGCTGGGCATCGTGACACACGTTCACGCCAGGAGGAAGAGGGCAGGGCAGCCCCGAAAAGCAGCTTTTAAAAAGTAGCCACTTGAGTCCGCCCTTGAGTCACGTACACCACGTACGATCCTCAGAATCTGGATCGAACGCGATTAAGTTAAAAGTAATGGGATCAGGCAAATTCGCGTTTGCATCCGGTTCTATTATTTCGGTTTAGGGAAACTGAATTAAGCTTATAATGGGAACACGGCCTAAGTTTGCACATATGTTTGCCAAACTGGTAAGCCTTTTTGGTCTAGTGGTTAGGCTGCTGGACTCTCATCTGGGAATACTGGGTTTGATTCTACACCCTTACATGAAGCCAGCTGGGTGACCTTGGGCTAGTCACAGCTTCTTGTCTGAGCTCTCGTAGCCCCATCTACCTCACAGGGTGTCTGTTGTGGGAAGAAGAACAGAAAGCTTTGTCAGTCACTTTAAGTCTCCCTAAATGAGTGAGAAAAACAGGGTATAAAAGCCAATTCTTCTTCTTCTTCTCAGCAACTGTTGAATTTTGAACAACTCTCAGTGCTGAAGGTAATGTGAGCAACTGCTACACAGAAACATGACCTGTGGATGTCTTTAATTGAAGACATTTCTCATCTCATGCTTGGCATGCAGTCTGAGATAACTTTAGAAACAGAGAATGCATTCATTTTATATTTTGTATATATTTTATATATGGAGAACTGCAGGTATAGGGCAGGATAAAAATGCAAATAAACAAACAAAAATAGGGCTCTACTGGATAAAGTAGGAGCAGGGTTTCCTTGCTATGATTGGCCTCTCCCAGCCCTCAAGAAAGCATTTAATAAAGTTTGGAAGTCTCCAGATTTTCTTAAATGTGTTGTGATTTTGCCACCATTGTTGCCTGGGCTGATCTCAGTGTCAGATTGTTCATCTGGGGAACCTGGCTGTGCACCAAAGGGACAGAATAAAGAACAGAAGAAGCAGAAATCTGGTGGCTTTTTTTGGAGCGAGCAATGGGAATCACTGGCATTTTTTGAAAAAATGCTGACATTTCCACTGTGTCATCTAGGAGCATCCTTAGACACCGAAACCATACCAGGTGGAATGCCAGGTAAGAATGTTGACTCAAATCCACTTTGATACATCTCTCTTATAGCTGATTAAGGATTGCTTCCCTCTAATTTGGTCCTTGAAACAGTAGGAGACATTACAATCTGGAGTGCTAAATGAGAATCCTTGACAGTTTGAAGTGCTGTCTTTTCATGCTTGAGTGAGGAATTAATTGGTCAGCCATTGCCAATGAAAGATTTCTGCATCAGAAAAGGAGCATTTTGACCTTGGATGCCTTTTATCTCATCTATTAGACTATTCTATAGGAATCCCAAACATCCTGATATATTTGAAGCCATCTAGATGTGTTTGGTGACTACCCTGGAGGACTTTCTAAGCTGTGTAATGCAACTTATAAAATTGCCTCCCTCTGGAGGTGAAACAAGTGACAATTCCACTGATTTTTTTTCAGTCCTCCACTGAAATATGTATATGCATTCAAGTGTGCTTTGTTATTCAAAGTCACATTATTGTTTAAGTCACACTTTGGCTTGCATTCGACTTTTCTAGCAGTCAGCTCCTCTGAAGATGGATATCACAGGCGTATCCAAAAGCTTAGGTTCAAAGCAGAACTACGGAACACAGCACAACCCAAACGTTGTGATGTGAGCTGAAGCCTCTGATCTTCCATTCCACATCTAGGCTCCTGTTATATTTGTTAATATTTTGAATTTGTGTTGTTTTAAATGAGGGTTGTTTTAGCAGCCTGGCCATTGTTACAATTGACCCTTAGATGCTCTTGGAAGCTGATATAAAAAGCCTTATATAGATGAATATTTTCAGTGCTGCTGATCTCACTAGTTGAAGAATTCATTACTGGTTGGCATCTCACTGTGATTTCTTGTCATGCTAATGATATTTTTACAACTCTTTCATTAACTACATTGGTGAATCACCCAGGGGATATCCACATATTCCTTTCACTCTTCCTTGTCTGTCTTTGTTGTAAATCATTCTTGTTCTTCTAAGTTCCTGAAAGTTCACTGTGATTAATATAAAAGTCATACAAAAAAAGGAACAAATAGGGAAGATGGGATTAGATTAAAATGTTAAGCTTTGGTTTGGTTACATCCGAATCCTTGGTTTTCTGGGGAAGGGAAACCCTGCATTTGGGAAAGTAAGATGGTATTACAAGTGTGACCCTCAGGAGGAACAGGCTTGTGGGTGTCTAACCTGTCATTGCCATATCCCTAAGCAACCTGTCTAGAGGAGGATAAAGAAATGAGGAAGAGGACAGCATGTAGAGTGGATGGGCAGCATGAGGATGCTCTTTTCGGAGGATGTCTGGTTGGCAATTTTAAATGAACATGCAGGAAGTGGCATTTGAACCACATGAGGTACTTTTGTTTGATCTCCATAGTGGTGTAGCCAAAGATTTCCAACAGATGCAGCGGTGTCTTTTGAGCTTAATTTCCCACCAAATCATCCTAAGGACATACATTTTATTAGCAAATATACTAGAATGTGATCTAAACAAAGCAAGTCCTTTTTCAGTTCTTCACTGCTTTTCAATAGTTCCTTGGTGGAAAAGATTAAAGTATATTAATAATGGTCCTACCAGGAAAAAAACCAACAACTTTAAGGGTCCATCTGCACCTAAGTTTTAATCCAGCTTTGGTCCACTTTCAGGGCTTTTCTGCACTTACCTGCAATGCAGGTCACTGCACTTTGTACTCCTCCTCAGGGTCTCTTCTGTCTGCACATTAGTGTGGATTAGAGAGGCCTTGCCCTCATCTACTATGCTCAAGACAGAGCATGATCCATATCAGGAGGCTCCTGATATGGAACTCCAGTACTAATCCGGATCACAAAGGCATGCAGAAGATGCATGTCTCCATGTTCCAGTTTACCAGGGGACTGCACCACTAAAAATGGCTCCCTGGAGGCTTCTAAGTCAGGAACTGTCATCTGTCATTCCTGGCTGTCAGAGCTTGCGGGGGCCAATTTTGAAGCTCATGCAAGCTTTGGGACTGGCACAGAGGCTGGGCTGGAAAAGGCCATTACAATGCAAAGAGGCTTGTTACGGTCTGGAGTAATCCGTCACTGCTTCAAGATGGATCTGTATCTTTCAAAAGGTCAGTGCAGAATGGCCCTGAGAGTGGGGGAACACATACCAACAAAGTGACAAGCTATTTCCTTTCAGCATTATGTATTTCAGAAAATCCACTTTAGAATTAGATAATATGGAAAGAAAATAACTAGTCCCTTTCCTGATGTCTTTTCTCACTCTGAAGGTGTCCTGAAGCTGGATTAAAACTTAGGTTATCAGCCTTAAACTCTATTTAGTCATTCTGTTCGTGAACAGAAAAGAAAACCATAGGTCTTTTCATATTGGAGGGAAACTGATGATAATTTCTTCAATATTTAGTATCGGGGCCTGCAAAATTATGGTGGCATTCCTGCTGCGTGTTTGCTTGTGACTCATAAAAGTTGCTGGGGATGGCAAGAAAGGATATTAAAAGTATGTTTCAAACCGCAGGATTTCTTCTCAAGGGGAGAGTGCAGGTCCCACAAGCATTAGCAATAGTTTATAAACTGCATACTTTATGAAATTTGTGGTATAAAAGTCCGTTCATTCATTCAAACAAAGAAACAAAACAAACATGAATCATGGGAGATGTATTCATATCTTTTTAAAGCCATCCTTTCCCCAGCACTTATTCTAAACACAAGGTGGTGGGGGGTTGAATGACCCAAAATGGCTCCAAATATTCTGCAAGATGTTCCTGGTTCTGTTAGAAAGCAAGTATAATTTCAATTTATTTGGTGTTTTGCTTTATTATGTTGAACTTAACAAGTCATTATTCCTACTGCTTTGACTTTAAAAAAAATGCTTCTGCCCCCTTCCCCACCACTTCATAAGTTTTTTTTTTAACTTTGTTTCAAAGTTCAGAATAGAGAATAGTGAACTGGCTGCAGTGTTCTGCCGCATAAGCCAATTGGTGCTTCCTTTTAATCTCCAGCAGCTGCAAAGACCACATGAGAAAGTGGTGACAAAGGGAAATAGAAAACTTGTGTCCATCCAGGCAGCACCTGCTATGTAGGAAGGAAATAAAACTGACAATAGTGTTGAGTTAAATCTATATTTAGCAGAATCCTATCAGTTTGTGATCACCAGGATAGTAAGATGGCATGCCAGTTAATATCGGTGGCTTTTCTAACAGCAAACAGATTACAGCCATTTCGAAGAAGCTTGCCAATGTCATTCTAGGTTTTCAAAGCCTTTCCAAGAGGGACTGGTGTAATTTTAGCTTCAGGGATACATTTCAACTCCCAAGTTCATAAGTCCCTGCTGGAGAAAAGCAGGTGGCGGCTGGACTCATCAAATATTTTGATGGACACTCTTTGTTCTGATACGAGGTCATCAACATACTGGTGGGGTCACTTACTAATTTTCCTTCCTTCCTTCCTTCCTTCCTTCCTTCCTTCCTTCCTTCCTTCCTTCCTTCCTTCCTTCCTATTTTTTTAAAAAACTCAACTGCTCCTAATCTGCCCCTTGGAAGAAAGAAAGAAAATTAAAATATTTGGATTAGTTCAACAATGGTGCCATGCACGATAGAACTCCAAAGAGTGCCAGGGAAGGGCAAAGTTTCTTTGATCCCTGAGAACTGGACTTTGGCCATGATCACACCCATTGTTCAAGATGTCTTCCGTCCATATTCTTCCTCCTTTGCTCATATTTTTTTTGGGGGGTGGGGTGGGGGAGAGATTGTCCCAAGGGCAGGCTGTCCCTCCTCAGCCTGGCTTCTCCAGAATCCACTTTTGCAGAGGACTCAAGCCATCTTGGGGAGCCTGGCTAGAGGGGTCTGAACAGCCCTGGGAGGGGTGGATCAAGCCTTCCCTCCCACCCAATGCCTGGCTGGGGGTGGCACACACATGATCCTCCTTCCTTGCATCCATTTCCTAGGATGGTGCCCTCTCCCATCCTGCCCATTTATTCCGATTGCAAGCTTGCAGACTCTGTCCATTAAAAAAAATAGAATTTTTTTTTGTGCAAGACTGATAATGCACTTTTGTGAAGAACAGGAGGCATTTAAAAATTACATGGCCAGAAAAGCACTGGGGGGGGGGAGAGGGAACATGTGGAGCAAGAGTAGAAATGATACAATTCAAAGGACAACGGAGCTTCCATTTAACTTCAGCAACCTGCAAGTGAAACTAGTTTTTGTTGCAGGGAAAGGGGAATTTTACTCAAAAGGAAAAGTGCTTCAGCAGCTAGTCACAGCTCTCCTCTGAGCTCTTACAGCTCCACCTACCTCACAGGGTGTCTGGTGTGGGGAGAAGATCAGAAAAGCTTTGTCAGCCGCTTTGAGTCCCCTTAAATGGCTGAGAAAAGCAGAGTAGAAAAGCCAGCTCTTCTTCTTCTTCTTCTTCTTGAGGGAAAACAGCAGCTTACAGCCTCTTTTTTTCTACCATAACAGCTGTGGAAGTGCAGGCTGGTTGTGATATGCCCCAGCTGCATCTGTTTGGGAGCACAGTCCCTTCACCCCAACAGTACCCTGAGTTTGTCCTCAGCACTACATATTCCAGATACACCTCGTTTGCCACTATTGTCAGAACTTTATCCTATCATAATGCAAGTGGTGTTGAAGTAATCAATGGGGTGGAGAACTAAACAGTTGTGTAAAGGAAAGTCAGGAAGATAACATAAAAGGTGTGGGCATAGCAGCCTGAATTGAGGATGGTCTGAGGACTCATTATCAGGGACAGTTGTAGACAGAATTACGATGACTTCAATTCAGTTTCCTAACAGGATGACCTAGATCAGCCTGGTGTGATCATGCCACTGATTTTCAGTAGATCACATCATGATTTGGAAAGACCAAGGGCAAGGCTGCAGTCAGTAGTATCTTCTTCCCTGCTGGCTTTAATGTGTAGGCAGCTAATATTCATAATTGTTTTCATTATGCTGTCATTGGTTTCTTAATTTTTCTTTGCCTGCCCTGCCCTGTCTTCATCTGATCTATACTTTAATAACAAAATCCATTAATCTATCCCCTCCCCACCAGCAGTGAATGGTGCCCCATGTGACTGATGAATGAAGGTCAAGACAGCTAAGCAGGGGCCTATTCGCACTTGGCCTTTTTCTGGAGTATATCTCAGGATAGGGGTCTGTGGTCCACATGCTAATGCAGACTCTAGCAGACCTCACTTTGGGCCAGCTGAAGCCTGCACTAGCATATGGACAAGTCCCTATTCCAGGATATATTCCAGAATAAAGCCAAGTGTGAATAGGCCCCATAAGTGGCATTAATGGTCACCATATTTAAGATAATGAAAGGTAAAATACAACAAGGCTGCAATTCTGTGCAAATCCACATGGAAAGCAATTCCAATGTCTTTTTTTAACTGGCTCAGCACAGTGCTTATTAGCATTTTAGTGCTTGTTCTTAACATTTCCACAGTATGGGAACCTTAAAAAGAAGCTTGTCTGCCTCTACATGGGTGCGTCAAACCACAAAGCAACAGAGACTTCCACCTTGTCCTGCTTATTTTGCTTCCCAGGTATGGCTGTGCAGGGAAGTGACAGGAATGCTTGGTATGATCTGCCCTTGCATTATATCAAGCTGCTGTCTCCTTGGTTTGGCAGGTTCATCAGGCTCATCTACTACTGAGCTGGGAGGACAACGGCTTGGTGCCCTTGGTGGGTAGATCATGGCAAGCCTCCCCTCATCTCCACAGCACAGCCTGCCCCTAAGAACCACAACAATAGGATGGTTAGGAGAATCCATTGCACAGTCCTAGTGGATGCCTACTGGTACCCAGGCTGGCTGGAAATAACCAGATTTTTTTAATCTCAGAAATACTAGAGAGCTTTGTAGCACAAACACCCTTTTATAGTGGTATAAGTATGTGAGGGATGAAAATACATCTGAGGACGCAGATTGTAGCCTATAAACGTTTAAGCCATGATTTTTGTATTTGGTATGATGCAAGATTTGTTCTCTCTCTCTCTCTCTCTCTCGTGTGCGTGTGTGTGTGTGTGTGTGTGTGTGTGTGTGTGTTTGCATTAACACAGACTATGACCCTGTCCAGACTGGTATGTAGCAACTTCACAGCACAGCTATGCTGTGGTTGCCTCAGATATCTGAGGAAAACCCACTATAGTTTCTCTTTTCCCTCCTGAAAAGAACTAAATAATATTGCTGGAAAACCCATGCATGCTCAGGTAATAATAAGCACATCCAGGTAACCTGGACACCTGGATGTGTGTGTCCATTAAAAAGCACCAAAACAGGGAGGAGGCAATAACAGCATGGGGAGGATTTCCTGCGTTATCGCCTCCTAGTGGGATAGCCAGCCACCATCTGGAGGCAGTCTGACAATTTTTAACACCACCCATGAGCTAGCAATCATGTGCATGAATATATCTGTGCAGACATAGGCATATTGTGTACTTTAGTGGCCCCAAAGCATAGATCATCTGATGGCAGATATCTGGATTGATGTGTGTCACTTTTACATTCATCTGTTAAGTGGACAATTTATTTTGATTTGATTAGTTTGGCATCTTATTTCCAATACCATATTTATTCCTCGCCTTTCTTTTGAACCTACCAGAAATGGCTAACAAGCAATGGATTCCAAGAAAAATAATAACAAAAATAATCCTAGTTTAAATGCTAAAGACTGCTCTTTCTTTGCACTTAGTATTTTCCATGGCTTTGGCAGATTATTTAGCTTAGTCTGAATAGCCTAATGTTGCCTTAAAAAAAATCTTTGACAAAATCTGTTTTCTTTTTCCTCGCCTGGTTTGCAATTTGATCTTGCCGAGCCCGTCTGGGCCTCATGTTGCTGTGGCTGCTGCTGCTTCCTGGGGCTTGGAATCTGTATGGCTGGCTACATGGCTATGACTCATTTGGAAGGAATGAAACTAATCTATGCACCACTCATCTCCTCTGTGTCACAGATGAGCCTTAATGCTTGACGGTCCTGTCTTGTTTTAGAAGAGGTTGATGCTGTGCCTGGTTCTTCTTCCTGCAGGGACTGGAAAGTATTATGAAGTGTATAAAATATAATGAGGAGGTCAAACTCCAAACTGCTGTGTCAGTTCTATACACCACAGCTTTATCTTGCATGTAGTTGCTCTACTTTGTAGTATTGAATATGAGAAACAATAGGCCATGGCCACACCTTCAAACTCTCTTCAGTCCATCTTCAGGTCTGACTGCTCATACCTTTTCATTTCTATCCATTTTGTGGACTTTCCACCCAGTTTGGTCTAGTGGTTAGGGAGCCAGACTCTTAACTGAGAACACCAACTTTGATTCTGCACTCCTCCATGAAGCCAGCTGGGTGACAATGGACTAGTCACAGCTCTCTTCTGTGCTATCACAGCCTCACCTACCTCACAGGGTATTCTGTTGGGATGGGGGGGGGGAGAACAGGAAGTATTGTCAGCCGCTTTGAATCCTCTTAAATGGGTGAGAAAAGTGGGGTAGAGAAGCCAACGACTCTTCTCCTCCTCTTCCTCCTCCTCCTTTTTCTCTCACATTGCCATTCAGGGGCAAGAAACACAATCACCTGGTTACCGTTCTAAATCTCTGTAATTAAACCTTCAGATAGCATGACATCAGAACCCACAAGGATACACACTGCACAAACCTGAATGATTATCTCTATATCTTAGAACCTTTTGGGTGCAGATTTCTCATTTTAACAAGAGTGTCAACTCCTGTCAGTCACTGCCATGTTATTTTGCATTAATCCTACTTGTTATTCATTATTAAACTTGAATCCATGATCATATTACATCCTAAGTATATTATATTGTATGCATTTGCCATGTGTATATCCCTGCAACTAACCATCTGTGTATGCTGAGGTAAGAGTAAGGGGGGGGGAGGAATATGGGGATGTTTTGGGATAGGTTGGAGATGTTTCCTCTCAATGGTTTTTTTTTCTTTCTTTCTCTACTGGGCTGTATTATGCCCAGGCTGGTGCAGACTATGGCAGGCCCTGCCTATTCTGGGATACAGTTCGGATAAGGTCCAGTGCAAAAAGGGCCTTTGTGACACACATTTCAAGGCCACCTAGACTGTGGTGTAGACATGTTAGGTTAAGAAATAAGGGGGCCTTTGAGGTAAGGAGGGAGAGGAGTGTGTGTGCATATAACTGGAATCTTCTGGAAAGAGAAAATGTATTTTGCAATTATTAAGTTCCTTTGCTATGGCTGTCTGGATAAAGAAGGGATCCTTTTACATCAGAGGAATTCCTTTATTTCTGCTTGAGTTCCTGGCACAGTCTCACGAGTGAGACTGACAGTGACAATTTTATCAAACCTTTATTTCAGTCGTGCTGAACAGAGGAGGGCAAGGTGGAACCTGCTTCACAACGTTTATTTGGCTTCCAGAATACCATCTGCACAAAGCGGTTGTTTTTCTGTTGTCTTCCTCAGTTCACAGACATAATGCTTTGCATTCAAATCAATTCCCTCCCCTTTTAGATGTAGCTGAGTCAGAAAGCCACCGTTTTCATTTCTGTCAGTGCTGCAAAGTGATATGACACCAAAGTCCTTGTGGGGGTGGTGGAATGAAATGGCAGCTCCCAGCTTGCTAGCAATGTGCTTGCCATCCCTAGTTAAGTGCAGGAGAGTCTAGTGGCTTGTGATAGGACACAGCAAGGGGCAATCTTCCTTGGGCCTTGGTGATCGGAGATTCTGGGTTTGATGTTGTGCAAAGACTCAGACAAACGCCAGCTACATGACCGTATATAGTTTCATTTGTGTGAATCATACAGTTAACATTTATTTCCTTCACACCTTCATCCTGCGCTTCTGGCAAGTTAGGGAAGGGTAAAGATACTCAATCTTCAATCAAGTTGATTGATTAGTCAATACTGATCATATCAAAAACATAGTTTAAAGTTTAGAAATGATACATAAAAACAAAGCTGAAGAGTTTAGAAACCAAATGTTATATACAAACCATTAATTTTATATAAAATCAGTATTCTGTGTGTTTCACTCAGTCTTCTGGATTATAATATGTGGCTCGAATCTTCATGGCCTTAAGAATGAACATTGCCGCTCTTAAAGTTGTATATTTGTCTAGTCCCGTAAGTAGTGTATGCAACTTTACCTGATTACTGAGTAATTGGTAATTCACTAGAAGGGGGGTTATATAGGGGTCCCTAATGCTGTCATATAAACGGTATTCCAAAATGAATTTTTTATGGTAAGGGATATTCTGGAAGTGACCCAGTTTTCTATAATAGCATTTTTGTTCAAACCTCATTTTTGTGACGATTTTACACAGTTGAGAAGGCAAGAGAAAGTGTGGTAGTTCTCCAGATTAACATATTGTTTGGAGACAACAAGATATTTGTTTGTTTCTTTGTTTGTTTAGAAGAAGACGAAGAATAGGCTTTTCTGCCCTGCTTTTCTCACCCATTTAAGGGGACTCAAAGTGGCTGACAAAGCTGTCTATTCTTTTCCCCAAAACAGAACACCCTGTGAGGTGGGTGGCGCTGTGAGAGCTTAGAACGGTGATGGCCAACCTATGACACGCGTGTCACAGGTGACACGCCAAGCCCTTTTAGGTGACACACCTGGTCACCCTGGCACCTGGGCATGTAGTGCTTGCTTGTTCTTGAAGTGTACGAAATACCAACTTTCAATTGAAGATTTAGCAAATGTAAAGAATTATTCATTTTTGCTTTTAATAAAATACATATATCAAAAATATAACTTTCTTACTAGAGCTACAAATATCACAAAATTGTGGATATTTCTGGAAGTGACACAGCACCCGAGTTAAGCTAGGTTTTCTTGTGAATTTTGACACACCGAGCTCAAAAGGTTAGCCATCACTGGCTTAGAAGAATAATAGAATCATAGAGTTTGAAGGGACCTCTAGTGTCACTGAGTCCAATCCCCTGCTCAATGCTGGATTTCCTAAACCTGTGACTAGAGAACTGTGACTAGCCCAAGGTCACCCAGCTGGCTTCATGGAGGAGAATGAAATCAAACCCAGTATTCCCAGATAAGAGTCTGGCTCCCTAACCGCTAGACCAAACTGTTTTGAACCACCAGCAGCCCATTGATTAGACGTCAAAGTTAGAAAGGTGCTTCAAGTGGAAGCCTTCTTTTGATGCTTCAGAACATTGGAAGATGTAAAGGAGGATCGGTGCCTCCCACCAGCCTTGCAGAAATGCTAAAAACCCAATGTTTCTCTGAGCATAAGCAATCTCACCTTAAGCCACTGTTGTGCAAGAATATTCTGGAGTTTAGAACTTAAATGATGGCCACACCATAACAAAAAGATCTGTTCCAGGGTGCCCGGGGGACTGAGATCGCTAATGACGAAAGTCACAACCTTAGAAGTATTTTGTATGTTCAGACTGTTGTCTGTAACTTGGAAGGGCATGATAAATATACATTTATTTGTTAATGAGCAAAATTTCACTCTTGGAAGAGTTCGTTTATTCTTAAAGTATAAGCAACAGAATGAGTATCTACATCCATGTGCGTGCCTAACTGTACCAAACCCTTTTTGAAAAATAAGAGGAATCAAAAAGACTGCTAGTGGCAGCCCTAGTGGGAACTGCATGGCTAGCTATGCCAGTCTAGGGGTGACCTGTGGGACCCTGAACTTCAGTTTCGAGCTACAGCACTGGTAGGAGGGAGGACCACCTGGTGAGCATCTTCTAATGCCTGGTCACTCTTGACAGCCTAGCTGGGTCATTGCAATTGCAAAAATGTTCAACTTGACAGTTCAGCCCCTCAAATTCTCTCATGGCAACCTTTTCACATCAACTGCAGAGCTATAAATCAAATATATCTCTTCTTTGTTGATGTAACTGGGCACTTGAGATATTTGACTGCCTTTACTGACAAGATAAAACAGCTTCAGATTGTGCACTTTTCTTAGTAACTACCTCCTGGCAATCTGATGTTTTTCTCCCCCATCAAACAATTTGTTTCACCCTCCCCCTTTTTAGTGGCATCCAGCATATCTTGGTGTGGGGAAAACACATGAAGCATCAGTACGGGGTCTCCAATTTGAAAGAGCACAGGACATCCAAAAGTTTGTTTTTAGCTTGATTTGTTCAGATCTTGAATGACAACTTGTTTCTATGTTCAGACTGATATTTCGAGCTTGAGGCAATGCTCTCTCTATAAATGTATCATCATCATCATCCGTTGTCATTGTCACTTTGTGTGAATGGATCTTCATAACTCACAAGTGCCCATACTTCATATCTAGTCATCTCTTATACTGTGCTGTACTTGTCCTCACAAGTGTATGGCACTTGTGAGTTATGAATGATTGTGATGAGGCATTTGTAGAGAGGGTATCTTTGCTCTTCCACAGTTGTGGAAATGCACCTATCTCTTGCATAGTGTAAATTTCATGCTTTACAAATGTTGCAGTAAAAATTTGCGCCAGCATTTGCAAACCAGCCTTCCCTACCATGGTTTAGCTATTATGGTTTCCAGAAATGGAACCACCATGGTATGGGAAAGTCAATTGTACTATTTTCAATCTAAACATAGATAGCTATAGCCTCACTACAGTAATCATATTGTTCTACCATTTCCATGGTCTTTGACAAGGAATGCAGGCTGAACTCCAATCTAAATGGCTATTCAGATCAGGAGAAGCAGAAGATCTAGGCCCAGGATTCAATAACAGAACCCAACAATTATAGGGTGTTTCCACACTTGATATGAGGCTAGACTGTTCCAGCCTGTCTGTTCCAACTGTCCTGGACCTGGGCTGTCTGCACTTGGGATAACTACATAAGAACATAAGAGAAGCCTTGCTGGATCAGGCCACGGCCCATCTAGTCCAGCATCCTGTCGCACACAGTGGCCCACCAAATGCTCATGGGCATCTCAAGCAGAGACAAGGACAAACCTCCAGCTCCCAAGTCCCAGCAGATGGCCTTAGAAGCGCCCCAGTTCCTCCCACCCCCAGCCTGAAAGATGCACCTAGGTATTCATACTAGTAGCCACTGATACATCTGTCATCCATAAATTTGTCTAACCCTACCTTAAAGCCATCTAGACTGGTAGCTGTCACCACCAACTGTTCCAGGAGAGCCCTCAGGCCTCTCCCCATGTGAGCTTTGAAGCCTGCTATGGGGGAACTGATGATCTGGAATAAAATATTCTGATCTTTGAGCTCCTTGGGGACTTATTTCAGCAGTGTAACTTTGTGCACCACTAAAATGGGTCTCCATGCAGATAAGTGCCCTTTCACACACATCTCCTGGGCTGGTTTATTTGTAAGTAGGACAAAAAGCACTAGTGCTGTTCTCTCTAGGTAGCCATTTTGGGCTACCTAGACCAGTATATGCTCCATCCAATGCAAAGAGAATGTTCCAGTGGAGGGGTGAGTGGCCTTTCTAGTTGATGCTAGAGTGTGGAAGAGGGAGGACCTTGCAGTGTAATAGTTTACAGGTAAGTGTGGAATGGCCCATGCTCTTTGAGACTAGCATTAGTAAGGACCCTGCCTGCTCCCATATGCTGTGCATTTGTTGCAGTAAGGGATTTACAGCAAGCAGTTTCCAGATTTTGGGAGAAGGTACGTGGAAGTCATACAAAATATGGGGGAGTATTACAGGAAGTTCACAGAAAACAATGAGGTCTTCACAAGTACTAACAGCATATTCCTGTACATCTTGGGGAAACACAGGAGTTCATTTCTGCAACAACTAAATATGAACATGCCCTCAGCTGAGAGGGCTTGGCCTTGCAGCAACTTGCTGACTTGGAGCTGTCCAGGGTCCTGCTACATTGTGGTGCCTTTAGATCACTTGATGTGCCTATTAGAGCCCGGGGCACACTCATGGCTGAATTCCTAATCTAGGAGTGACTAAAGTCTGGGCTTGCAAGGGTTTTGGAGTACCTCTCTTGTGTGGATTCCTGCAACACCAGAGGACTGGACTGAGCAGTCAGAATGACCCCTTCCAATTCTGTCTTTCCATGAATGGCCGTAAGGTTAGGAGCATATTGGAACTCTAATCCATCCATATTTGTAGAGCTGTGCTTTTTGCAGCTTCTAGCCTGGGTAACTACTCTGTTGTTACTATTACTGAGAAGTCCCAATATGTCATCCTTGGACCACACTGCCCAGCTAAGGCCTTTCCTTTTGCCCATTAGAGTTCCTGCGTGCTCTGTAGCAAAACCACCAAGTGGAAACAAATGTTGTCCATACTTGGTGCAATTCCTGCTTTGTTTCTGACTATTGCACAAAGCTTAAGCAGACCCCTAACCTACTTATTCAAACAATTTTCAGTTCTACCCATCTGGTGGAAGACACAGCCTTTGGGACCTGTGATATTGTCTCTCCACCTGAAAGCATTTTTTTTAAGAGATTGGGTGGGGAGAGAGAAGCTAATGTTAGGGGCTTATTCCTCTGCCACTAATCACTTTCCCCCAGTAATTCTTATATCCTGAACTGTTTTTCTCCAAATCACATCTTTTTATAATAAGAAAAGAAAAGCTCAAAGGCAAAATACTTCTTTTGATCTAATAGTAAACTAAATCTCCAAAGAACTGTCAACCCATTTGTTTCCTGTTTACTGAATTTTGGAAAAGAGATTCCCATTTCCCAACTGCACAGATTGTTTAAAACATGATGGTAACAGTTTGCGTAGCTTAAAAAAGATACTGGAAGACTAATTAGCTGTCTGGAAAGCCGGAGTTTGCACCCAAAGTTGTTGTTGCATATTGCTGCAAATCCACACACATCTTGCTCATTAAGAATGAATAGGCTTTTGCACTGAAACAAGCTATGATGCCATGCAAGGATGCTAGCCTTCAATGTATTATCCGACTAAAATGAATCTTGCTGACTTCTTATCTTTTTCAAGGCAAATACTCCCAGAAGATTCTCTCCCAATTAGAAACAATTCATGTAGCACAAGCTTCCTCCCACAAGACAAGAAGAACTTCATGGAGGCAGTTACTAAGAAATCCTGCTCAGACCCTGAAGCCTTGTCTTTGCAGAAGTATTTCTGTGTTGGCAAATCTTGTTGACCCACTGAAGAAGCAAACCATATTTGTAAGCAAAAGAGCCGTGATCTTTTTGAGACCATCTCTGGGCTTCTTTCATGATTCAGGATCATCTGATGGCTTCATTTCTGCGATGATCCTGTGTTTCCTGGTGCTTGCCAGAAACAAAGATTGTTGCTCCCCAGCCAACTCTCTATAGAGAAGATGTGAGAGTTCTTCCTTCATTACCATTATAGGCCAGTGAAAAGCACATAATCTTTTTTAGTTGCCAAGGAGCCCCTTGAGGCAGGATGTACTATAGCACCTGTTCTTCAAAATCTGTATTAAGCTGCATTTCAGACACCTGAAGAACAATTATTGACCTAGAGCTTGTTCATGTGCTGTTGAAAGGTTCCCCAATTTAATACGTCCCAAGGGTTTCCCTGGGGCTGTCTTAATCCACTGGGGGTGCCTCCAGACATCATTTACTTACTGGGGAGTTTATCAGCTTACCAGTTTAAAGCACATCCAGAACTATCACACATTATCTGTACATTAGATCGATATTCCAGGTTTTAGCGGCGAGATTTTCTTTCCGCCGGACCTCACCCTCCCAACAATACCAAGTGAAGTTTTTCCAAGTCCTCACAGTTCACCCTGAACTCTCACTGTATTAGTTGTGCAGTGATCCAGGCAAAGCTGCAATTCCGGAATAACAGGATTTTGTGCTACAATAGGTAATTTTACTGGAAAAAAAGGTAACAGTAAATTGGGTCTATATCTACATCCAGACAGAGTCAAAAACCTGTAGTTATGTAGTAATTGTACCTGATTTGCCAAACGCGATCATGCAGTCCTGGAAGATAGGCCCGATTTACCAAGTTATTATTTTGGTAAAATTAAGTATCAGAATGCAATAGCCTGCTGTTCCACAGCTGCAGCTTTGTTTGGATTAGTACACAAGAACTACAGTGACAGTTCAGCTTGGACTGTTGGAGCCCAGGAAAACCTTTTGTTAAACTATTGAGAAGGTTAGGTCACATCTTGCAGCTGTAACGTCTACTGCTGCAGAAATACTAAAGCCCAGAGTATCAACTGACAGTGCATGCTAGTTCCGGATGTGCATTAAACTGGTAAATCAATAAACTGTAGAACAAATAAGTGATGTCTTGAGGAAGCCAAAATTCTGGGATTGTATTGGAAGCACTGTGATCATGCCTGGCAAATAGGGTACAATTACAAAATAATTATGGCTTTTTTGCAGCCTCCAACAAAATGTCCTCAATTAAATTTATTTTATGGATGACAGATGTGTCAATGGCTACTAGAACGAATGCCTAGATGCATCTTTCAGGCTGGGGAGGAGCAGGAACTGGGGTGCTTCTAAGGCCATCTGCTGGGACTCGAGAGCAGGAGAAGGTTTGTCCTTGTCTCTGCTTGAGATGCCCATGAGCATTTGGTGGGCCACTGTGTGCAACAGGATGCTGGACTAGATGGGCTGTGGCCTGATCCAGCAGGGCTTCTCTTATGTTCTTATGTTCTTATTTTCTTGTCTCCATGTTCACTTCATATCTCACTTCCTTCCCCAGTGGCATCAGTTGAAACATGCTTCTCTGGTTTTCTAATGGGACATATCCCCTTCTCTCCTGAAGCAAGATGCAGTTCTGTTGCAGTTCTTTTACGCTCTATTCCATACTCAGTGCCTGACATTTTTTGTCTGGCATCCTTAACACAAAATTTGAGATGAGAATGGAGACCCATGAAGCTTGGAGTTCTGGTCTATTTGATGTAGCAAGTCATTTATAATCCCATGTGGGATGAATAAGCATGGGAGAGAAAGTATCTAATGTGTCTGTTTCTTACTGCTGGCTAAAAATAAAATGAATGAATGATCAAATGTAATTCTGCACATATTATTAGAATTAAAATTGCCTACTTAATCATTATATAATATAAAAGCTATGGCTCGTTTATTGCCTATAGAATCACAGATTTGGATCAAACTCACTGCTAATTTTTGCACCAAGACCATGACTTTGCTGAATCTAACTAGGCCTCCTAAGTCAACCTACTCCTATTTAGGCTCAACAAAAATGTGCTATTTGGGACTGTATGAGAGGGCAGAGATATCATAGTGGAGGTTGGAGAGAATGAGATTGAGGGCAGGCAGCTACCTAGTCCACAGAACATAAGTTTAAGGGTGTGTGAAGCACTGATTCAAATGCTTTTCAAAGCATTGAAGACAGCCACACCACTCTTTCATGAGGGTTGAGCCCCAGGAACAGGTTGATCAACCTCCTGAGCCCACCTTGCTCCTGGCTGCCCTTCCCAACTACCTCAGGCTATTGGATTATCTGGCCTCTAGAGGCCTGACAATACTGGGAGTAGTTGCAGCAGGCCTCAGATCACATCAGCTCATCTCCTCCCCAGCTTTGAGTTTTACAATCACAGAGAAAAGGGACTATAATGGTGGTGGAGCTCTGCATTGTTTTTACTGAGAGATTTCTCAAATGCCAGGGATAGGGGCACCAACAGTAATGGCGGCAGGAGCAGCAATGCCCCCACTGGATAGACATCTGCTATCTCTATATAGTACCTGAAGCCTAGGCTGGATGGGAGATGGATGCCTGTGGAGGCACTTGGCCAGCAGCAGCAGAAATGCACCAAAGGCATGCTGCTGCCAGCACCCTCCTGTCTCAGCTATTCTCCACTGTGGTCCCTACATGCATGTCCAAATCCAAGACAGTGGAGTGGTTGGAATAATGAAGCAAGGAAAGAGGCAGTGGTGGGGAGAAGGACTCTGCTGTTCCTGGCAGCTGGGAAGTGAGGCAATGGAAGAGGCCACACAAACAGCGGTGTGGCAGGTCAGGGGTACAGGAGCAAATGCATCTAGTGTGGGCCTTTCAGTCTCTGCCTGCTGCGATGCAGAAATGCACGCTTGCAGAAAACCAGTTGGTCATGAAGCAGCACAGAGCATAGGACTTTTATTCCATCCTTAGCCCTCTAAGCCCACTTTTTTGTTTTTCTTTTGGCCTTAAATCACATACTAGTACATAAGAACATAAGAGAAGCCCTGCTGGATCAGGCCACAGCCCATCTGTTCCAGCACACAGTGGCCCGCCAAATGCTTATGGGCATCTCAAGCAGAGACAAGGACAAACCTATTCCTGCTCTCGAATCCCAGCAAATGTACCTAGGTATTCATTCTGGTAGCCATTGATACATCTGTCATCCATAAATTTGTCTAACCCTACCTTAAAACCATCTAGACTGGTAGCTGTCACCACATCTTCTGGCAGCAAATTCCATAAACCAATGACCCTCTGGGTGAAGAAATACTTTCCCTTGTCGGATCTGACTCTTCTACCCTGAATAATTTAGTATCATCAACAATGTTTGCTATTTCACTATGTACCCCTTCTTCTAGGTCATTGATGAATAAATTAAAAAGCACTAGTCCCAATACTGAGCCTTGAGGGACCCCACTTTTTACCTCTTTCCACCCTGAGAATTGGCTGTTTATTACTACTTTCTGCTTCCTGCCCTTAAGCCAGTCACAAATCCAGGATAGAACCTGTCCTTTTATACCACGGCTGATGAGTTTACTCAGTAGCCTTTGATGTGGGGCTTTGTGAAAAGCCTTCTGAAAGTCCAGATAGACAATGTCTACTGGTTTGCCTTTATCCACATGTTTGTTGACACTCTCAAAGAATTCCAACCAGTTTTAAGGCATGATTTACCTTGACAGAAGCCATGCTGGCTTTTATTCAGCATTGTTTGCTCCTCCATGTGCACACTAATTCTGTCTTTAATGATGGTTTCCATCACCTTACATGGAACCGACGTTAAGCTAACTGGTCCGTAATTGCCTGGATCACCCCTGGATCCTTTTTTTGAAGATTGGTGTTACATTTGCTACCCTCCAGACCTCAGGTACAGAGCCCGATGTTAGGGAAAGATTATATATTTTTGCTAGAAGGTCAGCAATTTCGCATTTGAGTTCCTTAAGTATAAAAAGGTTATTTCTTATTCTTAATGCATGTCCTGTTGTCTTGTCATTACAGTATTTCTGTTAATCTTTGGTCATTTCCTGTGCCCATGTGTGTATGTGTGAGAGAGCCACAGAGAAAGAATGCTCTCAAGGTCAGGCACTGGCTGTGGAGAGGGAAGAGGAAACCCTCTGCCTACCGAGGAAAGTATGGGTCCTGGCCCCAATAATCATGTTGTGCAATCATACCTGCAAATATGAGAAGAAGCAGTAGTAGTCCTGGTGATGGAATAATCCAAATAGTTCATGGAGGAGAGGCTAGATCAGAGAAAAATTAGGAGGCATTTTTGGGTGTAATAGCATGAAACCAGGGATTGTTTCAGACCATCTTGTTTGTTGGGTGTGACTACAACCACTGTGCTGAGGACTGGGAGGCCTCACCTGGTGGGAGAAGATTTGAATAAGGCCTAAATTAGCTTATGTGAATATTATGCAAGTTTCAGCACTCTTCTGCAGGGAAGAATGTTCTCTTCTCTGATGACACATAAATAACCACACCAGTTAAATGAAACCCTTTATTTTCCAACCCAGCAAAGCACCTCTATCTAGTTCAGGGCTGGATAGCAGCCATGTTGTGGAATCCCCTCTGATTGTGAATCTGTTTCTACCTGCTCCCTATTTTCTTGCTATGCTTATTATGAAATAAAGCCATTAAACAAACAGATCAAGGCAATACATTTCTCCCTGTGCCTCTAGCAAATTCTTTCAGAGTGTTTTGAAGGTTCTTAAATCAAGATTTATCAACTAGAATTATCGATGCAGTTTTTAAATCTACTTTTACTGATCACTAGATGGCGCTCCATTTTCATCTTTCCCACTGTCATTAGTGTGCCAGTCTAATTATTATGCTAACACCTGCTGCCACAGCTTCCTGCTTTTCCTTGTCTCTTAAAAGAATCCAGTCCCCACGGCTGTCAGCTTGACATATTTGGTGTCGCTCTGTTCACTGCAAATTCCGAAGGAACGATGTTGATACAGGGCATATTGCACATGTCTTCTGATTGGATGCATTCATGAAAGTTCCATAGCATGACGTAATGGCTTTAGGGAGGCAAGGAATGACATTCATTCAGTTTGCTGGCAGCAAAAATAAAGTCTGTCTGGATAAGCGTGGGCTTCAGAAGACAGGTAGGCATGGAAGGAAGGGCAAGATCAATCAGACGTTTATTGTTTAATCTTAATAATATTCAATTCAACAGCAGCAGCAATTAATTCAAAATTTGTTAGTAGAAATAATGCACTACTCCGTTCAGAATAAACCAAGATTGGAAAAATGCCATAAAATCAATGGTGCTGGATAGTGTCTTTTGTGGCTGGTGGGACAGAGAAGGCAGCAGCTACAAGGAAGTGGGTGCCGTCAAGTCATGACCTACTCCTGGTTGATTGCATGGCCACCTCCAAGCAGTTTTACTGGCAGAGATAAGAAGTGGTTTCCCTGATTCCATGGTGAGGTGTGAATGCTGCTATCCAGGAGAAGGCTAACCTCTCCCAGTCAAGCTGTGGTCTGCTTTTTAGCAGTCCACAGCTAGTGCACACCAGGGAAAGGTTAGTCGACTCCAGGGTGGTGGTGGCAGCATGTGGAAGAACATGCCTAATGAGAGGACCATTGCTTACTAGCAGCAAAGTGTGACGAGGCCATAAGCATCCCATTCTCCACCACTACCACTGAATGTTGGTCAGAATGATTCAGAGGATTTCAGTAAACACCCTGTGCTGACCAGGTCTCCTGCCAGGAGTTGCAGGAATGTGAAATGGTCATATGTGGGTACAGATGTATTCACAGAGGGTTCCATTACACAAATGGGAAACATGATTGGCCCAAAGCAATTTTGTATCCCACTGCTTGGTACATTCTCTCCTCCAGGCAACAAGAGTCAATCGCAGGATCTAAACAAAATCCTCTTGCGTCCCTCCCTGCCAGATGTGGGGCGCTGTCCCCAAGCAATTTAAAGTCTGCTAAAAGTCTTCTTTTGCCTCTGAGCGCCCCCATGCCAGAGTTTTTAACGAACTTCCAAAGCTACAAAACGAGGAAAACCCGGAACAAAAAAAGTGCCCTTTAAATAAGACTTTCACAGCTCTTTTTGGAAGTTGTGGGTTTTCCTCGCAACATTTACCTAGGGGATGCTCCGTGGCAAAAGGGGCAGGGATTGCCGCCTGCACACACAGCAGTAACACAAGCAGCTTCCTTTTCTAAACCTCAGAACTAAAGAGCCAGAATCACGAATTGCAACATTGTTGCAATTGCTATGAGGTGTGAAATGGGTGGATTATTGCTAGGGGTGGATTTTGACAGCGATAATAGGGAAAGTGGTGAGTGAATGAGTGATCTTGCGCTGGACAGGGTGGATTTTTGACAGCAATAAAAGGGAAAATGGTGAGTGAATGAGTGATCATGCGCTGGACAGGGTGGATTTTGACAGCGATAACAGAGGAAAGTGGTGAGAGTGAATGTTTGCCGGCACGAGAAGCCATTTGGGGGGGGGGCGGAAGATCTGGGAGACGAAAAGAAAACAGATGGCTATTTTTCCTTTGGACTTGTCAGGGGTTGTATTCCTGGTTGTGGCCGCGCCGAGCGCAGTCCCTCCCCATTCCCACTGGCACAAGACCAGGGGTATGGAGAAAAAGATGCGCACAAAGAAAATACAGCTCCTATGGGGACGGAAGGTGCGTTAAAAACGCACATTTTGCTGAGCCTCATGTGGACGCTTATTCCTGATTTGCATGGCACTTCAATAGGGTGCGTTCCCATGGTACTTATTTGCCTCTCTATTGCCCCTCTACTGAAGTGGATTTAAGAAAAGCGCGTTCAATTCGGAATTAAGTGTCCCCATGGGGCTCAGCAAAACGCGCATTTAAAATGCACTGACCATCCCCAAGGAAGCGTCTTTTGCTTACCCGCATCTTTTTCTCCCCGCCCCTCGCTGTTCATTGGGTGCTTGTGCGATCGTGCACACATTCAGAAGTCCAAAAGAAAAATTTACAAGTTCTCTCTTCGTCTCCCCTGCTTCTGAAGGCAGCCGGGCTGCAGCCAGCGCTATTTACAAGATCTCCAGCTGCTGAAACGCCTCCCCCCCATCCAGCAATCGTGCAATTGTGCGCTAATTCACATGTCCAAAAGAAAAATTTACAAGTTCTCTCTTCGTCTCCCCTGCTTGCGAAGGCAGCTGGGCTGCAGCCAGCTCATACACTTTCACTTGCAGGGGAAGCAATTCATTACAATGTATCTTTCTCTTTATGATTGGAATGCCTGCCTACTGTTTTCATATTGTGAATGCTGGCTGTGGATGAGAGGCAAAAAAAAAAGAGAGAGAGAGAGAGAGAGCTTGCCACCTTGGAGAGAAGCCCCGCCCCTTTTGTCCCTTTTGCCACGGAGTGTCTCCATGCAAAATGTTGCTCTGAATACCCGCGTCTTCCAGGAAAGTGCGCTTGCAGTCTTCTTTAAAGGGCTGTTTTTTTGCAGCGCATTTTCCTAATTAGCGGCGCTGGAAGCCCGGATAAAAGCCGTGCTTGGGGGTGCTCCGAGGCAAAAGAAGATTTTCATCGGACTTTTTATTCCTTGGGAACGCACCCAATAGAGTGACAGTAGAGGGACAGTAGAGAGGCAAATAAGTCTTTTGGGGATGCAGCCTGGGAGGCAATCATGAGCCTATCTGCATGTCTGTTGACTTGTGTTGTTACTATTCCTCTTTTAGCCAGCCCAAAGCAGGCCAAGTGCCCACCCACCCACTTCTTCTGTTGCTTTTTGCATGCTTGTCTGACTTCCTGGTTGTTACAAGAGGAGCAATAACAAAACAAACAGGCAGACATAGGTAAGCATTGCTATTACCAGGAAGCCTGGCATCATTGCTGGATTTCTCATAGTAGTGATGTTACGATATTGCCTTGCTATCATGGTACTATATTGGGAATGCTGCATTCCTAAGATAGTCCCAGGAGAATGACAGGTTTTAGCCCATATCTGGAGGCATCCTTGGCGTAATATCCAATGTGGAAGAAGGATGCGCATCTTTCTCAGGTAGGGTGTGATGTAGGAAAAAAAATTGCTCCCATTTTGAATAGCCTTTTTGCCACTGCTATGGAGGAAAACTGGGGCTCAGAATTCTTTTGTCCAACATAGCAATATCCCTGGAGCAAACAGTACCTGCAAGCACATCTAGAAAAGCCTAGAAGTGTCTTCAGCCAGCATTAAATCAAAGAGAGATTTGCTTGCGCGCCATGGGCTTCAAATGAAACTCATGAGCCACTTCTGGGTTCTTATGCCATGCCCTACACATCCTACGGGGAATTGCTCAAAATGGAAAGAGGAGATGGGGAAAAATATTTTTGTTGATTTCCAAAAGTCTCAGGTGATCAGTTTCTGGCATAGCAACCAATGAACAGCTTCTAGGGGGGATTTTTCTTCACCAAACCAATGTTAAGAAAAGAAACAGTGGGGGTTGTAGGTCCCTGTTGTGTTTCTTCAAAGCCTTCAGTGAAGGAGAGAGGAGGAGGGGAAACCAAAGCCTTTCACAATGGAAAAAAAAATTCAGTTCCTATATAAAGCTTCATAGGCAGAGGCTCCTTCGGATTTCACTTAATCCTCCAGTCACTGTAGCCATCATGAAATCATTCATCTGTGTAAAATCTGGGCAAGAAGTCTATGAAACCTACTGAATCCATCATAGGTTGATAACTTGCTTGCATGGACACAGATTTTCTTGGCACTTTCACCTCACTTTCTGTGCTTGTCCCTTGGGTCTTGTACACACATCAGGCCTTCAAGCTATGCTAGCCCAAGGCATTTTGACCCTGAAAACTAAGCCTATGCTGTGCTTTCCCCACCATTACTCAGGTCCCTTTGAAGTGTTTGATGGCAACATTTAGATACCTATTCTGCTCTTTCTTCTATTCCCCTTCATTTATACAATACCACAAGAGACAAGGAAAGAGAGGAAGAGAAAGGAAACTCAGGAGGAGGAGGAGGAACAGGGGAGAGGAGGAGGCAGTTTTGTGCAAATGTACACAGTGTGAAGAAGTTCCTTTCTTGGACTACAATTCCAAAAGCAGTCATATAGGAGCGAAAAAGGAACTTCTCAAATCTCTGCAGACATGTGGCAGGGACGATTATTTCTGGCTGATCATTGTGCCTGCAGCCCAGATGCCAGCTGTGAAATGGCAACTCTAAGGCTGCCTCCAGATAGAGAGGCAAAAATACGGAATTTTGTTTAGATCTCAAAATTGCCTCTCACCATCCCTGACAGACGGCAGGACAAAATCATAGAGCAGGCCTAGGCCCAGGTTGCTTCCGATGCCAAAATATCCAGAAGTGCACAGTAACTCACCCTTGCACTTGCACAGTGGGTATTTTCATCATGGAAGCAGCACCAGACACGGTAAGTTATATCGCTATGCAGGAAAAACCGGGTTTAGACTATGTTCGGATTGCCATGGGTAAGAGTGACAACCCAAATACAGTGTCAAAATTTTTCCAGCTCTTAGGGTCTGTCTGGCAACTGGATATTTCACCAGAAGGTGATAGCGTGAAATCCTTCCCTCATGTTACCACCTCCTAGCTAGACTTGAATTCCCAGATGCATGCATCAGTTAAAATGTGCAAAGACAGTGCTGGCCGCAGTACTGTCTTTGCACATTTTAACTGATGCATGCATCTGGGAATTCAAGGTTCCAGAATAACCAGGTTTGCCTGTTTCAACCTCTACATATGTGTGCTGGATGAAGCAATCATGACAGCTCCATTCAGAAGGTAAGTAAATGTGCTGTTGTTGGAGAACCTATGGCCAGAGCTGGGTTTTCGAGCAATAGTTTTTAAGCACATTTTTTTAGGGAAAGGGGGGGATCTGGTGTGGTTGCCACAAAGACGTGAGCCAAACCCACACCTTGCCATCTCTCCTGGGGGTGGTCTAGTGGTGGCAGCCTAGACCACTCTGCCCCCCGGGTGACTCTCCAGCCAGGCTGGGCTTGACCATCTTAGAGGAGATGATTCTTTGTGGGACTGGGGCCTTTTGTCAGCTGCTCTGGACTTCACCTGGTCTTAGCTACACCAGAGACCATAAAGGACAGGTGCTCGTGGTTTTCAATTGCTGGAAGCCCTGCCCAAGGAGGAGAACCTTGCCATCTCTCCTGGGCGTGATCTAGTGGTGGCAGCCTAGACCACTCTGCCCCCTGGGTGACTCTCCAGCCGGGATGGGCACAAACATCTTGGAGGAGATGATTCTTTGTGGGACTAGGGCCTTTGGACAGCTGCTCTGAACTCCACTTGGCCTCAGCTGCCTCAATCTGCCTGTGCATGTTTGGCTTATTTTGCAATGTTTTGTATGACTTGCAATCTTGATAATGTGTTTTTATTATAATGTTTTTATTATTATTTGCATTGGGCAACGGCAGTATACTAATACAATGGAAATGGAAATATTCCCTCCCCTCCAATCTGGATGGGGCCCAGGTCTCTACTTAGATAAAGCAAGCACTCTTCCTTGCTCAGGGAAGAGACATCATCTTTTTGTTTAGCTTGGTGTTGACCATATTATTAGCTACCCTAAATATAAGAAATACAAGAGATAAAAATATCATTTTAAAAATCCCAGACAAGATTTAAAAGCGATATCCCGGTTCTGGACTTACAAATTCTTAAGAGAGATCACAATGTTTCAGAATGATACACTCATAAGAGAAACATAGAACAACAGCTGTGAAAGCAAAAAAAGGAAAATCTTATGCAACCATAAACAAATAACAGCATCTAAATTTCATGGGCTAGAAGATGCATAAAAAGAATGGGCTGTGACTCTTGCCTGTTATGTTTATGCTGCACACAGAGGTGTGGAGGTGTTAGCTGTAAATATTGAAGTTAATTGGCAATGGGATACACAAGTTTGACCTGTGACCATTTAATTAGATTTTATGCAAATATGTGTCCATTAAATTATGCAAAGCAACCAGTAATTGGTGGTACATGATCACCAGAACATTGCTGAGGAAGCTGACATGATAATTAGAGCTTAACTCTGGGATTGTTAAACCATCAGCCCCAGCCAGTGTAGCTGAAACACTGAAGGTGGTAAAGCAGCATTTCAAAACACTGAAGAGGCCAGTAAGATCAACGCCCTTAAATTAAATGTATGCAAGACAGGCAGACAGAGTTGTAACCTCACTCCTTCCCAGCCACTCTGCCATGAAACTACACAAGAACATACGAGGAGCAATGCTGGATCAGCCCTCAGCCCACCTAGTCCAACTTCCTGTCTCAGATAAAGACAAACTAATCTTTCTACCAAGCAGAAAATAAAGAGAAATCCTTCATCTGCTCTCAAATCCATGCAGATGGCTTGGAGAGGCATCCTGCCTGTCTATCCAACCTGGAGGCAGTACCAGGTATCCATTCTAGTAACCACTGATACACGTGTCCACCATGAATTTAATACTATCTTAAAACTATTAAAACTGGTTGCTGTCACCACCTCTTCTGGTAACAGATTCCATAAACTGATTACTCTTAAAATGCTTCGCCTTCTCAGTCCTAGTTCTCCTGCCCATCAACTTCAAAGAGTAGCCCCTGGTTCTAATGTTGTGCAATAGAAAAAAAATTATCCACCTTTTGCAAACTTTGCATGATTTTATTTACTTCAGTCAGGTCACCTTTTAAATGCCATGTATCAAGGCTGAAGAGACCTAAGGCCTATTCGCACTTAGGACAGCCCTGGTACAGACCATACACATTTGCAGGAGGCTGTTTCCGCCCAGAAGTGTTCCTGCCCATATCAGAGCTGTCCTAATTGTGGCTGAGGTGTGGAGCAAGAAATCATACTCCACACCTTCCCCAACCTTAACCCTGGGCTTACCTGAACCATCCGGAAAGGAGACAATTCACATTCTTCCTCCCGGGCTGCTCAGGACTCCTGCCTCCTAGCTGCTGCTATTGGCTGCTGCCGGCCACATCACATGCTCTGTCCCACCCTCAGTGTTAGCCAGCACGACCGGTAGCAGCCAATGGCGGCAGCCTGGGGGTGGGACTTCCGGCTCCGGTGGCAGCTGGTACATACGTGGGACAGGTTGACCATTCCTACCTTGGCCGATAAGGGACGCTTTTGGAATGCTTCCATCACCAGCCAGTGTGAATGGTCAACCTGTCCTCCACATGTACCAGCCTTAGCACAGTACAGCCTTCCAGCTGTAGAGTGAAAAGGCCCCATGATGTTACAGCCTGATTTTGCAGAATTCATCAGCTGCACCAAGCAGTTAACACTGACCTATTTCCCCCTTTTCATTGGCCATATCTGCCTTTGCAGTTTGTATTTTTGTTAATTCCAGCAGATAGCAAATTAACAAGTTAGCAAATTAACAAGTTAGCTTTGGAACTTTTCTGCCGAAAGAGGTGGTTAACAGCTACCAGCCTAGATGGCTTTAAGGAAGGGTTAGACAAATTTATGGATGACAGATGTATCAGTGGCTATTAGAATGAATTCCTAGGTACATCTTTCAGGCTGGGGTGGGGGTGGGGGAAGCAGGACACTTCTAAGGCCATTTGCTGGAATTCAAGAGCAGGAAAAGGTTTGTCCTTGTCTCTGCTTGAGATGTCCACAAGCATTTGGTGGGCCACTGTGTGCGACAGGACGCTGGACTAGATGGGCTGTGGCCTGATCCAGCAGGGCTTCTCTTATGTTCTTATCTCACCTAGCACTCTTTAAGATTATTTTACAATTGGGATCCTAGCTAATTGCGCTGGGCAGAGAAATGGCTAAACAAATAACTTGGTCTCTCCCTTCTCTTACCCCTACTTTTCTTAATGACAAATGTTGCTTGTGTTACTCAGGAAAACATGTGGAATTGCCCATCCTGGAGATTGAGCAGAGGGCAAGATCAGATATTTGGCCTCAGACATTGGGAGCTACAGTTTCCACGGTCCCCCCTTTTTCCTCCATCACCAAAATCAAAGCCAGTCCCCTAGGAGCAAGATATCAAAGTGACGTTCACATTAGCTGCTAAACTTCCTTTCTCAAAATAAGTGCAAAATGAACAAAATAAATCTTCCAAATTAACTTTTCAAAATCCTCATGATTAAAGCCATTCTTGATTTTAGCAGGCTCCTCTCACCTCCTTTGGCCATAAAACACTTTCAGAACTAACCAGCCTTAATACAATGAAAAGATTCAGAATGTTGTGGTTCACTGCATGAAGCAGATAATTAAGAATCTCATTCAGCCCAAAGGCATTCAACCCCGGAGGCAAAGAAATCACAAATAAAGGCATGTCACAATCTTTTGCTAGATCTCTCTTTCATTTTATCTTATCTGTGAGTATCTGACAGCATTCAAGCATGAAAGTCAAAGGATTGACTGCTGTCAGCTAGAGGAAATAACCTGAGCCAACAAGCCCTCTTTCCAATAAAAAAACTAAATAATTAGGTATCCTGGAGAAGTGAACCTCCCTTCTTCCCACCTGCCCCCTGGAATTTAAGACAAAAATGCAACCCAAGAATTGGGTGTTCCTAAAATCAGCTTATTTACAAACCTATTTTTAGGGTTACAGGTCACAGAGAAATCCTTGAATGGTAATGTGGCAGGAATGGTGCCCTGCTAGACTGAACCAGGAGAAATTGCTGAAGATACTAGTAAAGGACCTAGAGACCATTTGCAAACCATAAGTCAAAGCGACCAACAATTTGAAAGGAAGATGGATGGCACTCATGGGTAGCTTCCACATGGCCGTGAGACAAGGAAGCACAGGGTCCCACCCCAAAGTTGGGAGGCACACCAGTCACACTGCTGATACATTCCACAAAGACTTCACAGCTGATGAGCAAAAGTCGCTTAGCTTCAAAGTTTCCACCTGGGTCAACTAAGGGCCAGACAGGAAGTAGCCATGAAAAGCAGCCATTTTCTCTCTGGCCTTTACATGCCAGAGCTAAGAAGAAAGGCTTTCTCTTGCCATATGCTTTGGCTTTGGAAGTGTCTCTACAGTGACAGAAGGATGGAAAATATGAGCAAAAATAATTGTAAGATAATATGGCATTTTACTGCCTAAAGTAGGGTTGAAAATAGAAGAAGAAGAAGAAGAAGAAGAAGAAGAAGAAGAAGAAGAAGAAGAAGAAGAAGAAGAAGAAGAAGAAGAAGAAGAAGAAGAAGAAGAGTTGGCTTTTCTATCCTACTTTTCTTACCCATTTAAGGAGACTCAAAGCTTCTGACAAAGCTTTCTGTTCTTCTCCCCTGTGAAGTGGGTGGGGCTGTGAGAGCTCAGAAAAGAGCTGTGACAAGCCCAAGGTCACCCAGCTGGCTTCATGGAGGAGAGTATTCCCAGATAAAAGTCTGGCTCCCTAACTACAAGACTAAGCTGGCTCACAATAGAGGGTCTGTTTTCTCTCTATCCTGTTTAAGTTATACAAATCTGGTTGGGTTATTTTGATACCCAGAAAGAAGGAAGATAGGGAGATGATGTTTTTCAAGACAGTAAAAATATAGTAAGTTAAATAACCAACAAATTATTACCTGTGCATGAATACATAAAATTACCATCCTTAAGGCAGCTATTTTACTTTGCCCTAGCAATGGAACTGAATCAAGAGTTCTGTTCCTTTGAATGCTGCTATGGTTTAACTTTTCAGTCAATCATGAAGTGAGGCAAGAGCACTGAGAGAGTGAAATGTTCTACCATTTCCCAGCCCCACAGCCATGGCATGGAAAATAACAGAAGTGTGTTTTTTCTTTTGGGAGCAAATGGCAGGTGGTTGGTGGGATCATTTTAGTCCAGCAAAGTAGCATGGAAGGAAAGGGTTAAGTGTTTGCCAACGCAGTGGGGCTTTCCCAGAAGTCAGGGGTCCCACTATGAAGCTCTCTATCATGTCTGTTTTGACTTCCTGCTTATCTGTTATTGAGATGTTATAATCCTTACTAAGACAAGAGCCCTGGAAAGGAAATGCTACATTTACCCACAATATCTATAGCTCTGTCTATCCGTAGCATATGCAGTAAAGTTAAATGTGTCAGATGTACTCTTAAAGGGTAATTAAATAGTTCTCTTTTGAAATGGAGTTCATCGCTCCGATGCTACGACAGTGCTAAGAGAGAATGTTCCAAGATCAGTCAAAATCTATAAAGTGCCAGAAAGGAGAAGAATAAAACCAGAAAGGATTTCATACTCTTGACCTCACACTTCCCATTCCACACAGAACTGAAAAGAAGAAGCTAGAAGAGCCTTCAGATCTCATACTTTCCTCCTGACTCCAGCTTCCAATAGATCATTCTATAGAACTGAAAAAGCCACAAACCTGTCTTAATTACGGATAATTACAACAAAAAATGTGTGTGAATTTTTCTTCTTGATTTCTAGAAGCAGGTGGGTGATCTGGGGAAAAGAAGCAGCCACAGTGGGAAAGTACCTGTGGGGTAACCACAAAACTTCCCAATACGATCATGGTTCAAACATATTGGAAAGCCCATGTCCACAGCAAAAATGGGGAATGGAAAGCTCTGTTGGCCAGCCATATATTGTTGGACTACAATTTCCACCATGAGTTGGATTCCAACAACTTCTTATCTGGAAATGTCCCTTCTCTGACCTCACCTGGAGGTGCTAGGTAATGAAACTGAGATCTATAGGCAAAGCATGTGCCCTACCATTGAGGCAATGTTATGGCAGAAACAGTACTTACTAGAATAAAAAGGTCTGGGAAATGCAAAGCCTTAGAAACTGTAGCATGCAAACAGCAGTGCTGCTACCACCATCATGTCTGGTTTTGATCTTTCACCTCCAGAATTCATGTACCTTAGATCATTAAGAGGAGGATATGTTCCAGGTAATCTTAACATCTAAGTAATAGATGTCTACTGATAAGGGAGCCATTTCAGTGATCTTTCCATAATAATAACATCTGGTGAACCAGGAGGAGGGAGCAAAGAGAGAAGGGAGAGGTGTCCATAGGTGCAGTGCCAGTGATCTTCACAAACTACAGCTGTGTCTCCTAGGAAGGCAACATCTTCACCTGTCATGTATCAATTAGCACATCAACCCTGAGAAGAGCACAATCACTGTTGTTTGTCACATTTTTGGGCATCTCCATGCTCTGAAATGAGCTGTAGGAGAAGAAGAGTTGGCTTTTCTACCCCCCACTTTTCTCACCCATTCAAAGGGATTCAAAGTGACTGACAAAGCTTTCTGTTCTTCTCCCCACACCCAATGTAGGTGGGGCTGTGAGAGCTCAGAAGAGAGCTGTGACTTCCCCAAGGTCACCCAGCTGGCTTCATGGAGGAGGGCAGAATCAAACCCAGTATTCCCAGGTAAATGTCTAGTGCCTTAACCACAAGACCAAACCGGCTCACAGAAGTGCCTGGAGATGTAGCAAATGAGGTGCTTCCACCAAGGCACTCATCCATAGGACTGGTCTGCTCCAAAATAGAGAGCAGGAGTGCGTCTAGTGTCTGCAACAGAACAAAGCATGGTTTTCCTACCTTGGTTGCACTTTGCCTCCTGTATTTTGCTGCCTATCACCACACCTGATAATAAATATGCTCCCCCAAGAAGCATTTTTTTCACCTACAGTCTATCTTGCCATCATTTTGGTGACAATTACTTCATTGCTTTACTCTTTATTTTTCAATGTGTTCTACATTTCAAATGGTTTATGGTGCTCATTAGATTTTGCAGTTTTTCACACGTGTGCCATTTATTATATTTTAATAAAAAACGTTGAAATATAATTCTAGTAGTGGTGTTTCATTGTGAATTTTAATGTTCTGGTGATTGGCTGTTTTTGTTACAGTGTGCACTTGCCTTGGTCTTTTACAGAGAAGTGGTATAAAATATTAAAAATCAATAAATTTCTGAGTATATGTTTTAAATCTTCTATGTTGCACTTGGGACTCATTTGAAGAACTGAGTAAAAATCCTTTTAGTTTAAAAGTCTTGATCTTAGAGTAAAGTTTGAGTTCTACAGGTACAGAATTTGTGCTTTGGACTCTATTTAATTTCCACCATTTAATTAAAATGAAAGAAACACACGCAAAGCATAGCGAATGAACAGCGCTGTTCTGCTCTTTATACTTTGCTAAAAGCAGTTCTGGCTTGTACCAAATTTTAACTTCAGTGCACAATGAGGCTATTTTACTGTTGATCTTATTGTGGAAAAAGGCAATAGACCAAATGTAAATAAAGGACGATTCCCCCCTGGCCAGTATACCAGACCTGTAAGCGTATTGGAGCCTTCCTTCCATACACTCGTGTGATGTAACAGAGGCCCTGCACCAGTGTGTGTAAGGGAGGCTCCTAGTACATTTGCTGGTCTGGTATACTGGCCAGTGCAGAATCACCCAAAGGAATTTTTTATGCATGATGATAGACTGACAGCTCTTTCAGTTGAATGTTGAGCATTAAGTAAAAAAGTAATACCACTGAGCCCAGCCTTCTGTTTTCCATCGTGGTGAGGCAGATCCCAGTGTCTTCTCCAGTTGCTTGTTCCCAGCACTGGCATTTGACCTGCACTGGATTAAACTGTGGTTAGGGAAGCTGAAAAGAAAGCTTCCAAGTGGGCTTTTGCCCTACCTCCACCCATCATCTTTTAACATAAACATGGTTTTATTTTTAAAATGCATTTATAGCCTTCTTTTCTTTCAAAGAGCTGAACACACTGCACATTCTTGCCTTCTTCTCTCTTTTATCCTCACTAGCACTCTGTGATGTAGGTCAAGGTGTCAGCAGTGACTAGCCCTACATCACCTATTGAACTTTCACAGCTGGGCAGGATGTTGAACCCGAGGTCCTTGCGCTATGCCCTGGGCACCACCCAATGGGCTCTTCCAATAAGGAGCGTGCCACTGTAGCCAAACTCTTTGATTGTGAAAGCCAGATAAGAACCATTGCATCTTGACAATCACATAACTGTAGCCTGTGAAATGGTTGTGATGAGAAACTAAACTATGGCATCATCTCAGACTCTTGTCAGTTCAGTGAATATTAGGAAACACAGGAGTCAAAGTGCAAAATAATGACAGGCCCTTTCCACTCTGAGGCCTATTCTGGGATATATCCTAAAGTAGAGACCTGCCATTTGCATGCATCTGTATCCTGGAATAAAGTCAACATCTACAAAGATAGTCCCCCTAGCTGAACCAAGAGCAGGATGTCCAAACATCTGGGGAAGGGCATTTATATGCAACCACACCAACTAACTCCAGGGTCATCCTTATAACTCCAGAAGTTGACTTACCTGATGTCCAGGTTGAATGACGCTTGGTGTGGTTGTCACACCAGTCATCCCCATTCCCCCATGTGAATTGACGGAGGAGTGAAGAGGAAACCCTTCAGCCCAATTTTATGTCAGACCAAATATGGCCAGGAGGTTTGGGTTCAGGTTAGGTCTGCTTTTCACCAAGGCCTGCCCCCATTGGAAGCTGACATGCGTTTAATGCAAGCCACCATGGTCCTGGAGAACAGCTTGCCCCAAGGAGATGTAGACTTACATTCATTGCTACCTATCCTTCTGGTTGGAGCTAAATAAATATATATTTTAGAAAACATCACTGTCAACTCAGTAAAAGGCCAGCAGAAAAGAACCTGGTACAGCCTTTCATAAAGTACATCATAACTATCACAGCATCAAAACTTTCCTGTCAAAATCATTACAGTGATGTCTGTAACTATGAAAATGAATTTTGAACTTGCCACAGAAGGAATAAAGAAATATTATTTATATACTAAATCTTTTGCATGTTTTTTCCCACTATATTTAGAGAAGTAACTGGGAAATAACAATCTAAAGATGAACTGTCTCTTGGTCTTCTTTCCCTAAATTATGGCCTTCATCATCTCCTTTGGTTGGTTGCCAGATATTTCCTACGACTGTTAAGAGGCTGACTTTAGAGCTGAATTGGTCCTAGAAGCTTCTATTCATGTCTTTGCTGAAAATGATCTTCAGCCCACAGCTCCATCTGTACACTGTGTGTCAGGACAGAAGGTTGGACTATTCACTGTGTTTGATATTGGTGGATGACTTTTTGAGGCATTATAGAAGAAAGTGCCCTTCACTGACTGCATCTATATGTAGATCCAATAAGGTGTCTTTTTTCAATAATCCACCCTTTTCTGAAGACTCCCTCAAAACCATCATCCACAAATTTAGCAGGAAGAGCTCCAAGGGCAAACACATTCAGAAATTCAAGCCAAGTCAACCACACTGCTCTCTTAAAATACCATGTTTATTTTGTGAAACCAGATACTTGTACTTGATCGGTATGCTTGTTTGAAACCAGTTTCTCTACACAAGCTCTTTGTGATGCACTGCCTGCTCCAGGGTAGAAATAAAGAAATCTTCCGTGCTGAACACTTATTCTTTATTCAGAAGTTAGCCGCAGTTGCAAAAAGCAAATTTTCCCCAGCATATCACATGGATATACATAAGAACATAAGAGAAGCCCTGCTGGATCAGGCCACAGCCCATCTAGTCCAGCATCCTGTCGCACACAGTGGCCTGCCAAATGCTCATGGGCATCCTAAGCAGAGACAAGGACAAACCTATTCCTGCTCTACAATCCCAGCAAATGGCCTTAGAAGCGCCCCGTCCCCCCCCCCCCCGGCCGCCTGAAAGATGCACCTAGGCATTCGTTCTAGTAGCCATTGATACATCTGTCGTCCATAGATTTGTCTAACCCTACCTTAAAGCCATCTAGACTGGTAGCAGTCACCACCTCTTCCGGCAGCACATTCCATAAACCAGTGACCCTCTGGGTGAAGAAATACTTTCCCCTGTCAGACCTGACTCTCCTACCCATCAGCTTCATAGAGTGCCCCCTGGTTCTAGTATTGTGTGATAGAGAAAAGAAATTTTCTCTATCCACCTTTTCTCTACCATGCATAATTTTATATACTTCAATCAGGTCCCCTCTTAAACGCCGTCTCTCCAGACTGAAGAGGCCTAGACGTTGCAGCCTGGTTTGGTACTGTTCACCCACTTCCCACCTCCCTCCATATTAAAGCGGCCTAATGTCATCCTTATCTTAGCATCACAATATGACAAAGCCAAAAGGATCCTATTTATTTATTTATTTATTATTTATATCCCGCCCTGTACGCAAGGGTCTCTGGGTGGCTAACAACCTTTAAAACTGAACATATAAAACTATATCAAAACAATAATAACATCACAATAATTAAAAAACAACATGATAAAAGCGATATAAAAACAGTTAAAACAGTAGTGTTTGCAGTGGGGGAAACGAAGCAGCATTTAACCAAATATTTAGTGTCCTTGAAGTACGGTGGCTCATAAAATGCAGTGTAACAATTCCCACCTCCCCATGTATCCCTTTCATGGTTCTTAGGCCAGTTACAGCTACCCATCATGCACTACATTATGACCACTATGCTGCAGTTTAGCTACAGTCTTACTCCTGTACTCCTGGGAAACTATTTTCCCAGTAGTGTCTCTCTGCTCTTCATGACTCCCACTATTCCACCACTGTCCCCCAGTGTGATCAGTGCCATTAAGTCATCACCAGAGCTCTTTATCTTACCCTCCAGAAAGACAGTTTCTAAGATCCCCATGATGGATGGAGGATGTGGAATGTGCAACTCCATGTGACAGCAAATGTGGTCACCTCTTTGTTTTCCCACTTCCTGTGTGTGTCTAACATCCACACTGACATGTTTTCAAAGTGCATTTTTTGTAAGCGATTTATCTTGGCATACAATTTTTACATGCATGTTTCCTTAACACATTTAATATTTTCACCAATGCAACTTTTTTGTTCACATTGCTCCCCAAATGTATCCTTCTATAAACATATTATCCTGTAAGACAATCACAAAATCCAGAAAGGACAAATGTCTAGGGATTTTTGCACTTCAGTTTGCAAATTGCTTTGGGAAGAGGAAAAAAGTGTTTTAACACTTTTGAAATCAAATTAAATGTCTTTAATTTCCATTGCAGTCAAAAAGATCATGAGATTGTCAGCGTACTTCACAAAACCAGATAAGAAGCCCTCTTTTACCTATTTTAAAAAGAAAATCTAGCACTTCAATAGAACTTCCTTGCAGGTAAGAGAGAATACATATAAAATTACAGATTAACTATTATAAATCATAAATTCTGTTTCTTGTTTGAAGAGTTGCCAGACAGATACCATTATCTCATGTTGTCTACAATTACTCAGTTGCTCCAAACATGTCAAAAGTCACGTTCTTTTTTCCCTTACCCACCCAAGGGTATTCATTAAGTGGGAATGATTCATGCCGCCTAGCCATAAAAGGAACCAGTTTTGAAATTACTCATGTTTCCAGTGACAAAGAGAAGAGCATCTGATGGCCAGCAAACATCCCCTTTTATGTGGATCATCAATAAATTCATCCCAGAAAAAAAGGTTTGAAAATTACATGTACAGTTACACTGAATTTGGCTTACTTGCTTTGTTTAAGGACAACACATTTGCAAGGGAACATGAATCTGCAAAATCCTGTTCTCCTAAGGAGAAGATTGAGCCCCCATCTCCTTTTACGGTGGGGAGAAAAACAGCTTAGTTGCAGTGTCTCCACATGTGGGGATAAGAGATGCCTTGCAGTAAATACACCACCTCATGTTCAGCCGTTATAACTAGCCAACAAGCTTTTTCTTCAGGCATGATTTCTTGACCTAACTACAGGTGCCTTGGAAAACCCCTTTAATGAGTGCAATCTGGAATGGAAATGCAGAAGTATATTCTAGAGCAGCAATCATGGTGCCCCTTGCAGTTACCCATTCAGAAGCCGTCTCAGAAGTCAGGTCAATTTTAAGTGACTAGTACAAAGAAGATAGGAAGCAAAACCATTCCCTGGCCTCCTATATTTCAAAGCACACGTCTACCTCTGCCTCAATTGTCTCAAGCACATCTTCCTTCCAAACTGATGCTTGAACTCTGAAAACTATAAAAGGAGCACATCTGCAAATATACCTCTTCATGTGTTGCATTTCTCTAATAACAGTCCTTTGGGTTCATGAAACAACCTGGAGACAGCAGTATAATAGGGTGTGCTATTCATAAAAAAAATGCAATCATCCACTTTGCAGAATGAAAATGCACTTTGACTCCTTTATCTGAGGGCCTCTTTGCACTTTGCTTCCTGTCCCTGGGAAGCAAAGGCCGAAATGGCTTAAGTATGAACTTGCAGATGCTTACCTGCAACGCGAATGGCTGCCTGGAAAGCAGCCATGTCTGAATCTTGGTGCTGGTGTCAGTCTGCATGTGTGGCACCATCACCATGGCAGCCAAGTGATGCAGCACATCAGCACACTTGTGCAGCATGGCATGTGCTCCTCCAACACCTGGAAGAGAAAAAGAAGAGCTGGCTTTTCTACCCCGCTTTTCTCACCGATTTAAGGGGACTCAAAGAGGCTGACAAAGCTTTCTGTTCTTCTCCCCACAACAGATACCCTGTGAGGTAGGCGGGGCTATGAGAGCTCAGAAAGAGAGCTGTGACTAGCTCAAGGTCATCCAGCTGGCTTCATGGTGGAGTTTGGAATCAAACCTGGTATTCCCAGATAAAAGTCGGGCTCCCTAATCACTAGGCTAAACTGGCTCACAGATGCTGCATCTGGAGCCTTACCAGCTCTGGCATTAAGTAAAGATAAGTGCACATATGGTACAATTAAACCTGCACCGCGCACAGTGCACACAGGATGAGCTCCAGCATGGAAGGACCCATGGCCTTTAGAAGCATCCTGCCTGTCTCCCCAGCCTGGAGAATGTCTACTTCTGTTCAACATGCAAGTTTAACCAGATATCCTCTTTGTACCTTACATCTCAGGGTCAGTCACTCTTATCCTTGTGATGTTAGTTGCTCACCCAAAAGTCACACAAAGTATAATCAAACAGGACACACCTGTATGCAATTGCTGCCTGCCCTTTACATAAACAGAGGAGAAGCAGCACATAACATAGTGTCTTACACCTGCTCTTTTCTCCTGAAAGCAGGTGGCCTCCAGGCTTAAATTAAAAATGTGGAGCTTACCTTTACTTCCCAGCAAAAGAGGTAACACAGGGAGAACAGATCATTCCCTACCCTCCAAGCAGCAGGGAAGACTCTTCCAACCATGCAGTCAGCCCCTCTCTCCCTGATAGGTCTGCAGGTTCTCAGATGAGAGTGAACTCACCCAAGACCTCGTGCAGCTAATCCATGCTTCAGAGTATTGGGCTTTACTCCACAGGGACTGAGAAGCCTCCATTCTGCTGGCCTGTTTCAGGATGAGGTTGCTTGGAGGTACCAGAAGCCACCAAGTACTCCTGACTTCCTTTTGTTATTTTTTGTGCGCTTGCCGCTTGGCTACCTTCTAGTAGTTCCACATGACTTCATTCTGAAACAGTCTGGTAGACACAAAGGTGACCATCACTGTTACCAGAAACCCAGCATCATTTCCAGAGTTCATTGCACTATTAAGGGGTATTGTTTCACTAACCCAGGAGTGAAAATGCTGTGATTACCTCTGGCATTCCCAATACAGTGCCAGGAGATGCCCTATACATTGCAGTGCAATGACAGCCAGTTAGTGCATGCAATACAGAGCTTACTAGTGATTCGTGCAAAGTTAAGAAGCCATTGGCCATCAGTGATTTGATGTACATAACATAAGATCACAAGAGGAGCCCTGCTGGATTGGGCCACAGCCCCTCTAGTCCAGCATCCTGTCTCACACAGTGGCCTACCAATTGCTTATGAGCATCTCAAACAGAAAAGAAAGGCAAAACTTTCACCTGCTCTCAAGTCCCTAAAAATAGCTTTTAAAGATGCCCTGCCTGTCTCCCCAGCCTGGAGGATGTACCTAGGATGCCCTGAAGTCTTGTTCATCCCTGCTTCCAGATTTCAAGAGCTTCAGATAAATCCCAGCACCACATTCCCTTGTCCATATACTGCTGTGACAAGAAGCTTGTGTAACCATAAGCTCTGGTACTTATCTGCTTTATTGCTTCTGTCTTCGGCCTTTTAATTATTCCACATGAATGATAGCTGGTTTTAGGCATTACAGCTGTGGTTGTGAGGAAGACAGAGCAACATAGAACTTTCAGGTCTTTACTTGACATATCCCAGGGGGCGACGGGGCACCGTTTCTGCCAAAAGGGTCCCATAGACAAAGGACAGCATTTGTTTATCAGTTTTCTTTATGGCTTCTTCAGAACATTTCCTCATAGACTGGCACATATGATGCATAAACTAAACAACAAACAATAAAGGCTCAATTGAAACTTTTTAAATAGCCAGAACCTTCAATCTGGTTTAATTAGAACTTGCAATGTAGTAGAATACAAACAGCAACACTGTTTCCTATTGCAGGTAAAATTAATCCATAATCAAATCATAAAATAGGTGGAGGAGAGATAGATCATTTATAAAACTTATAAGGGTCTCTCTGCTGATGATTTCAGTTCAAAATTGTCAGCAGACTCTTTTGGGCCTTTTTGCATAATCCATCCCAGGAAGGGGAAGATGAGGGATAGAAATGGCTTCTGCACTTTGGGACACTGAATTTATCCCAAACCTCACCATCACTTCCCTATGCATTGGCGAGGTGCAAATTGCCTCCATTATAGAGATGACCATGGAGCCACGGTAATGGCACTAGCACCCCTGCATGGTGCTGTTGTTGTGGCGACTGGATGACACAGTGCACAATATCCCTGTACCACCTGGTTTCATGCTCCATCTGCACCTTTTCCACCAGGAAGATGTGCAAATAGAGCATGCAGGGCTTTCCCAGGCCCGCCACTCATATAGCTGTAGAGCAATTACAACTGATCTACCTCATTACACACAGAGGGAATTCCTGCAAATGTGCAGCCTCTTCTGGTAATGAAGCGGCTTCATGTTATGCTGATACACTTCCTCCTGAAGTTAAGTGCAAATTTGCCCTTTTTATCTGTGCAGCTGTATCCACACCCTTGAAGATAGGGCTTCTTGAACATCATGGAGCCCAGCAGGCAATCATGCCTGCCCAGATCAAGACCTGGGGGGGATCCCCACAGCATCGCTTAATTCGGTTTAAGGAAACCAAAATAAGTGAACCGGGTTAACCCTGTTTACACGACATGCAAGTTAACCCGGTTCCGTGGCATTCCAATTCCAGCCTTAACCCGGAATCAATGCTGGGAGTCCGGACGGCAGCCCTGTCCTCCCGCCCATTGCTCTCTGATTGGTGTTCCCTCCCAGGATCCCACCCTCCCTTCCCTTTGCGTCATCCATGCTCTGCCACGGATTCCCTGCCCAATCCACCCTCCCCCTTCCCAGCAGCAGCAGCAGCAGCCGCCATCCATCCATCCATCCATCCATCCATCCATCCATTTATCCTGGCGCTCCTCATTGCCCGCCGCCGCCGCTGCCGCGGATTCCCTGCCCGATCCACCCTCCCCCTTCCCAGCAGCAGCAGCAGCAGCAGCAGCCAGCCAGCCAGCCATTTATCCTGGCACTCCTCGTTGCCCGCCGCCGCCGCTGCCGCGGATTCCCTGCCCGATCCACCCTCCCCCTTCCCAGCAGCAGCAGCAGCAGCAGCAGCAGCAGGAGCAGGAGCAGCAGCCATCCATCCATCCATTTATCCTGGCGCTCCTCGTTGCCCGGTGGCAGAGCCGCTCCGCCGCCGCTTTGCCCCACTCCGCCACCACTTTGCCCCGCCGAGGGGTGGACGAGAGGGAGGGCGGGTTCAGCGTGCCCACCGCGGGGAGGGCAAAGGGGGCTCCCCGCTCGCTCTTCCCCCCGTGGCCGGGAGGGAACTCGGAGAGCGGGGAGAGTGGGCTGGGAAAGTTCCCCGGGGACTCCCCTTTCCTTTTCTTTTTAAAGTTCAGAACTGAGCAAAACTGCAACATTGTAGCTTTCATCGCTACAGTGTAGCTTTGGAGGTAGTGGGTGGATTCTTTCAATGAAATCATTTGAAAGCAAGCTATTGGGGAAGGGAATCCTAAACATGACGTGCCTACAATACGGAAAACCCATTGGTTACAGTGCGATTGGGGGCGGGACAGCCTTAATACGGAATCTCATCCCGGAAAACGATACTGTCCACACAGTAAAAAATTAAACACGTATCAAGGGCATGTTCCAGAGTGAGACCTGTTGAAATCAGGATTTACTTTAAAACGGTTTAAGGTGGTTTAACACGGAAGGAGCGTGTTAAGCCGAACTGCCGTCTGTACTGGGCGGAGTCAAAACATTTTGAATTCGAGATAACAATGCCGTGAAGACGCGCCCCTGAAGTTCTGCCTCCAACGTAAAGATCCTTCATTGGACACATCTTGTACATGGGACACAAGAGCTTTGAGGCCAGATTTCACCCTCATTCACCTCCTCCACAGCTGCGTAGAGTAACAGCAACTGTGGAAGTGGCTTACCATGGGTGATTTCCATATACGATGGACCAAAAATGGCAAAACTGTGCTGCACAGAAAATATCAAGGCTTTGGAAGCCAGGCAGTGCTGGTAATGTGGGCAGTGAGCCTTCTGTCTCTTTGGAAGGATTAGAACATCTGAGACACCATTTTCCATGGCCACCTGAGTGAAGCCTACATACCGGCCTAGTGGTCACTGAAGCCCCTCAGATCTAACTGGTATTCAGGGAATCATTTAAGAAGTCATTGTGAGAACTTTAAACTGAGCTTCTCAAAAGACTGGTAAGCACAGCAACATAGATGTAACGTATATCATCTGACTGCCTTTATCAGGACCACTATCCCACTATCTTGTGTACCTGGGGAAGTAACCACACTGCTTCAAAGAGCTAACCCAGGGTAAGACATGATTATTCTGACATACCAGCCCAAGTCATTGAAGAAAGATAAAGACTAAAACAATCCTACACACTGGGGACCAAAAAATTGGAACCACCTGCCAAATCGACATTTTCAGGACACCTGCCCTTAGACATCCCAGCTGATGGAAATATTCAGCTGGTGAGAGAGGACCTGTCACTTTACTAGGGCAGTCAGGACCTTTAAAAATGCAAAGCCTCATAAAATATCTCCATGTGACATGAAACGGTTGTTGGAGACATCTGAGGAAAGCCCAGTACCCTAACTGACCATATATATGAACAAAATCATTGCCTCTTGTTGTGCCTGCCATCTTTATTTTGTGTGTTTCATTTCTACACTGACCTTCACTTGAAGGTCTCAAGGTGGGTCACCACACTCAACTAAAAGTGTCACACTCATAAAACAAATAAGATATGCTTATATAATCTTCCCATCCCAGCAGAATGTCATTTAAAGGAAGCTAAGCATCAAGACCTGGGTGAACACTATACTTTCACCAGGCACCAAATGCAGGTCCATGCAGCCTTAATGCTACACTTATCCAGTTCACTAAATATGCTAGAAAGGACAGGGTCATCATGTAACCTCAGACACAGCACCATGGTACATTCACAGCACCATAAAGATACTGTATAGATCCTGCTGAAGTATATATAAAGCATTTGTCCCAAAAACAGGAGTCCAGGAAACAACATACACAGTATTGCTTGTGAGAAACACAAGAGAAGATTTCTTAACTTATCCCTACACAAATGCTCCAAAGGCAGAATTTGGGAATGATACAAATGTTTATCTGTCATTGTGCAACACAAATGTAGGTGCTGCATTGCCCCCTTTTTTGGGAGGTAGGTATCTTCATCCTCCAAGGGAGTGACATGCTTGCTCTGGCCGCCCTAGACAATTATAGAAGGGAAAGTACCTCAAAGTTGTCAGGGTAGTCTAAAAAAACCCATCTCTGTCGCTTTGATGTTGCAACTTCGCCAATTCTAATAATTATGTAGTGTACACCTCAAAGTTGCTTCATACAAAGTATTTTTCCTATACCCAGACGTGTCTATCAAAGGGAGTCCTTAATTCAATTATAGACTTTTTAAAGACTATTTAACATCATGAGCCTTTCTGTGGAGGAAATATTCATTGTATGAAGCAGCCTTTGTGGGAAATTATCCAGAGGCTACTCTTTGATGAATCACAGGCACGTCAGGCAGAAAATATATCTAGCTGAAGAGAGTTACGACTATCAGGGTTATAATCATGGATGTCTATACATTTCTTACAGAGCCTTGCCATATTCCCCTTTATGGCCGTCTGTCCTTCCCAATATAGACAGACACATGGGGCTGATTCACACTTCCCTTCCCATCCACTGGACAGGAATGGAGTGTGATTAGCCAACGTTGACTAGCACTCGCACTTGGAGCACTAGTCAACTTTGGCTGTCCTGCCCCCCGTTCATGATAGGATACTTACCTGATTCGATCCTGGGGTCAGTCCTCCTCTGGGCACCAGGATTTTGACTGCAGTGCCCTCTGTGATCATTGCCATGATGATGCTGATGCTCTGCATATGCACAGTTGTGTCTATAGTTGTTTGAGGTGCCAGCGCACTTGCGTGGAACCTCAGACGACCTCGGAGCACTGGAAGAGGTGCAGATGGTTGCGCCAGTGTATGCCCCAGGTAAGCTCCTGGTAAATGTTGGTTAAGGGGTAGAACAAGATATTCAGTGAACTTCTGGTGAGGCAGGGCATGTTTGGAGGCTGTAGCAGCCTCCTTGAAGTGCAGATGCTCTTCACCAGATGTTCACTAATACTTGACTAGCAGCCAAAGTGTGAAAAAGGCCCATGGTTACCTTTTATTCCCATTTCTCTAGCAAACTAGCACTCCCAGTAGTTTCTCTATTCTAAATCAGTGTTGACCCCTCCCCTCCACTTACTGCTTACAATAAAATAACAAGAAGGTAAGCACCACTACTACGGGAAACCAGGCATCACTGCTGGATTTCCTATAATTACGGGATTTAGGCAAGTTATTATGGGATTTCAGACAAGTAATCTGGGACTATATTGGCATTCCCAATATATTTGTCACATTGTCCAGATGTGGGCTAAAACCAAAAATTGTCTTGGAACTATATTGGGAATGCCAGTATAGTCCCAAGACAATTTTTGATTTTAGCCCATATCTGGAGATACCCCTTACGTCCAAAGTTAACCATGTGTTATGTCTAATCAAAAAGTAAGTTGATAGAATGTAATGAAGATCACTCCTCCCTAGTAGCAATATAGGATCACAACTTCGATAAAGTTCATGGAAAGCCTTTCCCTATGTGGAATCTCCTCTACCTCCATCACCCCCAAAAACAAAGTAAAAAAGCTTCTCCAAACAATTTAGGATGGGAAATGGTTAGCACAATGTAGAGCATAGTAGCTTCTCCACAGAAATGCAAGCTTGAGGATGGGTTGTGCAGTTACAAGTTAAATTGAGTAGAAAGGCACTTCATGATCTTGCAATGCCGTCTTCCATTACAGAGAGTTCCTAGGCATTTTTGCAAACCATATGTGAACAAAGATCACTTTATTTAGCTGTTTAACAGCATCGTACAGAGTTTCTGTTCTAGCCCTTTAGCATTGCAAGGGAGGAGCAGCTTGCCTGATAATTGCAGGAATCTGAGGAATGTTAAAGACATCTGGTCAGGATACAAGGATTTTGCAGTCTTTGCTCTTTGAAAAGTTTTTTTAAAATTCATTAGGATCAAAAGAGACCAGCCAGAATGTTTTTTTTTAATTTCAGCAGCTCAGAAGACAGTCCAAGGCAGCTCTTCAACCAACACATTTTAAGAAAAGAACTTTTAATAAATAAAATATATTACTTTTATATCCCATCCTTACTATTTGTTTTAAAAAGTTTCCATTCCATCCATCACGAAAATGTGTTCTTTGGCATTTTATGCATTTTTACACAACTCATTTTGGGCACATCCATGTCTGCTGCTGAAAATGACATTTCATCATCTCCATGTGCGGATGGGGAAGTGCCATTTTCAGTAGCTATCATGTTTCCTAGGGCAGCAAAATGTCATCCTTAGAAAATGGCACCTTGATCAACAATCGCGGCACAATCCTTCTGAGGTCTCTATTTCCACCACGGATGAAATGTGGCAGGAGAAGATGCATTACTAGGCACTTCGCCTGTTGTAAAAGTGACATTAAACATGGGAATAGCTTAGAAGAATAGAAAGTTTGGAGAGCGTAAGCAAAGGTTCTTGACTTTTTCTTTTCTCTCCATTTCTTCCTTACAGGTCTGTTTCAGCTAGTTTATCAGACGTGTATTTGTCATGACCACCAAGCCTCCCTAGCGGTTAATGGTAGCCATATCAGCTTGATACCACCTTATAAAAAAATGCTGAAAGATGTGTAAAAAATGGCATGGGAAACTGTAGATCTTTTGAAAAGCTTTCACAAACTTACCTGTTGAAAGGAAGCATAACCTTGACACATGGTTACCTTGTTCAGTTTTTGTGGCCTATTCTTATATGACCACTTTTTGAGTTGTACAACTCTGCCCTAGGGGTGTGCACAAAGCCATTTTTCACATCTGATTCACTACAAATCGAATGTGGGAAAATTCAGCTTTGGCTGAATCCTACTGCCACAAACGTGGGGGCATTCGTATTCCTGCATGAATATCCTAATAACTGTTTGCGCACAAAATGAAAGCAATCTCCAACCCCTTACCTGTCCTCACCACCACGCCTTCTTCTGACACTTTCAAGTCTGCATGCACAGACCCCAGGAGGGCCTAGTCCAGGCACCGGATCATGCCAAAAAAGGTCTGTGAATGCCAGGGGAGCCACAAGAGAAGGTAAGGGAGCACATGGGAGGTGTGCTTTGAAGCGGGAGGCTGGGGGGGGGGGAGGCCCACAGGCATCTGGTATCCGTCGAAGCTTTAACCGACGCTTCTATGAATACTGTATAATCCGATTTGTGGATGAATAGGGCCCTACGAAATCGTCCATGAATCTAGAAATTTGTACAAATTCCAGATGTCACGAATATTCCTGCACATCCCTACTCAGCTCACCTCTTAAAGAAAAGATGATAAACATTTTAAGGGACTTCAGAGAGACAAGATCAGTCACTACATTGTGCCAGCATCTCAACAGAGCTGGCAGATGGAACCAACTCAGTGCAGGGCCACTGTCAACACCCAACTTTAAAATGCCAGATTGAAAGGTAGTGTGAGCTTTCCTGCACTACATGGAAAGCACCAAAGTCTTGCCAATGGCAAGACATCCTAATCTGGCACACGCTGGGTCAGCATAGCGTCAGATCAGGCATCTGGGAACATGAAAAAAGAAAAGGGACTGGCACAGCAGGTTCGTGGATGTCAGATCTGAGCCTGTGCCAGAGAAGGCCTGGCAGCCTCTCATCCCTTCTTTGCAGAAAAACAGTGGCCCTTCTTAAAGAGTGGAGATTTTCCCTACACCATGTGGAAGCACTCTAAAGGCCTAAAAGTTGCCACTGTTCAGCAGAGATTAGCTTCATTTTGTAATGGAATGAACAGGCATCAACCCTACTTCTCATACCAACATTTGAGAAGTAAAATCTATTAGCACCTGTTCACCCTTCCATACATTTCCCACAGAGCTTCTTCTTCTTCTTCTTCTTCTTCTTCTTCTTCTTCTTCTTCTTCTTCTTCTTCTTCTTCTTCTTCTTCTTCTTCTTCTTCTTCTTCTTCTTCTTCTTCCCTAAGATCTTTTCACTCATTCTGCCCCTCCCCCCCCCGCTATAATTTTTGGTCCCCAGTAAGTTTGGGCTTAGATATTTCATTTTAATTTCACTTGCCTCTAAATAAGTGTCACATAAGCTGAAGATCCATCTGTTCTCCTACTGTGGGAAATGAATAGACCTTAGAACAGAAATGTTTTGCATTAGGCACAGTCCACAGCAGTTTCCAGACAATAAACAACAGATGTCAAAGATACCATTACCACAAATAATAGTACCCAAAAAATAATGCATACAAATGTTAGAAAGGAGGGGGGAGAGATATAAAAGTTTCCTGGAGATTGGGCATATGTCCACAGAGGTGACCAAGAGGTTTAATCTTGAGAGAAAAGGGGAGGGAGGGAGGAACTCCATATGCCATGAACCTGTTTGGGGTCTCATGGAATTATGTTGCTGAAATCCCATTTTAAATCATGGTTGTAGAAAGGGCAACTGTCTATTCTTATATGCTGCATTTGGAGAATCCAGGCTTGCTTTGTTGTTGCCTAAGAGAGTATGCACAGCACAGAGGAGACAACTGCAAATACCCAGAGCAGCGACTTTTGCTGGGCAATCCATAAGAAGAAGTTACTTCACATCATTTTAAATGCCTCGGTTGCTGATAAATAGATGGCTTACATTTCAAGTAGTTAGCTTGCTTCCATTTTCAAGAAACAATTTCAGCTGCCAACTCTCTCCATAGGTTTCGCTCCCATGAACCCAGCACAACATACCCATCTGCATGAGTTATTGGATTTTTAAAAATACCCTACAGTTCAACATAACTGCTAACAAGGAGAATGGTCTCCAAATGAGGTGCAGAGCACTGATGCTGGGAAGGACATTATTATCTAGGTCTGCAAAGGCCAGTTGGCTGAAGCCAGAAGCTAGATCAGTAGGGTAGATAGAATCCATGATGAATCAGAAGAAGAGTTGACTTTTCTACCCCGCTTTTCTCACCCATTTAAGGGGACTCAAAGCAGCTGACAAAGCTTTTCTATTCTTCTCCCCACAACAGAACACCCTGTGAGGTAGGTGGGGCTGTGAGAGCTCAGAAGAAAGCTGTGAGAAGCCCAAGCTGGCTTCATGGGGGAGGGCGGAATCGAACCCAGTATTCCTGGATAAGAGTCTGGCTCTCTAACCACTAGACCAAACTGGTAACTGCAGCCAGACGTTACTTACTTATTCTGCTACATTGGGATAGTCTGGAACAGCATTATTCCAGACTATCAAAATATAATGGCATAAGTAAGCGATGTCTGCCTGCAGTCTAAGAAACTGAATATGACAGTATTTCTGTCTGGATAAACTTCAAGACCTAGATTTCCAGTTCCTGGTTTGCTTGAAGGACTTGCCTTGCCCAGATTGTTTCCTTGTGGCTTTAGACCTAGAAAAGCAGAAAAACAAAAGCCACAACCCACCAGGAGGCACCCAGAGAACACTATTGGTTACATGCATGGGTCCACTTCTGTCTGTTTCAGGGTATGCCCTGATACCTCCCATGCTTGCTTTGTGTTTCCAGGTGCACTTTCAGGCCCCGTCTTCATGCAATAAAAAGCCCGTTAAAAAGCTTCTTTTGCCACGGAGCATCTGTATGCAGAGCTTTTCTCCGGGCTTCCAGGGCCACAAATGAGAAAAATGCGTGGAAGAAAGACCCACTTTTAAACAAGAATACCAACACACTTTTTGGAAGCTGTGGGTATTCCTAGCAACATTGTGCATGGAGACAGTCCGTGGCAAAAGAGGTATTTGGGGGCGGGGATTGCCGGCCGTAGTTCCATCTTTCCTTTTTTTCCCCAGCTTTCTCCCTCATTTTCTCTTCGAATAAAATCATATATCTCTCTCTATCTATCTCTCTTTTTGCCTCTCATCCACAGCCAGTATTCAAGATCTATACTGAATGCAAGAAAACAGTAGGCAGACAGAGATCTTGTGGAAGCAATTCATTATGTTACTCACAAGATCTCTGAAAAAAGCACCCTGGCTCTGCCATCGCTGCCACCTGCACACACAGCCTTAAACATTCACACATCTCCCAGAACTGCAGCGCCTTCCCTTCCTTTCCCTTTCTAAAGGTCAGAACTTTTAAAGAGCCAGAATTGCACAGAATTGCAACATTGTTACCAGGTGTGAAGTGGGTGGATTGCTACAGTGAAACCGCTGCTGTACAGGGTGGATTTTTACAGTGAAATCACTATCTTTGGAAGCAAGCTCTGGATCCCAAAGTGATAAATGTTTCTGGTGGGTTTTGCAGGCAGGGGAGACAGACAGAGAACTTGTGAATAGCCATGGCTATTTTTCTTTTGGACTTGTCGGGGGTTGTATTCCTGGTTGTGGCCATGCAGACCACGGTCCCTCCCCGTTCCCACCGGCACCCTATTAACCAGAGAGGGGGCAGGGAGAAAAAGATGCGGGCAAAGAAAACACGCTTCTGTGGGGATGGTAGGTGCATTTTAAACACGCATTTTGCTGAGCCTCATGCGGACGCTTAATTCAGAATTGAACGGCATTTTTAAAGTCTGCTGCAATAGAGGGACAATAGAGGGACAATAGAACAACAAAAAAGTTCCATGTAGACGGGTTTACACACCCTTCAGTTCATCAAGTGGGTGTTCTCTGCCTTGAATCCCAGAGCAAGAAGTCGGCTTACCCAAGGACTCCCCAGTAATGGCCACTTAAACATTGGATTTCAGGGTCCGCACAGTAAATGCAGCTATCAGGACAAGATACAGGAGACGTCAGGGACTTTATCCGACAGCTCAGCTGGGTTTCCAAAACACCTTGGGCAGTGTGTACAAAGGAGGCAGACACGTATGTACATGTAATCCACAGAGTCGCTGTACTGAGGACTGCACATCCAGTCTCACTTGACTTGGCCAACTTGAACACTCAGGCTTCTAGCAGTCACTCATAATGGGAAGTATTCCCTGTTCTTGCACAAAATGGCATGTAAAGTTCCCACAGTCTACCTGAAATGGAGGAAATAATGAAGGGCTATGTTATTGAACTCTGTTTGCCCCACAGGGGTAGAGAACTGCCACTGGTATTGCTTCCAGAACAAACTGGTCATGAAGAGCTCTGATAAGGGTGCGGACAAAGCAAACAGCTTTGCAAGAAAGATAGTCCTGGTAACCTAAAGCAATAATAGATAAACAAACCCAAAGAATGAAAAAAAACTTCCAAATTTACAAAAACTGAATATGCAAGCAGTTGCCTCAAGTTCAAAGGGACACTAAGAGGTGTAAGGAAAATGACAAAGTTTCTCAGCTGTGAGAACAGATTTTTTCAGCTCATTATAGAGGAAAAGGAGAATTTGAGTCAGCACTGAGAAAGTGCAGGTAAAGTGCAAGAATGGCTATAGGATAAAAAGCTAAATAGGGGGAAAGACTCTGGAACTTTGGCCCTTAGGGAGATGGCCTATAACCAGTCCATGCCGATCCCGTTACAAAACTAGCAGAAATGCCAGTAGATCTCTTAGGCCATTGCTGTTTGAGTCAAGGCAAATGAAATGCATCATTGAAAGCCTTTAACCTATAAATATCAGCCATATTGGGTGGGGGTAGATGAAAAGCAGGGCACGTGGTAAAACCTTTTCTGTACATCATCATCATCATTACTTATTACTTATTTTTATTTTTATTCCACCCTATTCCCGAAGGTCTCAGGGCAGGTAACAACATTTAAAATCAAATGTATCTTAAATCAAAAACAGTATATATTAAAACAATAACAGTTTCTGTAAAGTGGGAAGAGACAGTATATTTCCATTTAACCAAAGGCCAGGGCAAAGAGGTGCATCTTCACTGCCCTCCTAAACATATATAGTCAAGGGGCCTGACACACCTCAGGGGGGAGATTATTCCATAGCCTAGGGGCCATCACTGAGAAGGCCCTCTCCCTGGTGCCCACCCCTTTTACTACTGAAGGTGACGGGACAACCAAGAGGGCCTCTCCTCCAGGTCTTAAGGCACGGGCAGGTCGATATGGAAGAAGCTGTTCCTTTAGATATTTGGGTCCCAAGCCATTTAGGGCCTTATAAGTCAAAGTTAACACCTTGAATTGGGCTCGGTAGTGCCCAATTGGCAGCCAATGCAACTCTTGTAAGACCAGTGTGATGTGCGTCTGGCCAGCTGCATTCTGCACCAGCTGAAGTTTCCTAACTGTCTTCAAGTCCCACCCAGAAATTGCTTCCAGTGAACAATTTTTTTTCCCGTTCACATTGAAGCAAATGGGACAGAAATTCGCAATAGTGCAAATGGAGCCACTTTGAATGTGCTAGGTTTCAAATACACTCTGAAAGTTTGTTGAATGTTCATTGACAGCAGCACCCCATCCGATCCCTGCCGGCACCAGTCGTACCTCCAAATTTACTCCTGAGGTGACTGGGCAGATGCTTTGCAAACAGACTTCTCCTCCTCACCTTTGCGAGTGTAACAAAGCTTCAAACAAAGGCACAAAAGTTTTCACTTTGAATATAGCCAACATTCCATTCAAATGCAAAGTTTCAAACCTTCGCACTTTTGTACAAATTACGAAGGCAACAGACATTTTTTGCCATCCCTATTCCAGTGATGTTATAAACCCACTGCTACTAGGCCAATGGCCAAACCCTGATATTTTTGCATATATAAATTTTTTATTCAGCGCTTTCTCGCAAAGGCTGAGAAGATGTCACATGCTCTTCTGTTAATTCCTCAATATTCCTTTGAGATACAGAGTGAACAGCTGGCCCAAGAACACACCATACATTTTAGGGCAGAAGCAGCATCAAGGTGCCAGCGTCTCCTAAACCGACAACCCATGCTTTGATCATTGGCTTCATATATTCCACCCTAAGAAGTATTTCTCAGTTGTGCCCCCATGATCTCTGGGTGTGTTGAGGTGAATGCAAAGTGAGACCAGGGAACAGTGTGATGCCTGGATCTTCTTACCAAGTTTTATGAAGGGAGAAGTTTGGGCCAGAGAGAGGAAACATAAATAAATGAGAGTAGAGGAACAGAAAGCACCATCATGCTGAATTACCCTCAGTGTTCACTGATCCAAGGCGACATATACCCAAAAGGGACTATAAATAGGAGAGAAGCAGGCTTAGAAAGCAGCTTTTGAAAAATAAATAAATAAAAAGAGAGACACAGTGACCTCATTTCTGCCAGAAAGGATATGGCTTGAAATCTTGCTGCAAAAACAAAGACGTCTGACCTTGATCATCAAAAGGTCATCATGGCTCATAATGCCTTTGCAGAAGGCCGGCAAAGAAACCTCCATTTCATTCCTTGACACCAGGAAATTCAGAAAACTTTGCAACACCAGTAATTCATTCTGAAAGACCATATGTTCTCGCATTCCCTTACCATGAACAGACTTTCTTATTCCTGCCCGGACAGCAAACGCTGCTGGAGTTTATGAACAATAGATAAAATGTCCCCCAAGGGGATGCTTCGTTATAGCCTTGACCTTGTAGCGTTACATTCAAAAAATGCAGGGAATATGTGTGTTTGTCTGCGTGCACATGTGTACATCCATCATGGTTGTTCATGGAAGCATAACGGATTGATCAGGATGTAAAAACAAAAGTAAAAAGTCATCCTTAAGAATCTGCAAACTGCATTAACTTTCAGAACCACTATAGAACATGTAATGGCCACAAGAAAGGAAGTACTTCTTTCATGCAAGAGTGGCAGCCCACACTCTCTCAAGTTCCAAAATTCCTGAAGGTCTAGTGCAAAAAGAAACAATAAAACATGTAAAATTTGAATGCAAAATTTAGTAAATCCGGATCTACTGGAAACTGGATTTACTAAATCCGGAAGAGGTAGATCTGGATTTACTAAGGTAAGTGCGGAAGCACCCTGAATCAATAATGTTTATGCCCTAATTTCTCTTTCTTTCCTCATTAATAAGAACATAAGAACATAAGAACATAAGAACATAAGAGAAGCCTTGCTGGATCAGGCCACAGCCCATCTAGTTCAGCATCCTGTCGCACACAGTGGCCCACCAAATGCTCATGGGCATCTCAAGCAGAGACAAGGACAAACCTTCTCCTGCTCTCGAGTCCCAGCAGATGGCCCTAGAAGCGCCCCATTTCCTCCCCCACCCCAGCCTGAAAGATGCACCTAGGCATTCGTTCTAGTAGCCATTGATACATCTGTCATCCATAAATTTGTCTAACCCTTCCTTAAAGCCATCCAGACTGGTAGCTGTCACCACCTCTTCTGGCAGCACATTCCATAGGCCGATGACCCTCTGTGTGAAGAAATACTTCCCCCTGTCAGACCTTACACTCCTACCCATCAGCTTCATAGAGTGCCCCCTGGTTCTAGTGTTGTGCGATAGAGAAAAGAATTTTTTTTAGTTTTCTTGTCTTTCTCCCTGAAGCAGCCCTGGCCAATGAAGAGGCGCAGGATGCAGGTGCACAGCCTCCTGGGTTTGATTCCACCCTCCTCCATGAAGCCAACTGGGTGACCATGGTCTAGTCACAGCTCTCCCCTGAGCTCTCACAGCCCCATCTACTCCACAGGGTGTTCTGTTGTGGGGTGTCGCCTTAAATGGGTGAGAAAAGCAGGGTAGTAAAGCCAACTTCTTCATCTGGTCTACCACTAATCCAAATTAGTGAGCCCTTATCACAGTTTTGAACTTATCTACTCTACTCTTCTGCAGACAATGTGTTCTTAGCAGTTCCTTGATCCAGATTGGCGTGCAGAGAATGTGTTTTTAACATCTCCTTGATCCAGATTAACAAGTAAGTGCAGAAAGGGCCTTAATGTTCCTTCTGTTGTGTGGCATTTTCTATTTCCCCAACTATTACCCTCCAATGGCAAATAGAACAACTTAAAAACCATTCTGCCTGTGAATACTGGAAATGGTTTTATATTATTTCAAGTTGCCTATCCCAATTTGCATCTTCAGGGAGATAAAGGGCGAATCCCCATGGTACTTTTTTTGTTTCTCTATTGTCCCTCTATTGTCCCTCTATTGCAGAAGACATTAAAAATGCCGTTCAATTCTGAATTAAGCATTCCCATGAGGCTCAGCAAAACGCACATTTAAACGCACCTACTGTCCCCACGGAAGAGTGTTTTGTTTGCCCGCATCTTTTTCTCACCGCCCCCTCTCTGCTTGATAGGGTGCCGGTGGGAATGGTGAGGGACTGTGCTCTCCACAGCCACAACAGGAAGACAACCCCCGACAAGTCCAAAAGAAAAATAGCCATCAGTATCCACAAGTTCTCTGTCCGTCTGCCCCACTTGCGAAGGCAGCCGGGCTGCAGCCAGCGCTCCAGCAGAAGCAATTCATTACACTATTTACAAGATCTCTGGCCGCTGAAATGCCTCCCCAGCCAGTGATAGCACAATCGTGTGCTCATTCACTCTCAACACTTTCACTTGCTGCTGAAAGCAATTCATTACAGTGTATCTTATGTGATTGGAATGCCTGCCTACTCTTTTTATAGCTCTTGAATGCTGGCTGTGGATGAGAGACAAAAAAAAAGAAAAAGAAAGAATGAGAGAGAGAGAGATGATTTCTCTGGCCGGCAATCCTCGCCCCAAATCCCTCTTTTGCCACGGAGTGTCTACAGGCTCCATGTTGCTAGAAAAACCCACGACTACCAAAAAGCGCACTGGTAGAGTTGTTTAAAGTGGGGGCCTTTATTCCGTGGGTTTTCCTCCTTTGTGGTGCTGGAAGCCCAGAGAAAAGCTCTGGGCTTTTTATGAAGATGGGGCCACAGAGTGTCCATAGCACCTACCATAGGGAGGGCCTGAGGGCCATGGTGGCCAAATATCTACACACCTACTGCCATACAGGACTCTGACAAGGATGTTGAGCACCTTCCCTCACATACTCTCACAGCCATCATAAAGACATATAATTGTGTCAGGAGGGACTTATTTTATCTGCTTTTCATATTTAAAAAAGGCCAATTTCTGGGGTCTTATTTGAAACACTGGGGAGCTTTCTTCAAAGCTGAATCCTCCGTTTTGGAAAGGTTGGAAGTGTCCAGGCATGTGTATGTCACACACTCCATCCCAAGAAGGGACCAGACATCTCTAACTTGATGTGTCCAATGCTCCAGAGGCTTGGATGCAGGCAAAGAAAGCTGCCTTATACTGACTGAGTCTCTGGCCCTTTCTGCACTAGAATAGGGTCCTGCCATTCACATGCTGGTGAAAATTACAATAAGCCCTATGATATAAAATGGAATAAGGTTCACTGTAGAAAGGGTCTCTGCCTAGATGTTCTAAATATCATAGCACTATTGTGGTAGTGCAGTAGACCATTCAAATGCAATTTCCCAGGGCATGTCAACAGACTAGTGCAAAGGGCTAAAAAAAAACAGCATTTCTTCAGAAACTGAAGAAAAGCATTCCGATAATACAATCATAGGAAGAGGCTATATTGTTCTCTTGCATTGCATGCGCAAACACAATGGAGGATGGAGGACCTGCATGCCCACATTTTAATTTTTCTCCCCCAGAAGCTGGTTTCAAAGAAAGCTGGAGAGACAGAGTTCCACAGTTGTGACCTTTTTTGCTTCTGTGTGCAGAGGTTGCCATGACCATTGCTATGGTGATGTGGATGATATGGGACAGACCATCCACACTGCAAGGGCTGCTAGGTAATTTGAAGTCTGTGCCAGTGCTTGCAGTGCAAAAGCCAGCCACTGACCCTGAACTTAACTTCTGTGGGATGGATGTGTTAAGTGGAGCAATGGATGACAGTTTTCAGCTGACTGAAATGGTTTGGATGCGGAGGAAACAGCTTCATTTCCACAGGGGTGATTCTTCATCATCTCTGTGTCAACAACCTCTATCAGAGTCATATTGCTTCTTTTGGCAAAAATCAAGTGTAGTATCAAAACTGTTATTATAGCCTTTAATCAATTATGTTATTTTTCTTTTTAATATAATTTCTTAGCAGGTTGTATAAACAAGAAGTTTTGAATATAAAGCCAATTCACAATTTATTAGCTTCTCCATTTCTTCCTGCTTATGTCTGGGCTTGACCACAAGGGAATCAAATGAGATGTAATCTGCTGAAGTGCTCATCAGCTGATGCCTGTGTCTTTTTCCTCTGATGAAAGTGTGCATAGATCTAGAGGAAGATCCTTCACTAACTAGGGAGAAGAATCACAGGACTTCTAGACATCCTGGATAACAAAAGTTAAGCATTTATAGCTTGCTCATGTGATGCTACATGCCCACGCCTTTTAGAACTGGAGTGCAAGGTGCAGATTATATAGCATATCAACACTCACCTGGTGAAAAAGGAATTTAATCACCTGGTTGACAAATCTACAGGGGAAGTGCTTGTTTTCTCTTTTGGCTGTTGCTAGGTTTCAAAAAAAAATACTGCTTTACTGTGGGTTAGCCTGACATCTGAAGGGCAGATAGATCTCATGGATGAAAGGTACTTCCTGCATCTTGGGTGCCAGATGTCTACACAGGAACGATCTGACTGCTACCCTTTTTTTAGATTTCAGCCTAAATTTGGATCAGTATCATGCATACAAAAGGAAGAGCATTCCTGTCATACATTCAAGACAACCCAGGCTTGAGTCCCAATTCAAGCTTTAGGGGAATTTCTAAAACATCCCAGTATGCTTCAGGGATGGCAGGTGAAATGCAGGTGCTGGTAGGGCAGGGTGCTAACTGGTATAGCATTTCCTCTTCTCCCAAACTCACTTGCAATTGATAGTAAATTGGAACCAGATTTGGTAAATCTGAGATGATCCACAAAGTGTATTACCATATCTCCTATACTCCTTTTCCTAAAACAAGAATAAAAAATTCTGTATTGTGGAAATATTTAAAAACTAATTTGGGCTATAACAAAATAAAGTCTTTCATAGGTTTGGACAGGGGATAAGCATAACGTGAACTGGTTTGTACTAGGGAAATTAGCTTCCAGTTCACACATCTCAGATCTCTAGTGAATGCGGTTGGTTTAATGCTCAGCTGCTGGTATGGATTCCAAAAGGAAGAGAAACAAAAAAAGGAGCTCAAATTGTTCTTGTGTTTCCAACACAGAGCAATTTTTATTGAGAAAGTAACAAGAAAGTGCTTTGTCTTTATGAAATACAATTAAAGCCAATACAGGAATGTAAGCCTGGCACTTCAAATGGCAGTTCCTGCAGACAGAGAAAGGAGGCCTATAATTGACCTGTCACTCAAATGTTGCTTGGTACTTTTCAGTGGACGAAAGCATAGGTTGACAATTCAGGCAGATATTTGGTCAAGGTGAACACTGTTCTCTCCAAAGGGTTTCAGAATGAGCAAAAGCAGTAAATAACACTGCTAGAGAATCCCACTTAATTGGGAGTGTCTTGATGGCTCCGGATTGATTTTCTTTTTTCTATAAGTTTCAAACTATGTAGCCATATTGGTGGCACTAGAACTTGAAAAGGGCTAGTAACACAACAGTAGTAAGGGAGGGAAAGGTCTTACAATGTCTGCAGGGAGAAGAGTTACTTTTACAGTTCAGAAAAGCTCAAAATTAAGTGGAAAAGAGCACCTTTTGCAGTTTTCTCCTGAGAGGGGGAGCCTGGGGCTTGTGAGCCAAATCCACCTGACCTCTCTTAGAAGGGTGAGTTGGACAGGACTTCAGCTTTTAGCCCCAAAGCAATCTAGACAGTACCAGTCTCTCTGCAGCTTACCTGCCCATAGAGAATCTGGAACATCCCAGGGTTTAGTAGGTGAATGGTGCTTGTGGTCAAGGTGACCGACCATATAGGGCAGGGAGCAGCAGGACAATGACTGTCACACAGACATCCCACAGCCAGGTCAAAGTTATGAAGTATACAGTGCCCAAAGTCACAGTGCCTTGCTCTCAGCCCTTTTACAAGCCCTGTTCTTGAAAGATTTCGGGAGACAGCTTATCTCACTTCAGCTCAAGCTTCAGCGACAAGGATAATTTTAAAGGGACACAGTTTCCCGCCACCAATTTACAACAGGGCTTTTTTCTGTTTCTAGCAAAAGTGGCAAACATTGATGGATTCCCTGAAAGATGCTACCGAGGAATCCCAGTTAAAGCCCGCAACCCAACCTGTGTGTTCAAGTTCTCCCACCCAACTCTCAGATGGTCTAAACTGGTACCCAAAATGCAGATTCCATGTTGTCATCCACAAAGCCTTCCAACCTCGTACTATTCTGTTGAGCTCCCTTTTTCAGAGTGGTCAAAACCAGGGCCAGTTGTGAGGCTTTTGTGCTCAGGAGAGGGAAGCAGTCAGTGGGGGCAATCTGGGTCTCCCAAGGTGGGAAGACAGAGGAGAATAGAGATCACATAGCTCTTGGGACTCCTGATTGCACCTGGGCTGCTTCTCACCAGAAGGGTTTGTGCTAATTAGGCAATCATAGACTTACTTTACCTGAGTAATGCTAAAACATATTTACAATGGGCTCTCCTTCCCGATTAAAATTATTTGAAACAGAAATGCACGGCAATGTTTTCAAATGAAACATCTGTAGCGGATAGTCTTAACTTGCCAGATCAGTTTCTCCCCAATCTGTTTAGCAACAAAATCTGATTCCATGAAGCCAAAGAGAATCAGTGCAGAATACACAGTATTAAGGCCTTTTTGCACTTGGCGAAAAGGGACATTCTGGGTATGCTCCCACGTGGAAGATATGCATTGCACAGAGATGCTTCTCTACCAGAAGTGTCTCCATGTGTGCAGGAGTATCCTGCGGCCGGGATAGGTGTGGAGCACATTTGCACACTCCATACCTTACCTAGCTGCTGGCCAGGACAGGACAGCCCTGTATATTTAAATGCACCTCTTCTGAGTGGAAGAGTTGTGCACTATGTCACCCAGTAACCATAGCAACGGTGGCAGGCATGTGCATTGGTGCCATTGCTATGGCACCGCAATCACATTTTTAATGGAGATGATTTGCACTTAGCCAATGTGTAGGTAAGCGCCACTAAGTTTTGAATGATTTGAGCATCCCAAAATGCTGACACCGAAGCCATTCCACAACTTCACCTCCTTGGAACACCTTCCTCAGGAAGGCAAAGTACAAAAAGGCCCTTAATCTTTGCATTGTGTCTAATACCAGGCACAAGTTTACCTTATCTCCCAAGTAGGATCCAGAAATTTCACATGTTTTATGGCTGTATTTCCTCTTAGTGCAAATATGGCATCTGGGAGATGATGGCATTTCCACATTTATGGAATGTGCTGCCGGAAGAGGTGGTGACAGCTACAAGTCTAGATCGCTTCAAGGTAGGGTTAGACAAATTTATGGATTACAGATGTATCAATGGCTACTAGAATGAATGCCTAGGTCAGTGATGGTGAACCTTTTGAGTTCGGTGTGTCAAAATTCACAAGAAAACCTAGCTTAACTCGGGTGCTGTGTCACATCTAGAAATATCCATAATTTTGTGATATTTGTAGCTCTAGTAAAAAAGTTATGGTATATTTCTGATATATGTATTTTATTAAAAGCAAAAACAATTCTTTACATTAGTGGCTTTTGTTGCTGAATTTTGTTTGCTAAATCTTCAATTGAAAGTTGGTATTTTGTACACTTCAAGAACAAGCAAGCACTACACGCCTAGGTGCCACAGTGACCAGGTGTGTCACCCAAAAGGGCTTGGCGTGTCACCTGTGACACGTGTGTCATAGGTTGGCCATCACTGGCCTTGGTATATCTTTCAGGCTGGGGGTGGGGGCAGAAGCAAGATGCTTCTAATGCCATTTGCTGGAATTCAAGAGCAAAAAAAGGTTTGTCCTTGACTCTGTTTGAGATGCCCATGAGCATTTGGCGGGTCACTGTGTGCAACGGGATGCTGGACTAGATGGGCTGTGGCCTGATCCAGCAGGGCCTCTCTTATGTTCTTATGTTCTTAAGTCCAGCTGGAGTAGTGAAGCTGGGTTTCTTCAATGCATGCTTGTCCTTTTGTATTAATCTAAATTAGCATAGTCCCACTGGCACAGCAACATGGTCACTATATTCTGCAGCTATCAGTGCAAAACAGCTAGGGTTCTGTGCATTGAAATGGATGTTTTCATTAATAACCAGTCTTTTCAATATATTTAGGGACAAGTTACTTCCTGTGTCTGAATAAACAACCTCCGCTAGAAACACCGTAGCTGGGGAACAAAGGTTCCCTGGCTGCTATGTTCTTGATCAGCATGCTGCTGCTATAAAAATAGTACTATGATTGTAGTGATCCTTTTACTGTGTTATAGAGCAGCACTCTTAAGGTCTTTTTGCCCTTTTGTGATCTGCAACATTTGGACACACCTGTTAGCTGTGGAGCACTGTTAGCTGTGGAGCACTGTTAGCTGTGGAGCACTTTTTCTATCAGGCAATCAGGATGCTGAAGCAGAAGGAAAAGTAATTTACATTAGCTCAAATACTTCCAAAATGTGTCGTTGCTGTGGCTGTGGTCACAGTTAAGGTTTAATCCAGCTTCAGTCCACTTTCAGAGTGAGAGAATACATCAGCAAAGTAACAAGCAGTTTTCTTTCAGGGTTAAATAACTCAGAAAATTCACTTTTGGGTAGATAATGTGGAAAGCAAATTACTTGTCACTTTTTAGTGCTCCACTGTTATACTAGGAATATCTACCATGCCCTTAGTAGACTCCCACATGGAGCCTTGGCACGTACTTCCACGCAAAAACTGCATAGGAGCAGGACAGCTGTGTCGCACACTGCATCATGCCCTCACTGCACCAATAATCTGCCACACATGCCTGTTGCTGTGGTAAGTGATCATTCCCAGGCAGGAATGATCACACTTCCATAGCATGTAATTAAGTGCTGGGAAGCTTTGAGACAGAGACACAATGTAAACAGTGGCCTCTGTACCAGATCTTATTCAAGAGCGACAAGGCTTGTGCCAACCCTGTCTGCACTTAATAGAGTCCAAGCTCCAATAAAACTTTATTTGGCCCTTAATATAATGGTAAATGCATGGAGCGTGTCTTCAAACTTTTAAGATTTGGCAGCTACTTCATATACTTCATCTAGTTGTAAAACCACTTTCCTTGGCCTTTAATTGTAACAGTAAAAATGAAGGGCTGCAAATAATTCCAGGTCCCTAGATTCAGACATCTGCTGGACCTGGCAGTGACCACACATTTACAAATGGCCTGTTTGGCAAGTTCAGGTGGTTTATGACAATGTAGCAGCATGAGGCAACATTGTAAGGGTGACAAATGATGCCAAATTAATAGGCTGTCAAGATGGAAAGAAGAAAAGCAGGCAACATACTGTGCAGTTACTGCTAAGGCATCCAAGTAAGGCGCCTTCGTGAAGTCAAGAATCTATTATCCATGTTTGGAATAAAAGAACACCAAAGACCAGCCTGTGTTCATTATGGCAAAGACATAGTGCTCCCTAGACAATGTGCAAGCACATGTTCCCAGAACTTATTGCTCACTAATCGAAGTGTCAAAGTGTCCCATCTCTGAAAATAATTTTTTGGAAAATCTTAGGCAAGGAACCAAAGAGCAAAGTGCTCAGAGGGATTGAGTAGGTAGAAATAGCTATACTTCTGTGGTATTTTTATTTTAACATAGCAGCAACACTGGGAATTTTAACTGAGGCAGCTTGACATTCTAACCAGCAGAGAGCGATAGTACCTCAATTCTCTATCAGGCAATCAGGATGCTGAAGCAGAAGGAAAAGTAATTTACATTAGCTCAAATATTTCCAAAATGTGTCGTTGCTGTGGCTGTGGTCACAGTTAAGGTTTAATCCAGCTTCAGTCCACTTTCAGAGTGAGAGAATACATCAGCAAAGTAACAAGCAGTTTTCTTTCAGGGTTAAATAACTCAGAAAATTCACTTTTGGGTAGATAATGTGGAAAGCAAATTACTTGTCACTTTGGTCTAGTGGTTAAGGAGTCGGACTCTTATCTGGGAATACTGGGTTTGATTCTGCCCTCCTCTATGAAGCCAATTGGGTGACCTTGGGCTACTCACAGCTCTCTTCTGAGCTCTCACAGCCCCACCTACCTCACAGGGTGTTGTGGGGAGAAGAATAGAAAGCTTTGTCGGCCGCTTTGAGTGGTGAATTGAAGTGGGAATAAACCTTAGGTGTGACCAGAGCCTGAAGGGTCATGCTGATGGATCTGTGTATTCAGCTTTTAACTGCATGTGGCAGAAGTGACCTACTCCAAAACCTACATGCCTTTCCCTACAGTGCATATAGTGCTATTCAGAATCGAGGGCTACATTCCCATGCCAAGCGGTCAGGCATGTGCCAGACTGCAGTTTGTTGAAGCAGCTTGTCTGTTGCTTTACCTGACAACCCTGACTCAGCACCTTTATACAACTTGTCAACTGGTGAGCCACATCCTAAATGTGTGGGATTACCCCATTTTCTGTACCCCCTCCATTGCCATTATAACCCTCTCTGTAGGTGGAGTCACAGTGAGTATTGTTGTGCATTACCGCACCTGCAGGCAACATCATCAGGCAGGCACAATGGTCCTCAACGCATGTCTGTCCCTGTGCAATAATATTGCGCACTTGCTTGACAACAAGCAATGATGTCACCTATGGCCTCGCCCACAGAGAGGGCCATAATGGAGGCGGATTCAGCTCACATAATCATGAGTCCCATAAAGGTGTCAAGGAGAGCCTAGAGGTGTCACACAAAGCACCTGAGAGTCCCAGGCCTCTAAGTGTAGTTCATGCATCAACAAAGTGTGGTTCAGCATATCTCTGCAAGGAATTACATTGCTATAGGTAGAAACTCCTGCTCCCAGCTCAGAGGAGAGGTATACCATGTCCTCATGCCACATGTATCTCCCCTTCTCTCAGTTTATGTGTATGGTTTCTCTATTTAGTGTTTTTACACAAATGTATTATTATTCCTTAAAAAATTAATTGCATGAAGAAGAAAAGCACATAAAAAAGGATGGGGGGCATGAAGGTGGGGGAGCAGGCTTAAAAAAGAACCGCAGACACACACCCTTGCCTCCCTTGAGTGACACAACTGCATCAAATAAAAAAGGAGGTATTTCTGATGCAGCAAAAGGGGTGGAAAGCCAAGAGTTCCATGGAGGAGGCTCAGGTCAATCGTGGAGAAAGCTGTGAGTGATGCAGCCCAAAGCAAGGATTGCTGAGGACAACCTAGGTGTGAACAGAGCTGGCACAACCTCAGTTCTAAATTATGAACCAGAACATCCTCTTGTCTCATATAGGTGTGATCAGGGCCTATGTGTTCTCTTGAAAACCAGTTAAGCAATGAGTACTATGCTGACCATGAGTACTACTGCGGCTGCTATTACCACCATCACCACCACTACTAAAAACAATAATAAGACTGTGTCAGCCTGTTCCCACTACAAACTTAAAATGGTTTGGAAATGGTTTCGATCCTCACAGTCCCCATGTCAGGTTGGCTTAACACGCTTTCTGTGAGTTAAATCGCCCCAAAGCATTGTAAATAAAACACTCATTTCAACAGGTCTCGCTCCTGTTCTTGCATTTTAAACAGTTTACATTTCTTACTGTGGGAACGGTACCGTTTTAGTGGGATGAGAATGCGTGTTTAGGGTTTCCCTCCCCCAATAGCACTCTAGGAACTCCCCGCCCTTGTCACGTCTAAAATTTTGCGGCAGGAGGAACCCCAATCAGAGAGAGGGGGTGGGCACCATGATTGGCAATGGGCGGGGAGAAAAAGATAAGCTTTCCCAAATGAAGTTTTCAAGCACTTTCAGAACCGGGATCGAACACGATTAAAGTTGAAAGTAATGGGATCAGGCAAATTTGTGTTTGCTTCTGGTTCTTTTATTTCGGTTTAGAAAACTGTTTTAAGCTTGTAATGGGAATGGGGCCTGTGTGTAGAAAAAGAAAGAAAACACATATGACTTCCGATCTTCCCCATTAATGGTTATAGATATGCTTACATTCATGCCCCTCCATACATAATATACTAGTTTGAAATCCTTTATGAAAAGCCAATTATTGGCTTTTAAAATCTTATAAAACTCAAATCCAAATGACAACACATCACCTTCCTGTATGTGCAGAAAGTCAACAAGGGGTTGGCAATTTTTCAAACACAATACTTTTCTCTAATCTGTATTTTCTATCTATTTCTCTCTCTCTTTTTACTGTATGTTGGAGAAGTTCTAAATTCTACTAACAAAAGTCTGCCTGTGTGCGTGCACGCTTGCCATTGGCCTCCAATTTCAGAGGACCGTGTTGGTGCCTGGGACTGGACTCACTTGTGCAGATTTATCAACTGATATGGCAGGAATAAGTCATGCATATAAACTGTACATTAAGGTGATTCAGTGGGCTCTAAATGCAATTTTAGAAAACAAGACATTTTTAGAGGAATAGCAAGCTTTGTGTTCCCTATTCAGATTTCCATACATAGGTCTATCAGTGTGGCTTGCCCTGAGGTAATATCCAGGACAGCGTCTTATTATGCATTTATTTCCTGTATTTATATAGAGCCGCCCAATCATACTGTTCCCTGGGTGGCTCACAATCATAAAATGGTATAATATAATTTAAATTCAATATTATAAAGCATCAAGTTGCAGTTAAAAAAAATCCAGCAGGGAAAATAATAAAACCAGATGTCAAAAAATATTTAGTGCCAACCAAAAATAAAGCAAAATACTTATATATATGAGCAGGGGAATTCCTGAGGGGGAGTCAGCCTTTGAAAGAACCCACTGAACATAGACTTCCGCCAAAATCTGACTAGCTAAGTGAGGGAGGTAGAACGGGTGGCCATTCCTGGATGAGACAACACCCAAGTTGAAGGTATGTGAGTCACAGCCACTGCCGCTCTTTAAATTCCTGCACCATTCTCTGGGCAGTCACAGCTGCGTAGATCTCCACATGCTGTTTCAGGCCATAACCCAGCAGAGTTTATTCTCTCAAGGATGTTCTTCATGCAGTTCAGTTTTCAATTAAGACTCTCTTTAATTAAATGTTGCATGCATTGTCTTCTGGCAAGCCGGTGCCTGCTAGCATACAGGGACAAAGGAGCAATGAGAGACAATAAGCTGACAGCAGGGATCTTGGTAGCCTCAAGAGTTGAACTTGATTCCTGGTGGCTGCACAGGAACATTCAAGCAAACAGTCTTCTTGGCAGACACACGCGTGGTTTGCCATTCCCTTCTCCCAATGGGATGCTGTGGAATAGGCTTGTGCAACATACAGGTTTGCATGCTGTTTGTCACGCAAGGCGCTGCCAAAGAGGGCTGGGGTTGTAAGGATCAAGACCTCACAAGGACAGTCCTTAATGCAGGTGAGGGGAGGTGAGCCCTGCCTGAAATTACAGAAAGCAATCAAGCACCTGTCTCCATCATTTTCCTCACTCTTCTCACTTCTGCTCAGTCCACTTCAAAACTGAGAGGGAGGAGGCCACACAGGCATTATGGTGATTTCCCTGCAAGGCTCACTTGGCCCATTCCAATTCCAGGGCCTTTCCAGGGCCCTGGCAAGACTGTACAGGACCAAAAAGCATTTTTCTGTGCCATGTAGGTTTGGCAGGGGCCTCAGCAAGGCCCAGATATTCCAAAAAACAATGTGCACCACATTTAAATGACGTCTTAACTGAAAACTGAACTGCATAAAGGACATCCCTGACTCAGCAGGGTTTTGGTCTGAAACAGCAGGAACTGTGACCACTCAGGTTGTGTTCCCACCTGAGCTTTTTAAAACAAAATAACAAAACCCGATGCAAACACGCACTCTGGCTGATCCCACTTCATTGACTTTAAATTGCTGTCAACCCCGATTCTGCTGTTACCACAGAAAACACTTCAAAAATGCATTGGGGAAAGCAAATCTTTTCCTCCTCACCCTTTGCCAGCCAGGGTGCCCACCCCTTTCTCCCGATTGGGTTTGATCCCACGATGATGTGACCAAGGGTGGGGGATCCTCACTCCCCCTCCCCTCCCCTCCTGCTTTTGCTGATGCTGTTTGCTTCTGCCATTTGCTTCTTCATAGCAAAGTGAGACTTTCCAGGGAGCATGACCATGGGGATCACTTCCAGAGCCCTTCCATCCATCCTCCAATGCCCCATTTTACATTTGTGCACAAAACTGCCTCCCTAAGCCTTCCTCTCACTTTCTTCTTTATCACACCTTTCTCCCACCCACTGATGCAGGAAAGAACCAGCCCAGGAGAAAAAGTAGAAATTGAGGGGAAGCGAGGGTGAGAAATGAAACTTTGTTATCAGTGTGAAGTGGAGTGAGTGAATTGTTACTTGTTATCAGTGTGAAGTGGCTAAAATGAACCCATGAAGTGGTCTGCAAAGGAAAAAGGCTTGAGCGCTTTAAACCTGGCAAGGGTATCCTGCAGGGTGAAAGCCTACGCGTTCCATGACACATCTGCCCCCAATACTGTGGTATCGTTCCCAAAGGAATAAAGACAATGTATTTTAGCAGCAAAAATGGGGTTTTTTATTGAGGTTTTTAGCAATTTACTCCTCAGAAAACACGGGAACCCAATCTGTAATGGGGACAAAGAAAATTCAAATCTTTCTCAAATCATTTTATAACATGAGTGGAAATGCAGCCACAGAGAATGATGAAGGAATTTAAAAGACCAGCAATGGTGGTGATTCACAACAAGCCATTCAGTGACAACACCACGAAGTCTGCTCACCTCCCTCCCTCCTGCAAAGCAGGCTGGGAAAGAAAGTGAAGGGGCTGAAGAAAGCAGCAGAGGCAGGTAAATACTACCTGTAATATCTGGCCCTGTCCACATGAGGGGAATTCAGTGCCATTATGATGCTGCTGTGTGGGTTTGGCAAACATATCTGTGGCAACCCCACCATAGTTCCACTATATGCCCTAAAACATGTGAAAAACTATTGATAGGAAATCCAGCACTGATGGTGGGATTTTCAGCAATAGCACATTTACTCTCCATATGGACAGAGCCAACACTGCTGCTCTGTCCATTGTCCATGTGTGGAGACCAAAATTGATAGCTGTGCATGCACAGTGGTGGCAATATGCACTTCTGGGTATTCAGAGCCGTCCGAATATTTAGATGTGTATGTCACTAAAATGTGAACATGATGGGCTGTAAATTAAATGTACCAATTAACATTCTCATTTAGACCCCTGGGGGATTCTGATTTTAATCTATGGATCCATTTCAGTTCTAGAAGCTGTAATTACATTCTGTTGATTCCTTCAAATTCTACTGTATAGATGGATTACCTTATATTAAAAACATCAAACAATTACAGCTTCTAGAACTGAAATGGATCCATAGATTAAAATCAGAATCCCCCAGGGCACTAAATGAGAATGTTAATTGGTACATTTAATTTACAGCCCATCATGTTCACACCCTTTGTTATTGCCTTTGGGAGTCTTTGCAGGATCTCACTTTTTTGTGTCACTAAAATGTGCCATGCCCAGCACTGTCTAACAAACAAGAATGGCAGAGGGACGATATTCTGCCTCTGGCTGCTGGCTGGAGGCTGCCTCTGTCAGCCTGCCCATATTTTCCCTTCACCTTTGTTAGCACAACTTGAGCAGACATATGTTATGCACAATCTTCAGGCCAAAGTAGTACAAAACCAGATGTCAAAAAATTTCACAGGCACAGAAAATGGCTGACTTCCGGGGTCATTTGACATGGCTATGACCCTCATCACGCGGCTCTTGCCTGTATCACAACCAATGTCAAGTACAGACTCCTTAAAATAAAGAAGTCCAATGTTTTAAATTAAAAAAAAAAACCAAGGTGGTGCAACCTAAAGATGGATAAGAAACGAACTTAGCTACCTCCTTCACTAAGCATTTGAAGGGTATCATTCATCAGCCTTATTGCCTGCCTCTGCCACATCTAATTGCTTATGAAAATGAGAACGGCTCAGTCTCTTGGCCTCTAACTGTGTGCAATGCAACAGGGCAGCAGTCACTGAGGACAGAGGATAAAATAATTTAACACCAGAGATCATGCCTATCTAATTCATTAAGGGTCCATTTTCATAAAATTAAGTGCTTCATCAGCACTAGACAATTGGGAAACATAACACCACTAATTAATGTAACATAAATTCACCATGGGCACCCTGTAGCTCCTTCCTGGCATGTCTGGGTGTGACTTTGGCAAAGGAATCTCCCCACCTCAATTTGACCAGGAAAATTCAAGGGTTTCCAAGGCATCTAGCCGCTAGTGATAGTTCCCTCTTTCACCTAATTACATCATTTCCTTTAATTATACTGGAAGTCATAACTCAGTTTCATTCATCATCTCTGTGGAAAGACCTTAACACCACGGCAGCTTCTTTCGATCAAGTTCACTTCGAATATTGCACTCCTTTTTGCCCAGAAAATATTCATGCATGCTTCATCATGCAATGTGTAAGATGTAAAGTTCACTGTCCAAGGTGTGTCCACCCTATATATCAAAAAAAGAAGAAGAAAGCCAGAAGCAACTTTAGCATGGGTGACATCACATCTCCCTAGCCTAGAATGTTCATGAAACCTAGGGGTGCTCTTGGATTCTGTGCTGCTGCTTGAAGACCAGGTGGAGTCAGTGGCCAAGAATGCCTATTTCCAACCTGGCTATACCCCTTTCTGGACAGAGATGATCAGGCCATAATAATCCATGCTCTGGTAACTTCCAGATTGATGATTTGAATGGATTCTACATGCGACTGCCCTTGAAGCTGGCTTAGAACCTGTAGCTGATGCAGAATGCAGAATACAGCAGCTAGACTGCTGACCAGAATGGCACATTATGCTGCTCTTCAGTGGTCTGACATAGTCTGCACTAGCATGCCGGTGGCAGGTCCCTATTCAGGGATATAATCTGGAATAAGACCCAGTGCAGAAAGGGCCACAAACAGTTGCTTCAGTCAGGGTGCCTCAGCAAGCAGCAGTGCTATGCATAAAATGCAACTTGAGAAGATCAAAGGAGGGCTTCGAAATGGCATCTTGCCCTGCTTCTTCCCTCCCCTCCCCACCCCCACCGCTCACAGTCCCTATGGGAGGGCCATTGCTGCAGGGACATTATTGACATATGCACGCTGTCCTCCACAGTCTGACGGAAAGCACATGGATTAGGCAAGCAGGCAGAAGAAGACGCTGACAGCTTGGTTCATTTTCAAGCTCTTGTTTTGCTGCCTCTTCCAAAGCACTTTCCACGGGACTCAAGAACAACATGAGATTTCCTGGAGTGTAAAATTAACATTTGCAAATAAGCTTTGGCAGGCCTCCTTTTCTTGCTACCTCTGCTCCTTGTTCCCCACCAGTTCTGAAATTTTCCTCCAGTAACTCTTTCCTGAGAACAAGAAAAGCTGAAGAAAAACATGACTGCTCCTGCATCAAGAATCTGCAGAATTCAATAGGAGGAAAGACATGTTCTCTAGCACTTTGATCTACTTTTTATTGGTAGGATACAGTGAGTTATGACAGAAGAGGTAGGAGAACTTGACAAGCCAGTAAGGAAAATAATGCGCACATACAGAAAGCTTTAACATCTGTTGCTGAACTCCAGCACTTAGCAGCCTCGCCAGCATGGCCAGTGGTTAGAATCATGGAATATGTAGTCCCAAGAATATCTTGAAGGCACTGGGTTGATTTTGCTTCTCCCAGTACTGATGAAATTCAATAATTTTATGACTATTAGAGGTTATATTTGTCTCTCTGTGTTATTATTGTTATTGTTTTTGACTAATCTTCATATGTTTTTCATGTTTATGTTTTGGTCATGTTGCATATGTTCCTCCTAACGTTGAATTAAAATATAATAATTTTATGACCTGGAATGCAAGGTCTAATGGAGGGAAGCAAGACTCTTTGCGTGATTGTTCACTTAAAGGTTTGGCAAACCAGCCTTCTGTGTTTGGGGACCTTCTTGTTCATTTTCTTGAGGGAGTCCTTCAGGTTCCATCTCAAATTCCTAAGCTGGTGATGGCCAACCTATGACACGTGTGTCACAAGTGACACGCCAGGCCCCTTTGGGTGACACACATGGCCACCCTGGCAACTGGGCATATAGTGCTTGCTTGTTCTTGAAGTGTACAAAATACCAACTTTCAATTGAAGATTTAGCAGCAAAAGTCACTAATGTAAAGAATTATTTGTTTTTGCTTTTAATAAAATACATATATCAAAAATATAACTTTTTTACTAGAGCCACAAATATCACAAAATTATGGATATTTCTAGATGTGACACAGCACCTGAGTTAAGCTAGGTTTTCTTGCAAATTTTGACACACTGAGCTCAAAAGGTTAGCCATCACTGTCCTAAGCTGTCACTATGGCTGCATTCACACTTAAATTTTAATCCAGCTTCTGTCCACTTTCAGAACAAGAAAACATGCCAAGAAAGGGTCAGACTGTTTTCTTTCTGCACAATCTATCTCAGAAAAATCTGCTTTTATTTATTTATTTATTTACATTTCTACCCCACCCCATACCCAGAGGTCTTGGGTTAGATAAAGTAGAAAGAAAATGACTGGGCACTTTGCTGATGTCTTCTCTCGCTCTGAAAGTGGACTGAAACTGGATTAAGACAGATGTGAACACAGTGTATACACTACACCATCAACAACCAGGAATTAAGCCTCACTCACTCCGATCCTTTAATGTCACCAGTCCTACAACAAGAATATAAGGTAATTGCTGCATTGGATCTTATTTGAGAATATATCCCAGAATAGGGACCTGTCATCTACATGCTGATGCAGACTATTTGAGTCTGACAAACTGCATACAAAGAAACAGCAAAAGCTATGAACATGTTGATGGTTCTGCCTTCCATCAAGCTGATGCCTTCCAGATAATTTGTGGCTACAGCTTCCAGCTGCCCTTGTCGCATTCCAGATACACAACGGAAATCGAGGGCTCTGGGAAGCAGGGGGTAGCAGTTGGGGAGCTGCTCTGATACGCTAGCTGTTACGATAGATAAAACCCAGGCTTCCACTGGTCAGGATCCCAGAGATCAACCACGTGTTAATGGCTGACCCGAATAGACTAGAAATGTGGATGGGGAATAAAGAGGCTAGAACAGATCAGCTGGAAAAGAGAGCTTTTAATCTGTGCCAGGGGGTTTTATACAGTCAAAGAAAGGGGCGTGGGAGAAATGACATGGATGCAACATCTGAGAGGCAATTAGATGAAGGCCGGGGCTTTGCAGGTCAGAGGTCCTTGTGATGTCATGTCATGTGGTCAGAGGCAGGAAAAAATAAAAGGAAGAGAAGGGCAGCTGTTCTTTTTTCTCCACATGTGGTTTAGTACTCTATTGCCTGCAGGCAGCTGCACACAAAGCAGTCCAGCATATATGTAAGTCTATGGAGGAGAAAAACTCTGGTGCTTTTATTCTTGGGGCTTGTCTTTAACCAGCGAAGGAGCTATATGGAGAGGGGCTGAAAATGAAAGCCAGGGTTGGGGGAAGCTAAGCAGCCTAGTGGTTACTACATGCCCTAACATCGGGCATACTAGCTAGGGTCAATGGTAGTTAGGAGTCCAGTAACATCTGGGAAATCAGAAGTGATTTCTCAGTCTCTGGATCAGCTTTCATACAAAACTATAGTTCAACACCAGTTCAACACCTGCTTTAAAGGAATGTAAAAGCCCATTGCATGTCTGCTGAAACCATCTTGCAGCTAACAGAAGCAAAGAGTGTGCCTCTGTACAGATTTTGCATTCTGATATATGAAATCTTGCCTCGCCAAACCACCACATTTATGACCTGAAGCTAGGAACTTGGCAACCTGAAGTGTAGGGAACTATCTGTCACAGGCAGAAGCTTTCACAAAATTAAATATTGACATTGTTAATACAACTGTATATCACTTTGGATTCAGTGATCTCATTTTCTCAGTATTTATTCCTGCCTCCCAACTTGCAATTTGCCAAATATAGTATTTGGCAGCCACAGAAATTAGAAAGCTTTTATAATTAAAGTTTAGAAAGCACCAATGCGGAATTTTGGAAGCTCTGTGAAGAAAGATTTATACCAGTGCTACTTGAAAGACAAGAAGGATAAATACCTTTTGCAATCATAATCAAGCAATTTTTGTTTGCTTTTTTGAAGTTGGCCTGATAGACCTTTCATCTCATTCTTTTGATCTGAAATAGTCATGCCTCTGTTTGCCAAATCTACACATTTTGTAGAGAATTCAGGAAAATATTTTTTAAAAGGACTGGACAGACTGCAGCAGTATAATTGAAAACAGAGATCAGACTCATCAGAAAGTGGCATATTCACTGACACTGTGGGTGTTTCTGCATGGGGCAGTGGATCTGGATCAGAGGAGCTCTGATCTAGATCTGGAGCCTCCACATCCACACATTACTCTGGATCAATTTGGATCTACTGTAGACTCCATTAATGGTGTCTACAGTCCAGCCTCAGAGCCACAATCCAGATCACGGAGGCGTGCAGATGGCATGCTTCCATGATCTGGAATACACAGAAGTTATTTTCAGCACTACGCGCCATAACACCATGCTGAAAATCACCCCCCTGCCCTGTAGCTAAGTACTGTCATTCCTACTATCTGGGGGTGGGGGGCAGCGGTGAAGCTCACACGACACCACACAAGCTTTGCAGCCATGGGGCGGAGTAGATCTAGATTGGCACCATCTGTGCAGATGGTGTGGATCTGCTCCTCACCTCAGAATTTGGATTGGAGGGATATGTATGTAAGAAAATACAAATAAAGTTGCTTCCATCCGCTTCCAGACAGGAGGAGCAATTGCTGTCCTGCTTGTGTGTCTACTGGCAGCTTTCCTTTAACAGTGATGTAACAGTCTTCTAAGGCCTCCTATACTCATTCACATTTCTAACCTGCTCTATACAACAAGCTGTCTCAGGGCAGGTTGCAGTAAAAGTAAGCACAGGCTGCGCCCGCATTGTCTAAAAAGCCTGTCTGTTGAATGACCAGAGGTGTGGATACTCCCATCATGCTGTGCTAGCTTTGGGACAGGATAAATGACTCCAAAGTTTGACTGCCAGCAGATTCTGTTCCTCCTCCTCCATGACAGGTATTAGAGAAGAGGACAGTAAACTAATGGGCAGATCTCCACCCATGCAATTTTCACATTGGATTGGGAATGGCCTCCTTCCCATCTGCTGCAAAAATGGTGCGGATTGGAACCTTGCAACTGAAGAAGGAAGCCTGTGCAGCCACAAGAATTTGGGAGATAGAGATCCACCACAAGGCAAGATCCATCCCTTCCCTCCTCCTCCTCCTGATACAGCAAAATCACAGCCATCTGGATACTGCCATAATTAAAATTCAACTCTTTAACTAAAGCTAACAGTGCCTGAAAGTGGAAGAACAACTACGCTAGGCTAGAGATTGCTTTTGAAACTGCGGTGGGTATCGTTTCTTGTGGCAAGCCAGGTGTCCTGCTTTATGGAGTATGGTTTTCTGTTTTGAAGGGCAGTCAGAGGACAAATCTTTATTGGAAGGGATCCTGTGGTTCAGCAACAGCTCAATTCACAAGCAGTTTAAAAATGTTTAAAAAGGAAAACAGTTGCCTATAAGGTACTCATCCACACCAGGATTGGGGTCACATAAATTCCCTGAATAGTTTCAATCCCATGCATCTCTGCAGGAAAAGGGAATGGCAAACAACTTCTATACAGCTGCCCAAAAGCCTGGCTTGATCTTTCTATGTAATCACCATAGGTTGACCTTGATGTAAGGGCATCTTTACTTTTTGTAAAAAAAAATTAAGCATTCATCAGCATTCCATTCTGGATTGAGTTACCTGCATTGGCTATTTGCTTTGACAACAACAGCACAATCTGAAAAGTGCTAATGATGCGAATTACATCCGGTGTATCATGGCTCACAGTACAAATTCAGGCCACATCTGTACTTGACTAGCCAGCTGGCTTCTGTGGGGGCTGCCTGGGACAGCAACTGCAGCTGCAAAGAGGGTGGCATGCTTGCCAGACAACATTTCTTACTACTATGTGTGGAGATGCTGCAGCTGAGATGCTTCATTGGGCTGCCCCCTAAGGGTATGTGGAAGGATAGCCTCAGATGTGTATCTAAATGTGCCTCATATAAACACATTTACTTTGCTAGTCTGGAAAATCTAGTTTTGTGCTTAGCCAACCAGAATGTCAGGCCCTTGCAAACAGGCTTCTCAGGTAGTATCCACATGCTCTGATCAGGTTGTGTCAGATGTGCTTTGCAACTATAAGGTCCCTATACTAGTGCATTCCCCAGGAGACTGAACCAGTGACCGTCACACTTGATCACAAACCCAGGAGACTGAAAGCTGACATTATTTGCTCGCAAAAGACCAGGCTTCTCTCAGACACAAATCTGAGAGACTGAAGCTGCATTCCCATGCAAGATTAAATGTGAATCCAGTCCGTTTTCAGGATTGTCTGATCCCATTTAAATTTTCATTCCCTGACTTTACAGCAACTGGATCGCTAAAATCTGCAGAAAAACAGTCGTCGGAAAAACTGTTCCTGGTCCCATTTTGGCGGCTAGACCGCTTTTATTCCCAGTGGTAACACTACTGAACTATTAAGGGAGGAAATCTGCCTTTTGGGCTGTCCCCCCCATATCCTTCTGGCCAATGCCTGACCCTGCTGTTGGTGTGGCATTAGATGGATGGGATTTCATGTCTGGGAAGGTCTACCCTCTCGTCTTTTCTATTAAGGAGATCAAAAAAAGTGTTTGAACTTTGAACATAGACTTTAGTCCCGATCCATTCTGAGCAGCTCATTCAAAGCAAAGAAGGAAGATAATCCCTTCTCCTCTCTTTGAACCTGTGCAGGAACCACAATCCTCCCTTCTCCTCCCACCCCTCGCTGATTTGAGAGTGATCACTTTGCCCTGTCTGTTCTTTCACTCAGCTGATTCTGAGCAGGGCAGGCTTACAAGGTTTGGACAAGGAGTGGAGATGAAAAGATCCTGTTTCTCCGTGCTGGGGATTTGGGCAGTTTGAATGGGAACTGTGGTATTCGAACTGAGCCCACGTTTGTTGGGATCTGAGTATGTGGACAAGTGTTTGCTCCTGGATCCTCGCCCATCCTGGTGATAAGTGCTAGGTGAAGGAGCTTAGCTGAGAATAATTATGCCTTGCTTTAGGGGCAGAGTGTTTCACTGGCTGTGAAAGGGGTGGTGATGTGTCCCTTCCTGAAGAGACCCTCCATAGATCTAAGAGTACAAATGACTATTACCTGGTTAATGATACACCCTTCTTGGGCAAGGTTCTGGAGAAAGTGATAACAGCTGAAGTGAATCTATTTTATTCTAGCTTCAGGTCTAGTTATGGCACTGACATTGCTTTGATCATATTGTCTGGTTACTTTCACTAGGAGAGGGACAGAGACAATGATACTTGTTTGTTCTCCTTGATTTCCCAGCTGCTTTTGATACCATTGACAATGGTATCATCCTGGAAAGGCTGTGGATATTGGGAGTTGTAAGAACTGAGAATGATACCCTAGAGTTGTCATGGGTATCAACAGTATCTCTCCATTTCATTTGAATTAGGACAGCAGTTCAGACGCTTGACCAGGAAGCTGTAATGAGCTAGATGTGGACCAATAAATTGAATCCAGTCAAGACAGAGGTACTGTATCTCAAAAGTTCCTGAATCAATGAAGTTGGGCAATATCCTTGTTCTTGTGGGGTTGAATTATCCTGGAAGGACAAAGTGTGCAGTTTGGGAATACTCCTGGACCCCTTGCTGTCACTGGAAAATCGGATGGCCGCAGTGACCAGGGATCCCACCTCTAACCCAAGGTCATGTACCAAATATAACCCTTTATGGACAGAGGTAGGTTGACCATAGGGATCCATGCTCTTGTAACCTCCAGACAGGACTATTCCAATATGATCTATGTTGGGTTGTCCTTGAATATGATTCATAAGCTGCAACTAGTACAGAATGCATCAGTGACAAATGACCTTCCTTCCGAGGTGTGTCTAGCCCCCTTACTGTATATGTTTAGACATGTGGTGAAGGTACACTTGTTCAGAGGCCTCTGGGTATAAGATTGGATAGGCGGTCAGGTGGATGGACAGACAGATGATAGATAGATGATAGGTGTGTGCTGTGAAAGCATCCCAGAACTGGTCACTGGCACAAGTTGAACCTCATCATCACAAGAAGAAGGTCCTTGAGCTGTGTCCTTATTAGCCGCACTTAATGCCAACTGTGACAGCGACCACTCCCATGCTGGCAGCAAAGCGCACTTTCTGTCTAAGTGAATTCATCATTCTAAGCTGAAAGGTCATCAGCAGTCCCTGATTTGCATGAGCAATTTGCCAGTTCCATTGAGCAAGTCTTCTAGCGCTACCCTAATAATAATGCCGAAGCGAGTTGGAATTACATCCACGATGCAATCTGTCATTCAGCCATGGATACGTTCGGCAAGACAGAGAGAAGCCCAATCTGGCACTGCAGGGCTGAAGCCTGTCATCAAGGCCAGGCAAGCAGCTGTAGTGAATTAGAAGAGGAATCTGTCAGAGGAAACCCTAATAACACTTAGGATAAGGAAAGCTGAGAGTGTCAGATTGCAAGACACTGTGCCAGTGACCACTGCACAAAACTGACCCAGAACATTCACATGTCAACTGGTTGTGTCAATACCTTTAACCTGTATGATGGGATGAAGAGGACTGTTGGGACCATCCTAAATAAAACTACTGTTGAAATCATCCACAGCCACTATTATTAAATGTGATGGCAAAGAGTTGGAGGGATGGGCTGAATAGTATCAGAACCTCTACTCACAGGAAAATACCATTGCTGATGCCACATTTGCAAACATCAAATGTCTGTCATGAAATAACTTTTATATTTGGATGAGCAAAGCAAAGCAATACACACCCTCACAAGACAAAAACTCTAGGAACAGACAGTATTCCATCTGAAATCAGCAAGGTAGACAAGCAAACTGCACTTCACTACCATCATCACAAGGTTCTTTTGTTGGTGCTGTGGGCACCTCCAGACACCAGGGGAAGCTTCAGTGCTGCCAGTGTGATGTTGCCAATCATGTGATGATTGAACGAAGGTGGTGGTGCAGCAGCAGCAGAAAAAGTGTGAGGTAAAAAGGTGCTGTTTAACTAGCAGCTTTTACTTGACACTTTCCCTTACCTCAAGAGAGGATACAGCAGAGTATCCATCATCCTGTCTGGACAGTGGGATGCAGCTCCCCAGGGGCTCCACCCTCCATGCACAGCTTTCCCCCCTCCTGTCAGGGCAACGGGAAGCAGCTACACAGGAGATTTGGAGCTTTAGTTGTATCTGGAGGTTAGCCACTTTGGTCTTCTGGTTGGAGAGCCAGACTTGTATCTCATAGTCATTGGGTTTGATTCTGCACTCCTCCATGCAGCCAGCTGGGTGGCCTTGGGCTAGTCACAGCTCTTTCTGAGCTCCCATAGCCTCACCAACCTCACAGAGTGTCTGTTGTGAGAAGAAGAATGGAAAGCTTTCTCAGTTGCTTTGAGTCCCCTAAATGTGTCAGAAAAGAAAGCTAGAAAAGGCAACTCTTCTTCTGTGTACCTCAAGATATGATTGATATCACTATTGTTACATAGTACCTCAGGGTGTGATATCTGCTTAGTTCCTTTACCCTGATTGGCCTCACCACAAGCATATCAATAGGGATGGAATCTCCTGTAAAAAGTTTATGGGATGTTGATGTCCATCAAGGTTAGACAGTGCTGGAAAACATTTCAAACATCCAAGGTAAGAACTTGAAATATAGGTATGAAAAAGTGGATGAGAGAGGCATGGCTGAGGTGTATATAGTCCTACTGCTTCTTTGGTCTGTGTAGTTTATTATCAATAATATATAGGATGATCAGACAATCTCAATAGAGGACTGATTTAGAAAATACTGAGATGTTCTTGCTTGGTGGCTGACATAAGGAAATTTTCTTGTGAAGTCACCAGGTTGCACTCATGTATTGGCCAAGTGTACCCAATGGCACAGTGTGGTTTTAGAAGTGGAAGATCAGCTGTGGGCATCATCTTATTTTGGCAGGTACAAGAGAAGAGACATCAGCTTAACATTGTTTTTATTGATTTGGTGAAGGCCTTTGATGCAGTTAGTAGAAAAGGCCTTTTCATGCTATTCAAGGAATGACTGCTCATTCATCTCAGAAACATTACTTCTTTTCATGCACTGACCAGTATGACAGAACACCCTCTGAGCTTTTCCTGACTAATAGCAGAGTAAAGTAAGGTTGCATGCATGTGCTTACACTCTTTGGCATTTTTTTCTTCCTGCTATTTCATTACACCTTTAAAACCTCTGAGTATGGCATATATCTGTTCACAAGAAATGATAGTAATCTTTTTAACCTTGCACATCTGAAAACTAAGACCAAAGTTCAGTGTGTACTGATCTGTGAGTAGCTTTTTGCAGACAACCCTGCCATGACTGCACACTCAGTGGGTGCTCTTCAGAAACTCATTAGCTATTTTGCACATGTATGTGGCGAGATCAGTAACTAAAAATCCGAAGAACACCTCTTATAAGGACCGTTGCCCATCCATCTTGCATGTCTGCTAAAACTCAGCCTCGCCTGCTTGTATGCCTTTTGGAGCTGGTGTTTCCTCTAGTTCCAGCACAGTCATAGCAACAGATATATACTTGTGAGAATTGTTATCTCAGTAATGATACAGCAGGAAAAGCTCTGAGAGGTGGAGGGGACATGAGAAAGCCTTGCTGAGAACTTGAGTGATATACCCTTGAGTAAACCTGATTCGCTGTCTTCTGTTATTGTAAATAAAGAGGAACTTGCTATGAGCAACCCTGTGTCTTGTTATTGAGTTCTGGGTGGCAATTCAGACACTTATGTCTTGAGGTAGGATGTTACTGATATTCCAAAAATCTATATTGACAATCACACCTTCGAGGGGAGAAGGAGTTCACCTACTTTCGTTCCACATTCACTAGTACCCTCTTTATAATGTAGGAACCTAAGAGAAGCCCTGCTGGATCAGACCACAGCTTATCTAGTCCAGTATCCCATCTTACTCAATGGCCCACCATTTCCTTCTGGGCATTCTCAAGCAAAAAACAAGGGTGAAACCCTCACTTGCTCTCAATTACCTCCACATGGGCTTTTAAGTCATTCTGCCTGTCTCTCCAACCCTGATGTAGTACCTAGCCATCCATCCCAGTAGTCATTCATACACCTGTCTTCCACTGAAGCTGAACCCAACAAACGCATTGGCAAGGCGATGACTAAAATGGCACACCTTTCTAATAGGGTCTAGGATATCCCTATGTTGTCCATTACCACAAGGATGCTTGCATGCTTATCATGCTCCTGTATCACAGTGATTAATGGGCTCTATATCACCAAGAGGAGTGCCATTTAAATTCTTTCAATTATCACAACCTCTGAAGAACCTAGGTATCTTCTGAGTGGACCATGTTTCAAATAAAGAAATTCAAAGCTCACACTGGCTTGGCTATTTTAGTCAAATGAAAGATGGCTGAATTCCTAAAGATGTACTTTATGGGGAGTTTCCCTTGAGGTTCAAGATCCACTGGAAGACCCATTGGGTGTTTTTCCACTGTCACTAGAAGTACCCATTAAGTACCCATTAATGGGTACAAAAATGCCATTACATACCCATTAATGGGTACTTAAAGGGTACTTTTAGTGACAGTGGAAAAACACCCATTCTTTGTTTCAGGATGTTTGAAAGCAGGGCGTGGAAACATGTGACATTAACCCAAAAATATGGTAGCAACTGACTGTAGCATATGGAGGCCAACTGTTTGCACAGGAGCCAAGAAGAACAATGGAGATCTCTGCTATGTGAGGGAAGGAGAATGACTACATGATTGAGGATGAGTCCAGATGGTGAGAGGAAATTGTGGAATCTTGTTTAGATCCTGCAATCATATCCCACCACCCTTGCCAAATGGAAGGAGGCAGCCCTGGGACAAACCTGGGCTCTTACCTTGTCTGTCGTTTCCTCATGGAATTACTGCTCTTGAAAAGGTACCCTATGTAAAAAGCACCCATCCCACTTCTCTCTCTCTCTCTTTGTGTGTGTGCAATACCTACTTCACATAGTATATGGAGACACACCCTTCATGAGGATGGGTCCAGGATCAGAATAGCTCACAACACCAAGAGATTCTTCTTAATATTTCTTTCTTGCAATTTGAGTCTAAAGTTTCAAAGCTAATTGTTTCCTTCTCTGCTGCTGATGCTGATATTTCGATGCAGGAAAGACTGTGGCCAAATGTAAAAAATATTCTTAGTGGAAAAGAAAATGTGACAGAATATTCCCTTTAACAGCTGGCAGTACCGGCTTGAAAGGACAGCCACCTCCACTCCAGCCTTTCATTATAAAGTATTTTCCTGAAGCTTGAAAAGCAAGTTGCAAAAAAGAAAGGGAGTGGAAGCATTGATTCAGCAGTTCTCGTCCTACAGCAAGGACAGCAACTGTGAAGATGAATCGATTTTGTCTTTTAAAAGCATGAAATGCAAAAGAGGGGAAGCTGCTAAACCTGAAGGGATGTGAATCATTGCAGATGCAGCAGTGAAATCTGCCTTATGCTGAACAGTGAAATTAGGAAGTATTAACATGCAGTTGCTCCGGTCAGGCATCATAGGAGGCAGAATCCTAGCAGGGGCTTGTGGGACATCTAGACAAACCTCTGCTTAGTACTGTAAGTGCTGGAACATATACAGTAGAAGGCTGTCCTGCTGGTTGCCCTTGGAGCTATCAAGGAGGAACAGACTTTCCCCATCTTCCTTAAATAATTTATTTCATGCATCTTCTTTGCTCTCACTTCATAGTGGCTTATTAGGTTAAAACATAACAGACACACAAAAATAGAATACAAACATTAATCGCTCAAGGGGCAAATGCAAAAGCTGATCTGAAGAACAGTGTTAAAAAAATCAAGATCACAGTATTGGTTCCATCAAATTGTGCAAATGAAGAAGAAATGAAAGCAGAATGGGATTTTATTTAATTGGAGTCAAAGATCACTGCTGATCGCACCTGTAACAATGAAATTAAAAGATGTTTGCTCCTTGGGAGGAAAGCTGTGCCAAACCTGGGCAGTGCGTTACAAAAAGAGAGAGGGAGAGAGGCCATTACCTTGCCAACAAAGGACCACATGCAGTTTCCCCAGTAGTAACGTATGGCTTTGAAAGTCAGACTATAAGGGCTCTGGTCACAACTTCAGATTGTCCTCAAGTAATGTTACATTATTTTTATTTAATTAATTCTCCAAGCTGGACTATCCCCGTTAGATTGTTCTAACTGGAGTCCTGTTTTTCAGAGGACTCAGCCCATCCTAGCATTCTAGGCCATCTTCGCTTCCCCAGTTGTGAGGGGGGGGGCGCTAAAGGAGGCTGAACCATGCTGTGGTTGGTGGGTCCAGAGTTCACGGGGCACCCCCCCTTCCCTCCTCAGTTTATGTGTATGGGTCCTCTATCTACTGTTTTTATGCATATTTATTATATTTGGGGGGGGAATTAATCACATAGAGAAGAAAAGCACATAAAAAAAAAGAAGGGAGTGTGGAGGTGGGGGAGCAGACTTTAAATAGAACTGCAAACACACACCCTTGCCTCCCTTCAGTAACACAATGACATCCAATAAGAAAGGAGGAACATTTGACACAGCAAAAGGGGTGGAGAGCCAAGAGTTCCATGGAAGAGGCTCAGAATGATCATGGAGAAAAGTGTTAATACATCCCAGAGCGAAGACAGCCTGAGGACGACCTGTAACGATCTACGTGTAAACAGAGCTGGTATGACCTCAGTCCCAATTATTAATAGGTGTGACCAGGGCCAAGGAAGGCTGATTGCCAAAGAATTTACACTTTTAAATTGTGGTGCTGGATATGTCTTTTGAGAGTCCTTTGGTCTGCAAGGAGATAAAATCAGTCAATATTAATGGAAATCTACTCTGATTGTGTTAGAAAAGTTTATTGGATCATCTCAGGCTGCTCTAAGTGCATTAAGATGGTTTGGAAGCTGCAGCTAGTGCAGAATGCAGCCCCCAGGTTGCTGACCGGGGCCACATCCCCACGGGATCGTTATCGCGAATTCAAAATGTTTTGAGTTCTCCTCGGCCAGACGGCAGTTCGGCTTAACACGGTATTTCCGTGTTAAACGACGTTAAACCATTTTGAAATAAATCCTGATTTCAACAGCTCTCACTCCGGATCGTGCCCTTGATACGTGTTTCATTTTTTACTGTGTGGACAGTATCGTTTTCCGGGATGAGATTCCGTGTCCAGGCTGTCCCGCCCCCAATCGCACTGTAACCAATGGCTTGTCCGTATTGGAGGCACGTCATGTTTAGGATTCCCTCCCCCAATAGTTCGCTTCCAAAGAGTGATTCCATTGAAAGAATCCAACAGCCACTAGCTCGAAAGCTACACTGTAGCGATGTAGCTTATAACAATGTTGCAGTTTTGCGCAGTTCTGAACTTTAAAAAGGAAAGGAAAAGGGAGTCCCCGCGGAACTTTCCCAGCCCACTCTCCCCCACTCTCCGAGTTCCCTCCCGGCCCCCGAGGGAAGAGCGAGCTCGCTCGCCTCTCGGCTCTCCTCCTTTTCCAGCGGTGGAGAAGCCCCAGGGCGAAGCTGCCCGCGCCGCAGCGCCAGGATGGATGGATGGATGGATGGATGGATGGATGGATGGATGGATGGATGGATGGATGGATGGATGGATGGATGGATGGATGGATGGATGGCGCGGCGGGCGCCGGAGCCGCCAGCGGGGGAGGCAGGGGTGGCCTGGGCTGCGAGCACGCTCCGGCCAGCGGGGCGAAAGGCGCCAAGAACGCGGCGGCAGCGGCAGCGGTGGAGTTGGGCAAAGCGGAGCAGGCACCGAGGAGCCCCAGGATGGATGGATGGATGGATGGATGGATGGATGGATGGATGGATGGATGGATGGATAGATGCTGCTGCTGCTGCTGCTGGTGGTGGTGGTGGGAAGGGGGAGGGGAGAGAACGGGAATCCTTGGCGGAGCATAGATGACGCAAAGGGAAGGGAGGGTGGGATCCTGGGAGGGAGGACCAATCACAGGGCACCATGACTGGCACAGGGCTATTGTGGGGATTACCAGGATTGATTCCGCGTTAAGGAATGCCACGGAACCAGATCAATTTGCAAGTCGTGTGGACAGCTTTGTTCCGGATCAGTTATTTCGAATTATTTAAATCGAAATAACGCATGCCATGAAGATGCAGCCCGGGACAGCTAGCCGGATGCATATCACGCCGGTTCTAAAAGGGCTGCATTGGCTGCCAATTCACTACCGAGCCCAATTCAAGGTGTTAACTCTGACTTATAAGGCCCTAAATGACTTGGGCCCCAAATATGTAAAGGAATGCCTTCTCCCATACTGACCTGCCCGTACCTTAAGATCTGGTGGGGAGGCCCTCCTGGTTATCCCACCACCCTCAGCTGTGAAACAGGTGGGCACCCGGGAGAGGGCCTTCTCAGTAATGGCCCCCAGGCTGTAGAATAGTCTCCCCCTTGAGGTGCATCAAGCTCCTTCTCTGTACATGCTCAGGAAGGCAGTAAAGACGCACCTCTTTGCCCTGGCCTTTGGCTAAATGTGGTTACTTCCCCCACACACTTTTAAGTAATACTGTTTTTTTATATTTGGTTTGTTTTAACATTCTGGATTTTAAATATTGTTGAAGGTATTACTGTTTAATATATATTGTTATGTTTTAATGCTTGGAATTTTTTTTTAAGCATTGTTATCCACCCTGAGACCTTCAGGTACAGAAATACAAATAATAAATAAATAAATAAATAAATAAATAAATAAATAGATAGATAGATAGATAGATAGATAGATAGATAGATAGATAGATAGATAGATAGATAGATAGATAGATAGATAGATAGATAGATAGAAACAAGCTTCTCAGCTAGTAAAGCAGAACTTACATTTTACATTTTATTCAAGTAGATTCAATTTATATTAAAGACCAGTTAATGCGGATTAGAGATGGCATGGGAACACTAGTGACTGCATGCTACTGCCTCTAGGCCAAGTTCAGGCCATTTTCAAAAAAAGTTGGGTGGATGCAGCAACAGAGAAAGCAACGCTCTGGCAAGCACATAATACAGGCAGAGTCACTGAACTTCCTTGCCTTAGTTATCACTAACATTTAGTAACAGTTCTGACCACAAGCATATGAATGTATCCTGAGGCCAGATTTTAAATCATGCCACAATGACAGCGTAGCTTGAGTAAGCTTGAAGGATGGGTCCATGCTTGATTTATTCCTCAAAAGCTTAATGAGTCATACTCTTCCCCCTGGCTATAAAAAAACTAAAGCTGTTTTAAGTGAAATTGCAATGTGTTTTCTAAGTATGAACTTTGATGAGTTATTGTTGACTCCCGGATATGATTAAGCTGTTTAATATGATGAGATGGCACCTTTACAGAATCTGGCTTATGAGAAGAGAAGGGCAAAATATTGCCGTCTGTAAAGAAAAGTGTATGAGGAAGATCAGTGAAATCCACACCATTGTTTCAAAATTGTTAAGGGGATAGTGAAGGCAGAGCAGCAGGCTTACCGGTTAGACAAATTTTTTCCTCAGAAGAAGGAAAAGGCAGGCTCTCATCTGCAGTACAACCTGTTCACTCTTTGAACCAGTTTAGTCTTGTGGTTAGGGTGTCAGATTCTTATCTGGTAGTCCACACTCCTAAATGAAGGCAGCTGGGTGACCTTGAGCTAGTCACAGCTCTCTTTCTGAGCTATCACAGCCCAACCTACTTCACAGGGTGTATAAAAACCAACTCTTCTTCGTGTTTCCTACATTTTTTGTCATCTATCCTATGGTTTCAGAATGGTCCCAGCTCAGCCTGATCAAGTAAATAGATGCTGCCCTTCAAGCATCTATTAAAACTGTTTAAAAATAAGACTTTTAATATGTTGGAGTCGTACATGATCAGACAGGTATGGCCTAAGCAAAAAGATATGCAGTACCTTGGCTATTGTTGCTTCATTTGAAAGAGGAGAGAAAGTGCTGTCTTTTTTCCTAGTTCTTTTTTCTTCTGCATTCCAAGAATTTATTCTGAGTTGACAGGCCACTTACCTTTAATTATTTTTCTCCAATGGGAGGCTGCAAATCCCTAATCCAGAGACCTTTGTGGAAGACAAAACACCATGCATGTACTGATGGCACTGCATAATCTAGATATCCCAAAATTAAAACAAAAAACCGTACCAGTTTCTTTTGGAAGAACCTTAACTGCACTGTACTGATTTGGCCTAATAGACTTAATTTTGCCACAAATCATTTTTTTCATCACTTTTGTGAGTTTGTTGTGGTTGGGTACCACTGGTTGAATGCATGGCCACAGGAATGTCTTTGCAGTTTAATTGATAGAGATACAGAAATGCTTTACCATTGCCTACTCCCAGGGAGAGGATGGGGGCTGAGTGGGCAACCATCTGCTTTCCAGGCAGTTTGCTCTACCACTGAGCTATAGTCACATCTTTCATTAAAATATGCCTTTCTGTATATATGTATGTATGTATTTCTCAGGTTGAAATAAATGCATACAGCTGTTTGTTTAGCAGATGCTGTAATTTTATTGGCAGTCGACCAGTGATTGTCATAAATGACTCTGATTGTGATATTATACAAATTTCTCTTGTGTCAATACTTGCAATCTAGCAAGCAAACTTTTTAAATTTTACAAAAAAGAACATGTGCATTTCCCTTCTGGAAGAGATGGAGAAAACCTGATTTCACATATTCTAGACTGTGGTCACACTTAAGCTTTAATCCAGTTTCAGTCCACTTTCAGAGTGAGGGCAAAGTGACAAGCTGTTTTCAGTGTTAAATAATGCAGAAAATTCATATTGGGGTGGATAATGTGGAAAGAAAAATACTTGTCACTTTGTTAATATATTCTCTCACTCTGAAGGTAGACTTAAGATGGATTAAATTTCAGGTGTGACCACAGCCCTATGTTGCTTTAAAATCAAGGAGTTGGACTATTGAATTAGGGTTGAGAAGTTCAGGATTCAAATCCCCACTAAGCCACAATGTTCAGGGACTTTAGTTCCATCCAAATGAGGCCCTAATGGAGGCTGAATGGAGTCAACTTACTGATAGGTTGAGTGCAGAGATGAGAAGGTAATCAACAGATGCAAGGAAGTCTGAGTTGGGGCTCCATGTTTGCTGGATCATTAGAAGAACCCTGCTTGGACAGATATATTCTGGGAATGGACTGGAATTTATTACAGAGATTAGGTTCTGAACTTAGCCTGATATTGGAGCCCTAGTCAACCCTACCCATCCCCATGCCTGCAATTGAATACTTACCTTGATTTGATTGCTGTCACCATGATGACACTGATGTTCTGCACACATGAAGTTGCATCTATGGTCATCTGAGGTGCCAGTGTGCTTGCATGTCACCTCAGATGACTCTAGAGCACTGGAAGAGGTGTGAATGGCAGCTGCCTGGACATGGCAGGTAAGTGATTGTGTAAGGTTAGCCAGGGAGCACTAGGAGGCTGTAACAGCCTCCTAAATGTTTGAATGATCTTCCCCAGAAGTTCCCTAATCATGCACTATGGGCTGTAGTGCGAATTGGCCTCCTCTTCTATTCCTGGCATAATCTGCCATTTTTGCAGAGTGGATATTGTCCACTTGTAGTCTATCTTTTCCCAATTAGTCCAGTTTTCTGTTTTGCTGTCAATGTTGGCTCAGATTATATGCAACTGGAAAGGGTGTTTGCGGAGATGAAAAAGAGATTTTTCCCTCTTTTATTTTAAATAGCCAATTACAGTACTCTGTAACAATAGAACCATGCATCGCTACCACTGACCTGAAGAAGTTCAAAGGCTACAGCACTAATTTTAAGAACTGAAAAGAAGACTATAAGAGCAAGTCCAGAATCCCTTCCAATTTTCTCACCCTTCCCTCTTTCAATTTACATCTGCTGGGTTCAATCTCACACATGGAAGAAAAAGCTGCCAGTGCAATCCAGCAACAGCTCCCCTGTGCCTTGAGAAAGTCAGCACTGAAGAGCCTTTTATAGGCTGAAGAACAATAAAACAGATTCTGAACGTCTTCCAGTTTTCATATACAAAATAATGTATGTGTGTGTGTGTGAAAGCCTTCAGGTGTGCATAAACATATACTGACACACAGGCATCTTCACTTTATGCCTTCAGGAGATCTGTGAAAATGCACCACTTCGCCATGACCTTTGGCTAAACAAGGAAACGGCTTTTCCTCCTACATTCAGGCACTGTTATGGTTTTAATATGTTCATTTTATATGCCCACTGATTTTTAACGTTGTAACTCACCCTGTAACCTTTGGGTTTAGGGGAGGACAACATGTTAAACAAACAAACAAATAAATATTATTGGGTGGGTGGGTAGAACAAAACTGTTTAAGCACAACAGCTTTGGTATGTTCAGAAGATAGGGAGCTCCTTTGACTAGGGTGTTTAAAAGGCATAAGAAGAGTTGGCTTTTCTACCCCGCTTTTCTCACCCATTTTAAGGGGACTCAAAGCGGCTGACAAAGCTTTTCTATTCTTCTCCCCACAACAGCACACCCTGTGAGGTAGGTGGGGCTGTGAGAGCTCAGAAAAGAGTTGTAACTAGCCCAAGGTCACCCAGCTGACTTCATGGGGGAGTGCAGAATCAAACCCTGAATTCTCAGATAAGAATCCGGCTCTTAACCACTAGACTAAAGTGGCTCACAGTACTGTGAGCACCTAGAGTTTGTTTCCTTTGTACGTGATGAGTGAATGTTTGTGGCATTTTATATATATATATATTGCTGGCCTGATTTATACATATATCGGTGATGGCCAACCTATGACACGCGGGTCACAGGTGACACGCCAAGCCCTTTTGGGTGACACACATGGTCACCCTGGCACCTGAACATGTAGTGCTCGCTCGCTCTTGAAGTGTATGAAATACCCAACTTTCAATTGAAGATCTAGCAACAAAAGTCACTAATGTAAAGAATTATTTGTTTTTGCTTTTAATAAAATACATATATCAAAAATATAACTTTTTTACTAGAGCTACAAATATCACAAAATTATGGATATTTCTAGATGTGACACAGCACCCGAGTTAAGCTAGGTTTTCTTGCAAATTTTGACACACTGAGCTCAAAAGGTTCACCATCACTGACATATATGTTGGTGAGCCTGGCTGAACATACTGCTTAACACTACCTTTCTCTGCATGTGTGTGTGCCCCCTTTTATGTATATGTATGTGCATTGTATGTGTGTATGTAGGCATGCATGAATGGCATTCCAAAACTGAACTGCAACCTCTGTTTGCAATGATGCAGCTGGACAATATTTTTCCAAGGGTCAACCATAGGAGACATTGGGCCTTGTATTTAGGTGGAATATGTCGTACTGTATTTCTTAACTCTGAAAGGACATATTGTTCCATCTTTGAGAAACCTCTGGTAGGATAGGGGTGGGGCAGACAAATGTTGGTGTGCTAGATGCACTGGTTTTTTGGTACAATAGCCATCAAGGCAACCTAACGGTTGGCATGGGTTAAACCACTCTAGTGGTGTCTTGGAAGCCCAATCAGCATAGGAGTGACCATTTGCCAATTGCCTCAGCCTGATGGCAAGTGAAAGTGTGGAAGATTGGACCATGCAGTCTGACTTCTGGAACCTCTTCTGGTCCCTCACTAGTGCATCCAGCAAGGGAATAGCTGCTTCTACAGTGGATTCTACATGCAGAAGAGTTTCAAAGGGTGCGTCCCCATAGGGGCTAAAATCCAGGGTAGATTCAGATTCAGCATTGGGGGTTCCCATTAAATCTCCCAATACTTTGAATCCACTCCAGATTTTCGCACCCTGTCCCCATGCCAGTTTTCTTTCCTGGATTTTCTGGGGGAAATGCGGGGAAAGAAAATCCCTGTTTTCCAGCTGACTTAGACTAAAGCTGAGCGAGCTGTCCCCCTTCGCTCAGCTTTAAACCAAGCCAGTCTTTTCTTTCCTCCTGTTGAAACAGGGGAAGGAAAAGGAAGGAAGGCAGCTGAGGATGTTGGGAGGAGGAGGCTGACAGCAGCTTCCTTCCTTCCTTTTCCCTCCCTGTGTCATCAGGGGGTGCGCAGAGGGGAAGATGCCCCTTGGGTGCAACACCCTGCCCCTTGGATGCTTAGGATGTTAGGATGAGGAGGCTGGCAGCAGCCACTCACCATGCCGCATCACTCACAGGTGTGTTTGTGTGCACCTGCGGGTTCTGTAGGAACAGCCCGATGCGTGCTCAGTGCTGTTCCTGGCCTCCAACCCAACCCGGATCATAGTAATCCAGGTTTGCTCCAGGTTTGCAGTAGATGGGAATGCGGCCAAACAGTGTGGATGGAAAGGATTCTTTGGTATTAAACTATGGGTTTTGTTTTTGGTCCCAATGTGGTCCCATGGGGCCCAAATTCCCTCAGTGACAAGGAGAGGCCCAAGTTACAGTGTGCCCCTCCCTGCCCTTGAATGAATGGTCAGAGGAAGCCAAATGGCCCATAGGTTGATGAAGCATGAGGGGTACAGCAAAAGGGAAGGGACCATCATAAATAACAGGCTCCTCAAAAAACAAAAATCTGGTAAAAAAAATAGTAACTGATATCCTGACTGTGGCCAATAGAGCAAGTGGGTGGAAATTGTGTCCAAACTCCCCTTCCTCCTTTTTGATCTTTTTCTCCCCTTCCCCTTCATTTTTAGCAGCTTTCCAGGAAGTAGAAATTCAAAAAGTAAAGTAATGGCTATCTCAGTGTCAGGGAGGTGTACTTATTAATACAGGCCCATTAATACAAACTTTGAAACACTCTCTGCCCTTCTAGATCAGGGAGTCCTGGGTGGAATATTTATTTTGTGCTTGCAACTTTCGTTTATTCTTCGTACAGTTTCTCCTAGCTCAACTGCTGATCTTTTCCTCCTACTGAATGTTCTTGTTAGGTTTGGTCTAAAATGGTCTCTTTTTAAACCTTTTGTTCCATAGTCAAAGGAACAAGTTACTGAGAGTAGATCTTAGCCATTTTGCTTAAGCAGCAGAAGTTTTCTCTTGGTCCAAAGTACATTCAATTAAATAACTCTGGGCTCCTTGTTATTTAAAGTGGTTCATTGCTTGAAAACAGAAGTTGTTTCTATTTGAAAAGAACATTTTCTTTTCGGATCCTTTCTTCTCCTTGTTTTGCCCCCGTTTGAGCACTACTTACTTCATTCTCTGGCAAACCTCTTGCTGAGGCTGATTTTTCCCGCCTCCCTCCCACTCTGGTGTAATGCAATGGGAAACCCACAGAGGTTAATTGAACTAACCTGGTCTAAAGCGAAACAAATTGCCCAGAGCTTTGCCTGAGCCAGGAACAACCTTTTAGGCTGTTTCTTAAAATGGTGACACATAAATTATAGACTATAGTTTTCAAGAAAAAAACTCAGGAATTGAGGGCTTGTGGAATCTATTTCTGTCTTTGGAGAGGGTGTATTCTTCAGGCAAAACAGGGAGTGCCAGTTTTGAGAGACTGACTCATTCAGCAGGCTGGTATCTCTTAATCCCTGGAGTCCAAGTTCCTTTTTGCTGTTTAACTTCACTTGGGTAGGCAGTCCACGTGTCAAGAGAGAGACACACTGCACCTGTTCGCCAACCCTTAATACTGTGCACACCCAACATCTGGTTGATTGAGAGGCCTAAAAATGGACATCCATGCATGCTTTCCTGCTCCAGATTGCTTTCTCAATCATGTGCAGCACTGTTGAGATACTAGTAGGCATCTTTAGCATGTTTTATATTTTAACTAGTAGTCAGTGTATTGGAGTAAAATGGCTAGGACTGATGGGACCTGGAATTATTGTCTGGGAAAGCTGCCAGCACACTCACAAGCACACAGCTGACAAGAGATTGCTCAGCGAAGGTACAGCCCAAACGACGTCCGAAAAGAAGAAATCCAGAAACAGTCCAAGTCCAGGGTTAACGAGAGTCATACAAACAGTCCAGGCCGAGGTCAGGACAGCCAGAAGGATGGTCAACAGGTACGTTCCAAGGTCTAGGGTTTCCAAGCAGTCCAGGAGTCAGATACAGCAGCTTTCTCTTAAGCTAAACAAATAGTTTCTGACAAAGGGCTTGGGCGTCTGCCCCGTGTTTTATCTTTACAGATTCAGTTCACAGCTGTAGGTGATCTGCATATCTCTGTGCAAGTCTCTTTGATCATCTTAACCCTTCCTTCTCTGCTCTCCTTTGCTTAAAGCTAGGGGATCTCTGGGCTCTGCTGTTCCATGTCTCCCACATCCTGCACTTCTGCTGTGTTAAGGCTGGGCTGCTGAACCCCAGGCTCCAATGGTTCTGGGGGGTCAGAACTGGGTCCTGGCATCACCTCAGGTACCTCCTGTACCTGAGGAAGTGAGTCCTCCTCATCCTCTGAGTCCTCCTCCTGGCTGACCATGACAGTTATGATGGGTGGAAGGCACTATGTCCACTCCCTGATAGAGACGACATCCAGCTGCTGGGATACAGGAGACCCAGGCCCCAACAGCAGTGTCAGTAACACCAAGTTAGGTCTGTGAAATAGTCATGTGCTGTCTCGTCTTCACAGAGTTGAGATTTGCATTGTTCATGAAACATGTCTGATAGCAACTTGAGAAATTACATCCTGTAATAAAGTAAGCAGTGCTGTAACAATTACAGTGTTTTTATATAACTATGTTTTTCTCCTTTGTACACTGCTTTGAGATTGTATTTTAATCAGAAGTAGTATATAAGTATTCTAAATAAATAATTATAATCCAGAAGAAAAATGGTGCTAGGGGATACAGTGTCATTTTGCCCTGCAGGCAGTATTACTAGGAGAGCAGGTGAGACAGCCAACAAATCCAGCCTGAGCTGTTTTCCCTTGTTTCTGGCAGCCTGATCTACTAACACATCTTAACTATTTTCCTGCAGACAAAGATTATTTTGATCTCCAGTGATGTCACCCTAATCTTACACCCAACAGAAGCAACCAGAAGAAAGCCTTTCCAATTAACAGTGGGCAAAATAACATACTATTGAAGGCTTAAAAGAGTGGCCCAGAAGAAAGACTTCAAAACTTGGCTCAAGGCAGGACTTTAGAATATTTACACGGTGTCTGTCAGGAGGAAGCTATTGTTAGGTAGCCTAACGAACAAGCATGACTGTATCCATATACAAAGGGCAGCTTAATATAGAAATCATAACCTTTTGGCCTTGTGCAAGCTTGGCAGCCAAGGCAGAGAGTTCCTTCTATTTTTGATGTTCAGGCTGTGTCATTGGTTATGTAGCAAAATGGCAGTGCCAGATAACTCAGTGGTAAGGCATCTGCTTTGCTGGTGGAAGGTCACAAGTTCAGTCTCCAGCATTTTCAGGTGGAACTGGAAGAAACCCTTGCTTGAAATGGAAAGTGCATTTCAGACCAGATAGACAACACTGATCTAGATGGACCTGTGGTTGGGTTCTGTACTGTATGGAACAGCACCCAAAGCTCCTGTAGCTGTGTTAATCTGGACCAGTATTTGAAAAGTGGGTCTAGTAGCACCGTTAAAACTATGAGAAAGAAGGCGTTGTGGCATAAGCTTTCATAGACTAAGCCTACTGAAGCATCTGAAGAAGGAGGCTTAGTAGGAAGATACTAATCAGTTTTTGGAGAAACAGTAGGGGTTTTGCAGAAATACATAAAACATTAGAGATAGCCATACTCAGCAATAGAAGCAAATGTCGGGAAAGCAGGTGGTCATGAGTTCAATCACCAGCATCTTCTGGAAGACATAGCAAAAAGCTTCCGTATTGTTACTGATGAAACTGCATGGAGGTTTCATATAATCTGCCAGCCCTTCCTTTAAAGAACAGTTCAAGCTTCCTTTTCCTTCCTAAAATATCCTTTGCCATCTGGAGGCTACCAATTGTACTAGCTAGGACTGATGTGATGTACATTCCAAAACAGCTTGAGAACACCAGAAAAATAAAAGCTAAGGATTGCATTACTAGTGTGAATATTTATTTTCTTTTCATTCACTCTTCCAAATTATGTTTTTATATGGCTTGTTGTTTTTGTTGTTGCTCCTGCAAACTTCTTTAAAATTTATTTATTTACTTACATTTTTTATCCCACCCATACTTGAAAGTCTCAGGGCAGAAAAAAAAAGTAAAAATGAACACACTAAAAGCAATAACTGTGCCTGAAAGAAGGAAGGGGAAGCTTTTTCCTCAGCCAAAGTCCAGGGTAAATAGATGCCCCTTCACTCATTTCTAGAACATATGTAGTGACAATGGCACATCTGGGGCTACCACTGAGAAGGCCCTTTTCCAAGTCTCCACCCTTTTAACTACTGAAGGTGGAGGTACAACCAGGAGGGCTTCCTCTGCAGGTCTTAAGCCACAGGCAAATTGATATGGAATAAGACATTCTTTTAGATGCTTGGGGCTCAATCTGGAAAAATTGCCCAGTTGATGACTGCGACATATCTCTGTGGGGAAACCATTCCAAAACCTGGGGGCCATAACCCAGAAAGCTATCCTTTGAGGTACCATTCTTGCCGATGTTTGTATCTCAAGTTGTTTGGGGCTTTAAATATCTAGATTAACATCCTAAGTTGCATTCAGAAGCGAAAAGGTAACCAGTACAGTTCTTCAAGGACTGGTGTTATACAGTCCTTTATAAAAACTCCTGCTATCAGCCTAAATGCAACAATGTGCATTTCTGAGTCAGCTTCAGGGGAAGCCCCAGGTAAAGTACATAGCAATGAGCAAACGTAACACAAGAATAAGTAATCTTCGGATGTCTTCCCGTCTTTCATATATGTTATTTTCTTGCTTTCTTTGATTTCAAATAGACTAGTTGTTTTTCAGTTGTTCATACAATTCTCTATTCATCATCTGTTCATCTTCTACTTTACCCTTTTGACTGCTAATAATGGCTAATGAGAAAGAAAATCAAAGGGATAGCTCAGTGGTACAGAGGCAAACCACTTCTATATTTGTGCCAAGAAAACTGCATAATGGTGCCCATGGAGGTCTCCATGCAGTCAACCAGAAGTCAGCCATGACTAATGGTACCCAGTAACTCTTGCAGATTAGACCTGAAATAAATCACTCAGCCCTGAACGCAGTGGGCTGGAACAGCTCAGCAGATCTAAAAACACAGAGTCAGGATGCCTTTCCATCGGAAGGTGTTTTATTGCTTGGCTGCAATGTATAGCATAACATATTAAAGCAAGCAGTATAAATGTTGAATGGTTAAATGCATAGATATATGGATAGAAACATGACAAGTGAAGGTCAGAAGTTGAATGAGAGAAAGAGAATGGATATGTGTGCATGAGTGAGAGGATATGATTTCCATCACACAAGAATACATGACTTCTCATGTCCAATTGTGTTGCAAGATTTGCTTCTGTGGTCAGACTGACCCTTTCTCAGGAGCTAAAAGATTCCCATAACGTCAGTGGACATGATTGGACATGTTTAGACTATACCATTAGGATAACAACAGAATAGAACAACAGCATCTGCTGATATTGGTTCTCAGCCTTGGGGCCTAGCATGAGATTTCCATTCCTGCACAACATTGCACACTGTGAATGTCTGACAATAACAACATATAAAAGTAGGCCATGGTTGTATTCATAAGAGCCTTTATTGCCTTCATATTCTGCTGGAGTCATCTGAGAACAGCTCAGTCCCGTTCGTTTTATTCCCATTACCTGGTGAGGAGAAATCCTGGTATATTCCAAATACACATGGAATTTTTCTACCTCCGGAAACTGAAACGTTTATATTCCTGCTTGCAACAAATACAGATGCTTATCACAAAGTCAGGGGTAGAGGGCTATTTGAGCTTAATCCTGATTTCCTTTGGATAGAGGTTTGCCTGGCAGAAAAATCAGCACATTTGTTTTCAATGGCACTAAGTGAAACATTTATTGCTTGCTAATTGCTATAGATCAAACTGCTCTTAAAGCAATAGTTACAGTGACCAGTTCAAAAGCTGTCAGCTGTAAATGCTGAATTTGCGCAAAGGCTGCTGTGAACCATCCAACAAATCTATACTAGTAACAAAAGGCAGAGGGAGAATCCTTGAGACAAGAAATTCAAACAGCCGCATTTCACGATCGCGGACTACATAGCTTTAAGCTCTGTTAAAATAATTTGGTGAATAAAGACGAGACACAAGAGCATAAGAGGAGCCCTCCTGGATCAGGTTACACCCCATCTAGTCTAGGATCCTCTCTCACACAGCGGCCTACCAATTGTTTATGGGTAAGCAGAAGACAAAGGCAAAACCATCGCCTGCTCTTGACCCCCTGCAAACGGCCTTGAGCAGCATCCTGCCTGTCTCTCCAGCTTGAAGGCGGTACCTAGGCATCCATTTTAGTAGCCACTGATACACCTGACCTCTGTGGATTGGTCTTTGTTAAAGCTATCCCGGCTGCTGGCTGTTACTACCTCTTCTGGTAGTAAACTCCATAGACCAATAACCCTCTGGGTGAAAAAAATACCTTCCTTTGCTGGTCCTCACTCTCCTGTCTATCAGTTTCTTTTACTACAAGGTTGTGAGAATGCTAAAGAGACCTACAACTAGAAATGCCATGAACCTTTTGTCACCATTTGTTGCTGGATTTGTATCATACTTGCTTTGATGCAACTTTTAAGGATATTAGTGGAACTTGACTTGATATTATGTTTCAACTGATGTAATAGGTTTCATAAATGACAAATACTACAGACATTGCCTAACTCTATCTTTGCAGAAATAAGTTTGACAGCCTCCAAAGAGAACCCTGGATAGTAGTTGCCCACAGAACACTTTTGTGGGCTGTTTCAGAGAAAATCTCTTCAGTTGGAATCCTTTCCTTTGGATACCTAAAAGTGCATTGTGATTCACTGTGAATCAAAACAAAATTTGATGCTGAAGGGAGACCCTAGTCCATTAGTCTGCTCATCTTAACTCTTGGTAACCATTAGGAACATAAGAAGATAATAGGCACCCTGCTGGATCAGGCCACAGCCCATTATTTATTTTTTATTTTTTATTTATTATTTACATTTCTATCCCGCCTCATACCCAAAGGTCTCTGGGCGGGTAACAACCTTAAAACAACAGAACCTCACTATTGAAGGTGGTGGAACAACCAGGAGGGCCTCACCACTTGATCTTAAGGCAAGGGCAGGTCAATATGGGAGAAGGCGTTCCTTTAGATATTTGGGGGCCAAGTCATTTAGGGCCTTATAAGTCAGTCAAAACCTTGAATTGGGCTCAGTAGTAAATTGGCAGCCAATGCAACCCTTTTAAAACCGGCATGATGTGCATCCAGCTAGATGTTCCTGCCAGCACTCTAGTGGCTGCATTTTACACTAGCTGCAACTGCCAAACTGTCTTCAAGGACAGTCCCATGTAGAGTGCATTACAGTAGTCCAATCCAGAGGTTACCAGAGCATGGGTAACTGTGGCCAAGTCGTCTCTATCCAGAAGAGGCTTCAGTTGGTGGACTAGCCGTAGTTGGGAGTAGGCACTCCTGGCCACGGCCTCCACCTGAGCTTCACGTGTTAGAGCGGCGTCCAGGAGTACCCCCAAGTTATGGACCTGTCCCTTCCAGGGCATTGCAACCCCATCAAGGACAGGGTATCTCCCAACTACACGGACCCGAGACCCTGTGACACACAGCACCTATCTTGTCTGGATTCAGCTTCAATGTATTCACCCTCATCCAGCCCATTACCGCCTCCAGACACGGCAAGCACTTCAACTGCCTCTCCTGATTCAGATGGTACAGAGAGATAGAGCTGGGTATCATCTGCATACTGATGACACCTCAATCCAGATCTCCTGATGACCTCTCCCAATGGCTTCATATAGATGTTAAATAGCATGGGAGATAAGAGTGACCCCTGAGGAACCCCACAAATGAGTTCCCAGGGTGTCGAATCAGTGTTTCCCATAGCCACTATCTGGGATCTGTTCTGGAGACAGGAGCAGAACCAGTGCCAAGCATTGCCTCCCACTCCTAAACTCCGTAATCTCTCCAAAAGGATACCATGGTCAATGGTATCAAAAGCTGCTGAGAGGTCCAGGAGAACCAACAGAGTAGCATTCCCACTGTCTCTCTCCCAGACAAGGTCATCAACCAGGGCAACCCATCTATTCTCAGGCAGTGGCACACCAATTGCCCATGGACATCTCAAGCAGGGACAAGGGCAAACCTTCTACTGCTCTCAAATCCCAGCAAATGGCCTTAGAGGCATCCTGCTTGTATACATATATATAAACACTTGGGGAAGAGTTGTAGTTTAGTGGAAGGGTGTGTGTTGTGGAAAGAGAATTCCTAGAAATTAGGAAGTGAATGATGTGAATGACTTGACCTAAAAGTTACTAACTGGTGGCTGCCAATCAAGAGTATTGGGCTAATCATGACAAACCTCCCTAGGTGAATAATTATCTAAATTTTAATATGTATGAGAAAGTTACTATCACATATGTTAAGTGTTTATTGTTGTATGGTTCATTTTATATATTATTTTATGTATGTTTAATATTAAAATTTAAAGTAAAATTATTTTTAAAAAGAGTTTTGGGCTAAATTGACAAATAGCCCATTCAGCTGCTTCTATGTAATTTTGTCCTGAAGACAGACTACATATGTTGCTGAAACACCAAAAATCAAATTTGCAAAGCATTTTTGTGGTAATATATGAATATGCAAGTGGATTAGGCTTTTATTTAATACAGATGATCAGCTATATTAAACTGGCCTATATGTAAAACAGGTGGAAGGAGCCTTAGGTCTGTGGCACAGCATCTCCTCTAGATGCACAGTATCCCTCATCCAGTTCTTGGCATCTCAGGAGGAGGAGGAGGAGGAGAAAGAGTTGGCATTTCTACCCCCCTTTTCTCACCCATCAAAGGAGACTCAAAGCGGCTGACAAAGCTTTCTATTCTTCTCCCTACAACAGAACACCCTACAAGGTAGGTGGGGCTGTGATAGCCCAGAAGAGAGCTGTGACTTATGGAGGAGGGCAGAATCAAACTTGGTATTCCCAGATAAGAGTTTGGCTCCCTAACCACTAGACCAAATTGGCTCAAGGTAATGAAGAAAGGTAAAGGCAAAATCACTCCTCTATTATTTCTTTAAAAACAACAACAGCTGAACACATCCATGTAGTTACCAGGTGTCAAACATGGCTCAAGTGCAACTTTACCTTTACTACACTTAAGCAGGACTTGGTTGTGGCAAAACACAAATGTTAAAAGGCACCCATGGCATCATGGGGGTCTCTACCATTTACAATAATAATTCATGTCTATAATGCTTTCCTTGAATACTCAAATACAGCTTACAAACAGCAATAAAATATTAATAAATGGTACAGTACAGCAGTACCAAACCCTTCGCGCTGACTAGCCAAAAATTACTGAGGATTTTCATCGATCACTTAATGATTTTTCTGTCTGTAATATGGATCTATGCCAAATTTTTACAAAACTCCACACAGAATCCATAGTTTAATCAGATTCAAGAAAAAGAGTAAGAATAAAACTTAGAAAAGCCCTAGTGCCATTGGGTTCCAAGCATCAGACTGTTTGCTTTGCCATGACTGTGGGTCACGGTGTTCAACTGTAAAAGGGAAGGGGGCAAAAGAAATGAGATAAGCCATCTCTTCCCAGGCCATGTGGATGATGCTAAGGGCTAGGCTTAGATGGTTCATCTACTAGGATGATGAAAAGGGCTGCCATCAGATTTCAGGAAGCCGTAGTAGGTCAGTATGCTGGGCAGATTACCAACAAGTTGCATCCTTCCTGCCACACCACACAACCATTATACCTCAGTCAGTATACTTTTCCTCCCATTCAGGGTACCATGCTTCTAGTCTGTATGAGGCTACGGGGCTGCGAGCTCAATTTTAAGCCATCAGCACCTTCTCCTTGTCTTATTCTCTTGGTTTCCTACAGTACTCATACTGATGTACTGACAGAGGCCACATGCTCTGTTCATTACCACACAATCACCCATTGTAGCATTCCTGGAATATTCCACTCCACAAAAAGGTGGTCTGCCCTATCACTATCAGCAAGCAGTGGCTCCTGCTCATGGCAACATTCCACGGCATGTGTGCTTAGTATATCGGAAGACAAACAATATTCAGCAGCAGCATTGTTACTTGGTCTTAGTTGTTCCACGGATCACCTGAATGAAGCTCACACACCAGACTGGTTCACAGGCAGTGCTCTGGAAAGTACTAAAACCAAATGGTGAAAGAGCACTCTTACTCAGGGATCCTGTCAGTAAAAGGGTCCTACCTTCTTCTACTAATTTACAAGGCAATGATACATTCATTGTAATTCACTGAGAGCCAGTTTGGTCTAGTGGTTAAGGAGCCGGACTCTTATCTGAGAATACTGGGTTTGATTCCGCCCTTCTCCATGAAGCCAGCTAGGTGATCTTGGGCTAGTCAGAGCTCTCTCCTGAGCTCTCACAGCTCCATCCACCTCACAGGGCATTCTGTTGTGGGGAGAATAGAAAGCTTTTGTCAGTCGCTTTGAGTCCCCCTTAAATCGCTGAGAAAAGCAGGGTAGATTCTTCTTCAAGAGTCTTCTGCTCTTCATCTTTTGTATTACAAACCGAAGTGCCCTAACTGGGGTTAAGACTTGTAGTCCAAAACACCTAGAGAGCAGATTATTGAAGATTATAGAAGGTAGTACAGTGGCTTGCCAGAGTCTGCACCAGTGTGCAGAATAGAATCTGGAATAACGCCCAGTACAGAAAGGGCCACAGACTTATTTCTCCATCTTCCAAGTTTCTATGGCCTTTTCCCAACTGAAAATCTTAATTGTGGCTATGGAAACACTCAGTTTTACCTGTACAGAAGGGCTGGGGAAGGAAAAAGAAGGAACTTTTCTTCAAGTTGAAAAATCAAACCCACCTTATATTTGTATTTCTGTATTGTTGGAGTTTATTAAACATGCCGTTATCTCTTTCGTTCTCACTTGCTTCTGTTGACATACACTGATTAAACAATATACTTGAAACTAACAAAAACAACAGAATGTAGCTGCTTCTTTATTTTCTAAATACAAGGAAGGCATGACTTTCAGGACTCTAGATTGGAGATTACACTTTAAAATTTACCACCAACTTGTTTTATGGCAGTGGTTAAAAAAAAAGAAAAATCACCTGTGCCCTCAGGTTTTGAAATCACCCTCACTGTAAAAGCAATTCTGTGGAGAGCCTAAGCCTTAGAGTCTCCATCTGTCAAAGACAAAAGTTAAATTCCAACATACCAATGCCATTAAAGAATAATGTGCTTGATCAGTTTTTTCTCTCCAAACAACAGTTCATATTGTATTGCTGCTGGCATAGTTTTATCTGAAGATGACTTGTAAGCTTGAGCAGAATCCAGATTCCATTCAGTGAGAATTTGATACTTGTAAAATATTGAGACGTCTATTCTTAAACCAAGGCCCCAGCTCTGGCTGACTGCAGGGGTCTCAAAATGGCTAAAATATTATCTACTGATACAGATAGTTGAAATGAATGGAAAGCCAACATAAACCCTTGTACAACTTGTATAAGCTTGGAAACACCACTCAAGGGGCCTTTTCACACTTGCATGATGGGGAAAGCCTGGGAAGAGATGTCCCTCAACCCTAATAGCTGTGGAACACTCAAACATGCTCCATCTATGGCACCCCAAGTAAACTCTCACACAGAGCCTTCACACATACTATCACGAGTGGGGTCGGGAGGGCTGCAGCTGCACAGCTGGATGCTGTGTCATCCAGTTGCCATACCAGCATTCACAATTTCATGGCACTTAGTAAGTACCATGACAGAACTTCCATCCATCTTAACTGTGAAAAGGCCCTGTGTGTGTGCATGCGCATATATGTCTATTTTGAGATTTGCGGACAAAATGTTCCTTATTAGAGTAGCATGGTTTTTTACACTTAAGGTCTTCAGTCATGAACCCTAAACAAATATGACAATTTCCATTTACTTCAGAGAACAGGGATATATAATGGGGAATCCAAACTATAATCAGGTACAGTAACTCTTATGTTTCAAGAATTATCCTAAGTAGACACCAGACTGGCAACTATCAGATAATACAGACATGTTATTTTATGGGGTAGCCTGGTGAGCTAGCAGGTTTCTTCTGTGCTATTTTCAAAGGAGAATCCCAAAAGAAAAACTACTGGCTTTAAAAAATGTTTTATTATTTTATAATACAGTCATAAAGCATCAAAATGGAGTTCCCAGAAATTGTGGGAAAAACACACAAAAAAGATGTACCAAGAATTATACTCATAAAATAAAACACTGCTGTAGCTGGGATGGAGGGATCTATGTAGGTGGACACTACAGTATAAAACCAAGATCTAGGAGTAAAATATATGTTGTTTCCACATGGTATAGGCTATCAAACAGCCCAGCCTGGCCCAGTCTTTGGAGGCCAAGAACAAAAGTTCCTGGCCTTCAATGTTTTCAGCAGTGGCCATTTGGGTGGTGCACCCACTTCCTATGGGACTTCCTTTGTGTGCTGCTGAAAGGGGGCCAGGCCTTCCATCTTGAACCAATGGCTTGTTCTCTGCACACTCTTCCTAATGTGGGATAAGATGTGGACTACTTTTTTTCAGGTTTAATAGAGGACTGAGGTAGGGTGTCATAGCTTTATACAGCACTGACAAAGCATGTTGTGAAGGGGCAGTGCCAGCAGAAGAGCCCAGGTAGAAAGAGCCGTAGCTTCAGTTATCTTTGATTTTAAATTTTGCAATCACACAATAAAAAGATAAAACTGCAGAGTTTTATTTTATATAACAGATAACAAATTCAAACCAATATAGAAGCAAATCTGGACTAAGGCTGGTTTAACAACAAGAGGACTTTTATTTTTAAAAATCCAGAAATATCTATACAGTTATTCAGAAAGATCAGCACATACAGAAACCAATCGAAATAGGTATCTCTTACAGTGGTATCATGTCCTTCTTGGTTATTTCAGGATTCTTCCTATCTGGACTATGTTCTCTGCAAAAGAAAATATATATATATAAGAAAACAAAGAACAAACAAAAGAGATGCAAAATTAGGCAACCGTTTTACTTAACAGCACATGGCAATCATGTTCAACAAGTTTATAATTCAGAATTTTGCGAAGGAAATTTTAGTACAGACATGTGTAGATCTGTTATCACAAGATGCACGACTTTAGATGAAGAATATACTTCCAGAAGAATACAAAAATGTTATTTCCTTAGATTTTGAATGTGTTCAGTTCCAAATCTTGAATCTTATTACAGACTGTTACAGTAACCAATAGAAATAGTACAAAATAAAAAGTCCAGCATCATAAAGGCACCTAACTAAAAGGCAAGCCTACTTAATTTTTTTAACTTATACCCTAGTGACAAACTGTTCTATTAACCGAATTCTTTCTAAAAGAAGGTTCAGTGTATAGTAACACAAATAAGCTTTCTCAAGCAAGGTTCCCATTAAGTAACTTCACAATCTAACAAGGAGAGAAGGTGGGACAGTTATATTTTAAATATGTTTTAGTGCTCTATACTTTTATCATGGGTTGTGACCTACCCTGGGGCCTTTGTGTGAAGAATGGGATACAAATGTAATAATATAATAAAAATATTCTATCAACAGTTTCTTTCATATCTCCAAGTCTGCGGCTAAACACACACAAACACACGCACATGACACAATGCAGACGTGTGATGGCTCTCTCCTGCTTCCATGTTTTGCTCCGAGGCATTTTGAGACCTTATCAGACACACTCATATGCCACCATTCACGGCTGGCCACTACTCTAGCAGCTGGAACTCCATGCAAACAGTGCTGTGAAACTTCCTAAAAGCAGTAACATGCTGTGCTACACTGACAGCACATTCAGTCATCCTGGTTCTTTGTGTCATACTTCATTAATCATATTACTGTATATAATTTATTGATTAAACTGGTAAGAGTTTTCTTCCTGAGGTGCATCGAGCACCTTCACTCTATGTGTTCAGACAGGCAGTGAAGACCCTAGCTTTCGGTTAAGTGAAGGAACAGCTTCCCCTCCTCACATCCATTATGGTTTTAAAATGTGTTCATTTTATATGTTGTAACCCACCTGCCCACCTGCCCTCCCTCCCTCAAGTTTTCTATAAACCTCAGCATACAGATACTTCTAAGTGACTAAGGATAATTGGAGAGAGAAGGAAAACCAAGTGTGTGCCCTTTTATGTCTTGCTTTCCACGCTTCTTAAACCCCCCTCCTACCCATTCACCCTCCATGGCCGAAAAGAAACGACTGACAAGCTTAGCCAACACCATGAAGTATAAAGAAACTCCACTCACATCATAAATCAGAATAGTTAAAGCAATGGCCTACCCTATGATAATGAACAATGGTGAAAAACAGATACTGAGAAACAGCAAGAGACACAAAACAGATGCCTTTGGATTACACAGCTGGAGATATTAAGAACTACTAGTTGGCAAGTCCTGGATGAAATAAAACCTGACTCCTTCCCTGAGGTGGCTATCAGCAAATAGAAACTCTCATATTTTGGGGATATAAAGCACAAGAGAAGCTAGGGTAGATCAAGGAATACCCATTTTGTCCACCATCCTGTCTTGCATGGTGACCCATCACTTGATTCTGGATATCCTCAAGCAAAAGATGAAACTTTACCTGTTTTCGGCTCCTTACAGGTGATCTGTAGAGGTATCCTACCTATCTCTTCAACCCTGAGATAATATGTATCTAGGAGCCATTGATAACATGACCTCCAAGAATTTCTTGTTGTGAAACAATGACTAGAAAATATGATTATCCTTGGCAAGACTGAGGCAATCAGGAAAGGGGAAAGAGAACAGGCAAGATCTCTAATGGGATGTCCAAGAAAGAGCTATGGAATCTGACTAAAGATATATACAGATGACAAGCACTTGTCTACATGAGTAAAACCCAACTTGAGAGCACCTAACACACTCCAGATACTTCCCATCTTCATCATCTGATCACTGAGGCTGCATTCACATGCACTAAAAAGCACCTCTGAGGCAACTTACGAGTTGATCTGCAGGTGAGATCATTCTATCCCTCGCTATCGTATAATAATAGTTTATTTATAACGCCCTTTCCACCAAAGGGCGGTACATAACATCACTAATAAATACAAAATACAACCCATAAGTTTAAAATCCCCCTTAAAACCACATTCAAAATAACCTCCTATTTAATTTTCAGTCCCTTAACTAAATAATAATCGATATATGTCAGTCTATAGGCCAGGGTCCATCAGATATTAAAAAGAACTGTTTTCAAGCCCTTGCGGAATTTGGTCAGGTCCTTTTCAAGCCTTAGGGCAAGGGGCAACCTGTTCCAAAGATATGGGACCAGATCTTGTAAAGCTCGAAGTCTCGTGGTAGCCGTAGGTGTTTGAGGTGCAACCAATAGGGCTTTATCCATCGACCGCAGGTCCCTAGCAGGAGAATACCACGCTAATTTGGCTGCTAAATAACCTGGGGTTTGCTCTCTAACCGCCTTAAATGCCAGGACTAATATTTTAAAATAAATTCTGGCACGAATTGGGAGCCAGTGTAATGACTTCCTTGCAGATGTGACATGCGCATATCTAGGCAGGTTCGTCACCACTCTGACTGCTAAGTTTTGTGTTATAAACATTTTAGGCTAGAGATGAAATAAGAACATGAAGGCTACAAGCTAATATCTCTAAGGTGCTTTTGAGTCACTTTTTTTGGTGTGGGGGCTCCATATGAATACAGTCTGAGATTTATGTATGCAAAGGCAGTGCATTACTTTCTGTAATGGAGCTGTGATCCATCGTGTCTAATCTGTGTAAAAGCTGCATTTGCGATGTTAAATATTTATGCTCTCCAATTAAAACAGACTCATAAAACTCCAGTCTTTTGCATTCTTCTTCCAAAATCTTTGATAAGTTTGCTATCAGGTAAGCATGTAGCCAAACTCAGATGCCTACTGTATATAGTCTAATGCTTTCCAAGTAAACATCTGTATTACTGGCCTCAGTTTCAGCTGAGAGACAAGGAAAATTAATACCCCAAGAACCTAAACATTCAGTAATTTGCTGGCTCAGGCACACAGTAAAGAAAAGACCATGCAGACATTAACATATGTTCTTTATTATGATGTTCTATTCTGTCAGTAAGAGAATACTTCTTGCCTCCCTGCCCACCAGCACAGGATCTCCTTGCAGGGAGGCTAACACTTTTAACTATTTAATAAAAAGGAAAAACAACAAATGAGAAACTGAGTACAGCAGAAAGGTAAGTATTCAATCCTCCAGTGATGTGAACCATGGCTGTTCCCAGGCTAGCTTTTCATCACTTGAAATTATATGCAACAATACACCTCTGCTCATTTTACTAGCCCTTTTTCACCCCTGCACTTGCAGATCACTATTACACATTTGTGTAGCCATAAAGGCTTATTGCTGTTGTTCTTCATGCTTAATGTGCATTGCAAATGTGGCCAGTGATTAAAGATGAACTGCTGGTTTCAGCGAGAGTGAACAAAACTACATCAGAAATGGTAGATAAGCATAATCATCTATAATGGTGCCTCAAAGCCTCACTCACGATGAGATGCAAGCAGGAATTCTGACTGGAATCTGACATTATCTTTGTTCAATAAACCTTAATTACATATCCAAAGAAAGGCTCATAGTACTTATCATCTATCCAACTCCTAGCAAGTGACCCACGAGAACAATGACAGCACAGGGAAAGGTGCAGCTAGATGTTTAGTTTGCTGATATGCCAAGCTGACGTATCAGGAAAAGGACCCTAAAGTGAAGTTAATTTCATATTTACATTTTTGGGGAAAGGAAGCTACCAATTCAAAACCAAGCAAGATTTATATATGTCCTGAAGTACCCTACAAGGAATTCTGAAATGAAATGAAATTAGCATGACCTTGTTTATTAAGGCCCCACTTCTGTTGTCACTTAATACATCAGCTTTTATCTCTTTCTTTTTGGCAGAGACAAAGAAACTGTGGCCTTCCAGATGATGGGCTACAACATCCATAATCCAGCCAGCTAGGATAATAGGAGTTAGAATCTAACAGCTGTATGTTCATAGGTTCTTTGTTATTCCTTGAAATGATTCCTTATGCTTTCATTCATTCCTGAACCAGCTTAATTAGCATTTATCTCTACCACCCTTTCAGCAAGAAGGTTAAAGCAACATACAAGAGGCTATCCATGCTTCGTTGTGCTCCAGGAAGTTGGAGGCCCTTCAGAAGGAACCTTTATTAAATATGCTGAACCAGGCTGACAGGAATGCTGTTCAAAACCAGCTGGAGGGCAACAGTTCAGCCTCTTATTCTTTCCACATTGTTCAGCAATATACCTACAGGACTCCAGCCACCAGGGATTCTTGGCCTTCCCTAAAGATGCAAATTAAAAATTCTTCATCGTGAGATATGGCTTATTCTGAGTACTTAATGCAAAGTGAGAACAGCAGCCCTGTTGGATCGGCAGATGTCCAGTTTCTTTACTCTTGGGAGCGATAGTGCATTTTACTATTATTTATTTATTTAAAATATTTATATATCATTTCCCATTAAGATATAACCTTGAAACCATTTACAGAACAGAGAATGAAAACATGGCTAAAATCAAGGTTGGGTAAAAACAACATTAACTCTGGAAAAGCCTGGGTAAAAAGTCTTCACTAGGAATGTGGACAGATTATCCGTGCATTCGGAATCTGGACGAATATGTCCGAATTCCAAGATTCATGGACGGATCGAATAGGGCCCCACCTATTCGAAGGGCCCTATCCGTCCATGAATAGGATAATCCAGTATCCGTAGAAGCTTCAGTCAAAGCTTCTAAGGATACTGGATGCCTTGGGACATCCCTACCCCAGCCACCCTTCCCCCAAACCCCCCCCCTGACGGCCTCCCTGGGGCCCCCTTACCTGCTCCAATGGCAACATGGGCCTTTTCCAGGGCCCTGTGGAACCACAAAAAGGTTCCGAGGGTTCCACAGGGCCCTAGAAATAGCCCGCACCGCCACTGGAGCATGTGTGCCCGCCTCCCAATGGCCCACCTACCTGGGGCCCCCACTCCTGTGGCTGTGCGGGCCTTTTCCAGGACCCTCTGGAACTGCGAGCAGGCTCTTAGGAGGTATATACAGGCCTTCTGGCGGTGGCAGCACTGCAGATGGTGACGGTGCTGAGGTAAGGTAAGTGGAGAGGGGGTAGGAAAAGAGGGGTGGGGGGATTCATTCCGGGCACTGATATTTTCCTGCTCATTTCTCTGAATGTTAATGCTATCCGAAAAGATAAATGTAAACTACTTATTCCTGTTTTTCTGGCATGGCTCTTAAATGTTTTTATTATCTTTGTGGGCTAGAACCCCCACTTTTTTTAAAAAAAATAATGTTGAGAATATCTGTAACCAATGGCTCACATACTGTACCACTTCTTTATGCTGTGGACACTGAGGCACATGGCCTATCAACGTTTTATGCTATTTTCAAAGCTCATTGTTCAAAGTAGCAGGAGAATGCAGTAATACTTATAGCTCTAGGTTAGAATGACAGGGAATTTTCCTTGAACCTCCTGGGAACTCTCATGTGCAGCTCCTCAGGAGTTGGTTGTGTTCACCATGCTCTTTAACACCCTATATGAAGCTGCTGGAAGAGGTCACTTGGAGATATGGAGTAATGTGTCATCAGTATGCTGATGACAACCAACTCCATCTTTCTACTCCTTCTGAGTCAGGGGAGGCAGCAAAGATACTTGATCATTGCCTGGAAGCACTAATGGGTGAATGTGGACCAATCAACTGAAACCAAATCCAGATAAGACAGATAAGGCACTCTCTGTCCAGGGGTTTTCAGTCCAGGAAGTTAGGTGACACCCAATTCTGGAGGGACTTGCTTTGGCCCAGGAATAAAGTGTGCATGATCTGGTGCTGATTCTGGATTCATTAGTAGTACTCAAAACTCTGGCAGTGGTAGAAACCAGAAGTGCTTACCCCCATCTCTGACTGGCTCAGCAGATTCGGCCTTTTCTGGATAAAGGAAACTAGGCCACACAAATCCACACTCTGGTAACTCCAGACTAGACTACTGTAATGTGCTCTATATGGGGCTACCCTGAAAGATTATAGCCTAGAACTTTGCAGAATGCAGCAGCTCAAATGCTAATGAGAGTATCTGGCAGGACACAGATCATGCCAGTTCTAAAACATCTGTACTGGACACCTATTTGCTACTAAAGTCCAATGCAATGTGTTGATGGTAACACAAAAAGTCCCAGATGATTTAGAAATACACTGTATATGAAAGAATGCCTTAGACATCTGCCCAATCATTGAGATAGGAAGAGGGGTCCCTTCTTCACCCACAAAGGTATGGGCAGTATGCATTAGGGATTTCTATAGTAGTCCCCAAGCTTTGGGATAGCTGGCATATATCTAGGGGAAAACTATGTAAAAAATTCTATTCAGATAAGCAAAGCCTCACTGCTGTACCCTAGAACTCTAGTTATAGAGATTCGTTCTTTAGCAAAATAAAGTATTTATTCAGCCTATAATAGCAATGAGCACAACCTACAAAAATACTCTTATAAAAAAATTGAATATCAATTGCACACAAACTGATCAAATTCTTTCAAAACATATTAAACAAAGATTCTGTATCCAAAGAAAAGAAAACTGGAGTGATCTACAGAATATACCAATACTATGAACACCATCATGTAGGACAAACTAGCAGATTGTATCCATGAACATCAACCAGCTTTAAGAAGACATGCTGAAAAATCTTTAGTTGCATTATACATAGATTAAAATAACTACAAGTTCAACTGGGAAACTACAGAAATGCTAGAACAGACCAAATCAAAGAAAGCAACAAATTTTTTAAAATATCTGGTATTCAGGCAAATTAGCTGTCAAAAGACACATAGATGTAGACCTCATCTGTAGACCACTTAACATGAACAATTCAAAACTTCACACAGGGAACAACTTTAGAGTGAACAAATAGGAATCATCCAGGAATCCAACAAAGATAGAAAAAAGCTTCATACCTCCTCAAGCTAGTCTTACTTCCCTACAGTCTACCAGTACATAGTCAGAAAGGAAGTTACACAACACACCAGTGGCCAGGAATGATGAACTTAACAACCTCCAAAGATAACTAGTAAAGAAGCCCTCCAGGGACAAAAGACATATCAACTCAACAGAAAGGTATCATCAAAGAAAAGCAATTACCAGGAAAAAGCCACCTCTCTAGGAAACAAGAAATTAGTTAATAAAGAAATTAGTTAATAAAGAACAATCACACGTAAGGAACACGGAAGACTGGCTGCTATTTATCCTATCACCAACCCAAACAGAACAGTTGCACTGATGATGTTACCTAGCCTAGTGGTGAAAGTCTTCAGAAAAAAGATTCAGCTGAGAACTCCTACGATACAACAAATAGAAGTCATATAGCCATGACATTCTAAAAGTATTACAAAACAGATGCCTACAATCTCTACTTTATTTTCCAGGCTTTGTACAGCTATGTTTAGCAAGGTTGCTGGGAGAGAAATAGCAACAGAGTATGTTTCTAAGAAAATAAGTATGCTTAGCATACACCTAATGTTGTTCACGTGCCTCTATTTAGAACCACAGGCTATTAAAGAACTGAATACATAATCTTTTTCTCTTCCCCAATAGAAGCTATTTAGCACAACCACCAACCACTGTAGTTAAGGAACTTAGATTTTATCATACAAAGAGTATTATAGTTCATATATCATGCCACACGACAATTAATTTCATCTACTGCTCAATAGTAATTACCCATAATTTCTGACATTTGCCTCACATAGCATGATTTCGCTTCTGTACCTCCACAGATATCCATGGATGGACTGCACTTCCTTTCTGCATCAACACTGATTTACACTAACCAATTGGGTCACTTACTTGCACTGCGAGAATGAGTCCCTTGTGGTCTCCTATCATCTGGCTGCTTGCATAACACAGGTTTGCACTCCACAGCACTTTATGAGAACCATACCACAATGTTATATGATGCATGAATGTACTTGCTTATTGTGTACACCAAGCTGCTGCCAGATGCAACTGAGGTTCTTGGATTACATTTTGTTGTTCATCATTCTTTCTTTTTTGTCACATTTGTCTGTTACGAGTTTGGGAATGAACTTGCAGCCACAGTAAAGCAATTATTTTCTCAAACCACTGAAAAATGATAGTAATTGTTAATGTGTGCATTGCAACATAATCTTTAATATTAAGAATGCCACAGTTCCTGCATTTCACTTTTCTAGAAGGAAAAGAATACCACTTGAACTGCAATTTCTGTAGCATTTCTATTCTAAATCACGGCGTTTTATCATTTTATCCGGGCTAAACAATTTGCTCTTCCACATTTTGCTTCAGCCCTTACTAACAAAATTAGACAAGCAGAATAATTCAGAATATATTAAATTACAACATATTTAGTCCTTGCATGAGATTACAGCAACCACATACCAAACTCTCCAGAAATAATCTAGATAGTTATTTAAATCTGTTGAGTAAATCATTTGAGGTAAAAAGCCAATCGGAAACAGGAAACAGTGTGGTCTAGAAATAAGTATCAAAAGTAATGCCACAACCTAATATAGAAAATAATAAGGAAGAACTGAAAGCATTCTGGCTTATAAGGGACAGGAAACCTCATGACCATGGGTTAAATTAGGTCTTTCAAATGCCACCTAACTCTAAAGTTCAGTTATCTAAAAAATTACCTATGTTAGTTTGATTTTAACCACACTGTATGGAGTTTCAACATAGTTTAATTTATTCTATTTTTTATTTTTGTGATTCTTTTTTGTACTGAAGAGCAGCACAGAAACTTTAATAAACAAACATGGGAGGTGGCAGGAACTGAAGACAATTTACTAAAAAACTCATTTTTATACTTAATCAGTGTTTTAAAAGTGTTTCATATATCGTTTTGCTAGAGAAACAAGTTATAAAACAATCTAGTGTTGATATAAACAGAAATATAAGTGTCAGTGCAGAGAAACTGGTATTTGAAAGGCCATTCTTATTCTTCCATTTCCCTGAAACTTTTGCTTCTGGAGGATAAATCCCCTTTCTCCCTAAAAAACTGTCCTGGAAAGGGAACTACCAAAGGCTATTCATCAACAAAAGGATAAAACAGTCAATTACCTCACATAATTGTTCATTGTCTCACTGAATTGTTTGCCTGCAATCTTGGGATCAAACGTTTGTGACCATTTTCAGAACTGAAACCACCAGTCATTGAAGCTTGAGAATGGAATGCTTATCTACGACAGTAAATCCTTCATTCACCACTATCACACAAACAGCCATGTGACTCAAGGACAAGCTAAAAAACAAAACAGAGACAATATAAACTTCTACCTACCACTATCATGTCCCTGTATGTTTTGGCAAAGACTACCAAGCAGCAGGAAAATAAATAAATACAACATGCACAGTAAAGGCAAGATGACAAAGCCCACCTGAAAATGCTGTAACAACTTATTTATTATCATTATTAGTATTAGTATTATTAACAACAACAATAACCCTTTCTGTTGCTCTCTCATCTTCTCACCCACAGTTTCTACATGGGTGTTTTTCCACTGTCAGAAAGTACCCATTTTTGCACCCATTAAGGACCCATTTGGGTGCGAGCTGGATGATCCCATTTCCACCACAGCACCCATTTGGGACCCGATTGTTTTGACTGCCACTGGGGAAATCCAGATCAAATGGATACTTTCTGGGGTTTAATCTGGATTTTCTGTAGACCCCATTAACGGGGTCTACAATGGGGTCTTCAGGCAGAAAATCCAGATTAAAGGGAGCCTGTTTCCACACCTGCGTGGCAATGGAGTCTAGAGGAGACTAGGGGGAGGGGGCACCCATGGGAGGGAAGCCCCAAAACCTAAGCTTCAAAGTCATTTTGAAGTCACTTCAAAGTCTGTGCAAAATAGCTCCGGAGCGTCTTTGAAGTCTGTGCTGATCTTCAGAGAGAACTTTGAAGTGACTCCCAAGTGACTCCAAAGTCACTCCGAAGTCACTTTGAAGTTCACTCCGAAGATCAGCACAGACTTCAATGGAGCTGTTTGCACAGACTTCGAAATGACTTCGAGATGACTTCGGAGTGACTTCGAAGCCACTTTAGAGATTGCACCCCTGTCCCCCCAAACACCTGGGGTGACAAGCAGACCCCTCATGGGTAGATCTGGATTTCCAAATGGGTGCTCCGCTGTTTCCACGGCAGGGAGGCTAGCACCCATTGCTATTGGGTGCTAGACCACCCATGGAAACACATTGGGAATGTACCCATTCCTTAGATCCAGATCTTCTTAGATCCGGATTAAAGGAGCGTGGTGGAAAAACACCCCATGGCTTCCTTTCTCTGAAGTCTCCAACAGGAGCAATTTTCTTCTCTGGTATTTGTTCTCTCTTTGATATTGATGAGAGAAGATGAGAGAAATGACAAGTGGTGCCCGCCCCCCAGTCTGCACTGTTTCTGTGTATTTAAATCAAACTGTCAGAGAGGGCTGGATGATCAAGTCTAAACAGTTCTGAATTCTGAAATTTACCATACTGTCTTTAGGCAACAAGGCAGAAAATGGGATACATCTAGAACAGTGATGGCCAACCTATGACACACGTGTCACAGGTGACACGCCAAGCCCTCCTGGGTGACACACATGGTCACCCTGGCACCTGGGCATGTAGCACTTGCTTGTTCTTGAAGTGTACGAAATACCAACTTTCAACTGAAGATTTAGCAAATGAAATTCAGCAACAAAAGTCACTAATGTAAGGAATTATTTGTTTTTGCTTTTAAGAAAATACATATATCAAAAATATAACTTTTTTACTAGAGCTACAGATATCACATAATTACGGATATCTCTAGACGTGATAAGTTAAGCACCCAAGTTAAGCTAGGTTTTCTTGCGAATTTTGACACACCGAGCTCAAAAGGTTCACCATCACTGACCTAGAGAGTGCAGACACAAACACACTGTATTGAACTGCCTCTTATTTTGACCACCCTTGGGAGCCATTGGCTCTAAAAGGGAACATGAAGAAACAAACAGCGGAGTAAAACTGTTTTCCTCAACATTTTCCCTTTCATCTTCTTTAACTTTAACTTTCTGTTTTCAGTAGAAACTCAATATTTTTCAGAAGGCTGCATGTTACATGAATGTATCACTCAGTTAAGCAGGGAGTATTTAAACATCTCTAACTGACATGCATTTTAAGCTTAGCTTAGCTTTTTCTTTGCCATCATGGGAAAAACTACTTTGCTCACAAGGTCAAAGCAAATCCAAGAGATAAGAAAACTATCAGTCCTCAAGATCATTCTTTGTGACCTCCAGAGTTCTGAGGAACAGGGAGGAATTAATGTTCTTGCCTGGCAATCTGAGGCTGGAAAAGGGAGAAGCCCCATTCACTATGCTCAAATCATACTTTAAGTATCCCCGAAACACTGAGTTCCAACTGGTAATCAAATCTTATGTTTCAGGATTTGGATCCTGTTCAAAGTTAAAGCAACCAAATGATTACAGATTTGATCTTTGGTTTGACTATCCCCACCCCCCAGTTTATTATTACTTATTTTACTTCCACTGTTGTCAGAATGTTTATAGAAAAAGAGGGAGATACTGCCAAGAGTCCTTGAAACAGCAAGGCTGATCACGTTGCGAGAATGAGTTCCATGAGGTGCTACTTCATCACTCAGAGCCCAAAGGCCAATGAGCAAGCTCTTTCATACCAGGACTAGCAGAAGCACAGTGCGCTCACACTAGTGATCCCTAATTCAGACGAGAAATATGAAGCAGGGACTTCTGGGAATTTCCGGAGGCCCTCCAATTCCTAAGAAATGTACTTTGGGTACTGCCCTAGGAAAAGAGAACCGAGAAGAGCAAATCACTTGCCCTTTCACAAAGTCCACAACCAAGTACTAGAGTGGTGCTTTCAAACAAATCTTTGAAAAAGGAAAAGTACACAAGAAAAATAAATAAAACTAAGTACAGGAGTGGCTTCTGCTTTTATCAGTCCAGGAGAGTGAATAAGAAGCTCATTTATAAGTTTGTATAAGAATAGAATAAAATATGTATGTATGCACACTACAATGAAGTAGTGCACTCAAATGGCTATGCCAGCATTCTTGTATAGATGTACTTTTCTATAAAGAAAATACACAAGTGAAAAACTGAACACAGTTTGTTAAAGAGACCAGCAAGTGTACTAGACCCACCAGTGTGCAGAAAGAAGGCCCCAGTATGCTTGTTTATCCAGTATACTGGGCAGTGCAGAATCACTCTGTTACTTAACATTCAGTGTAAGAGGCAATGAGGTCCCTTTGGTCTCAGACAGTCTCCCTACCGCCAGCTTAAAGACACCAGATCATTAAATGAAAAGCACTAACTGAAACAACCCAGCACAGTGTGGAATTTCCTGCATTCCTTTTGTGTTCACATCCCTCCATCCAATGCTAGAAACTATGGCTTCTTTTCATACTTTTTAATAGTTTGAAAAAAGCCTCAGTGCTCATCAACAGGTTGGGCTAGAATAAAACCACATGCACAAAATTCAAAGAAAGATATACCATGTTATTTCTGAATATAGAAGCATTTACATCTGATATTTCACAAAGTAGATTTGGCACTGCTTGCAGAACTGTTCATTATACCCTCATCTACAAGTGTAGTCAAATTATTTTTCTGGCATTCTCTTCTAGGCATACCTTCTTTGTCCTTGAATGAGGTTACTTGCAAAAGCTTCTATAAAAGGTATTTTGCTTGTATAACTATTTCAAGAGCCAGGATTTAAAATGCAAATCCAAGCAGAGGCCTAGTTGTTTGTTCTCTCTCCTCTGCTCATTTTGAGTCCCTTGGTTTCACAATTCATCAAAAATGTCTCACACATTACATTTTAGGCAAATTTCTCTCTCTTTAAATGTTCCTCTCAATTCTATTTCTCTGCCACTTTCCCTTCTCTATTCTGCTCCCCCGTGTATCTAGATTTAAGTGAAGTTTCAGTCAAGATTATTGAAAAGCTTCGTGCATTAAATTAGGTGTCCCCTCTAGTTCTGCTTAAAGGTAGTTCCTTTTTGGGTTTCCAAAGTGGGCCTTAGTCCACACCAGGAAGAGATCTAAGGGGCCTACTGTCTGCCTGATATTCCAAGACAGCACACGGCCCATTCCCCTTAGAATGTTCCATTTAAAAGTGGTGCTAGAAGTGAGGTGCTGCTGAAACAGGCACTCTCAGCAGCTGCAAAGGCTGGAAACTCTTCTTCCCATTCTTTGAAAGCTCCATGCTAGCTTCGAAGCCTGGGCACAACCTTTGAGGCCAGTGTGGAAAGCTGTATCCCATCCCAGCAGTAAGCCATCCCAGGCCAGGTTGTCCCATGCTGCCCTGAGATAGACAATAAGTGTCAAAACAGCCTAAGGCTCCATCTTTACATCATCCTTTGCTCAAGATATATACTATTCCACTTTTAGGCACATACAAGATGCATGGCCATTCTCCTTCCTTCTGAGTTAAATGTCATTTGCTCCAATCTAGAAAACAGAGGAGGAAAAAACCCCAAGGCAGCTACATCAGCAACAGCTAGCACAACCCCTGCTTTGCTGACCAACACAGGTCTTCCCTCAATCCTTTCATTACCTACAACACAGCTTTCCAAGTGAAATCTCTGCTCCTCCTTCTCATTCACATTTCTGGGCTACAGCCACTTGCCAGCCATCCTCTGTCAGATGAAACCCTCAGTGAAGGAGGTTCCAGACCCAGTTGCTGCTGACACACCTGAGGTCTGCTCAAGTATCCACTCCCTATTCTCAGGGAACTGCAGTGGTTGCTGGAGGGAAATCACAGCCACAGTCAGTAAAAGAAAATTGCAGTTGGTGGCCAGCTTTGGCTAAAATTATTTATTTAGAAAATTTATATCCCACATTTAGCCAAATGATCAGACACAGTTGGCTTTTTGGTGGAAGGGTTATATGGGGCTAGGGATAATTGGTTTGGCTAATCAGCTGGCAGCCCTGCCACCTAATCTGTAAAATGGAGAGGCAGCCTATGACTGTGCATGCAAACTACTCATGTTTTGAAGCAGCCTTCATCAGCTGTATAACCTCCAGATGTTTTAGACTACAGCTGAACCCAGCCAGGGAAGCTCACTTAAAATATGATGCTAGGAACCATCAAGCTGGGTTTGACTCCTGATTACTGTATAGATGAATGCATGCCATTTTGTCCTTCTTTAGCAAATTCTCACTGCTTTTCCAAGGATATTTCAGCAATGGTTTTATCTATGAACCTTCCTACCTACTGTCTTCCCCTTCAGCTGCCTCTTTTATCCTTGCCAATGAATGAAACATTGAATAGTAAAAGTGGCTCAAGGACTTTCAATTTACTTCAGTGGTGTTCTGCAATGTCCTCTGCATACTGCCATTCGTGTAATGACATGCTGTACAGTATTGATGCCTCCGGTATTTGTAGCCACTAATTTCAAAGCCATGATTAATGATTCTCATTTTCAAAACCATTTAGTGCCACTGTCAGGCCTGAGAGTGCTAAAATACATGTACTCAGATACCATGAAACTTACGTGATTTATACAACCAAAGGCATGAAACATGTAGCCATATAACCTATACATCCAATATAATCAATGGTATAAATTGCAAGTGTCAATAGAAGGGGAGTTGAAGCCAAGCAGTCTGGAATATGTGGGTGAGATGAGCAAGAGGTGAGAATTGGCCATTTCAAGGCCATTCGTTAGCTGAGAAAGTTTTGCCTTGGTCGGGAAAGAGATAATGTTGTGACTTTGACCCCAGCCCAGGGTGGAAAGAAGTATATGCTTAGTTACATTAAGTTCCACTTTCAGCAAACTTGGTCACCTTGTATCATGGCTCAAGGTTGAACAAACTGAAAGAACTGGATAATGTCAGCTTAAAGAACTGACAGGATCTCATACCGGCATCTAGTTCTCCCAGTGCCAAACCAATATGGGAAGTCAACAAAGAAAGCACTACAGTTGCAAAATATCTGCATCCCCTCTGCTGGTTGTTAACAGGCATGCATCATTTTGCAAAGAGTGCCAGTTTGAAAGGGCAAAAATGGTTCTGTTTTGCTGTGATCTGTAAAAGGAACATTTATGGACATTTAGCAGATAGATAGTTGAGGACAGAGGATGTCATGGAGTAACTATGTGCTTTTATTAAGGTTTATTTGTTGAATCTCAGGTGACTAGCACAGACCTGTTTTATGATGAGAAACAGTGCTGAACAAGGTCATTTATAAGCATTTGACTTGCTACACATAAATGCATAATTGCACAGTGTTTGAAAGTGATTGTTGGCTCTTTTGCACTTACATTAGTTGTACAGGCAAAGAGGAACTCTTGCACACTTCATCTATACTGGGCAGAGCCATTTCTTTACTAGAGCGAGCTCCATGTGTGCTGGAGTTCCCCCTGCACACTGCATCTGTACCTCTCCTAGGTGGAAGAGATGCGGGGGGGGGGCAGGTGACAGGTGGCATAGGTGTGATTACGTGCTACATTGCCAGGTCATCCTGGCAATAGCGCTGTGTAGGTCCGCTGGTGCTGTTGCAGGGGTTCTGCGATCGTTGCCATAATGGTGATGATTCAAATTTAGTTAAGTGCTGGCTTAGTTATAAATGCTTTAGGCATCCACAAGTGTGGACACCTAGAGCATTCTAGCACTTTGCCTCCCAGAAGCGAATCTGACCTATGAACGTTACTGGGGAAAGTTAGTTCAAAATAATTTGCTACTTCAGACAGAGAATCCAAGCAAAAGTTCTACACAGTTAGTAAAACTAAATGTGCTACCTGGGGTGAATCATCTAAATCCACTTTGCTTAATAGTAGGGTTAAGCCTAGGAAGTAGTATTTCATTTTTTCAAAATGAGGCAACAGCATTAAATACTGCTTGGCAATTACATGCTCCCCATGCTCCTTGGTTCAAATATATAGGGTGGGAACAAACTCAATAGTGAGTAAAAGATTCTACAAAATCAAAATGAAACTCATATTGTTATTCCACATATTCAAGAACATACGAACGGGGATTAAACAGGGATATACCTCAGGCAGATATATTTGAAGAGACAGCTGCTTAAAATAACCCTATATTTCCAATATATGTGGAAAGATACGTTAGTACATATTAACTCAGTACAGTTTCTGTAAATTAAGGTTCATACATCCAAAATTTAAGCAGATTACCACATATTCAATATATTAATTAGAGTACATAAAAGACTAAGTCTATTATATAAGGCTAAGCATGCACAACTTGTATTACATATAATACACATTTTAAAAGTACTGCATACCTCAACTCTTCAACTCTCTTGCCTTATCTCAGAAGCTGAAAAGGATGCCATGCAAAATTGGCAGGGCAGCTACGGGACAGCTGAACCCCACATTTGAGAGCCTTTCATTTTAGCAAATTAGATTTTGGCCCTTTCTGCACTTACCTGCATGTGATTCAGATCAGTGGGTAAGTGCCGTCTGCTCAAGGCCACCACCACCCCCATTCTTTGAATGGCTAGGAACGAACTTCTCTAGCCTTGGAAGCTATGGGGGCATGGTTTTTGATGCACCACAATGGTGGGCTGCTGAAAAGCAGCCACCAGCAGTCTTAGAACACAGAGATGTGTCTTCTGAACATCTCCTATGTTCCAAATCAGACTGCACAAGTCCCTCTGCTGGACACAATTAAATGGACCCATCAGAGATCTGGATTAAGGCCTTCCTTAGTCCTCATCTTGATCTATCCCATACAGATAAGAGTGAGGAATAGGGCATCTGTGATTCACATTAATGTGCAGATGCAGGGGTCCAGATGTATACTAGTGGGGAGCCTTAATATGGATTAAGGGCCAGTGCAGAAAGGGCCTTTGATCCAATATGAATCATTATAAATCCTCTGATGGCTGATAAGGTTGCTTCAGAATTGTTACAAAAAATTCTAACTGGTGGAATGCAGCTTATAAAATATTTCATTGTATTCTATCTTGCAGTATTTTATAATATGTTGCTTCCACAGAGATAAAGGCAGCAAACATTAGGCACATGAGAAAGCCGTCTCTGCTGTTTCCCAGAATAGCCACTTTACTAAGGCTTACAATGTTTAAAGTTCTTTCCGCATTCTGTCTTGCAGTTTGGAGGATAACTGTTGTGCTTTAATTGTTTAATTGATATTTTAATACCTTATGCGATTCACCTAAGATTTCTGAATGAACAGTGGGGTTTAATTTAAATTATGCACCTCTCCTCCATTTTATCCTTACAACTGAATTTCCATGGCCAAGGGGGAATTCCAAGCGTAGCTTATCAAGGCTGCCTTTAAAAAAACACTGTGTGTGTGATCACACCCTATGCTAAAATCTCCTTGATAACCACTTGGTGATCCCAGCCAAGTTCACAAAGGAATCTATAATCTATTTATATTTGGACTACTCTTCTTGAAAATATTCCACATCCAGTGCCCCAAGCAATAACCACAGATTTTAATTAAGTTTCACCAAACTTCACCCAGGCGCTCATATTTAAAATTTACAATCCAGGGCTGCCATCCTGCCCTGATGTTCAAGTTGCAATTTGCAATTGTTTCCAGAGCAACTGAAAACAACGAAGCCTGCAAGTCAAACAAGGTGGCAAGAAACGGTAGGAGCAACGAAGTGCCAAACAGGTTAATAGCTTTGCAAAATCTCACGCATCCCAATACACAGGAAACTGTTACTAGTTTCAATGACTCCCCCCCATCCAACCCCCAACTTAAACCCGTACGATCTGGAGACTCGATCCTAGTAATTTATTCTCATCAAACCACAGAAACCACCGTGACCATCAATCATTGCTCCGGATTTCTGGGCTTCGACAGCCTGAAAGGCTGAACAGCATCAACAGGTGGAGTCCATAAGGTCAACGCCGGGAAAAGCGGCAAACGCTCAACTGCGACGACTCGTTACGCGTCTGTCAAAGGGACAGAAAAGTCCCGGAATAAAAACGGATCCTCCCCAAAGTGATGACTCGAGCCGGATCGAAAGCGGCGCGAACTAACTAACGCAGCCCGGGAAAACTGGCACTGAAGCAGGTAGCAAAAGCAAAAAGGAAAGAGGTCGCCCAGTCTTGTTTTCCTCCGCTCCCTCCAGTCCCGGCGCGTCCCATCCACATACCCTTGCTCCGCAGCTGCCAGGAGTCCGTGCCGGAGCCCAGAAGGCGCCAGCTGGTGTCCAGCAGTCCCCGCTGCTCGGAGCAGCAGCAGCAGCAGCAGCGACGCCGCATTATCCCCCGCCCGCCCGCTCGCCTCCCTCCCTGCCCTCGCGCCAGATACCAGCACGCCTCGAAGAACGCAATGTATTCCTCCGCTTTGGGCCACCACGCCAATAAGGAGCGGCAGTAACAGAGCGGCGGCGGAGGGATTCTCGCTTAGAGAAAAAGACCGCGCCGCGGCGGCATAGCAGCAGCAGCAGCGGCGAGTAAGGGGCGGCCGCCCGCACCTTTTGGCTGCTCTCACCTCTTTTGGCCCCCGCCCTTTTTTTTTCCCCTCACGCCGCCGCCCGTGGCTGCAGGTCGGTTGGGCGCTGCCCGGCGGCTTCGTCTTCGCGTGAGGGAGGCGCAGCTGCCGCTCCTCAAAAAACGGGCGGGCGGCCATCGCGGGCGAACCGTCGTCGTCTCCGCCGCCGCCAGCGCTTCAGGTGGACCCACCCCCTTGGTCCCCTCCCCCGCCAGCCTTGCCTGTTCGCTCCTTTCTTCTTTGCCGTCATCGCCGCCTTCCCTAGTTCCCGTCCGCCCGTCAGGCAGGGAGGGAATCCGGCCGCCGCCGCGGGACTGCTGCCGCCTGACTGCCGCTCCCCTCTTTCCCGCCCTTGCTCCCGCCGTGCCGTGCCTGCCTGTCGAGTCCCGGCTTCCTCCTCTTCTTCCCCCCTCCTCCTCCTCCTCCTCCTCTTCCCCACCGCCCCCATCCGCCAGGCGCAAGCCGAAGATGGCAGGCTGGCAGAGCTACGTGGATAACCTGATGTGCGATGGCTGCTGCCAGGAGGCCGCCATTGTCGGTTACTGTGACGCTAAGTACGTCTGGGCAGCGACGACCGGGGGCATCTTTCAGAGCATTACGGTAGGCGAAGGAACGCGGCGGCGGCTCCGCGGGGGGGAGGGGGGAGGGAGGGGAGGAGAAGCGGCGAGGGGGCCCAGAGGGAAGGGGCGCCGAGGAAGACCCCCACCCCCGCGAGAAAGAGAACAGCCCTGGGGGAGGATGCGGGATAATAGGCAAAAAGGCGCTTTTCGGGCGCCCGGAGCAGCGGGGAGGTTGGACGCCGAAAGGCTCCTCGGAGGAGCCCGGGATTGCGAAGAGGCGCCTCAGCCCACGAGGCGTTGGAGGGGCGGCGGCGGCGGCGGCTCGTCCTCCTTTGCCTTGGCTCCGTCGCGCCGCCCCCGAGAAGAGTCCCCGTGCGCGCCTCCAGCCGCCTCTATGCAGAGAAAGGACGGCGGTGGAGGCGTGTGTGGCCCTTGCTTTCCCTGGCTCTGCCGTGCCTGACCGCCCGCCCCTCGAGGAGGCATGGAGGGAACTGCCCGCTGCCCGCACACATTCCTCGTCCCCGGGTGGCTGCGGGCTTGCGAACAAGTTTCTCTGGCTCCGCTTGGAAACGAAACGTTTCGGAGGGGCTTGGGTGCCCTACCGTCACCTGCTCGCCCGGGTGGCTGCCTGGCTGCCTGGGTCGGTGGGTGCAGGGGGGGAGCAAGAAATGGCCGGCTGGGGACGGGAGCGCCCCCGTGCAAGGGCAGCTTTGCTGCTCTTCCCTTGGCCGCCGCGGCCATTGCCGTCCCTCGTTTATTCCCTTCCCGGCGGCCTCCCTTTGGTGCAAGCCAAGAAATGGGGGCGAGCGAGGAGAGGGAGGGAGCGGGGGAGGCCCGGTTAGGTACAGGTATAAAACAGCAGGGAGTTGCTCCCCTGCGGCGTCTCCCTCTCCTGTCCCCCCCCCCCCCGCCCGCTATGATGGCCGTAAAAGCGCCTTTAATGGAGGCGCCTCGGTCCGTCTCCCCGGGCTCACTAGGCCTGGGCACCGTTATGCGGCTGCTCCCCTTTCTTCTCGCAGGCTCCTCTTCGGAGAAGGGATGGGGTGGCGGACGGGGGGAGCCTTTCATTTTGAGGCTGAGCGGCTCGGAGGTGTGGGGAGGGATTGCATCGGGCGAGAGAGAGAACTGGGATTGACAATCCTTTTCCAGGCCCGCTATGGGGTTCCCGCGCTGGCTGTCCGATGTAGGTGGCGGTGGTGCCAGACCGCTAACGTTGCAATAATATGCCCAGATCGAGGCTCCGTGGGGAATCGTCTAGTGTGCCTGCCTGAGTGAGCCTCCTTAATCGCCGGCGTTGGGCTAAGCAATAGCCGGCAGCGACGCGGCGGCAGCAGGGAGGAGGAGGAGGAAAAAGGCCGGATACGGGGAAGAGGGGGAAGAACGATTCTTGGAGAGGTTTTGCGTAGGATTTCCTCTGCTCTGCTCTGCACTGCCGGGAGGGGTTTGCGTAGTTAGCGTAGGAGGGTTTTGAGAATCCTTTCCTCGCCACTAGCTCCATGTTTTTCACCTCCAAGATGGCGCACTGCCGCTGATTTTTTTAACCCCTCCTTTTCGCTCTTTTCTCTCGAGATATTAATCACCTTTGCCTTCTGCACTGCAGTCTTTCTGCTCTCTTTTTTTAGTGTTCCGCACCCCAATACTTGCTATAAAGTTTTCTAATTCTTCTTGGTATTGCATATAAAAAGGAGTGAGAAGCATAGTGAAAAGGTTCCATATTCTGTGTCGGCTTGTTCCATGCGGGGCTTGTTGAAATGTGTGCCAGAATCAAATTCTTCCACATTTTTCTCTTATCCTGCCAATTCAAGAAATGCACGGTTTGATCTTGCATTACCCCGAAATGGTGACTGACTGGCTATCCTCATTTCTTCCAAAACATCATTTTGGTTGACTTGTCTTTTTCTGCAGTCAAACTTAGAATGAAAATGCAAGCTTAAAGGGCATTCTGTCCCTTCCTAAGAATCATTCAAAGGGCTGTGCCATAAGTGTAGAGCATGTTGTGCTTTGTCCAGTTAGCACTGAAATGGGTTAAGAAAGTAGTGTTCTTAGTAGTCTTCTAAATAGTGCTATGATTTTATGGAGAAGCTGTTGGCTTGTGCTTAGGAATGGCTTGGGCCTGCTATGACTCTGCATTTCTCCTAGTAGGAGCTGTGTCTTCATCATACTGTACTGGGAGAACACTTCTTTGCTGGGTTCCCTCTTCCAGCCCCTTAAAGAAATTCCTTATCTGGCCCAGAGAAAATGAGTCAACTTGTCTGCTCTGCTGCTACATGCTGAGTTGCGTTTCCTCCCATGGTCATACAGCCCTGAGCCTGCCATAAGTCCTGTAGTTCTTGGGGCTTTGCAGAGCGTGTTACATTTTTCTGCTCAAATGGGAATAACCATAACATTTGATCTCATAATCTGCTTTGGAAAACACAGACTCACAGTATTGGGAACAATAAGCATGACTATATTGTAATTTAGAAACACAGGATTATTCTATTCATTTATACAGTGTTGTACTTCAGATGACCATACCTTGGAGAGCTGCTCTTGCCCTTGTTAGAGTATAGCTTTTTTTTACTTTGCATTCAGTGTATGTATAGAGTCCAGGTGTGAGAATGTTCCCTAAAACTCTGAAATTTTCTTTTTGACAGCCTGTAGAAATAGATATGATAGTAGGAAAAGACCGCGAAGGTTTCTTCACCAATGGTCTAACTCTGGGCGCAAAGAAGTGCTCTGTGATCAGAGATAGCCTCTATGTGGATGGTGACTGTACAATGGACATCAGGACAAAGAGCCAAGGTGGCGAGCCAACATATAACGTTGCTGTAGGCAGAGCTGGTCGAGGTAAACTTAAATTTGTGTTTAATCTTGGGTTTTCTTCTTAACAGCAAAAGTGAATGTTTTATTTTATCCCAGATAATTTTCACAACAAGTTATAGACATCATCAGCTGCAAAGTTAGTTTGTGAAAAGTAAGGTTGCATTCTTAAGGCTAGGTCTTCCAGAAAGTAGGTGGTTAGCAATCCAAAAAATTACTTCAGATACAGTAATACAGATGCATCAAGGGATCTAATTGTGACCCTAAGGGCTCCCTTGAAGCCAGGCTTCTCAGCCTCAGTCCATTGTTTTTGGGATTTGGGGGGATGCATCTTTCCCTATGTGCCTTTAAACCCCACGGCTTTTTCACATAGCAAAAGGATATACATATGCCAAAATGGTTTATTGTTTGGCTGTAGAGTTTGTAGATGAAATTGCTCAGTTCATGAGCTGATCCCCTTAAATCGCTTGGATCAGTGCAACAGATGTCTTATATTAAACTTACAGAATAAAAAAGTGGGTATTATATAGTATTCCAAAGGAAGTTTGATATTCTGATTGTATGGAACCCTGTGGTTCTCCAGCTGCTTTAGCTAACATGGCTAATGGTAAAACCAAAATTCCTCACACCCACTGTATGCTACTCCATTTAGAGTATTTATACAGCCTCAAGCTATGCTTTGGATTGCTCCTTTGATTTGAACGTTTGAAATGGAATGGGTTCATATCTTAGCGTGCTATAAGGAAAACTGTATGCCTTGTAAAATGCTTTGCCCTCTCTACCAATTTTTATGATTAAGATAGTTAGTTTTCATTTTACATAAAGTTATCCTATAATTACCTGAAAATAAGCCTGAACTTGAGAAAACAAAGATAGCACAATTGTATATTCTTCTTATGATGAGTTAACTTTATTACCAAGCTACATTATGACTAGTGCAGAAAAGGTAGCTGCATCTGCTGAAGAGTCATTAATATGTAATCCTGAGTATTTGGCTGTCTTGAACATAAAATTAAAATGGAATTTGGCGACACCTACTGGGATGTTACAGCAACTCAGGTCTCTGCTATTCTAGCTCATCCTCCTTGGAAATTGGGCTAATTTAGTAACATGCATTATTTCTATTTAAAAAAAAACATGGGCATGTTAAACTACTCTTTGCCAAAAAAATGTGGGGAAGTTAATGTTCTGAAAGGCATAGTAATACTATGTAGCTGTTCAGAAAGCAAAATGTGAATGTTTATTGCACTGTGTTATTAGATATCATAGTTTCTTGTCTAATGCCCCTTTTTAAAACTTCTTTTCTTTTCTCTTTCAGTCTTGGTCTTTGTAATGGGCAAAGAAGGGGTCCATGGAGGCGGATTGAATAAGAAGGCATACTCAATGGCAAAATACTTGAGAGACTCTGGGTTCTAGTTGTTAGGCAGACTGTTAAGTATTAGGGGAAATTGCTATTAAACTTTCCTGGCCTCAAGCTACATTGTGGAAACTTTATTAGCAATGCAGGGTGATGGGGTATGAACCTGTGTCTCCTTTGTATCCCTCTGTTGGTGGGGAAAGGTGTTATTCTTTCTTTAATTCTGTTCATCCTTGTTTCCTTGTGTATTCCAGCATTGGTTATGGCCATGGGAAAGGGAAGGTGTCCGTGAAGGGACACTCATAAAGAAAGCGTATGAACTGGCTTTGTACCGGAGGAGGTTTGATGTGTAAGCAGCCTCTCCCCATCCACATAGCAACTGTCTTCATCACCACCCTTTTGTGTTCACAGGACTACCAACCTATAGATGGTGGTTTATTTTACACACTTTTTCCCTATTGTCATGGCTCCAGTTACCCTTTTTGTTTGTATGTTAATCACTGTTGTACCCATGTTTTGTATCTGGCACCATCTATTGCAACACAGAGATGATATGCATGATACGTTGAAGCTTGGGAGAGGAATCATGCCAAGTTCAGGCTTTGCTTTGTCTTAGCAATTAGTGTGACACTGAGAACTAAACCAACTTAAATTAAACTAAATAAGGTGCCGATTGTACAATCCAGATTGATCAATGCCTCTTCAGCACTTTGAGCATTTACACAGCTCATTAGTCTTCCTTTTGTAGAGCATGGTTGGGAGGGGAAAAGTGCATGCATATCTCTATGTTCCTCCCCCTCATCTTGTCTTTGATTCACTCTTTTTTTCCCTTTGCTTCCATCTCTATCTATATATACATTTTTTAATACAGTGCCTGGTTTGTTTAACCAATTTGCTGCTTGAAAGCTGTTACAAGTGTTGCTTTAGTTTTGTTGTTGCTCTTCTGTGTAGACTTGCAAAACTTCATGGTGGCTGAAGCGCATCCTGCTTTTAAAAGGGTAACTGCAAAACTATGAAAAGGTGCCGATGTACTTCTCCCCTCACCTTACCACCACCACCATCCCCATCTTGAGTGACTCCCCAGGGACATTCCATCACCACAATAGCTCAGGCACGTAACTTTCTTTTTCGCCAGCTCCTGTTCTGTAGTTGAACTGTAAAAAGGCTGCCATCATGGACTTTAGATATCCCAGTGTAACCATCTGGAGTGTGTCCGGTTTCATTTTTTCATAGGACCAATTTTGATTTGCAGCTTGGATTTTATATGGAACGCATTGGCACTGTCAATCTCCCACCTTCAGCTATACTGGTAGCCTAGACTGACATTGATTTGTCAGATAATTAACTAAAAAAATAAGACTTGCTGCTCTGATAACATTGTATGTTGAGAATTGGTAGTTTAAAATAAGAATGGTCCAGACAGTTACCGTTTCAAATCTAATCTTTATTTGACTTGTGATGCCCTTGCTGCAGAAATTATGGAGTAAACTGCCCCGTGCACTAGTCATCTGAACCATGTGTAACCAAATTGTCAGTTTGAGCACAGTACTAACTCGTATGTCCATTGAAAAAAGAGAACTGCAGAACTCTATCTAAAAAAATCGGAGATGGTCTTGGTTGGAATAACTGGGTTGGCTGTCTTGTGATGATTTTTTAATGTATTCTGTGCCATACTAATGTTTAAAAATTTGAACTGTTGCTATTGTGAGATGGATTTTAACTGACAAGAATGGTTTCTTCTGAATGGCACTGCTTTAGGGACACTAGTATTTGCTTCTATTGTTCAGGCCTTGTGGATAATGTACAGACTTAAAACAAATTCTTGTTGCTGATTTGTCCATTTATTTCCCTGCACTTTGTTACATCTGGGATACAGTCTAACTCATCTGATTTAATATGCATTTCAAAAAATGCCATAACTATTAAACACCTTGTTTACAGACAGATGAAATAAATTTATTCCAACCAAATGAAATGAGTTAGTGTGTTGTGTGGCTTTCATTCTCTTCCCCATTTTTCCTGAAAACTTTATTCCTTGGAGTTAGTATTCTTGTGCCAATTAGGATTTCTGTATGTTGGAGTAACCTGAGCAAAAATGAGTGCATCTGATACTATACAAAAATGGGCTTAAATAAAATAATTACTACTTAAAATGTTCAAAAGGGGAATGTTGTTCTACCGACTAACTACCTTCTCTTGCAGTTTGGAGAACTAGATCCTTTACGATGGGTGTTTTTCCACTGTCACTAAAAGTACCCATTAAGTACCCATAATGAGTACGAAATGGCATTTTTGTACCCATTAATGGGTACTTCTAGTGACAGTGGAAAAACACCCCTTGTTTACCTAAACAGTATGTAAATTCTTTGAACATAAAATTCTGTGCAGGTTTCTTCTGTTCTGATGTCCTTACTTTGTGTATTTTAAGTCCCATCTTCCTTCCAAAGGACTTTTATTGCTACAAGAGTCTTGTGTGAGAATTAGGCTGAGAAGCAGTGACTGGCCCAAGATCATTCAGTGGCCTCCTATGGCCACCAAGCGGGATTTGAATCCTGATCTCCCAGGTCTTAAAGTGGCCATTGCATCATGCTCATTCTTTGGAATATTTTTTGTAGCGTGGAGATTTAGATACCTCTTGAAACTTGAATTTCTCTTTAGGCCAAAAACTAATTGGGAAATCTAATTACAGAGATCAGCTCCTTATCAAGAGCATTAGGTTTTTAGGCAGGAACTGTCTCAGCCCTAGGGGTGTGCAAGAACGTTTTTTTGACATTCTATTCAATTCAAATAATCAAATTCAATTTGAATCAAATTATTTAAATTCAAATTTAACAAAATTCAATTTGAATTTGCACTTACGAATGTTGACAAGATACGTAGATGCCTGTATGCATCTTCCCGACTTCCATACACGTGCGTATACATCCGTAGTTATCTTGTACACAACTCATTTTAGTTCTGTACGGATGCAGGAAATGTGGATCTTCAAGTACGCATCGTGTACTAATCTGTACACATACAAATGTTTGAATAATTTGAACGAATAGTCCTAAAATTCAAAATTCGATTCAAATAAATTCAAATTTCTGGACATTCCATTTGAATTTGAATGTCGAAATTTGGCACATTCAATCAAATTTTTAATGCCTATGAATATTTGTGCACATCCCTACTCAACCCTCCTTTTCAACACCGTTTCTAACAATGGCTCTTATTTTAGTGACAGCTGCATGGGTTGAATAAATATATGAGACTGCCATATTATGATCTGATCTCATGGCATGAAAGTACATATTAATGTTGAGTTGGGAACATTGGCATGCCTTGGATACTTTTCAGGTTCCCTTACATATTGATAAAAAGTCTTTCAGAACACACATATCTGATCCTAGAATCCTGATTGACACTGTCTACAATTTGGACACAAACAGTTCTAAATTTTTAAGAGGTTTATCTTTATACATATCCTTTAATAGGTGTTATCTTGGAAGAGGCATTCCTTGTTCAGGGCAGTACATTGTTCTCATGTGTCTGCAGTTTTTAATTGTATTTGCACAGTTCATGTTTTTAATTAGGCTGTCTTTAAGTTAATTTTAATTGAATGTTGCAGCTCAAGTTTAAATGGTAAAGGAAGTGGGGGAAATTAAAGTTCCTAGCAATTCTTAAGAACCATTTAAAGTTGAAAAAATGAGCTGGCCTAGAGAGTGCCGAAAGCTATTTTGTGTCTCAAGATGTGAATTAATCTGTCAGCTTGTTTGCAAACAGACTTCTAGGAGACAGCTATTGTGCTTTGTTGTAAAAACCTATATAGTCTATGCTGATTGTGAGATTTGTGGTACACGCAGCCAGTCTTACACACGTCTTGTTGAAGTAGGAAAAAGCATGAATGAAAGTTTTATCCATGATTGTCTCTGGAAGTCAAAATGAGGTTTCTTGCAAGGTTTTAACAGCTTTGTTTTGCCAGATACAAACAAAAGATTGAGTTTCTAATACAACTAATAAACCCATTTGGATTTCACTTTAAAATCCTTATTATATTAATGGATTCTCATTATTGGTATGTAGTCCTATAAATCCGTACATTATTCTGTACCTTAGGAAAACAGTATTGGAGATAATTTATTGCAGTGGGTGCTTGTTTCCAAGCAGGCTTACATGTTTGACATTTTATCTCTACACTTTGTTTCATACAGCTGTTTAGTTAGATGTGAACTAATCTTGACTCCTGTGGTGCCCTGCAGTTTTGCACAGATGAAAATTGTGCTTCACAAGTTTATACGAAGTTAATAATAAACCATGAAAAATAAAAATGGTGTTGAAATAACTAATCTTGAATCTGCATTATCTAGCTCAGTAGGTAATGTGTGTGCTCATTACTTATGTGTATCCATCAAGAAAATTTGCTTGCTCTTTCCTTCCTACTCCCAAATCTAGAGCCTTCATTCTCTAGTTTTTATCCATCACTTTCACTTTCTAGAGCAGGAGTTGAACAGAGTGGACACTATATCCTGTTTGTGCTCTTGTGAAAAGAGAGCATGCATCAGAAATACATATCTGGCTTTTTCATGAGTCAATATAAAAATCAAAATTCAGTCCTGTGTATTTTATTTAAACAAATTATTTCCCACACTTCACCACATGGTCCTGGTTTGAAATTAATCCTTGAATTGCTGTAATTTTATCTCATGTCCTGCTACCTGGCACCCCTTCATTAAATTAAAGCTTAGTTTGGCAGATTGCACAGTAAAACAAAAATGGTGCCAACACAGCAAAAGCACGCATATATGGATTCTCTCTGTAGCACCCCTTCCCTCTGTTTCCTCCTAACAAATGCTGCTCTGCCATCTGTCAACATTAATCTGAACTTTGAAAAAGAAATTTCAACTTCATTCTGCAGGATGTACCATGAAAAAGTAATTACTGATTTTTAGGAAAATTGGGGGTAGAGAAGTACCTCTTGAGAATAAGTGGTGCCCTTTAGAGTTGCATGTCTTTGACCCTAGAAGTGTGAAACACAGGTCATGGGAGAGAGGCTACTAAGTCCAGCTGTCCCAAAAGGCTTTAAACATCTTAGTGCTGCTCATAGCTACCATGGTACGTAGGTTACTGCAATATAATACTGTGGAACAATTTCTGACTCCTGTGCAGAACAAGCTATAATTAGCAACAATGTATACAGAATTATCTCTTGGCAGCCTGTGGCATTGTTTTTTAGAACTCACAATTCTTTGTTTCTTTGACTATATATTGATGGCAGATGGGTTTAGGTTGTGTAGGTGAATAAATGGATATAGGTTGTGTAGGTGAAAGAAGAGAATATTTTGTACTGGTTTTAAAGGTAGGTTGATGCCTTTATTTGAAAGAACAACACTCTCACTGTTCTCAAACGATTAAAGGAAGCACATGTGATGTTTCTATCCTTTGGCTGTTTGTGTCTCCGCAGGCTATTCAAACAGCATTGGAGGAGCACTGAACTTTGCCTCTTTGCCAGGGAGACTTGAGGGCATGTGGAGGGACTTCAGTGCTTCTCCAAGGCACAGTCAGTTCAGTGGACAAAAAGACACTCTTGAATCTGCTTCTCGCGCACTATGAGGCCCTTGCTGTGATTTAATGTGCTACCTTTCTTTTTACCTTCATCCCTCCTCTGAACTAGAAAGGAGAGTATGAACTCCTACATGATCACACAAAATTGAAAAGGTATAGCAGGATGACCTGGCTAGCAGTCCTAAGAGGCACTGAAAAAGGTGTTTCGAACTGTTTGTTTCTAGGTGATGCAACTGATTTATGTCTAATAAGTGGAGAAAAGGGATTGCAAAACCAAAAGTCTTACTGCCACATTGTGGTTTTTCCTTATATGCTTGTGAGTTAAGAACACTGATTTTCATTTTTACAAGGTTATTGCAATGACAGTTTTTAATGTAAATAAATCTTGAGGACAAGTGAGCAAGATTTTGTATATAAGATGGGGCCTCATTTCATTTGGTTTGTGTTTAGTATTGAGTGTACCTGCTTCACTTTACTGTGGTTTCCTACCATTAAGGAAGTCAGAGGGGAAGTTGGGCTTGATACAAAATCAGAGTTGAAGTCTTTCTTGAAAACAAATCTCACTAATAAGATGACAGACATGGCTGCTGTGGAAAAAAGTCAAAAAGGCTGGAAATGTGTTCCTTCTCTGAATCTCTAAATGGTAGTGTACTACTTTAAGCCTAACAATTTATAGCTTGAGGTTCCTCAAGATAAAGATTAAAGTGGCATTCTGTGTCAGTTTGTTTCATAAGAAAACAGTGCAATATAGTAGGTGAGTCAAAGGATTTCCCAGTCATGAAAAATGGCTGTAGGTTACAGCCAGTTATAGTATTTTAGAAAATAGGTTATAGTATTTTAGGTTATAGTATTTTAGAAAACTGCTTTATTTCAAAATACAATGAAAAAAATTGTAATAGCCAGCAGAGATTAATGAATAAACCAAGTTAGTAGAAATCTGGACAATATCCAGAGATGTCCTGCTACCGCCACTAAGGCTGCTCAGTTTTATTACAAACTTTACTGTAAGGTTTTTTTCTTCATTTGCCTTTTCTTAATCCCTTACTGTGAATGTTATTTACTCCTAAGAACTGAGAAAGAGGATATCTGATCTCAGTAGCTTTGTGGTTTGTTTGACCTCAGCATCTCTACAGTCATCAGACACACACATCTTTACTGATCATTTCAATACTAACTGCAGATTTTTCAAGAGAAAACACATTTTATTAGTTTACAAGACAGAAAACCTAATGCCTTTTCAGATATAAGCTTGTCCCTACCAGTGTGGATAATGGTCATAGATCTGCTTTCCAGTATCATGCATTTCTACTTTTTGCCACTTAAGCATCTTTTAAAATAAGACTGACTTTAAACTAGGTATCAGACCTAGACCAGGGAGATGAGTTTTCAAGTAATCACTCATAGAATCATAGAATGGTAGAGTTGGAGGGGACCTCCTGGGTCATCGAGTCCAACCCCCTGCCATCCACCATCTGTTTACTGGTGTCCCTGTGACAGTGATTGTTCTGCATCTTGCCTATTACTTTCGGGTATAGGGCAGGTTAGAAATATAAATAATAAAATAAATAGCACACTGGCTTACTCTAAGGACAAAATGGGAAGAGGAATTCTATGACCACTACCTGTAGTTCTGTGCTTGTAAGTAGTACAGTGATAAAGCAGACAAAGCCATTTCCCTTTCACAAACCCATGTGCAACAAGCAAGTTGTTCTACAGGTATTACTCAAATAATGATTGACGGTCTCAAAGGAGACGGAAATATAATCTTGAAGGAATGTAAGGAATATTAAAAATACTAGCCTCTCATTCAGACAGCTTTACAAAATGAGAGATGTGAGAAATAACCTATATAATGCTTCATGAATGGAAGCTGTCTTTGGGTGGTTTTCCACTTACATCCCTTAATTCGGATCTAAGAAATGGGTCCTTCAACTAATCCAGATTTAGAAAATCTGGATCTAAGGAAGTACCCAATATGTCTCCACCGGGAGTGTAGCACCCAATAGCAATGGGTGCTCGGCAAACTTGCAGTGGGAATGCTGGAGCTTCTATAAGTGGGAGGTGTCTGTCATGCCATTTTTTTTGGGGGGGGGACAAACTTTGGAGCCAGCTTGTGGACCCCAGTAACTCAATCACAGTGCAAGTATGCACCGTCGAATCCAGATTTGATGCCTGAAGACCTGAAGGACCCATTTAATCTGGATTTCCCTAGTACAGATGTGAACAAGTCAGGTTCTAATAGTCTGCCCATGGAAATGGTGTCTTCCTGCTCTGAGCCTGATGGGTCCTTAATGGCTACTTAGTAGTAGTGGACCACCACCACCACGACATCCTCTGTTCCCACAGCTAAGCCTAAAATGCCTAATGGGGTAGAGGAATAATACTGGAAGGATCACTAGGCATTCAATCCAGTTATTTTAAAAATTGCATTTGTCTCCTCCTATGGCCTAAAGTTCTCAGGGTGGATTACAATAAAACCAACAGAGTTTGGCCTCGTAGATAATAATAATACATTCAGTGCTGGGTTGTGCTCAGATCAAACAATTACCTTTCTAAACTACATAGATACCTAGCTTGGATCAAGCAGTTAACCATTTCATTTGTCATAAATAGCCAGGTATTTAAAGTTGGTAGTAAGGGGGCATAAGTCTTTTCTGCAGGTAAAACAAAACACAAACTTGACTTTCCTCTTTTGGTAACGGTATGAATTTCATAGCTACTTCGCTAAGATCTACACGTCATTTTAAAATTATTTGATGTATGCAGCAACAAATGTATCATTCAGATAGAAAAATATAACAGCCATATCTGCAACTGAGTTTGCAACCATGTTGCAAGTTCCATGTATCCCTTGCTGGGCTATTGCTTTGGTGGGCTGCATGAAGACAGCTTTGTTTGATCTGAACATCACATTCACTTCCTAATTCTTTACCCTCCAGGCATTGCATACACATACTTGTATGCACTCATGTACCCTTACAGGGCATACCCTGGAGACTGGCTGAGAAGAGGGGTTATTATTTCCTCTCCTAAAAAGAACGGTATGGCAACAGAATTAACTTGTGTTCTTAATGGAGTGCTTTAACAATTGGAACAGTACTGAATTCACCTGCCCATTCCAAAATGGAAACAGACCCTTTTTTGTGCTGCTCCCAAAACTCGTATCTTTGGGGCCAGAAAAAAAATGCTCATGCTGAAGGACCCCAATATAAACTATGAGCAGACTCTAGCCTGAGAAAAAATACATCTATGGTGTGAAGCGACATACTTATTTCTAAATGAAACATCCTACTGAAGTTTAATAAGGATACTTGGTGCATGTATTGGTTACTGGCAATACATAAATTTGAGTTGTGGAATATGATGTTACATATTCATATGAATGGTTGGAGAAAGCAATTCAGTTATTGCTTAAGTCTTTGCCATTTGTGCCTCTTGACTCAAAATTCTTTAGTAACCTTTCTTTTACTATGTAACAAGACTGTCAGAAATTAACTTTGTTTCAGAGCTGACAATATTTCCACTTCTGAAAAAAATATCAGGGCATGCCTTAGATAAGGATATTCTAGGAGGAGATAAACTCTTGCTGAAGACTTTCTAGCTCCTTCAAATTTTTACAAAAACTGTAATTAGCTTCCAAAAACATTGCTTAGACTCTGTTGCAAGCAGATTCTGTACTTTTCTTGGCCTCATACTGATAACTAGAGATGCACACAAGCTTTAAAATGGTGGCTCAGCTTACAGGGAGCCAGGCCCCCACAAGATCAAGCCAGCTTGGGGGATGAAGAAGCTTATCAAGCACCTCCTGGCTTGTGCTGTTTCCTGGCCTGAGTCTTATTGTACAAGCACCCCCGTGCATCATGTTGCTGTCTTCCCTCCCTGGCAAAGGCACACTGCTGCTCTTGGACCATGCTGCTCTGCCGGCTGCCATTGGTTCCTTGTTATTTTAATGTGTGACTGTTGAACGCCTTGCATTTTCCTGCCTGTGCTAGGGCTACAAGTCCCAGCATACTGCACCACCTCTGTAATGCCACTTGTAACAAGATCTTGTGGATACATCAAAAGGAAGCAACTGCCAAGAAAGCAAAGATTGCATATTTGCCAATCACAAACCAAGCAAGACCATCTGCACTGATGATACCTCGTCTGGAAGCAAAATCTATTATAGAACTCTTCAACCCTAGTCACATGATCAGCATTCCAAAATCCCAACACCCAAAAATTTCAAAACAATATAGCAGGTGGCAGCAGTAATTCAGGGCAGTAGGTAGGTGCAGAGTAAGGCATCCAATCACATCCAAGGGGGGCAGCTTGTAGAGCTTCTGCAAGGCTTTGCCTCGTTGGAGAGAAGCCTGTGACTTCAGCACGTATTTCCTGTTTATTTCATTTTGAAGCTAAATTAGGGTGGATTCTATTCTAAATCTGCTTATCAGGTGTAAAAGAGTATTTAGCTACTGAGCGCTCGCTAAGTAGCAGTTCCATTTTATTCTCCTTTACTAGGGATAGGTATGAGCTCAAAATGGTTGTTTGGTTTGCAGCAAACTCAAAACTGGTCATGACCAGATTAAGTCCATTAATAAACCCATATTATATGTCTTGGTTCTAAGCCTTTCTCTACTGCATTTCTGGGTCTCTCCATGTGTGTTTTTCCACCGCAGCCCTTAGATCCGGATCTAAGAATCTGCAGATATAATGTGGATGCTTGTAAGTGGTGAAAGAGAAGGTTGCCTGTGCAACTGAATAGGCTGTGGAAGGAGGGGAGGTCATGGATGCAATTAGTTGATGACTGCACATGCAGGGAAAGATGACAGAAGCCAGGAACCTGACAGGATGTGAAAAATCAAGCCTAAAAACTGTTCAATCTCCTTGAACTTTAAGCGGGGGTTGGACAGTACCAAACTCTGCAACATCCTGGTTTATTACAAACTTGGTCTACCCAGCCTTCCCATTTTCATGTCAATGCATTTCACCAGTTACGACTGTATCAATCTTATTGCTTGAGTATCACATCTTGGTGTAGAGGAATGTTCTTGTTGCGTGAGATTTTTGTTGTCCCTCTCTACCTGAAGATGGGTTGCATTTTGTTGTGATGAAATAATTAATTTTCAGTAGCTTCTTTACATGAACTCTTAAAATGACGTTAAAGTGGAAAATATTTTTATTAACATCCTTCCAAACCTTCCTGTACAAGGCCTTATTTTTTTAAAAAAAAATCTCTGCAGTTTAATTACATAGTAGTGTGACTTACCTTCTACACTGTTACAATAATTTCACTGTTCCATGATATACTGCAAGTAGAATTCTGTTAGATATTTATAAGCACTTCTCCCAATACTTAGATTTTTCTACGTGCATAGTTTTAGCAGACTAATGCATCTTTAAATGTTCTTTATATCTCCTTTGTGAATGAATAGCACATATACAATGTATAGTAGTTCTAACATGTGGTGGCTGTATTGGTCCCCACGCCAGTCTTTAAAAAATGAAATGAGCAGCTATTAGTGAAATGTGCCAGCGGCTGCATTTTAATACCAATTTTCTTCAGATTTTTAGCCTCAGTGAGACTGAAACTTCCTGTACCACTTCAAATAGTTTTTGAAAGCACATTAAGAAAAAGGGAAGGCAGCTGGATTGCTTCTTAGAGATAAAACTCTTCATCTCTAAAATATTGAGAGCTCCTCCTGACATATGGATACTGAAGAGGCTTGCCTGATTCTCTCAGGATATGCTGGCTGTTCTTAAACTTTTGGTTGCATTTCTAGGGTAGTACTTACCGTACATGTAACAAGTAACTGTTAATCTATATTGTAAGCAGGAAAAAGGTGTTGGCTAAACGCCTCTTTAATAAGATGCTTCTGTGTGCAGTTTCTCTAGTGAAGGGAGTGCTCCTTATTACTCATTTCCTCTGTGAAGTCCAGTTAAAATGTTTTCTTAAAGACAAAAAAGCAACCAAGAGCAACAAAAAGAAACATGTAATGAGATTAAACTATACAGAATACTGTATGAGTAGCTGCTTCTACTGAAGCAACAAGAGTGTCACCATGTGCTTCCCTTATGTATGCATACATAAAGGAGAGCTCTCTGAGTAGAGGAGTTCATTCAGTATCATTTGTTCTGGAGTTCAAATGATGTTTGCCACTCTGTAGTCTTGTTCACCACTGGGCTGTAGCTGAACCACTACATTTTCTTCAGTCATTCCATTCTCTGCATCACTACTGTCAATATCATTATCATCATCATCCTCTTCCTCATAGTCTGAAGATTCTGTCATATTTGGATGGGAGTAGGATTCTGATAGAGCTCCAAAGGATTGGGTGCTAACAGAAGCAAGTGGCCCAAGCAAAGGGGTGTTCTCAGAGACTTCATTCTCTTCTTGACTGCTGTCAGTTTCAGAATCAGAATCTCCCTGGGAAGGAACAACTTTCTGCTTACAGACAGGGCATGTTTTCTTAGTCTTCGTCAGCCAAGGATCCACACACTTGCAGTGATAGGCTGCAATACAAAACAGGAAAAAAACACTAAGCTTTATAAATAGGTTTGGCGAGGGAAGGAGTAATATTGTGTAGCTATGTTTGCAGTTTCTGATGCAAATATTTATTGACAAAACAGTACATTCTGCCAGGAAAACCTCAAAGAGAGTTAGTATATTCTCAGTTCAATTAAAACGTGTACTATTTAGTGTGTATGCATGAACTGTTGTTTTGCTTTTAATTAAAACCTTGTTTCTTTGGGACAACCCTCAGTGGGAAAACAGCAACAAAACATTCTTCATGCTTGATTTACTCCAAGAGGTGTCCAATTCAGAATTACTCCTAGGGGTAAAAGGATAAGAATGGAAAGGAATGACTGTACCATTTACTCTTCTGCTTTGTTAAAAAACCCAGAACTACTCTTGGACTGTTTCTCTATTTTAAATAACTGAGTATCTGGAATAGTACTGGGGAGGAATTTCTGATCCAGGCAAGGAGTTAAACAACACAGGCATTATCTTAACCTTATAGGCACCAAGTGGTGAAAGAGACTCGATTAGCATCCAACTGCTTGGAAAAGGGGTACTTCTCCATTTATCCTCGCTCATGCAATTAGATATTTATAGTATTTATTTAGGTAAAACTTAAACTAGACATGTATTTAATAATCAACCAAAAGGGATAAAAATACTGATTGAAAGTGTCAAATCTGATGCAAAAAAAAGGAATAATGTGTGGGTTTTATTTTTATTACGGTGGGTAATTCAGATGTACCAGTGATACTCTTGCATTTTCTTAACAAAGCTGAAACTAATCAAATATCTGTATTTAGGTATAAAAATGCACATTTTGAATCTATGATTTTTGCATTTCAACATTAAACCCATCACATTTATCTACCGTGGGAACATGGAAGGATTCTGAGCTTGTCTCCATCTTCATATTCATCCAGACAAATGGCACAAACATCATACTCATCTCCTGCAACCAAAAGTTTTGAATGGAAGTTATTTTAGAAAACCTGAATTCAACTGTGAGATACAATAATGTCTTTACAAGGAGTTTGTCCTGACTTCAGTGATTTATCTGAAGCAATGTTTCTCTTGTTTTTCTTCTCCCTACACTGTGTTTGGTCCATTGTACCTTAGGGTAAATATACTTCAATAAAATACTGGCAGTTATTATTCTGGGGTTCAGTCTATTTTTTAAAGTACTGTATTCAAAACAGTACTAAATGCAAGTTTCTTTTAAATAACACTGCCTCAGCAGATTGCAGCACCTAGCCTACCTCATAAGCATTCTTGTGGTTAGAAAGTTTGTGGGGGTGGGGATGGAATCAGAAGGCAAAGGCAAATTATCTTTCATACATGAATTCAAGTATGTGTTTTTATGTTTGCAAAATATTACAGAACCATGATGTATAAATGTTTTATTGCAATTGATATATTGCTTACTCAAGTGCTCTTTGTTAGCGAGATTATTCTAACAAAAGCAGTATAAAGGCATTCATTTACATTTAAAATACTTTAGCTAGAAACAAAATGCAAAATAATTGAGGTGCTGGAAACAAAATGCAAAAATTCTGGGGAAGCATATGGGGCATTATACTACACTGTGCAGCCAGGCAGATGGGTCAGTAATGAACAGTAACAAGATAAAGGACAATCCCATTTGAAAGAATGATCATTTGATAAATACATAGTAAGCAGGAGAACTGTACTTACATTACTTTATACTAATACAAATGGCACATACCTTATTTTAGTATCAGAACAAATGACGCAACTTATTAGCACTGGTAAGAGTCAGCCCAGAATCAGTTACTTCTCAGACTATGTGTTACGGGTCTGAAACAATGACTAACTTTGGAGGAATGGAATCACAATGGATTGTCTACTGACCACAGTGAAAACAGATGATCTGTATGTACTAAAGTTGTGAAGCATGGGGCGACTCCACACTGGCCAGTGTACCAGTCCAACCATGTAGAAGAGAGGCTCCTAGTATGCTTGCTGGTCCAGATTATCATCCAGGGCAGAACTACTAGTAATACCTCAAGGAGAAAATATATGCCAATGCATTCTATGAAACTACAGCATTATAAAGATGGATGCATCTGACCTGTGTTCTATATTCAAGATGGCTTACCAAAAAGAAGAAGAAACCCTACAGCAAAATTACTTGATTAAAAATTGAAACAAGGAGACAATAGGTGTTTCTCCACTTCCCATTCTTAATCCAGATCTTAGAGGATCCGGTTCTTTGAAACGGGGTCTTCGATGAATCCGGTCTTTGAAGATCCGGATCTTTGCAAGAACCCAATGCTTCTCCACTGGCAGTCTAGTGCCCAATGACAATGGGTGCTAGATAGGGTTGAAGTGTGAATGCCAAAGCACCCATCTGGAAAATCAATTCTGCCCTAAGTAGAAGGCATGCTTGTGGTGTGGACGTCATTCAAGGGCCACTTCCATCGACAGTGGGCGTGGCAGAGAGGTAAAATTTTGTAGGTTATGTAGCAGCTATGAAGTTCAGCACACACCATAGCTGAACTGTGTAGTTCATCTACAAAGATGATGTTGGACACATAAGGCTGTCCATTTAGTGGCTATGCAGATAGATCCATCTACCCAGACAGCTACATTGCAAGTACACAGCCTGTGCTCAACTTCGTAGGCAGCTATGAAGAACATGCATGGCTACATAGATGTGAGTGGCAAGACGGGGCCAGAGTCACCCCGTTGCAAATGGCAGCTGCTAAGCCCGTCCCTGGATCCCATTGCTCCGATTGCAGTACAAATGGGTGCTCTCAGATCTGGTCTTCAAGGCTGAAGACCAGATTGAAAACACCTTTAAAGGGGTCCACGGGAAGTCTGGATTTAAGGGCCTGAGGACCCCATTCAATCTGGAATTCCCTTATGCTGGTGTGAATGGATGGGGTCCTAATGGGGTCTTGTGTGGGAGTAGGGTCTTACTGATCAGTACCAACTTGGTACCAACCAGGTGCCTAATGGGTTCTAAATGGGTGCTTCCTGCTAGTGGAAACCCCCCAAATAGTAGAAAACCCTGTAGTACACTTTAAAAGTTAACTATTTGCAATGTTGATCCTTCTGTGAGAAATTGAAAATCCAAAGGAAAAGGAATAATTTGATCTGGTTTCCTTAATTTTGCCAAACAGTAGCAAAAGGCCATGCAAGACATTTTGTAGTCTGTCTTGCCGAAGACAACATACTTCCTTGTATTTCTTTAGAGGTACTTTAGCTAAAGGCAGGTTGTGGAGAAAGGTCTTTCAGAGATAATCTTGGGAGTTAAGCAGTCTGTTAGGTATTCTAATCTCTAGTTGAAAACAAATTAAAGAACTAGCAAGATGCTGACAAAGGTACCATGTTATCTACAGCATTGATTCTCAGCACGGGGTACATGTATCTCTAGAGGTAGAAACTAGATTTTTAGAAGTATGCAAAAAAAAAATGATAGTAGGAAATGCATATAATAGCAGCTGCATTAATTATAAGCATTTTCTTAATATGAAGGATATTAGGGCTGCCAAGTGGCTGCAAATATTAGGGCTGCAAATGGGCTGCCAAGGGGTGAAAAAAAGTCGGGAACTATCGATCTAAAGGAGGAGTTCTGATCAGCTTCTGAGTTGTCATAAATAAGTTTCCACATGCTTTTCCAAAGTCATTCTTGGCCACAGAAATTTCATGCCCACAGAATATCACAATAAGAATCGTCAAAATGTCTCCATGTGACAAAATCAAGATACCCCCAAAAAAGATGCCAAATGCATTCTGATCCTTAATTATGCCCTCCTTCAGTGGTCTGTTTCAATTTTGTTAAACTTACAACTGCAGAAACAAATACAACTGACAGATAAAACAGAGAAAGTCTGAACAGGATTCCTCTAGCATCTTCCACTGGAATACCCTGATTTTGTCAGACATTTTAACAACTGAATTCTGTGACATTCTTTTTCAGTTATGTGAACATAAATATATTCTGATTTGGACTGTGTTGGAGACAGTTGGAAACTCTTACTTAGAAATAATACTGAAACTATACTATAAAGCTGCATGTTTTTACTAAAAGCCATTCTTTGTTCATGTCTTCAAAGGGAATAAACCTTTTTTAAGTGCCTATTTTGCACTTCAGATATAATAAACTATCCTTACTTCTCCAACTGGCTGGTTAGCATACAAATGAAGTGTTATCATGAGTTAACTTTGCCCCCCTTTACTAAGGGTTAGGAGAAGCCTAAAAGAAGACTGTTCCAAACTCATTCAAAGCAGATGAGCATTCCTATAGAGTTTTGGAGGAAAGAGTTTGAAAAAGTCAAAACAGACATTTCCTGTTAAAAGTCAAAACAGACATTTCCTGTTAAAATGACTCCTTATTTTGTGATCTTCTAGCCATAAGACACAGTGAGAAAGACACAAGGCCATTCCCCCAAGCTATTCCTTATGCTAAATATAAGCTGTCTCTTTATTATCAAGCACAACAAGAACCTGTTGGCCCAGGTTTAAAACAAAAATTAAATTATGATATAGCATAACAGAATCCCTTTCCCTTTTTGAAAACTTTATAATTAGGCTCATCTGAATAAGCTTACTAGTTAAATACAAAAAGTGACATAAAGCTTTTAGCCTATCAGAGTGGGCTGCAGCCAAAAGAAAATCTAGGGATACCTAATGCCAAGATTAAAATCCACTAGAGCTGCTGCTAGATTCTTCATCTAAATAAGTACTAGGAAAGACCCAGAAGATTAATCCTTCAGTATCAACAGAGTTGAAGTTGTTGTTATTGGTGCTAATGGATTTTGCATTAATGCTCTGAGAAATCTTATCAACGAGGGCCTTCAATCAAGCCATTTTAATCCTTTCATGCCAAATCGGACAAAGAGCTAATTTAGGGGCTAGATTTGCTCCTACTGTTAGGTTTCTCACTGCAGGCGATATCACAGATATTCAGATTTTTGTGTTTGTGTGCCAGCATACTCACAGCAATCATTTTATTTAAAGAAGCTCTACAAAATAATGAAATATTATCATGCCCTAGTTGACTGCATATTTAGGGACTTCAAGGTCTTTCGGAATTCATCACATATTGTGTTACCTGCAATTTTGTTGACATTTTTGGAACAGTAACTTAGGTAGACTACAGGGTGATATTAATTTATGTACTGATGTAGTAATTGTGACCTGGATGCAGGATAATATTTTGATTTCTTACTAATACTAGCATAAGTACATATCTCTAATTAAAAAAGATAAAGGAGACTACACACGTCAGTTTAAACTAACTTTAAGCAGAACCAGATTTTAACTGATAACTTACTTAGTCACATAAATGCATGTTTCACAAATGTTAACATCATAGGTCCATGAGAAAAACCAAATAATTCCAACCAAATAACTGTGTGGACTTTAGAATTTACGCTTCTTGAATACACATACTACAGTACTGCAGGTACAGCAGTTTAGGCCTGTAACATTTGTATCCTCCCCTTCACCAAAAGGTCCCAGGGGAGTCAAAGGCCTGGATGAAGGGGTACATTTTAACAAGGTGCTGAAAACCATATAAAATTGGTTCCTGGTGTACCTTCACTGGGAGGCTATTCCAAAGTGGAGGGTGGGAGGGCGCTCCACAGGAGGATCTCTTACATTTTGTGACTGCTTGCTCTTCTGAGGGTGGGCCTTCACTTTGTGATCTTATATGTTCTTGAAATGAGTATATTACTAAGAACAGCCTGGAATACAGCCTAGAAAACTAAGGCACACCTGTCATCATATAATGGAATGTCACATTTGTCAGTGGTGACATAATGAAGAATCTGTACCCTCCAAATGCCCTCACTACAGCCTGGAGATTTAGCATAAAACTAGATTTAACATTGGAATGCTCACCACAGAGAACCTTATCGCTTGTATACACGTTTGCCATAAATGTAAATGCAGCTGGTTCCTACTACCCTTAGAATGAAAGTCACAATACATGGAACCTGTAACATTTGCAAGTATACTGCACTAGGACCAGCAACCACCACCACCCAATGTCAGATCCATGAAAAATGAGAAGACAGTTTTATGTTAAACACTGTAGCTAACTAACTGACAAGGCCTCATCTGCCATTATTGGACAAGCGAGATCTATGAATTAACAAAACCACAAATGGTAAGGATTTCTATATCCTAAAGCTGGTATTTATCTTGAAACAAACATATACTGGTACTAAAGAGGGGGTTTAACTTTGCACTCTCAGACAAACTATTTTATGATTAAACAACATAAATTGGTATTTGCCATGGGGAGGGAAATCCCTAATGGGTGAAAAACTGAGTTCTATGATGGCAACTATCCTGTATGAAGGACTTGTTCTTTCCTTCACTGCCTTGATACTCTGACTTGGCTATTTTTTTCTCATTTAAAAGATCAACTATATTTAGGCACTCCAATTACAAGAACAGCGACAAAATCTAAGTGTATTTTTCAAAGAAACATTAAGAAAACTAATCACACACTCCTTAATATGCTTCATTACCACTACTATTAAGATTTATAACCTTTCTTAAAAGCTTAAGTTGTTTGCAAAGACACAATGCTTAAAAATATGATACATAAACAGAATCTCCTAAAATTCTTAGAATATAACCAAAGACACACAGAATCAGACGTGACTTAATGACTGAAAACAAATTACTAAGCCTTGCAAAATCTTCACTTCTAAAAAACAGAGAACTAATCATGTATATGACAGTGTGCACATTTTTCACCTGAACGTGTCTTTAATAACATCAAGGATAAGTTACTAAGACTTATCAAGGATAACTGACACACAGCATATAGTCCTGCTCCTGAATCTTCGCTATCAGTGTATGTCAATTATTCTTGTAGCCAGAAGTACACTGCAATTATGACAACAAATCAGTCTCCTTGATTGTTTATGTGCTGGAGAGATTACTCTGAAAGTATTCACTGAATTATGCAAAAGTTATAGAACAGAAACACTGACATAAACATTTTCCCTTTTGAAAATTGAAATGCTTCAAACTGGATCAAAATTTTGCAACTAGGAAAAGGCTTTCACACAATGCTTACCTGATGCATCCACCACAATGCAATGCTAAACAGAGACTAGTGGGAAGCATGAGCCAATTCAAGCATCTTAAAGGAAAAGTCCTAATTAGCTCTTCCATGATGTCCAATACATTTACAGAGAGAGAAAAAAGTTGTAAAATGAAAAATATTAAGACACCAGTGTCCTGATTATTCCAACTCATTAGTCTTTTTTTGCCATACTATTTCCATACGCTTCAGTCTGGCCAATAGAAAAGAATTATGGGAGTTCAACAGTTTTTAAATAGCCGTAATTTGGCCAACTCTGTATTAGCAGCTACTTCATATATTGTCACAAGCTGCTTGCCTGCAAGTTAATATTTATGCAACTTATTCATACAAACACTTAGCGTGAACTACAGAAGTCTCAGAAGATCACGGTTATGCTGACATCATTCATGGTGTCATGGAAAAGATTCTGCAATCTCATGGAAATCATTCCATGTACATTCTTCAAATGACTAGGCCACTTAAATATTTTTATTTTTAAAAAATACTGAAAAGAATGCAGAATTGGCTTTCTGACTAGTTGTCTGGATATCTTATGGTTAAGGACTGAACTACAGAGAACTGGGACAGGCTGAGGACACTGTGGACATCAAAGCTGCTCAGGTTGAAAACATTAAGTTTTTCAGTACAATTCAAGATATTCCTCTGCATTTAATGGGAATTACTCCTATACAGAATACACAGAAGGCTTAGTGGTAAGGTGGGTTGGCAGAATCAGCCTATGATGTCAGTAACCAAGACAGCAGTTAAGACCAGTTTGCATGGAACATTTAATCAATTATTTATAATAAAGTTATTTACCTTTCTTGAATTTATGTACTGGAAGCTTCTTAAGTTGATCTTTTTGAAGCCGATTCCTTCTTGCCCTGTGTCTGTCCTGGACAAATTTTGTGATCTTCAAACACAGAACAAAACAGTATAGAATTACATCTAAAAAAGCATAGCACTTAATTTTGTTTTCTTCCAGGAACAGCAGGTAACCTTCAGACAAAACAAACACAGTAGCTAGAATGTGAAGCATAACTAGGCATCACATCTTCAATATCCAGACCACTCAGACTAGAATACCTCACCTTTTCTCCCATCACGAAAGCTGGTTTGTTCTGGTACAGCCAATATTAGAAACACATTCTATCACTATTATTTAAAGTCAGTCCAAGTCTATGTACTTTATTTAAACCCCATGGGCAAGACAATCAAATTTATTGTGTAAAATTTCTAGCTGTGGAGTTAGAAACCTAGAACTTAAAAAATATGAAATGCAATGTTCATGTCATATACAGTAGTTCAAATAGGGGCAAATATCGTAATCTTTTCAACAACCTAGGTCAGATTCCTTGAAAACCTATCTTCCACTAAAGACACACTTCCAAAGGTTTTTCAGAGTTACGAAAAGTCAAATGTGTTTAATGCTAGGCATGACTATGGTCGTCAGGGAGCTTCTCCTATTCATCTGGCTGTCTATCACATTTTCATGCCACCCTATACCTGACAGTGTCAGTGTGGTTCACAAATAGAATGTAACAGTCAAAAGTGCAAAATTAAGTGTATAAAGCTATAGCAGCAGATTGGCAGAAAGGAACGCCTAGGTGAAGAAATATGTCTTCACAAGATGTTATACACAACATCATTGCCTGAAGAGCCTCCAAGGCAAAGCTATTCTACAAATTAGGGGCCACTACAGAGAAGCCTTCCCACAAGCTGTCACCCTTCTTACAGATCAAGATCAGGGACTAACAAGTAAGGCCAACTCTGCTGATCTTAACTGATGAGCAGGACTATACAGGAGGATGTACTCCCTCAAATACTTAGGCCTCTCTTCTCTTGTTGTGACTCCTAATAATTATCTCCTCAAATATTCAAGCTTAAAATACATCAAACTGAAAGCAATATGATACGGTATTACACCATTTTTAATTTGGAAGTGTAAATAGTGTCCAGGTTTTTTTTAAAAAAAGGAAAACACGTTAAGGTTCAGAAATGCTTCTTCTCATTAAAGTTCATTTCCAATATGCATTTTGATGTGACATAACCCCTATACTGGATTCATGTAACCTAACCAGATCATGATTTGCCTGTTTCAACTGTATTACACTTTAACTTCATAGAATCTGTCAACCCAAGGAAAAGTTTTGAAACCAATGTTCTCCTGAACTTGTATGCCCCACTGTTTATTCTGGACATGGAACTGGTAAACCAGGTAGAAGTAAAACTACTCCAATGTAACACTCACAAGAGAAACAGTGAAGGCTATTATTTTCAGTAACATTAAAAATCACCACAAGGTCCAAGGAGAGTCAACAAAGCACACTGAGGATGAAATTGCTGGCCTTCATGCTAACCTGAACACTACTTCTGATGTAGGATCTACTTCTGATGTAGGATCTACTGAGCTCTCTTGACCACACCTAAGCGTTCCCTTTCAATTTATGAGGCTTGAAGATGCAGATAATACTACTAATAAGCTATGGAACTTTGAGAATTTTGGCTTGCTAGAGCCAGCTACAAAAAATGATTAAGAAAACCAGGCAGTGCCAAACACTTTACTGAGTGGTTTATGTAAAACTGAGCCATTTTCATACAAACGGAAGCTGGTAGCCCACTTCAATCATGTTTACATATCCTCACTTATGGCTGACCCTCAATAACACATCTGTTTTTCAAATGGAATAGTTAATCATGATCTGGTGTTACGTCTGCAAAATGCATAAATTATTTGAAATGGTGAATGGAATGAAATTATTTTGTTCTGTTACAACTCATACACACGCATTTGATTGTACAGCCAAACAGAGAGAGATGTAACATGTATTTCTTCACTGATGGTGGTAAGGAACAGAATCATATTGTGTATAAATAAATATGATGCTCAAAGAGAAAGGGAAGTATTAAAACTATCTAGATGGATAGGATGACAAGTCCCTCAATACCTAAAACTATCATAGAAGTCATTAAACAAATACATATAGAATCATATAGAATAATCACTCCTTAAGATCTATCTTATTTTTGGTATGTTTGTTATCAAATCCAAACCAAATATATGCTACCAAATAAAATCATTTTAACCTGGAAAAATACAACATTTAAATTTCCAACAACTCCTAGGATATAAATCATATTTTGTAGGCACAGAATTCAAGCTCATAGTTACTTGTACATAATACTGCATTCTCTATTAACCTGAGTATGAATACCACAAATTCTCAACTTATGCATCACAATGTATTTGTAGTGACAGCGTGAAAGGTCAGTCTGTCCTTAAAAACAAAATTGGGAATCATATAAACATTTCTTCTATTTTTTTAAAAAGATGCTCAAATAAATAAGCATTAGGTTAAAATGCTTCCTGTAATACACTGGTATCATATGTATCTATTTCAGGTAGCATGGGAGAAATGAAAAGGTTCTACATACCATAAAAATAACAATAAGGATAAGACAGATGCCCACAATAATTAGGAATGGTATTAGGTAGTACTCCAGAGGAAGACTGAATTCTGGAATTAACAGAATATGGCCTCTGTAAAAGAAAAAAAAGGATGATTTATAGTTTTTTAAAATGGGTTCAAGTTAGCCATTAAATTCTAAAAAGGATTATCACCCTGATAAATACAAATATAAAAGCAGGCTATCTGGCCATACAACTGGTTGAAATTTCACTGGCAAGGGCTAATCGATCAATAAATGTGGCCTCCAATATTTGGCAATACAGGGAGTGTATGTCAGCTAACTAAGGAAACCAATTTCACTTTTGCTCTGGTCTCTTTATGGGTGTGATATTTTAATTATGTTTTCTTTTGATATGTTTTATTCTTATTGTAACCCACGCTGGGACCATTTGGTGAAGGGGGGGGGATATAAATTTATTAAATAAATAAATAAATACTTAGATAATTTAAAAATTCTTACAGTGCACATGGCTGTAAACTTAGGGACATTTACCCAAGCACAAGTCCCTCAGGATTCTATGGGAGTTACTTCCAAGTAAAGACACAAAAGATCAAGTAGTAAATTTCAACATAATCTAATTAACTTCCAGATATTTTAAGGATTAAAAATACCTACACTAAGGTAACAGAACAAAAAAGTGTAAGTAATAAAATTTTGCATACCCTTTCTCATAGGTAAATTCTTCTTTAAGTGACTTAGATGATGCTTCACCAATAAAGACAGATGGAATGTCAATCTTCTTAAAAACTTCAACTGTTAAAAGAAGAAAAGACTAGTAATAAATAATTTGAGTATACTAGGAACAACTGCTGAATAAAAGTAAATTACTAGCCATTTAATATAGATTATTCACAGAAACGATCTAAACTTGAACTTTTTAATCAATGTTTTAGAGACTACTGTGTACAAATGCAGAATGTTTGAGGAAATGTTAACATAAGAAGCTACTGCACATGTCCTGCTAACATGAAATAACCCACTTTTATAGCCTGTGCCCCACTAAGCATCTTTAAGATCTAAAGACACTGAAAAAGTTTGACAAATTGTCTTGCATAAATATTCACAGTATATTTATTTTTCATTCTTATCTTCTCTCATTTCCTAGATTAGAATCAGAGAAATAGCCGTGTTAGTCTAATTAGAAAAGTCCAGCAAGGTAGTTAGTAGCACTTGGAGACTAACAAAAGAAGGGTTGGTGGCATGAGCTTTTGTAGATACGTGTACTTCTTGTTAGTCTCCAAGTGCTACTAACTACCTTGCTGGACCTAGATTAGAACTCCACCTAGATGTTTTCATCTCTTAAAAGGTACCCTTTTTTAAGGTGAGGGGCTTGTATTGTGTATTACCTTTCAAATGCAGGGGCCTAAGGAAAGAAAGCCTAAGGCACAGTTTCAGACCATTACTGCCTCCAGGCAGCAATCAAGCACCTCCAGTGGCCTCCATGACTCAGAAGGAATGGAGAGATAGAGTTTGGTGTCATCAGCCTACAGATGCCACCTCATTCCAAATTCCAGAAGGATGATCTCCCCCAGCAGCTTCATGCAGATGTTAAAGAACACAGGACATAAAATCAACCCCTGAGGAACTCCATAAGGGAGTTCCCATGGGTCAAATGAAAATTCCCCATAGCTACTTTTTTGGAGTCTGCCTTGAAGACTCTGGTTGATGACCTTCTCTGGGAGAGAGATAAGGGGAATGCAACCCTGTTGGTTCTCCTGGACCTCTCAGCAGCTTTCAATGCCATTGACCAAGGTATCCTTTTGGAGAGGATACGGAGTTTAGGAGTGGGAGGCAGTGCTTGGCACTGGTTTTGCTCCTATCTCCAGAGCCAATCTCAGACAGTGGCTGTGGGAGGTATCAATTCGACACCCTGGGAACTCACTTGTGGGGTTCCCCAGGGGTCAATCTTATCTCCTATTTTATTCAATATCTACATGAAGCCACTGGGAGAGATCATTAGGAGATCTGGAGTGAGGTGTCATCAATATGCAGATGATACCCAGCTCTATCTCTCTGTGCCATCTGAATCAGGGGAGGTGGTTGAAGTGCTTGACAGGTGCCTGGAGGCAGTAATGGGCTGGATGGGGCCAGTAAATTGAAGCTGAATCCAGACAAGACAGAAGGAGTACTCCTAGACTCTGTACTGATGCTTGAAGCTCAGGTGGATGCCGTGGCCAGGAGTGCCTACTCCCAACTACGGCTGGTATGTCAACTGAAGTGTTTTTTGGACAGAGATGACTTGGCCAGTTATCCATGTTCTGCTAACCTCTAGAATGGACTATGGTAACGCACTCTACATGGGGCTGCCCTTAAAGACAGTTTGGAAGTTGCAGCTAGTGCAAAATGCAGCCGCTAGAGTGCTAACTGGGACAGCTAGCGGGAGGCACATCACACTGGTTTTAGAAGGGCTGCATTGGATGCCAATTTACTACTGAGCCCAATTCAAGTTGTTGACTTACAAGGCCCTAAATAACTTGGGCCCATTCAGGAAGGCGGTGAAGATGTACCTCTTCACTCAGACCTTCCCCCCCCCCCCCCTGCAAATACTACTGTTTTAACTAATATTGTGTTGTTTTTTAACACATTGGATTTTAAATGATGTGATGGCTATTATTGTTTTAATATAGGTTTTTTTATATGCTGGATTTTAAAAGCTGTTACCTGCCCTGAGACCTTCAAGTATAGGGTGGGATAGAAATACAAATAAGAAATAAATAAAATAAAGATAGGAAAAAACTACTGCAAACAGTTCCTCCAGGTCTCAATCATTTGTTACTCCAGCAGGATATTACGGTCGATGGTATAAAAAGCTACTGCAAGATTGAGAAGAACAAAAAGGGCGGCATTGCCCCCATTCCAATCTTGATAAATATCTATTAGGAGGCCAGACGTGTCTCAGTGCCATATCCCTGCCTGAAACCAGCTTGAAATGGGTATTTTCCCTCCAAGCATGCCTGTAGCTGGATAGTCATACTCCCTCCAGCACCTTGCCCAAAAATGGGATATTAGCAATTGGGAGATAAGCATTAGTACCTTTAAATCCAGCTGGAACCTGCAATGAAGCATTTATCATTCACTGGATCCACCCAGCCATACTCCATCAGCTAACTTTTATTAGCCATGGTGGTAAGACTAGTGGTTGGCCAAACCCTGGCAAGGAGCCCATTCACTTTTTCCCACAATCATTGAAACTGGTCCAAAATACCAGAGAGTGCTCCAGACACTTCCATTGAACTACTTCCAACTGTGGAGCCTAATTCCACATGAATTTCAATGATTTTATCCTGAAAGCGTCTAACAAATTTATCAGAGCAAGTTTCTGATGGTGCCTTATGGCTACATAACAACAGCCATTTAGCCACATGCTACATGATCCATAAAAGACCTAATGGAGGTACAGAAGTCTTCTTCACCATAACCACATGATAGAAAAAATAATGTGCTCTCGCCTATCTTTTGTCAAATCCATATTGGCTTTTACACCACTTGAGATCTAGCCATTGGCTTCCTGTTTCATTACATACAACTCCCCAGTGTATCAAAGATCCCTATAGGATCTCTGATGGCACCTGAAGAGTAATCCTAAGAACATTAGAGGAGCCCTGCTGGATCAGACCACAACCAATCTAATCCAGCATCCTGGTTCCAAACAGTGGTCTACCAACTGCTTTTTGGCATCCTGAGCAGCAGACAAGGGCAAAACCTTCATCTGCTCTCAAATCCCAGCAAATGGCCTTTAGAGTCATCCTGCCTCTCTCCCCTGCCTGGAGGATGTACCTAGGCATCCATTCTAGTAGTCATTGATACACCTTCATCCATGAATTTGCCTTAACCCTTTCTTAAAGCTATCTAGCTGTAAAGCTGGTTGCTGTTACTACCTCTTCTGGCAGCAAATTCCACAGATCAATTTCAATAGCTCTACTCACACCACATCTGAGACAGCTTCCACCAGCTTAAACGAGGAAGCTGGTGGGCAGCAGAGAGATTGTACACCAACAGCAATTCCATTCTATTACTTTGGCCCAGAACCAAGAAGGCACCCTCAATCCCAGTCACAGAGCAGATAGGGTGCCTTGAAAGAGAGATGAATTATTGGTGAACTGTGGCGATTCTTGCACTCCACAAACCTGGATGGGTGCTGTGCTGGATATCCTAGGAGGCAGGGCTAAGTAACTCCTGGGCCTCCCAGCTCAAAGACCCAGATCTCTGTAATATACCAGGCTAGGCCATCCATCCATGAAAATGATTTGTTTTGGACTCACATCTGTCTGGGATGGTTTAGGAAATCATACATTGACCCTAGATGTCTTTTCCAACTCTATGATTCTCTGATTCACATGGCATTTAAGAGCAGCAGCACCAAGCCAGTAGGGAGGCTGACAGGCATCCCCACAGAGTAGGAGTGATAGTCTAACACTCCTTCTGTCTTCTTACCTATGCGCATAGCTCTTTTCAATCAACAGATCACCTCTGGCAGGAATAGTTCAGGTTCTGCCCAGCACTGATGAACCACTGCCAGCACTGGGACAACACAAGCGCCTTCTGGCTCTCATCCAGAAGGAAATCTAAACTTGGGCTACCAACCCACTGCCTGCAACATAGGCTGATGGCTGAGCTGAAGAGGAGACAGCCTCTCACAGTGGGGCCTTATTTGTCTCCTGCGTCCCAGTGCACAAAAGGAGCAGTACCATTTAAGATGGGATACAACACAACTAAAATGTAGTACCTCCCTTAAAATCAATTCTAAAAATAATTAAGCTAACTACAAGTAGAACGCTAGGAATCTCCCTGCCTCCCCAAACAGGCCCTTGGGCCCTTGGGCCACTGCCTTGGTTTCTCTGCTGCTTAAATGGTGGCCTGATCCCACCTGGAGCAGTCTACCTGAAGCTGATTCAGCCTTGCAGCTGGCCCTCACAGCTCTAACCTAATGATGATCTTGTGATGAAGTACGCAAGCACAGACAGCAGTTCCCTCAGCAGCAACTCTTTCATCACTCTAAAAAGCTCTGCCAGGCAGCTACTAAATGATCTGATGAAGTCTGTAAAAGAAGCTTTTTCCAGCCTTTACTATCATACGGTAGGCACAATTATGGACTCTTATCCATGCTTGAATTCTGAAATTCATGAAATCCATTCCCAGTTATGTTGCTCTGCCCTCTAGTGGTACAAGTGTTCTTAAACATTTGGGGGAGGGGAGAGATCAATGCACAAAGCAGCAACTTCAAATCTCTATTTATGTAAGAAATAATATTTTTCATGCTTGTCCAGCGTTTTTAACAAGCATAACAAATTTATTTAACAAGGATATTCTTTGGGAAGTATAGTTGCCTTTGTTGTCTTTCAAAGCTCATCAGAATCAACAACAGAGGCCTGAAAGGTTCATGTTATATAAGATATATGACTGCTCTATCTCACTCATCCAAGCTTGAAGAATTTTGATATGTGGCACTGATTATTCTTCATTAATTTCATATTATCCAAGCTGCATTTGATACCTACAGTTGTGTCCTCTTTATAACCATTAAAACCTTCACCAAATTTACCTCAATTGTTTCCCCCCCTTTTACAGTTGTTCCTCACACAATACTGTACCTTGAATTCTGCAAACTGCTCAATAATGTAGAGCCATTTTATAAAGGAATTGCCACCCATGGAAAGTTTGAGGTTAGGGAAACCATGGAAGAGAAACCGAGTCTATTAATACAACTGAATAACACGCCAAACCATTTCATTGAAGATTTCCATGATCTCATTAAAATATTCACCAATAGTATAAAAGATCTGTCAGGCCAAAAATGTGTCATATAAAGGATTACTGTATTGCTGCCTGTTATAGAAAAATCTGTAATTTCTTTTAAAGTAGAGAATAGAAATCACAACAGCAGAGCCAATATTGCTATTAGATGCCACTGAACTAGGTTCAACTGTTGCTATCAATAGTATCATAGCTCTTCCATCCAACCATATTCCAACAACCTCTAGTGGCGCCCACCTCCGTCAAGGATTGACCCTTCCCAACCTGGCACCTTCAGCCCTTAAGTTGCTTCTATTTCTTTTAAGGCCCAGGGCTGTTTCTCCATAACAACAAATCATCCCCCAGCTTCAGCGTTCGTCACTTTCTCCAGTTTACCTTTTGGAAGATAAACAGTCAGGAAATGCTTCCTGCTGCCAGTTGTGGCACTGATTTAAAAAACCTTTCACTATACTTAAAAGAGACGTGAACGCCTTTCACCAGAGCTCCCTCGCTGCTGCTTAGAATTAGTACTTCAGGCTGAGCTTCTTTGAAAAAACAACAACAATTCTTTATTGGTTTATACTTCTGAAGAGAACAACATTAATAATGATCAGCACTTTCACTATTTGGCTATGCTGCTGCTAATCGGAACTCTCCCTGCCTACTCCAAAAGGCCTGAGAACCCGGATCTGGCCTTGATTCCCACCCCACCCGGGGTACTGGCCATTCACACATGTGTGAACCCAACTCAGGAAACAGGAACTAGAACGTTTTCTGCCTCTTGTCACAGCCATTTATATCTGGTTTCCCTGTGATTGCTTCTTCCTATTGGCTGTGCTCCTGCAAACTCACCCCTCCCCTTGCTCCTTTGGGTGAGCCATGCCCCTTTCTTACCTGGATCTAAGGGATCACTCTCACTTTTTTACACATACCAAAACTAAGCCATCACACCTCTATTATACCATTCCTCAACCTTGGTACCCTTCAGACTAGCAGAATAAATCCGCAGTTGTAGGGGAAAATCCGCAGCTTATCTACTGCAAAGCAACATCCCACTGTCCTCACTAAAGCAGCCTTCCCATAGCTTCCCCATCAGAAGCTGCAAGAGTTTGTGTTGGTGTCTGCTTCACATGGGATGAGGCAGCCAATCAGAACTGAGCTGTCCTCCCACCTCTTGTTGGCTGTTCTCGCTGTACTGTCCGGACTGGCGGGAACATTCAAATTCAAATTTTCTTAATACTGCGCAGGGAATGCTGTTATATCAGCATTAAGTAAATTCACAATAGCAGTGTTATAATGTGATGCCACTACAAAGTATCGCCATCGGGCGTGACAGCTCAATCTTGTGCATCGTAATCTGTGCATTATGATGCACAGCCAATAAGTCTGGATGCAACCCTTGTCTACTGTTTTCAAACCTGCTAAGCATACTAGAAGTGCTAGAAATTTAAGAAGTACTATAATTTTCTGCTTGATAATTATTGCCTCAAAGAGGAGTCAGGTTTTGTTTAGTTTTTTCAGCTCATTATGACCTTAACAATCATCCCCAGACCTATACTCTTCCACACCTTGTTTTTCTCAGTGTCCAGCTTTCACAGGAAAGCTTTAACAATTCTGATATTTGTCATTGAGATGGCCTTGTTCTCCTTGATCTTGCCTAAGCTTGTCATCATCGTCTTTCCCTAGGATTATTCTCTTTAAGTCTCTAGAACATAACCACCAATTGTAAATTCACTAACATTCTGTTTGCTGTCACCTTTGCCTCTGTAGCATAAGAGGTCTTGGGTAATAATTGAGAAATAATGAACATCAAAAAATGAGGAATATCAAGAACCCAAAGGATGCCAGAATGTTAAACAGATATATTAAAGGCCTGTTAAATATCAAGTTATACACTTTCAGTTTTACAACAGGGGCAAAGTACCAGGTTGCTGGTACTTTTAAGGAATGCAAAGTATAGAAGAGAAACCTCTTATCCACATGAAAAGGTAGGGCCAAGGTACTCTTATTAATCTTGAGACTGGACAGTTACCATCATGAAACTGGGCAGCCAAAACCCAATATAATGAGGCCTGTACTGAACAACCACTACTAGATTCCAAGGAAATGGGCTACACAGGTTATCACAAACCTTGATGAGCAGTGATTTTAACCACTATTGATTCTCATGGAGGTTTGGAGAATCTTACTGTTTTTGCTTGGACTAGCTTGTATACGAAGTGCATTTGCTTTACCATTGATGCAAGTCTTTAAGCAAGTGGAACATTACAGTCTACTAATATTTAACTGCAATCTAGCTTTTACCCTATTTTTACTTCATGGGGTTTTCTTAATTTAGGTTAACAGAAAATGTTGCCTGCATACCTCAATTTTTAGTGTTTTAACAGCTTATTCAAATTCCAGATTCCTCTACTTCTCCTACTTGTAGATTCTAATTACTAGCTGAATGAAGGTCAATTACCAAAAATGACCTTTTTTAACATTGCATCTTCTCACAATTTGCCATACAATTCCTTTATGCCTTTCTTGGACTCGTGTGTAATAGACACGTGATTGCATAAAGTTTTTATTTGCCGAAGACTCACTTATTCCAATACATATAATCTTTTATCTTATTGAATTATAATCCAACACATCCTTAGCAATGACCCTCCTGAGTATCACTGGCGCTCCATTTCTTCATACTGTCATATGATGTGATCTGCATATTAGGTGGTAATCTAAGCTAACAAGGTCCATTATGGTTACCCTGAGTTTACTATTCCTAAAATAACCCATTTGTTGCACTTTCCCACTCGAGCAATTTCAAGTTCTCCTTGTTTTACCCTCCTCACATTACAACTTTCAATAGACAGTATGTTTTTAAAAGAGAAACTCCTCTTGCAGAGCTTGCAAACTAGTTTATTGATTTTGGTCTGGCTACATCATCATTCTGCTCACAGAAGTCTGATACTCCTTTACCTAGAAGAGTGCTTTCAAGCCTATGGGTCTCATTGACCTGCACCCAATATATTTCATTGGTACAGCTTTGTTTCTGCATTTTTATTTTTTGCAACAACTGAAAAGTACTGTTTTTCATCATGCCCCTTGTGAGGTAACCAATCAGCTGTGACTACATTTGAGGGTTGTTGTTGATTTTGGGCTTGAAGAACAAAATAGGGATTCTGCTTGTATACCGTCCATCCTGCTGCGCAGCTGCCTCCCTGTCTAAGCTGGTTCACATGATTTCAGACGTGGTGCTGAGGAATTTCTACATTCACACAGAGGCAGCCTCCAGTGATCCAGCTCATGTTTTCATGGCCTCCATGGAAACCATGGAGTTATCACAATATATAAAAGGATCAACAAATGTAGCAAGAAATACCTCTTTCTTTGTTACAGAGTTGGTTAGTGAATATTCATTGACAAAGGGGCTAGATATAAGCCTATTGTCACTGATGGCTCTTCTGCAGGTTAGGTTTGGATCTAGTGTGGCAATGTCCCTCGTATAGGGAGACTTACAAAACTGAACAGGTCTTGGATACTTTGTGGGATTTTTCCAGTGGCATGAATGGTGATCCTGCTTGTGGAGCAGCAAGATGAACAAGGTTATCAAAGTTATCATTCCCAAGTGAATTTGACATTGCTGTGGAATCTGTAACATACTTTGGTATAAGAGTGATGGAGGAGAAGTCAAAAGAGTGCAAGTAGTGCAAACCTTGTCATGAATCTGACCAAATACTGATCAGAGCACATCATTGTGCTTACCATCCGGCACCCCTGGTTGCAAAAATACTTCCCTATTACTACTGTGTGCTCAAGTAGCCATCGAACACAGCTTTTCCAGGTGGTGAATGGCCTAACAAGATCAGACCAGAGTAGAGAAGTGTTGCCAACATCTGGTATCTACTGTGAGAAATTTGCAAAACATTTTGAGGACAATACTGCTTGGATCAGTGAGGAATTAAACACCACAATTAATAATAGTTCAGTGGAAGGATCCAGAGAAAAATACGCTCAAATTTATTTTATTACTTTCAGCTTGTAAAGTCTGAAGATGCGGACACGCTGCTTGCAAGGGTCTAACCAATCACATGCCCCTTGATTTATGCCCATCCTGGTTTGTTAAACCCAGTCAACAGGGGTAACTTGATGGATCTAGGAAGCATTATATGTTTCACTAAAGGAGGAGGATCTCCCAAGAACCCTAAAGGAAATGCTGGCTCACCTCCCTCTCAGAAGACCTCTCTAGACCTAGGAGTGTAGGCAAATATCACCCAGTTCCCAAAATATCCTTTTTGGGCAAGATTTTAGACTGCAGGCAGGCTTAAAAAAATGTTGCACTGTTTTGAATTCCGTTTATCAGTCTGAGTTATTATAACTAGCTCTGAGATCTTGGGATAGAAGATGGGGCAGAAGGTGTGAACAAACCTCCTAATCTCAGCCGGTTTTGGAGTTAATTCACCTAGTTGAATTGGGTTCCTTCACATCTGTAAGGTCACATCCATCCCATTTCTTTTTACAGATTGCTCTCAGCTTCATCCTTCCCACTTCACCCTTACCAGCAAGGGTAAACTCACCAGCATTATATGAAAAAGAAAAGTTAAAAAAAGAACAGCCAGATGCTAGGGTAGCAATGGCTGCCATCTTTATTTTTTTACCATTAAGGTAAAGGAGCTCACCAAAAACAGATATCTGCAAATGATTTATTCTATGTACAAAGGAAATACAGAAATTGCTTTAGAAGTACATCCTCATTCCAGTACAAGTCATCTTTTTATCTAATATCCAGGCAGCAAAATATAACATGCATTATTGGTTAAGTTGAGAGCAGAACAATTTTCCCTTGAATCAAGTTAATTTATAAGTTACAATTCCTTAAGTTATCGTAAGGAATCAGGAGAAGTATTTTCAAACAGCAGACAAGTGATACCTGTACTTACTGTCTTGAGATCCCATGCTAATGAGGTCATCAGAATTAACATTGTGAACTATGGCTGCTTTATAGCCAGCTCTTTGTGCATTCAAAACCTGCAAATGAAAGAAAATGCTTGTTGAATCCAGTCCTGAGTCCAGATTAAGTGGCACCTAAGTCTCAAATGGGGAGAGGAGGGGGTTGCCATAGAAAGAACATGTAGTCAGGAGTGACTACCTCCATCTCCAACTGGTTTACCAGTTTCAACCTTTCCTGGATAGCGATAACTTGGGCACATGATCCATGCTCTGATAACCTACAGATTAGATGACTGTAATGTGTTCTAAGGAGGGCTACCTTTGAAATAGTCCAAAAGTTGGAACTAGGGCAAGACATAGCAGTTCTGCTGATGGGAATCTTCAGCCAGAGGCACATCATGCTGCCCTGAAAGATCTGCCCTAGTTGTTTCTATGCTAATGAGCCTGATTCAAGGTGCTGATGCTAATATCTAAAGCCCTAAACAGCTTGGACCCTGATTACCTGAAGGAATTCCTTCTCTTTTGGGAGTCTTTGCAGGATCTCACTTTCTTGTGTCTACAAACTATATAAAAGGCTATCTTCAAACAGCACATCAGTTGAGAATTGCTCTTGTATGAGAAACTTTTCACACACAGCATTTTAGTTATATTTTACCTAACAGGCCACTGAGGAAGACTCTTTAGACGAAATGCGTATGGCCCTAAACTCTGTTTTTATCAGCGGTTTTATATTTTAAGCTTGATTTTTATTTTGGTGTGTGTTTTTAACTTGTTGCATTTACAATTTATAATGTTTGATGTTTCTGCACCTTATTTCTTTTGAGTGCTGTTGTAATTTACCATTTATATTTTTCTATCAGTGGGGTTACCATACCCTTTTAGTAATTATTATATTTCTTTGTATTTTTGACATAGTACCCTAGTTTGGTTTTTTGCTTTTGGCTTTTTTGGGGTTCTATTAGGGATTTTCCGTTGCTTCAGCAATCTCAATTTGACCACCGTAGAATCATACTCTTATTGCTGAAGAGACACTTGACCTCTTGATAACAACTGAGGACACAGAATATTTCAGTGCATATTGATCCACTAATTCAAGAGTCAGAGTAAGAATCACTATTCACTGCCTAAACAAGGGATTCACAGACAAAAACACCAATTCTGGGTATTCTTAAGGAGAAGACAACACTAGTCCTATGCAGATATTGTGTACCAAGCAGCCCCTTATCTGGATTAACAAGTGCAGAAAGGGCCTTGGTACCTGGAATACTTCCCATGAGATACTGTTCCAAAGCTTACACACACCCCAATTGTTGCCAGCACCACTGCCTCAGTTTAAAACTGTGGCCCTGGATTAGTTCTACAACTAATCCAGAAACAACTGTCGGGCACTGTGTGAGACGGGATGCTGAACAAGATGGGCTGTGACGTGATCCAGCATGGCTCCTCTTATGTTCTTTTCAGTCATGGCATTTCCAGTTACATGAATCAGGCAGCAAATGAGAAGAAATATTTCTGCTCCAGGCTACAGAGAATCTCTAGTAATCACGCACAAGCAACACCAAGCTAGAGACACAAATCTGCTGACTTAGTATAAAGACAGCATCTCCTGTATCTGTGAATCTTCACAGAGAACACATGGGATTATAAACAAAGTGAAAATTCAGGTCCCAGATATAAGTATTATAGGTCAAACTTTAATGCTGCTACTTCACATTCAAAATAGTAGTCTTCCTCTGCATGAAGTGGGTTTTAGATTCCAAAAAATAGTATATAATGCTATGGAAGCTACTGACTTACTGTAACGGGGGCAGGTAGCCACAGTTCACCTATGACTTACCACAAATCGTGGGCTGTGGAGGTGAAATGCAAGGCTCTATAGCAGTGATGGCCAACCTATGACACGCGTGTCACAGGTGACACGCCAAGCCCTTTTGGGTGACACACATGGTCACCCTGATACCTGGGCATGTACTGCTTGCTTGATCTTGAAGTGTGCAAAATACTAACTTTCAATTGAAAGTTAGCAAATGAAATTCAGCAACAAAAGTCACTAATGTAAAGAATTATTCGTTCTTGCTTTTAATAAAATATGTATATCAAAAAGATAACTTTTTTACTGGAGCTACAAATATCACAAAATTATGGATATTTCTAGAAGTGACACAGCACCCGAATTAAGCTAGGTTTTCCTGCGAATTTTGACACACCAAGCTCAAAAGGTTAGCCATCACTGTTCTATAGTAAGTGTGACCTGCAGCAGTACTGTTACCCAATCCAGAGGCAAAAGCAGGCCATGTTTCTTTTCCTCCCCCTTTCCTTCCACATTGCCAGTGGTCGAGGGAGAGCTGGAGGGGGTGGGAGCATTCAAGATCAGTGCAGCAATGGTTCACTACTTCTCCTGCCAGACAGAGGGCTGAAAGAGGCAAATTGGAGGCTGTTGTGGTGAGGCTTAGAAGGGCCCAGAGGTCTCTAGAAGTGGTTGTGTGAAGACATGAGTTGTCTAGGGTCATGCAACTCACACTGGAGTTGGCTGCAAGTCTGGATTCTGAACTTTTGGGGGCAGGGTATCTGTAGTGTGTGGTATTATGTTCACTGAGACCTGTTCACAATCTTAAGATTTCTCTGTGATCAGCCATGCAGAAGCAGTCCTGCCCCAAAAGAACCAGATCTGGCCTCACAGCTAGCTCTAATGGTGAGTTGTATGGTCCGAAACTTTTACATTGCTCATGTCATTTAAACAGCCACAGACGTTCTGTCATAGTGTTGCTCATATGGCCATCTTTGGAAATAACCTCTCCTTTCTAAGTCAGCTCTCATCAGCCTCCCCTGCCTCTTCAACCCATGAGGCTGGTAGGAGGCTGATGAGATCTCATTCATAAGGGCCAGGAGGTCTCCAGAAGCAGCCACATGAGCAACATTCGCAAGACAAATGTTTGGGGTTGCATGGCTTGCCACTGGAGCTGGTTATAAGCCTGGATCTTATCCATGGGGGTGGGCGGCAACCGCATGGCCAATATCAGTAGATCTCAAAAGCAGTCAAACGATTGGACCCAGGCTTGCAAACCATTTCAATGATGAACTGAGTGGCCTCAGATTTTAGACTGCTCATGTCATTCATGCACCCATCTCCAGAGATCTCCTGGCTATTCTGCAGGAGCTTCAGGAGATTTCCTGCTTTCCTCCTTGCCTCCTCCATCCCAATCTGGCAGGAGAAGCAGCTGATTGCTCCTGTACCAGTTCTGAATGTCCTTGCTCCCTTTTCTCAAGGTTCTACAAATCGTCCTTGATCTTTGGGTGAACTAAAATGCACTATAGCAAAACCAAGGCCACACAGAAAATTGAAGCAGCCACAAATGGGCAAATAACGTAGAGACCATGTTATGTGGGAGACCATAGAAACATGATACTACTCTTACAGAAATCAATCCCCTATTCCCTGCATACTTTATTTTTCCTTTACAGAAAATTATACAAGTCACATCAGTAACAGCTATGTTGATAAATACATAACTACATATATGCAGTTTTGGAAAGTCACAGAAATGAATTCATTAATATATTAATTTCAAGTTAGGAAGACCACCACAAAATATAAGTAAATGTTTGAAATTATAATTCTGCTTTAAAAGAACATTAATACCACATAAAGGAAGGACAAAAAACCAGCCTAATTAATACTTATATGAAAGGCATAAAGGAAGAAGAATCTTTAGCAACATGGTACTACACAAAACTCCTTAAGTCATAAACAGCAGAAAATGCTTAAGTGTTCTGAAAAATTTTTTACATGAGTTTAGCAAATGTGTGATTATTTTAAAAGACAATTCTGAAACACATTTTCCAGGTTTTTTTTGTTTACTTACCTTTATATCAAAGTTGCAATCAAACCTTCTAATTAATACAATAAATTCATGAGAGGTGTTATCCTTCAAAGGTGGGGGAATTATGGGCTCACAAGCATTCTCAGGTTTTGAATTTATTAGAAAACCCTGAAAAACAGATGCAAAATGATGACTGATATATTCTAGGATTCTAGGATTAATATAGGCAAGATTTAAAGGTACATATTTTTGAAGTTATAAAAACAACATAGGCAAGTTATAAAAATTATTGAGTTGGAGAGGTAATGAAAATGATTTCCCTATTTTGCAAATCAAGTTATCCAAATGACAGCAGAACTGTATTAGACTGTTGGGAACAGTATCATGTTTTTAATATCTTCATACTGATTTCAAGACAACTAAAAAAGGCAAAAAATCAGGATGGAATAAAACCTCTTTTTGAGATGCAATATGTTTGTTAATTTAAAAAGCATTCAAAATTTGTATTGTGTATTTTACAATCTTGTTAAACCTTGTATATCCGCTCTGATTGAAAGGAGATATGTGAAACAGAACCCCACCATAGACTGAACAGTTTCACAAATGAAGGTGTGCTGTTTTTCATACTATAAGTGTTCCAGGTTGTCCATTCCTTTCAAGATTGTAACATTCTAGTGTGAAGATTGTTGTTTTATATTTTATCCTTAGTAGTTACTATATATATCTTACTATTTGGTGCAATTATATTTTTGTTGCAATTTACTGTATGAGGCACATTTATTACAGAGACACATTACAAGGCATTGTTTATTACGAAACCAGGAACCTACAGCAGCTAAGCCACAGTAAGTAGCTAGCATGCTCCATATGCATTTTTAAAGCAAGTCTAGAAGGCACTGAAGAAGACCTGCAAGGTTGAAATGCATCAGCTTTGATTTTCCATGCATCATAATACAGTGACTGGCACTTTAGAAATTTCTGGAATACAACTATATATTTACACATTGTCTTCAGTCATGTTTGTTACTATAGTTGTTCCTTTTAAAACCTTTTTATATTTATATTTATATTTGCTATTTGGTTTTTAATTTTGAAATTGTATATATGTATGTATGGGAGTATTTAACTGGATCAGTGAGAATGTACTACCTAGTGTTTAGGTACAGAATCCTTCAACAGATAGGTCCTTTTGATCTCCTTTCTGTTCTGCATCAAAACAAGGTTGTGAGATATCAAAGGACTTCCAAAATAATTGCATCTTTGCTACAATGTCCTTGTGAAAAACCATTAAAAATGATAGCGGTGCGTAACTTGTAAAGAAAACTTGTCAAGTACAACTGAGTCATGCTTCCACTTGATTTTATCCATATTAATTAATCAAAATACTTGAGTGCATGCTTAGTTTTAAACATATTCACAGTTTCATAGCTTAACATTACGCATATATGCAAGTGTTTTACTGGAGTAAAGCCTTCCAGTTTAATGCTTTAAAAGCACTTTCTCATAAAGCTTTCAGCTGTTACTGCAAGCATACTTTTTTTAACAGTGTCCACTTTAAAAGTAAGAGATACTGAACTGTATTCACTTCTATTAAGAGTTACTATAGCTCAGTGGTACAGCAAATTGCCTAGAAAACTGAGGATTGCCAGATCAATCTCCAGCCTTTCCACAGAAGTAGGCAATGGCAAAACATTTCTGAATACCTGCCATGAATATTAATACCTTAATATTTTGACTTTCTACATCAATTTTGTTATGTAGTAAATCTTCAAATAACACAAAGGTTCTGGTCTAGCAATATGTCACTTTATAAAAAAGCATACTAAAGTGACAATAGATGCCAACATAAATCTGGCGATTAGGGGACCCTAGCAAAAACCTTCATCGTGTTACATTGCCCCCCCCCCCTTTATTGGCCAAGAAAAGGCTTACCTGGCAAAGGTCAAAAACTGTAGGAAGAAACTACAGTACCTGGAAACGATCACTATCATTATCATTATGCCTATTGTTTCAACAAAAACAAATTTAACTCCTACCACATTCCTGACAACAGGGTACATGAAGAAGCTTCTATCAGATATAGCAGCGCAAACATTGCAGGGAGTTCTGTCTGTATTTTAGATTGCTTGTGCACTGCAAGATTTGCTTTTAAAACAAACCGTGAAAGGCTCTCATCAACTGAGATTTTAAAATGCTGCAGAGATATTCAGATTATAACATTAACAGAAGCGCAACTTTGTGTGACTAGCATGCATTAAATTTAATCTTGAGGCAGTTTATACCGCAACTTACTGCAATTACTTTAGTAGGCAAGATAAAGAGATTCAGAGCAACTGAGAAACTCTGAATATGTTGCACTACAAAGACAAGTGTAGCATACTCAAGCCTGCTCGTTCCTGCTTATTACCTAACTTTAGGACCTATGACAAATCAGATGTTACAGTATACATATTGGTAACAAATGCTGATCAGGTACCACACTAAATTTAGTGGCAATTCAATGATAGCTGTTGCACAACTGTTCAAAGAAATAAATACAGTATATTCTGGCGTATAAGACTACTTTTTAACCCAGGGAAATCTTCTCAAAAGTCGGGGGTTGTCTTATACGCCAGGTGTCGTCTTCTTATACAGCGAGTATATCCCAAACTCTATATTTTAACTGGAAAAGTTGGGGTCATCTTATACTCCCAGTCATCTTATATGTTGGAATATATGGTAGTGCCTCCAGACGATGAAAGCTTTTGGGTGCTGTGAAGGAGGGTGGAGTGAGAAACAGCTCTGCTGTCAGCCCTCTGGAAAGGAGAGGCGATGTACGAGTAGGGCGGCTTCACCAAGCTGCTCTTGCCAGGGGCAGTGGCAGCAGCAGCGGCAAGAACAGCCTGGTGAAGCCTCCCTACTCGTACATCGCTCCAGGTTGTTCTTGCTGCCGCCGCTGCTACCACCACTACCCCCAGCTGCTCTGTGCACAGAAAAGAAGGTTCGCAGGGTATCGCTGCTCCTTTCCAGAGGGCTGACAGCAGAGCTGTTTCTCACTCCACCCTCCTTCACAGCACCCAAAGGCTTCGCCTGGGGACACAAAGAAGAAGACAGCAGCCTGGGTGACATCTGCAGATCCGGCTTTATGGAAAAGCCGGTGCTCAGCTGGGTGACGGCAGCACTGGCAGACTCTTGCTTGAGCCGACTTTACAGGCTACCTGGGAATGCTAAGAGCTGACCTTGCCTTGCTACGTGGCACTGATGTGACTATAAAGGCTGAGAAGCCAAGAGTCCTCTCAAGTCAGACCCCTCCTTGTTAAATAGGCAGAAGAATTGCGCAAAATCGCAACATTGTTAATCAGGAGTGAAGTGGTTCCGTCGCTACAGTGTAGCACTGCTGTGTGAAGGCTGGATTTTTTGAAATCGCAACTTTTGTGGGAGGGAAACCCTAAACATGATGCGCCCAGAATACGGACAGCCATTGGGCACAGTGCGATTGGGGGAGGGACACCCTGAACACGGAATCTCATCCCTGAAAACGGTACCGTCCACACAGTAAAAAATTAAACATGTATCGAGCTCACGATCCAGAGTGAGACCTGTTGAAATCAGGATTGAGATTCAGAACAGTTTGGTGTGGTTTAACACGGGAAAAGCGTGTTAAGCCAAACTGCTGTGTGGGCTCCAAAAATTGAAAACGTTTTGAATCTGAGATAACATTGCCGTGAAGACACGGCCTCAGTGTTCCAAATCTACAAAATAATAGCATGGGAAGACAAAATGACCAAAGTTTGGTTCTTTCTAATCTCTATTTAGACTGCTACAACCAAGGGCTTCAGCAAACTGGTGCATGGGCTGCTTTTACCATACTCCCACAGCCATAGACAACTCTCTAATAGGGCAGCTGACTCTACATTTTGAATGTCAGAAACATGAGGCAAAAACATGACTTTAGAAGAGTGAATAATTACAGTGCAGAATTGTTGCCTCTTACCTTCAAGCCTTCTGTTGGTAGTCTGTAACCAAACCTTGCTGGTAGGTCATCAAATGTCTGTGTTGCATTTTCAAAATTAAACTACATGCAAAAGAAGTATAGAAATTTAAGTTACATACTAAAGCAATGATTGCTTAAAATCATTAATATCTAACTGAAAAATAAGACATCAATGGCGACATCCTTGAACAAAACATCACTGATTTTCCTAAGCATTATCTGGCACTTTCCTGCAGAAAGACAATTAAAATAGTTGACAACCATTGAAATGTGTCCTAATTATCTACCAAGGAGCCTCACAACATCTTTGCAATATTTACCTGTCATACTTGGCAGATTTAGCTGCAATAATCAGCCACTACTCTGCAAACTGTCATAAGGAAATTAAATCCCAAACTTCTACAGTTAGAGGCTGGATCCCACAGACATAGCAAAAAAAAAATTAGGCTTCATCTCCCTATCAATGCTTCACGTGAAAGTTCAAATGAAAAGTTTTATAAGCTTTCCTTGTTTCGTAGTTCAGAACTTGTACATATAAAAATTGTGAAAAGCCCTATGTTGCGCAACCTCTATTCTTCTTTAGCATATCTTCTTGCCACTTCTTTCAGGCGTATTAGACTAAAAATAAGCAAACAGTGCTTAAAAATATTTCTGATGTTTTCAAGGAAGAAAATATACCATTTGAGAAAATAAAATTAGAACAAATGTAAATACTTTCTTGTGATAAACCTGTAGCAATGAAACCTTGCTATTAAGTAACGTTAACATGAGAAAGGAAGGTAGAAGATCTAAAGTGGAATGTTTGTAATTGACACTAAGGGGTTTTTTTCCATACTAAATACAAACTTCTAGGCTGACCTTTGTTTGATGCAGATCTGGGAGTGAACAAAGGATCTGCTAAGTGAGCAAAACTATGATAGGAAAGAACACATTCAGAAGTCACAGTCTTGCAGTAATTAATTCTAACAGACTGACTAGCAATTTTCTCTGACAATCTTACTGCTTTAGGAACACTGTACACATGCAGAATATATTTTTTCTAACACTTACCGCCAAAATGTCTGCCTCCACAGGCAAGAGGTTTAAAAATGCAAACAACTGAACTGTGAGAATGGTGTAAATCTGTGTTGCTGACAACATTAACATTCCTATAGAGAGCAACATTTTAATTAGGTTCCTGTAAGAAAAAAGAGGATTTTCAGCAGGTATATATCTATATATATAATATCTTTAGGGACAGTATAATTAAATGGCTTGGGATAAAGGTTCTAAAACATGGTCCTACACCTTCCATTGTGCCTTGCCTTTGGTCACACTGACTGATAGGAACTGCAATCCAACAACATCTGGAGGCCCAAATTTGGGAACCTCTGGCTTTGGATTTTGATTTCCAGAGAATACCATGAAGGGTAAATGGAACTGCAATGCTGCTAGATGATTGTTGGTTAAAGTCTCGCTATAAAAAATATAGCATTTCTATCCCCAATTGTTGAGGAAGCTGTATGATATCCTAACTCCTAAAGGAATCTTAAGCGCTCTTCAACAGGCTCTTCTCCCCCACAGAACCCATTTAGTTCCCTGGACCTCTAGGAAATGAAACAGAAGAAATCTAAAACAATGGTAGAGCGATGGTCGTATGTAGGCTTTCACAGCCAGAAATCTATGTCCCAAATTTCTTCTGAGAACCTAAGCTTTCAGATACTGCAGCAATATTCGAAAGCTTAGGTTCTCAGAAGAAACCTGGAACATTACATAACAGCCCCAAAACTGCAACAAATGAGAATGGTAGTGCAAATTACATGCCAAATGTGATTGAACTATTTAGAGCAATATTCCATGGGGAAAAAGGAGATAAAATGGGTTTATTTTCTGTCACATCTGTTAACTCAGACTCATAAGCCATATTGAGGACAGTTTGGTCCATCTATGGAGACCATAACTGGGTTGATTTTCCATCAGGGCATTATGGCATTTTTGCTGAGTTTTTTTGCAGATAAAATTCTTTGCTTCCTAATGGATCATGACTCTTTATTATAACAGAACTCAACAAGACAATGGGGACAAGGTCTTGTGACTTATGGGATGAATTTTAGCTTACAAGGGCTGGGGATGAGGGCACGACCCATTTGATTTTAACCTGTCAGACTGCATTTTAAATCCATGTTCCCCAGGCTGCTAAGTGTAGCTAGAAGATGAGGGTTTGGGTCTGGAAGGTGGTAAATGCATTCCTGAGCGGGGGATTGTACCATCATCTCTGAAGGAGACAATGATACATGTCTCTCTAAAAGAGCCATCCTTGGATCCAAGCCTCCCAGAAAATCTTTGACTTATCTCCAACTTTACACTTCAACACTACAACGGCTGAAGTAGATTTCCTATACTATTATCAGTCATTCTTCAGGCTTGGGCACAGTACTGCAATGCCACTGGCCACATTGGTCAACATTTTGTAGAACTGGGGTTCAGGTAATTCAATCTTCCTGGGTCTCACTAGACTTATTAGCAACTTTCAGTAATATTCCTCTGGACTGGCTGTAGGGGTTGGAGATTGGGGGCCACTGCTTTGCAGGGGTTGGAGATTGGGGGCCACTGTTTTGCAATGTTTCTAATCCTCCCTTAGTAGATTAGTGTATAGAGGCGAGCAATCAAAGTCCAAAGAGATCATCTGCAGAGCTCATCCATTTTCTCCTGTGCTTTTTAACATTTACATGAAGCTGCTGGGATATCATCCACTAGTACAGTGTCCGTGATGTTGCTGGTCTGCTAACTCACCCTCTGCAAGCAGTGAGGGCCAGGATGATCAGAAGCAAGCTCAGAATCATACTCTCCAACACCAAGCTATTTTGGCTGAGTCATCCACTTGGGTCAGAGGAAAGTCCTGTTTAAGATGAAAAAGCCTTCCTTATGAGAATAAGGTTCATGATTTGGGGCCCTTTATTGGTCCCTTTCCTTCTTTTAGAATAACAAGTGGCATGACTAGTGAGGGACATGTTTGCATACCTCCATTTGGTATGGCAACTCCACCCTCAACTGTGACCAGAAGGAACTAGTCTCAGTATCTCAGGCCTTTTACTGTAACACACTCAGCCTAGAGCTAGTTCTTTACAACTTCCACCCAAGATCCAAGCAATTATCTTGCTGATGCCATTTAAAAAAAATTATCTAAGAATATAATTCTTAATCTGTGCCTTTGGAAATCTTTAGTCAGTGACCATAATTAAAGTTTTCTGTATTCTGAATGTTTATTTTTTATTGGTTGTTTGTCATTGCTGAACTTGTGAACTATGTACAGCATTTTAAAATCCACAGGTAAATAGAGAGCCACTAACAGACATCCCTTCACTGTGACTATCTTCACTTTTTGAAAGAAAAAGTACATTAGTAATAGGTTGAAGGAGAAAGAAGGTAAAAACGTATCAGTCCTACTTGATCCAACATTTATTTTTCCTTTTCCTCATTGGACTAAAGTAATTCGTATCACAGAATTCCTTTCCTCCAAACATATTCCACAGGATTGTTCTGTCCAGTAGCCATACAGAAATAAATTAAGTATTCAGTTGGAGAGGAAGCTGGATTTTATAATGCTTCATTCTGTGTCATCCTCATTCTCATTCTGCGCAGTTCATGATCAATGGCTCCACCCAATGTAGCAGTACTGTGAAACACACATGCATTTTTGCCTTCTCAGTTAACATGACTGACTGAATCATATCATCAATGCAACACACAATGCCCTGAGGAGATCCTGGAACAGGACCATTGTGCTTCACTTCAAATTCTTATCTGCCATTCCGGGGGCTTATGGAAACAAACCTTTAAAGGAAAGACACTCAGAAATTAAAATAAATTGAAATTTTAAGTCCTTTACATCCTTCCATAGGATTTCTAAACTAGAAAATTCACAAGATGCTTAGGAATTGAAATTATCTGTGTGTCAACATATATGCCACAGAAAATATGTGCATCCCCCTAAAAGATAAAACAAAATAAGATTCCAAATGGACAGCTTGAAGTTCCTCCCTTTGTTGACAGCAGGGTTGTGAGCTTCCTTTAAATATGTTGCATGAATTCTAAGGAAGCTCACAGCCCTGTGCTCACCTGCACAAGCTGCAACTATAAAACTAGAGAACCACTGAATCTGGAAAGTTTGTTTGCATCAGAATGAATGACAGCAAGATTCTCAGAATGAGAGTAGGGAGGTAAATGTTTTTAAACTGGTAGCTTAACTTAAACTTAAGTTAAATATTTTAAAACTATTTTTCTCCCATATGGATCCCAGCGTAGCATATGATGAGTGTGAATAATTTACTATTACATAAGAAAAGAATATACTAACTTTCACCGTTTAAAACCAGAAGGGAACAAAGCAATAATCTTCCCCTAAAACACAGAATCACAGAATATTAAAAACATCCAAACAACTTTTTAAGAAGAGGGAGAAGTGAGAAGAGATACAAAATCTTCAGAAATTTTTGAGGAAAGACAATAGGAGGAGGAGGGGAATTAAGATACACATAATACTAATTTCTACTGAACTTTCAAAATTGTTAATTTATTCACTTTACAAATTCTATCACATATAGCTTGGTTTTCTTGTAAGCTGTATTTGGCATATAAATAATGATATTCACATTGATTTTTTTAAAAAAATCTTAAAGTTCAATATAAAATGTTTAGTTTTCGAAAGTTCAACCCTATGAATGAGGAGGAAGAAAAGAAGCAGAAACCACTGATACTTTAAGGCCAAAAACCAAGACTTACTACTAATATATTCTTTATTTAGAGACTCTCTGTCTTGCCTTTCTTTCCAAAGAGCTCCAGACAGGGCACATTATTGTCTTCCATCTATTTTCTCCTGACTGTAGATTCAAAAACAGGGACTCCTATATTCTATCCAGCCCCTCTGGCCATTATACTACACTGAGTTTCACAGCAAAGATTTAAAAAAGCATGTATTCAGCTGGCCATAAGAGGGATCTCCACCCTTTCTTCCAGCTCTTTTTCTACATCTGTTGGAGGACCAAATCTAGAAAACATACTACCAGTACGTGTCATTTTACAAAGTAACAAATAAAATTATTCAGATAAAAATTGCTAGGTAGAGAAGTACCAAACTGGTTTGAGTCTGGATCTGTTTGAATCAAATGGGGGCTCTTCAAAAGGTTCAAGATTCAACCCTGGCTGTTCAAAAAGAGATAAAATTCAAACCGAACAAAGGAGTGTTCAAACCTATCAAACACACCCTGATCAATGTGAGTTTTGAAGTTGCTCAAAGATGTTTGAAGGATTCAATTTAAACTGAATACCCAGCCTGTCTGGAAAAAAAAGTTGAAGTTCAAACCAAACAAAGGGATATTGGTTCAATTCAAACCAAACAGCCAATTTAAGTTCATGCACATCCCTAGTAAAAGGCTGAGAGAGTTTAAAATATGGAAGAATTCTCCCAGTTGGAAAGGCAACATTGTGGGTTTGTAGCAATATACATGTCTCTTTTCCTGGCAGAACTATATCAATAGGCCTCACCAAGATCTTTATTCTAACCAGCAGGCACTGTTGGAGATAATCCCAGGAAATAAGGATGCCTGAGACACTAAAAGGCTGGCATAGTTTAAAGGTTACTATTATTCTGTAGTATTATAATGATTATTGTGAAGGATTTTCAACATTAGAATTACACTCAGGGCTGTGCTTTATGTGACTTTAGAACTGTAGTGTTTTTAAAAATATTTCATATATTCAAGCTGTCCACTCAAATTCTTTAAACAGGCAGAACAATACAGCTCCCTGTTTCTGTCTAGACACTTTTCAAAAAACTATTCAGGACAACAGGAACAGATCCAGCAATCTCAACAAGAGAAGGAATCCTACAAGTGACACATTAAGCCCATCTTCCAACCTTTGTGAAAATGGGAGTACTCCCTGTTCTTAGTGTTCGGGAATCACAATGATACAATATTGTAGGTAGACAGATGCATATGATTATTGTAAATTTTTTGCAAGTCACTCTGGAGAAACAGGCTAACAATTTGGAGATCTTCATTAATGTTTCCATTTTAAAATGGAAAGTTTTGTATTATATTTCTGATTTTTCTGAACAATCAAAATGGGTCTTAAAAAAGAGTGATTTCTCCCTTTTTCAGGGCTTCTGCTGCTACCCAAGGAACAATCAGCCTATTGTTAAGAGAGTTTCTCTTTTAGGCAGTATGAAAGGTAAAAGGAGGCCTTTTACATGTTTTCTCAACATGCAGTTCTGAATTTCATGCCTTTTTCTGCACCTTTTCCAGTTCCACAATATCCTTTTTGAGGTGTGGTGACCAGAATTGTACACAATATTCCAAATGTGGCCTCACCATAGATTTATAAAGGGGCAAAATGACACTTGCTGACTTGTTTTCTATTCCCTTCCTAATTATTCCCAGCACTGAGTTAGCTTTTTTGGCTGCTGCTACGCATTAGGTTGACACTTTCATTGAACTGTCCACCAAAACCCCGAGATCCCTTTCCTGGTGTGTTGCAGAAAGCTCAGACCCCATCAGTTTATAGACATAATTTGGATTCTTGGCCCCGATGTGCATTACTTTGCACTTGTTAAGATTAAAGCACATTTGTCACTTGGTTGCCCACTCACCCAATGCTGAGAGATCCCCCTGGAGCTCTTGGTAATCTCTTTCAGTTTTTACTACCCTAAATAATTTAGTATAATCAGCAAACTTTGCTATTTTACTATATAACCCTTCTTCTAGATCACTGAAGAATAAATTTAAAAGCATTGGTCCCAACACTGAACCTTGGGGACCCCACTTTTTACCTCTTTCCACCCTGAGAATTTGCTGTTTATTACTACTCTCTGCTTCCTGCCCTTAAGCCAGTCACAAATCCAGGACAGAGCCTTTTATTCCATGGCAGATACATTTACTCAGTAGCCTTTGATGTGAGTTCATTGTAAAACTTTGGAAAGTCAGAATCACTATTGTGAGCTGAAATTAACTTAGGATTTATATTTTGTTTTTACAAGTTAAATATAAGCCACTGAAGAAGACCCCAGGTTGGGGTCGAAACGTGTCTGGCTTATTTTATTTGGCTTATTTTATTTAAGTTGTTCTTATATATGTTGATATAAATATAAAAACAATTTCTTTATTTGGTTGGGCTCTGAGCCACAGAAATTAAATATATATACATTTTCACTGGGGTAAATAACTTTACCCTTATAGTTATTATGGTGACTTATTATCTTATTCAGAAGCTTTTTGGTTTTTGGACTTTGTCAAAAGCCTTATCAAAGTCCAGATAGACAATGTCTACTGGTTCGCCTTTATCCACATGTTTACTGACACTCACAAAGAATTCCAACGAATTTGTAAGGCACGATTTGCCTTTGCAGAAGCCATGCTGGCTTTTGTTCAGCAATGCTTGCTCCTCCATGTGCACACTAATTTTGTCTTTAAAGACGGTTAATCAATGCTTTAATCAATGCCTGTCATGGAACTGGATGCTCCTACTGCATCCTTGAAGGCCTCGCCCTCAGCCATGTTGCTCTCTGTCTCCTTCTCCAGGTCCGCTACCTTGGCTTCGAGGGAAGAGACAAGTTCTCTGAGAGCCCAGAGCTCACTGCACTGAGCACAGAGCCAGGACTTTTGCCCAGTGGGCAGGTAGTCATACATATGACACAGTGGAAAACACTGGGAAGCCCCCCTCCCCCTGCTGGCATTCTACCTTCATTTTATTTAATGGACTTGTTTTATTTTTGAAAAATTAACTTTAAAAAGTATTAAATATTTTTCTTAAAGATAAACTTGTCTGAATTAATAATTTATGTTATGATATAGTATATTTATTTCACACACCATTAAACTAACCTACGGTAGATTTTACCTGAACTGGCTACCACAGCAAGTCCCCCAAACCCCTTCCAAAAACCAGAGAACTTACCTCCCTAACTTACCACAGCGCATCAGAAATTTTTCCAGATTTTATCAAATTCCCAGTTATTTTCTGTTTAGTCTTAGGAGAGAGCACCAAGAGTTTCTCAAAGTCTCATTTTGTCTGGCACTGCTCCTGGAGTGGTGCAGTGGGTACTGCCAGGTATTTTACTTGCGCAGTGGACATTTTTGGCAAAGCTTATTTTATTTATTTATTTATTATTTACATTTCTATCCCGCCCCATACCCGAAGGTCTCTGGGCGGGTGACAATCTTAAAACAGATTAAACAAAGTATACATTAAAAGACTTTTAAAAAGATTCAATAAATATAAAATGATACACAATATGTTTAAAATAATAGTGTCTGTACTGGGGGGAAACATAAGCAGCTCAGCCAAAGGCCAGAGTAAAGAGGTGTGTCTTCACCACCTTCCTAAATATATATAAGGAAGGGGCAAGACGCACCTCAAGGGGAAGGCTATTCCACAGTCGGGAGGCCATCACAGAGAAGGCTCTCTCCTGGGTGCCCACCAACCTCACTATTGAAGGAGGTGGGACAACCAAGAGGGCCTCACCACTCGACCTTAAGGCACGGGCAGGTCGATATGGGAGAAGGCGTTCCTTTAGATATTTGGGGCCCAAGTCATTTAGGGCCTTATAAGTCAGACTCAAAACCTTGAATTGGGCTCGGTAGCAAATTGGCAGCCACTGAACATACATGTTGGCCATTTTCTTCAAGAGGGATCCCAAGAGCAAGCATTCAGACAAGTTAAGCCATATTGCTATTTCAGGAAAAGCTCCCCTGGGAGTTCATTTTCCCTGAATAATGATATTACGAGATTTCCCTTATATACTAGGCCTATGTTGGGACTGCCGCAGATAAGTGTGGCAATTCCAATATAGTGTCAGGATAATCATGGGTTTTTGGTCCCATCAGGGCATAACCTTAGAGTTTTTGCAGAAACCAAAAAGTGAACAGAAAACGCTTTGAGTATGCGAAACAAGGGGAAGCAAGCATTAGCAAATGCATGTTACAGAGTGTAACAGCGCTGTAGTGTAAGGGGTTTAGGATAATTAATAAAAATAGTGAACACCAAAGAATGGGGAATGCTAGAAGGTTAAATAAATAATTTGGAGGCCTGCTGGATAACAAGGATAAAGTTACACAGTTTCAGTTTTACAGCAGGGCAATTTAGCCCATTTGGCCAGGATGCTGATACTTTAAGGAATATAAGGTGGAGGAGAGAAACCTCTTATCAGCAGGAAAAGCAGCTAACCTTTTGGCGCCCAGCTGCAAGCAATGAACCATCCAGATAACAGGTATCATACGACCCAACGGTGGGGGCCAAGATACTCTTTTGCTAAGTTTAATTCTCATCAGATAATCATCCTCATCCAATGGATAGCCAAAACACAATATAATCAGGCCTATACCTAACAACAGGCACTAGTTTTTCCAAGGATATTGGCATGTTAGGTGGTCACTTTTGATCCTCATGGAGATTTGCAAGATCTGGTTATTTTTGCTTGGAACAGTTTGTTTGCTATGTGCAACTCTTTTGGTTTTGATGGTATTTTTGTGTAACTGTTGTTGCAAGAATATTCTCACTGCTTAGTGAAGTTTTTGGTAAATATTTTCAAGTTATGCTTTTTACATTAAATTTTGCTTTTTAAAACTTTGAACTGTGCCTGGCATGTCTACACTAAAGCGACGGGTTGCACTCTACACACCTCGAGTTCTTTAGGAAAGTGCCTCCCTCTGTGAGACTGTTACAAGTGTTTTCAAGGCACTTAAGCTATTCGCAAATATAATGAAACTGCTCTTATATCAAAGTACAGAAAAACCAGTGTACTGTTGAACCAGTTACTTCACAAGCAATCTGTGAACTCGCCCCCTCTGAATTCTAAGTAGCGTTGCATTAAAGTTACTTCTCTCTACAACTTTTCCCATCAAAGCATAAAATGTTATAGGAATGCTAGGTAAATAGAGGAAAACAACACTAACATTAAACTAAATAAATATGCTGAGACACCCTAGTACTAATTTGCAATGTTAGAACCATAAAAGGACTACTGCATTTATTTCTTCAATTTACACCTGTCCTTTTGCATACAGTTAATAAATAAACTTATGTGAGGGTAATATATTTGGAGCTGATTATTTGCAGCAGTTACAACACTAGCCTCTGCAACAACACTATAATGGCAAGCCACAGCCTGCAGTAACCCTGCCACCAGTTCTAAGTAGCTGCAATGATTATACCAAATCCTATTCTAGTAGCAAAGGCATCCCCAAGGCTGGGTTAGGACAGTTTGAATTAAAGAGTACACCATTCTGTTAAATTCCTGCTCCCAAGCCTTAGCAAGTTTGTAGAAGCTAGCCAAAATAAGATGTCATACTCCATAAAACCCAAACTATTCTGTGGATTGTTCTAGAAAACTAAAAAACAAAGTGAGAACATTTCATCTGATCCAAGCTTAGAGAATTAAAACTGATTCAACTAGGTTTTGACTCTTAACAACATTGCCAAAAAATACTGAATTGAATGAAAAGGACAATGGATTTGGAAATTTCTCAGGCATGACTTATATTCTGATAACCACAATAAGACTGACATTATTTCTATTAGAGAATGCTGCAAATCAAAAACACCCAAGAAAATTTACAGCAAAGCACTAAAGTAACCCTGCCTTTTACTACTACTTACAGCATTATTATTGTTATTGTTATTGTTATTAACTTGTATTTCTATCCTATATTCTTGTGGTCTAAGGATGGGTTCCAATAAAATAGAGACATAAAAAAAATCAATTAAATACCATAACAGTGCCTAAAAAGGAATGGCAAGTTACCTGTTTATCTGATGAGGATAAAGTGTAAAAAAGTGCATGTTCACCATACATTCAGTGCTTCTCCCTCATCTGAATGACTGCAATTTAAGAACTGAAGCCCAAGCTTGCTTTCCAGTGCTTTCCATTCCTTCTCTTGTGCATACATCTGAAAAGTTTCATAGAAAGTGCCATGCACAGTCAATCTAGAAGCTTTATGGTTGATCTTGGGACCGTATCTCTTAGCACAAACTATCTCACAGGCTTGTTGAGAGAATAAAAATGACAGCTAAGGAACTAAACTGTTACTTTAAAGTTTTATATTGTTTTGGGATTAAAGCTATCAAGGCAACTCAGCTAGAAAAAAAGCAAAATACTAAGCTTTCAAGGATGGCAATGGTCTTGCTGTATGATAGCATTCTCAGTCAGCTCCCCTTCAAAGAAGGAGACAGAATGATAGCATGATGTTAGCAGAATGATAACATGTATGATAGCATTCTCAGTCAGCTCCCCTTCAAAGAAGGAGACAGAACCTGGGACCAAACTAAAAACCTAATCATCCATACAGCCATTGAGATGCCAATGCAAATGCCTCAGCAAACAATCCTGTAATGATTATAAAGGGCTGCACACGCAAGCCCACCTGCTATTTCCCCAAGAAGAGTGTTTTATACAGCTGTATTAAAAGCACACAAGATACACCTAAACTCCTAACACATATGGACACATATACATGTGCTGGCCAATAGAAATCAAGCTATTCAGATGGGATTCTTGGGAAAGTACCCAGCATACCAAAAACGAAGAGATTTGGCAAGTTAACAGCTGTAAAACAATAAAGGAGGGAGACACACAATTAACTTTCTAACTCACAGAGCTATAACCATCCCTCAAGCACTGTACCGTTAACAGACTCGACCAAGCAAGTACCACGCAACACTCTGTCGGTTTAAAAACATTATTATGTAAAAAATGGGCGTGATATCTCGCGTCTAAACCCCAAACAGGGGGCCTGAAAAACCTATCCGTGTCATCACAAGCGCCCACTGCATCACAAAACCCGACTCACATCACACCATCAAGCATGAGCAGCTTTCTCCTGATAAAACAGCAGCTCTTAAAGTGTGTTGTTGTTGTTGTTGTTTTGGATGGAAGGCAAGGGGAGGCGGCTGACGATCCGCCCGCCCGTCGCAAGCAGAGCAAACCTCCAGCTTTCCGCACCGTCCCTGCAAACGTCGCTGCCCGGAAGACACGCGACCACGGGCGGACGGGCTCGTAACCACCCCGCAGGTTTTGACCCAAAGAGCGAGCGAGAAAGGAGGAAGCAGCAGCGGTGAGGTGAAAGTTGCCAGCTCAATGTCTCCTGGTTCTTCATTGGGCAAGCCTGGCTCGACCCGCCGCCGGCGCCGCCTGCCCTTCAGACGTGCACGCACCTCGCTTACGCGCTGTCACGGGACCCCCTTCGGCTCGCCAGGGAAGAGGCAGCAAGGTCACGCCGGCCGACGCCGTTAGAGGCAACGAACCCGCTCGCTCCCGCAACGGGCGCGTGGATGGAGGACGCCCCGTTTTCCCTACGACACACGTACCGCAGAAGCGAGGGAGACAGAGAGAAAGAGGCGGCGTCCGAAGCGGGGCGGCGGCTGCCAGTTTCACCTCAGCGTAGCCGCGAAGCCCCTCACCGTACCTAAAGGGGCGGCAGGGCCGAAGGAGACGAAGACGGCGAGCACACGCCACGCTCAGGCAGACCCCATCATCATCATCAACCCTCCTCCTCCTCTCTCTCTCGAGTCGACCCGTCAGTCAGCAAGCGGCCACCCTGGGACTTACGGAAGTCCCGCCCACCCCCATCCCCGCCCTCTGCGCATAGGCTGAGAGAGAGAAGCGGGCAGTTCGGATTGGCTCCCGCTGGCTGCCAGTTGCAAGGGAAACACTATGTGCGCACGGCTGCCTGCACGTGACGGCTGCTGGGCGGGAGGAGGGGTCAGAGAGAGGGGCGGGGAGGGGAGGGGAGGGCTGGTGGCCGCCCGCCAAGGAAGCGACGGTAGAGGAGGTAGTGGGAGCCTTTCTCCTATAAGGTGCCAGTGCGAGATTTTAAATGCTACGACCTGGAGTCCAAATTGATCGCCCCCCCCCCCCCGTATCCACTATAGACCAAGTGTATTTTACTGTTTAAAACCGATTTGCTTTTAAGATGTTTTGATTCTGACAGAATGAGTATAAAGAGCATATGCAGAGTGTTTTTATTGTGATTTTGTGCCCAGCATTTCAGGAAACTACCATGGATGCCACCTGCTTTCCCAATGTGTAGGATAAAGGAGCTCTGCTTCTTTCAAGAGAAAGCCACAGACAGCACATTTCAAGAACATTTAAGCCTAGGAAAGGAAGGAGGAGGATGCTGAGGCAGAGCAAAAACAAAGGTAAAGCATGAGGAAAGCAGTGATGAAAAATTTGGTCGAAATACAAATGTGTGCCATTTAATACTGAAAAACCGAGGGCCAAAAGATGCAGGTATTAATGATGCTATAGAAAATGAATCAACAATTTTGAAAACCTACAAGACCACTCTGAAGATTGCATTGTGCATCTGAACCAGGGTTTCTGTTTTATGGGGCTTTTGCTGATACTTCATCACAAAGAAAATGCTTCCTTTAAAACAGGAGAATGGTCAGGTTTCCTAAAATTCCCTGATAATAAATAGCCTGTTGGGAAGAGAGATGCCGTTCCACAGAAAGTGGGATGTTTGAAAGGGGAGCAAAGAAACAAGCGATATCAAGAAGAGAAGCTGGAAAAATGGAGGAAGTCATATACAGTATTAAGGCAATGTAATAATATGATTTGAGAAAATGTAAGAAGTTTCTTTTTATGTTTTAATTTTTTAAAAAAATTGCAAAAAAAGTCAAATGTTTGTGATAGGTGATTATGTTTTATTAGTAGGGTCACACCTTTCTTTTTATGCAGATGAAGACCATCCGCTGCCCTGAGGGATCAGAAATGAAAGTCCGTTTCCATTTTTATTACACAGAGTCTGTTTCTGCTGCAGAAAACAGACCCAGGTGAAAAGCTGCAGGAAAAGAAGTTTGACCCATATTGGAGGATATCTGTGCAGCTACCTCCCCTGCTGCCCCCCTAGCTGAAGTTCACCTTTTAGCAGGCAAAGGGGTTCCAGCAAGCTTCACTGTGGTGCCTGCACATCACAGTATGTGTGACCAGGCCAACAGTGGCCACCACTGCACTCCAGCCTTACCAGTCTGGTATGTTATTACTTCCAGGCCAATAAGTGCATTTCACTGTCAGTGTGCTGAGCTCTTCCCGACCTCCTACAGGCTTGGTAATCTGAAGCAATGCAAAGAGGGCATACTTGCAGACAACCACTCTGTTTCTGAATAGGTGTGTCTACAGTGGCACTGCAAATTATTCCTGTTCACTGTCTTCTGTTCCTGTTTCCTTAGTGGAAGCTGCTTAGTGGAAACAGTGTAAGTTCTCAGACCTGAAAAAACAGATGGATTGTGGCCTGATCCAGCAGGGCTCCTCTTATGTTCTTATCAAATAATAAGAAAGGAAATACCATTGAAAAACAGAAAGACAAGAGAGAGAGAAAGGAGGAAGTAAAAGAAGAAGCTGTTATTTGTTGAAGTCTATTGTGGATCAAAACATGCAGGTCTTTTGACAGTGTTGGCAGTTAAGAGTTATAACTAGGCTGTGTTTTCAGTGATCGAAAAAATGCATACCCTCAGGAGAGATCTTTAGGCACTAAGTGAACAAACAGAAGAAATAGTTTTGATTTATCATTGTGGTTTCATTTCGTAATAGAGAAGTCTGGTAATAGTTCCTGAAGGAATCTAGTGAAAGGCATGTTTGTGTAACTAAAAATCAATTTCCACTAGTAAAAGCTGGGGCAAAGGATGACTTATCTTCCTCTTTCACCCACTGCACCAGTTCAAAAGCTGTTCCAGAGGGCCGGTAATTCAGTGAATATGTAATAGCACAGTAAGAAAAAAATTGATAGAAGGGGTGTTTGAATGCAGGCCAATTTATTTGGTATAATGTGGAGTAAGTCTTTCTTTTAATCAGTGCTGGATAATTCATGTATATAATACGCATGTCTGTATGAACCAGATCATGGAAATGATCGTGTAAGATTATTATTTTGAAGTTAATTAAAACAGCAGCTCTGTGCAATAGAAAACCTAGAGGAGGCAAGAAGCATCACTGTCAACTCATCCCCAGCTACCTTACTGGTTATGTTTAATCCATTGGAAATTAGTCTGTGTGAACCAAAGTGAGAGGCCTTAGTGTCCAATTCCTACACCATTATGAAGAAATCAACAGCTGATAAATTTTTTTTTAAACTATGGAGTAATCTTTCTAAGAATGGAGCAGAATGACATGGGGTGTTTTTCCACTGTCACTAGAAGTACCCATTAAGTACCCATTAATGGGTACAAAAATGCTATTACATATCCATTAATGAGTACTTAATGGGTACTTTTAGTGACAGTTGAAAAACACCCATGGAGAAACTTGTCTTATTCTCTTTAGTTTACACACTGGTATTATGCATAAACAGAAATATGTTACTATGGCTATTACATTTTTTGATACCAACACTGAACACGATTTTTTTTTCTTTGCTACGTGAAAAAGGTAGCTTAAAAGTGGACTTGGAGGGGACAGCAGGTAAACAATAGTGTCCCCATCCCATCTTTAATCTACATTACAGGCCTTTGGAAATGCATATTCCAGTCTTTAATGTGGATTAGTGGTATTCATGTAAGGATGTTATGACCTCTAAGCTGCTTTTGAGCCACTTTTTACTGTTACCTTTGATCGGGACTTAAGAATATAATGCTTGAATTTAGAAAAAACAATTTCCTCTCAAATGTGGAAACATAAACATATCTCTTAACATGAGGGCCTTTGCAACAAATTATTTCCATGTGTTACGTGATTGTTACCTATTCTGTGGGAATTTAAGAAAGAATAATCAAATTACCAGTCAAGTTGAGCTTGACCTGCAGCAAATAGTTGTTTTCTTAGCAACCGTACAGAAACAGTTTACCAGTTCCATCTTCTAGTATATTTCTCCCAGTCTATCCTACAGAGCAGGGAATTCATCCTTTCATATATGTACTAATCAGGCTCAATTCTAATTAGACAAAATAGTATTTCATGTTTCTGAAGAAGCAGGCTCTAGATAACATGTTAGCTTACCTGCGTGTTTGGTGAGGTGCATACAATATCACCTCACTGGGGACTTCTGGGAGCTTCCCAAGCATATGAAAAGTTAACAGTGAGCCTAGAAATGTTAAACGTTAACTACATGTCAAGGGTTGGGTTAAAGCTGGGGGAGTCTATTAAAAGAACCACATATTTTCTATTGTTGCTTAGTTATGGAACGTTCAGCTCCATCCAGGCAAAAGAGAAAACCTCAGATCTTCCAGGCACTCTGTTGAGATTGCTAGACATTCTCAAAAAACATGCAAAAAACATTTTGCATCATTATCACAGGAAAGTTAGCAGTACACCTAGCCTTGAAGGATGTGTCTGGTAGGCCACAGCAAGACTCAGTGACAGGTTCCTCTTTATATCCTGTGTTACCACCACCACCCTTGCTGCTATCATGGGAAATCCAACAGCGATTCCCATAATAGATTTGGGTCTCTGTGCATCTGCAGAAATACGTACAGTGTATGTTGCCTCACTAAGAACTTCTGGGAGATTGTCCTCTTTCTTTTCTTTTTTCTTTCTGCATGCCTGGGTAGCCTCCAGAAATCCCCAGCAAATAGATATCGTGTGCACCTCTCCAAACATGCAGAAAAGTGAAGCTATGATGGGAAAAACCCTGTCACTGTTGGATTGTCCATGATAGAGCAGCAATGCATTTTCTGCATTTTGTGACAGGCTTTGTGTAAGGAAGGCCATAAGAAAATATGACAATCCCAACACAGTGCTAGGAGGGTCTTGAGGGTTTTCAGTTGTCTAGAACAGTGATGGCCAACCTATGACACGCGTGTCACAGGTGACACGCCAAGCCCTTTTGGGTGACACACCTGGTCACCCTGGCACCTGGGTGTGTAGTACTTGCTTATTCTTGAAGTGTATGAAATACCAACTTTCAACTGAAGATTTAGCAACAAAAGTCACTAATGTAAAGAATTATTTGTTTATGCTTTTAATAAAATACATACATAAAAAATATAGCTTTTTTACTAGAGCTACAAATATCACAAAATTATGGATATTTCTAGATGTGACACAGCACCCGAGTTAAGCTAGGTTTTCTTGCAAATTTTGACACACCGAGCTCAAAAGGTTCACCATCACTGGTCTAGAAGGTGCTCAAGATGCTGTTTTTATCTGTGTGAAAGGCTTGGTGAATTTATATTTTTCCCCAGGTGAAAACACGGGAAATGGCAACATTGCTATTAAGTAGATAATGGGTGTTTTTCCACTGTCACTAGAAGTACCCATTATTGGGTACATAAATGCCATTACGTACCCATTAATGGGTACTTAATTGGTACTTTTAGTGACAGTGAAAAAACACCCATGGGTGCATCTTATCCCTTGTTCTTATTAAAAGTCTTCTTGAATAGTAATGCTTTTCAGACTGGTGGCCTGTGGAAAGAACTGGGTTCCAATCTAAACAGGCAAGTCAGTTGTCAATAGGCATATGAAGCTGTTATGGTAATATGAGTGCCAGTCTTAGATTTATTTGCAGAAAGTTTAAAGGCCGCGATAAACCATAAAATAAACATCCCAGATTTATGTCAGCTTTCTGTGTATAATAAGTATCTGCTAAGTAAATAAATGGGTGTGATTAGTTTAGAACATGAATGCTTGTTCACACTTGTCTTGATCAGTATTTATTAGTTTGCTGATTTAATTAAGTCTGAGTCAGAGAACTGAACTTTTTTCCTATCTAGTTCACCTTGGGAAACAAACTCAGCCCATTGTTTTTTCGGCCAGATGCTGCCTGATACTGAGCATGAGGATGCACCTACCTGGTCTTTAAAAAGGGTTCATACAAATAAGTTGGTAGTTTTTATATGCACCTACTTGTTTTAATTCATTTTCAACTTTAATATTTTAGTATTTTGTAAATTGATATGGTAATTTGACTAATCAGTAAACTCATTAATTCATTCAAGTAAGTTTGTTTTAGATGTTGAATATGTTTTAGTAAAGATTATTATAACTCTGTTTATATGGTATCAAGTCTAATTACGGATTTATTCTTTTTCTTCTATATTTACTAGCCTATAGATTATATTCTTATCTGAGTTGCTATATTGAGCCAAAGACCAGCTAGTGTGTTAACAATGTGAACCATTATATTTGAAAAATCATAAGGGAAAGCCATGGAAGAAGACAAACTATGTTGATATGTGTTTGTCTTCATTTATGGCCAGTGTTATTTCAGAGATTTTCTTTGGCTCTTATATGAGCCCTTATGTAGAATATACAATGTCTTTTGCATCATTATACTTTTGACTTTTCTGCTGTTTTGAGGATTATGCCGTTGGGGGGAGGCGGGGACTATTTTGGTATTAAATTTGATTTTGTTGTGATAGTGATGATTGTAATACCTTTATATTACAAGAATTGTGTAATTGATGTTGAATAAAGTTTATTTTAAAAGTTAAAAAAACTTTGTACCTTTCTGCTTTTTTATGTTGTATACTATGTTGTTCGAATGTATTTGTCATAAAGCAGAAACTATATTGTGATTGGAAGCTCTTTTGTCGTTTGCTATATCCTATTATTTTTTGCTGTTTGCTTAAACCAGGATTTTCCAGGCTTTCCTTTTAGTTTGGATTGCTGCTCTCACTGGTACATGGTAGTTTTCTTTCACCTTCAATATAGATGAAATATTGGGCATCTTATGTGGTTTTAATTAGGGGTGTGCACGAATGCAATTTTTGGGATTCAATTCGAATTGAATACTTAAATTCAATTTGATTCAAATCTTTTAAATTCAAATTTAACCAAAGTTGATTCAAATTAACCAAATTTGAATCTATTCAATTGAATTTTTCATTCAAATTTGTACTTAACAATTTCAACAACATTCATAGATGCCTGCACATATCTTCCTCGGGTCCATACACATCTCTACACATCCACACACGTCTTTATGCCTCCCATAGTTATCCCATATGCAACCCATTTTCATCCCGTACAGATCCGTACAAATGTGTATGGATGTGGGAAAGATGCGAATCTTCAAGTAAGCGTCGTGTACAAACCCTTACACATGTGAATGTCTGGATTATTCGGATGAGTAGATCTGAAATTCAAAATTTTAATTAAAACTTTAACTTCAAATTTAAGGATATTTGATTTGAATTCAAATGTCAAAATTTGGTCGATTTGATCAAATTTTGAATGCATTTGAATATTCGTGCACATCCTAGTAGACAGGCATTAAAGGGCTTTTTAACAGCATTTTCAAAAACTGCAATTTTTATGCTTTTGAAGAACTTTGTGCCATCTGCAAAAATGGAATTCTGGGTTATATGCAACTTTGTGGCACTGTTCTGGCACTGTGTATGGGTGCAGAGGCACAGCAGGCGCTGCACAGGACTTGAAATGTAGGTTCTCTTTTTCCTCCTCCCCCATTTTTATTTCAGCAAGCAAAGAAAAAGATCAGGGAGAGGCAGCATTCATCCCCCCACATTCTCACCCTCAGGTAAGTGATAAAGCAACACTGATTATGTCATCTCACTGAGATTAATCTCATCACTTCTTTTAAGCTGACTTCTTTCTGAATTTTCGTGGGGCACACGTGAGACAAAGTCTTACAAAGAAATGTCTGACAGTCTTACACATAGAAGAAGGGGTACATAGAAAGAAAGCAAAGTTTGCTGATGATACTAAATTATTCAGAATAGCAAAAACTGAAAAAAAGATTATCAAGAGCTCTTAGCGTTAGGTGAGTGGGCAACCAAGTGCAAATGTGATTTAATCTTAATAAGTGCAAAATAATGCACATCAGGGCAAAGAATCCTAATTATATCTATAAATGTATGGGGGCTGAGCTTTTTGCAACACACCCAGGAAAGGGATCTTGGTATTCTGGTGGATAACACAATGAAGATGCCCTTCCAGTGCACAGGAACAGCAAAAAGAAGAAGAAGCTAATTCAATGCTAGGAATAATTAAGAAGGAAGTAGAAAACAAGTCGGCAAGTGTCGTTTTGTCTCTTTATAAATCTATAGTAAGGCCACATACAGTTCTGGTCACCGCACCTTAAAAGGGATATTGTGGAATTGGAAAAGGTACAGAAAAGGGCAACCAAAATGATTAAGTGGCCAGAACACCTTCCTTACGAAATCAGACTGCAACATCTAGGGCTCTTCAGCCTTGAAAGACAGTGTTTAAGAGGGGACCTGACAAATATATAAAATCATGCATATATAGAAAAGGTGGATAGATAAAAATTCCTTATCACACAACACTTGAATGTATTGTAGGCACTCAAAGAGTCAGATAAGACAAGCGGAAGTATTTCTTTATCCAGAGGGTCATCGGTCTATGGAATTTTCTGCCTGAAGAGGTGATAACAGCAACCAGACCAAATAGTTTTAAGAAAGGGTTAGACAAATTATTGGAGGACAGGTGTACCAATGGCTACTAGAATGTACATCCTCCAGGTTGGGGAGACAAGCAGGATGCCTCTGAGATTTGAGATCAGGTCAAGGTATTCCTCTTGTCTTCTGATTGAGATGCCCATAAGTAATTGGTGGGCCACTGTGTGGGACAGGATGGTGGACTAGATGGGCTATGGCCTGATCCAGCAGGGCTCCTCTCATGTTCCTATATTAACTTCAGTGCGAGGATATCATCTGTCATAATGTTTCCCTGTGCAAACTGCAGGGCATATCTTCTGGCTTCCCTTGTCAACGCTGAGTTTTCATGATATGGGAAGAAAATAGATAACTAGTGGTTGGGCTGTGGGAAACTGTTCTAGGTCAGACTTTTGGAAAACAGGTAGATTACAAGAACATTTAGACCAGAGGCTGGGAGGGGCAATTGTTGAAGTGTATAATCATATCACTGCATTCTACAACATGGTTTCTTATTAATAAACAAATACGTTGCTTCAGTGCAAGCTCCCTATGTCCTTGCTTCATTTCAGCAGGGGCCCTGAGTGATTGTCTTGACAATCAGCTACAGGAAGTAATGAAAGAAAAAGGAAGATTCTAAAAAGCACACACATTAAGACGTTGCACACACATAAGAACATCATCAAGAAACAGGGGAAGTGCTGCTATTTGCAGGCCATCTCAGAAGACAGTCGAAAAGCAAAGATATCTGTACTTTGAGTTATAAATATTACTTGAATAGTGAAATTATGAAGCAAATGGTTGTTTGATCAGTGCTTCCTTTCTTCTTGTAAGTGCCTGTGCATTTCTGTGAATACGTTTTGGAGTCCCGGTCCCTGACTTTAGATTTAGGTGAATACTCTTGAGCAACGTTTTCTACAGGACGGGCTAGGCAAAAGGTGTAATTCTATGAGAATTTCTTCCTGCAAAGATAAGGGAGCAGGATGTTTGTTTGCATTAAGTGCCCTTGTTTACACTTAGCTTATGCTAAACAATGGATAAATTTGCATCTGACTTCCTTAACATATTTAAGTACACTGGACAATCTAGTATTTCCAGTACTGCTACAGTACCATGAAATGCATTTGCCCTCTCATGTGCTCTTCTATTTTTGCGTATTTGTTACACTTAACTTCCTCTAATAAATGATCATTTGAAAGCTTTATTTTGTGTTAACTTGGTTGCCTTTGTCTCATACTAAATTTTGTTTGAAAATGTTAAACAATTTAAGTGTGACATATGCAAAAGCAGATGAAATCAGAAAGAAGGCAAATACTTTTCACTTTTTTAGAAAGACAAAAGGAATATTTTTGGACAGTAGCATAAAATCTTGGAATAGAAAGCTATATCAGTTTTTAAATTTACCTTAGGAAGAGTTTGTTTTACAATGACTCAGTGGATATTTTAATTAGTGTTGGCAAATTCAATCACAGATGTCAGGGGTAGTTTCAAAGGAGGACTATGAGTTGTCAACATGTTGTGGTCTTTAATTAACATAACCCTTCTGAAACAGGTAAACACCTTCTGATTTCACAACAGAATTCTAGTAAACCTTTAACTCTGGGTGTTTTTCCGCTGTCACTAGAAGTATCCATTAAGTACCCATTAATGGATACTTAATGGGTACTTCTAGTGACAGCGGAAAAACACGCTCTGTGTGCCTTTGGCTGGCTTAGGTTCTAGCGACTCCATCTTATTTACCTAATCCTACTTGACATGACTATCTCTACAGGCAGTTATGACCCTGCAGCCTTACCTATACTATACATGAAGACTCAGTACATCTTCTTTTCAGATCCTGAAATATGCTGCTTCCAGGTTCCTGGTTTGTTTTTGTTTTTGTTTTTTTGAAGGGCTTTTTCCTCATGGAAAAATGAAGAGGGAGAATATATTTTCATTACAGCTGGTATATTTGGTCATCTTTTTCCATATGCAGGCAATGGCACTGTTTTAATTCACTTATTTTATCTGTTTACATAATGATTTTATTGGGATCCGCCCTCAGATATGGATGGATGGACGGACGGATGATGCAAATATAATATACTGCTTAACTTTTGGTCTGGTATGTGTTTGTAGCATATGATCACATTTTTTTTAATGGTTGTGTTTAACAGTGAGAGAAAAATACAATAAAATGGAGGCAGGCTTTGAATAGCATTAATATTTTTAGACACAAATTTTAGATATCCCAATAGTGTGTTTAAAATGCTATGAAAACACATGTGTCACTGTTACCTAATGTACAATATTTTCTTCGTAGAAATATTTGTCAGTGCTTTTAAAATTTTTATTTATTAAAACCTTTATATCCTGCCCTCCTTCAACATGCCAGTTCAAGATTTTTTGAGACTAAAATCCTGCATCTGCTTTGCAAGAAATAAATACTTTTGGAATCAGTGAGATTTATTTTCTAAATAAACATAGGATTAGGTGGTAAAACTTAAAGCAAATTTTAAAGATTAGAGCTATGTTTCTCAATCTGAATTCGTTCAGGTGTTGTTCAAATACAACTCCTACTATCCCTGGTCTTCACTGTCAGTGTTCAGGAATGATGTGGGGTGCAGTCTGACATCATCTGGAAGAACATTTGTAAATGCATTTACCATTCAGGGAAACAGTATAATAAAATTGTGCTGTAACCTGTCTGGTGTCAGTACAATTCATGCAGTGAATGAGATTGCAAGAAAAGAGTGAGGTTCTGACAGGAAAAGTCAGGTGTTGAAAGATCAAATGTGATGTTTCAGACCACATCTCTGCTTTTGTTCAAAGTTAGCTCTCTTCTGAGCAGATGGGAGAGGTACCCCAATCCACGATGTAAAAAGATTTCCCCACACTTCCATTGTGGGGTGTGGAGATGCCTTTCTATCACACAGCAAAAAGGGTCGTGCGGCTGATGTAAGATGCCCATTGCCACCATGAAAGGAGACACGGGGGCAGCTGGCACCTTCTTTGGAAGACACAGGTGCCTTCAGTCTCATTTTTCCTTGCATTTCTAGGCCTGACTTCCAACAGAAAATACATGAAGACCTCGCTGTCCCTCCAAGCACCAATTGTACCCAATCCAATCTGCTTTTAAACTCTCCTTGGTGCCAAACGCAGAATGTTGTAAGGGAAGAAAAATACACACAAATATGTCCTTCCAAAACCACAGTTGCTATTATAAATCAATCTGCAGCTACTGAGTTCTAGAATCATAGAACAGAACTGCCCCTGTTCTGTGAGAAATTTTGTAATGAAAAATCTTAAGTTCTGAGGTTGTAATAAGCATGAAGGCTGCACTTGGATAAATGAATAATATGTCTGTTTCACATTCTTTTTCCACACTCATAGGCAAGCAGCTGCATTACAAGAAAACGCACCTCTTTGCTTTCTTAGAAATTTTGCTTTGAATTCTCTGTGAATGCATGAAAGAACTATGAGCACAATAAAAGTATCTTCTTTGTTAATTCTGTGGTACAGTTTGGTCAATTGTAATTCTCAGCAACAGGGACTCCTGTATGTAGGTACTAAAATGTCAAAAATATAACTCACTGATGAGTAGATACCGCCATCATGTGGGGAGTTGATTTAATGTTAATCTAGTTACGACACTGGTGATAATTGTTTTCAGTTGATAATAAGCAGCTGCCAGTTGAAGCTGAAGAACTGCTGAAAACAATGGAAGTCTGTAGAAGACGATAACCAAAAACATGTAAAAGTCAATAAACAACTGAGTAACAGACGGCCCATGTGTAAAAAATATGGTGTAGTCCTACCTTACTCCAAATCCAGGAAATGATCTGTATTGAACAGAACCTTCCCATGAATGATTCACCAAAGAAATGTGGAAAATGTTTATTATTCTTCAGCAACACTGGCTAAGCATGCCTCCAGATGGGGGTTAAAATCTGAGATTCTTGTGGAATTGTTTTGGGAATACCAGATTTAATTGTGGCATTCTCAACATTATTTGGGCTTAGTCCATCAATAATCCAACAGGTTGTTGTTATGGGAAATCAGACAATTGACACTGGATTTCTCATTATTGTTCCTCTTACTTTTCATGTCTACTGGCAGATTATGAAATTGTCTCTCCTCATGTTACAGGAAGTGAGCCAAACTTGAAAAAAATAACCACAGAAAGCAGGTGAGTGCTTGGCTAGCTTCTTATAACATAGAGAGAACTGATTTTGGGAGCTGCTGGCAGACATGAAAGATAAGCCTTCAATTGCTTCTCCTGTCTGCAGAGGCCAGCAATTGGCAAATTCACAGATTTCTTTAGATCCTGCATTACTTCTTGTTTTCTGGAGGCAGCCAAAGTGAGGTTTGGCTAATGCACTGGACTTGCACCAGAGAAGATTACTGTTGTTGCCATATTAGAAATATGTAACCAGATTGGAAGCTTCTCTTGATCTCTCAAAGATGAAAACAGTTTGGAGAGATGAAGAGTTCCAATTGGAGCATTCCCTCTCCACACTATATAGAAGGGGTCCACAGGTCACTGCTGTAAAAGGAAATCTTGGTGGGTGTATGTGTACTCATGCATTCCATCTTTAGACATACCTTCTCAGTATCTGTCTCCTGAAAACAGGAAATTTTCCTTCTTCCTATCTTTGCTATCCCTCCCTTTTGCCTTAGTGAAATCTGGATGAGAAGAGCAATTTGTTTCTCTTTAAGATGAATATACTACCCACTTTATCAAAAGTCAGCATTTTATGGGCATAGGAGACTTGATTCCGTTCTTGCAGGACTGGATATAATTTTACAGCCAATCTTTCAGGGAGGAAGAAAGCCTGCCACCCCAAAGAATCACTTGTAAAATTACATCCAATTCTGTAAGAGAGGAAACAAGCTCAGTCAAATGGCAGTAAAGGAAACTCATTGGACAAGTGGGGAGAAGGGCTTTCCGTGCCTACCGAATCAGATGCAGATAAGATTAATTTGGACTTTTTCTACTGGCTTCCGAGTGCGGGTTTCTATAAGAGACTGGTTTTCTCCTTTAACAACTCAGAGATACCACATACCCTTCTAAAATGGAAAACGTACCTGAAACAAAATTATGATATCCTTCCTCAAAGAGTCTTTAAAGAGACAGGCACATTCCCCACTGGGGTAAACACAGTTTATATGGAAGCGAATACAGCCAAGACTACTAGGCAACAGAAGGCAGAAGCATCACCCTCAAAAGCAAAAGCATCCTCCATCCAGCAGAGGACAAAAATAGAGTGGGATTCTGAAGAATTAGCCCTGTTTGACAACTTTGGAAACTTAAGAAAGGGGGACAAAATGGAAATAATAGATAGATTGGAACAATTTTTAAATATACTGAAACAAAAAGAACCAAGTTACCTACCAGTGGAAACAAATACAAATAGAAAAAATCTACCCCCTGCCAAGGAGATGGAGGAAAATAATAAACTAAATTCATCTAAACAGGGCCCAGCAGATCTTAGTCCACTCTGGAAAGAAAATCATCTAGAAATAGACATGCCAGTACCTCCCAATTTTGGAAACAAGAACTGGTCCAAGAAAGAATTCCTGGATTTTCTGTATTTGCATCCAGAGGAATTGGGCACAAACAACACTACAGTTCCTCAACACTCAGGATGTACTTGTCCTTTAAACCCTTCCATTTTAAACAGAAACGGTTGTATAGTCAGAGATAAATGTGATGAGATAGTTTCTCAAGAGTGACTAGCAGGGTCCAACAAACAGAAGGTCCACTTTCTTAACCCCATCACCTTACCTGAGGCCGGGAATGAGACAGGGGCAGCTATTGGAGTTGCGTTGGGGAAAGGGAGGTATGGTGGCAACAGAGGGAACAGATGTTACAAAAGAAGACGGGATCGCTGTCTGAAAGCTATCCCGCCTCCAGTTCCCCCTGTTTCCCAGAATGGCTTGGAGAGCGGACCAACCATTCCACAGACCCTCACCTTGCTTCTTTGCAATGCCAGGTCGGTGAAAAATAAGACCCATATCATCCAGGATCTTCTCCTGGATGAGGATGCTGACCTGGCTTGCTTCACAGAGACCTGGCTGGGGGAGGACAGTGCTGCTATATGGGCGCAGGCCCTCCCAGCCGGGTACTCTGTCAGTGAGCAGGTGAGGGGAAGTGGGCAGGGGGGTGGAGTGGCTCTGGTTCATAAGAACACCTTGACCTTGGCTAGGATACCTGTTCGGAATACATTCCAGTTTGAGTGTATGTACCTTAGCCTGAAGACCAGGGATAGATTGGGAATTTTGCTAGTCTACCGGCCACCCCGTTGTCTAGCAGACTCCCTGACCGAGCTGACACAGCTGGTCTCTGAGCTGATCTTGGAGACCCCCAGACTTTTAGTTTTGGGGGACTTCAACATCCCGCTCGAGACCAACTTAACAGGTGCGGCTCGGGAGTTCATGGATACCATGACAAACATGGGCCTATCCCAGCTGGTCAACGGGCCTACACATTGTGCGGGTCATACTCTCGATGCGGTGTTTTGTACCGAACAGGCATATCCGTGGGCGGAGGTGGTAAGCACCTCCGCATTGTCATGGACGGATCATTTCCTGGTCAAGACAGAACTGAGAGCCAATTCCTGCTCCTCTGGGGGTGGCGGGCCCATTCGAATGGTCCGCCCTCGAAGGCTGATGGATCCAATTGGATTCCAGAAAGCCTTAGAGGGTTTAATGGTTGGGAATGCCAGTGATCCTGTCGATGCTCTGGTTAGTACCTGGAACACCGATCTCACCAGGGCTATCGACATGATCGCTCCCAAGCGCCCTTGCCATCCCGCTCCTAATCGGAGGCCTTGGTTTACACCAGGGTTGAGGAGGATGAAGCGGTTTGGACAACGGCTAGAGCGCAGGTGGCGGAAGACTCGTCTCTTATCTGACAGAACTCGCCATAGGAACTTTCTTTGTTGCTATCGGGAGGCAATACGTGCAGCTAAGAGAGCTTTCTCTTCTGCACGGATTGCGTCTGCAGAGTCTCGTCCAGCAGAGCTGTTTAAGGTGGTGAGGGAGATGACGCAGGTGCCCCCTGCGCCAATTCCCTTACTTAACCCGACTACGGCCTGCTGTGACGCATTCAATAATTTCTTTGCAGACAAAATCTCTCAGATAAGAGCCGACTTAGATGCCACCATTGAAACAGAGTCGATAGATGAGGCGTCCAGTGATCCCGCCGATGTAATTATACTAGATCAGTGGCAATCTGTGAGTACCGAGGACGTGGACAAGCTGCTTGGCAAGATGAGGAAGACGACTTGCCCTCTCGACCCTTGCCCATCATGGCTGGCCGTCCAGGGGGGGGATGCATTGATGAGATTCCTTACGGATATCATTGGTGCATCCTTCAGGGAAGGACACGTTCCATCTTGTTTAAAGGAAGCGGCTGTTAGGCCGCTTCTGAAAAAACCTTCCCTGGACCCCCTGGATATGAGAAATTATAGGCCTGTGTCACTCCTGCCATTTCTGAGCAAGGTGGTTGAGAGGGCGGTCGCTCTTCAGCTCCAAGCTGTCTTGGATGAAGCCGATTATCTAGACCCATTTCAAACCGGCTTTAGGACAGGCTTTGGGGTTGAGACCGCCATGGTTGCCTTGACCGACGATTTGCGTCTGAGCATCGACAGGGGTAGTGTGACCCTGTTGGTGCTTTTAGACCTCTCAGCGGCTTTCGATACTATAGATCACGGCATCCTCTTGGACCGCCTGAGGGGGTTAGGTATCGGGGGCACTGCTTTGCAGTGGTTCCGGTCCTTCCTCTCGGGTCGGTCCCAGAGGGTGCTGCTCGGGGACTGTAGCTCCAGTAAGAGGAACCTCACTTGTGGGGTTCCTCAGGGGGCTATTCTGTCCCCGATGTTATTTAACATCTATATGAAGCCGCTGGGTGAGATAATACGGAGTTATGGTGCTGGGTGCTATCAGTACGCTGATGACACCCAAATCTATTTCTCCATGTCTCGCTCGTCGGCCTCGAATTCCAATGGCATCTCTTCGCTCAATGAATGTCTTCAAGCGGTAATGAGCTGGATGAGGAAAAACAGATTGAAACTGAATCCAGACAAGACGGAGGTGCTCACAGTAGCGGCCCCGAAACCAAGAATTGGGTTGCAACTTCCAGTCCTGGATGGGGTCATGCTCTCCTCCAGTGACTGTGTTCGCAGTCTGGGGGTACTCCTTGACTCGTCGCTCCTGATGATAAATCAGGTAAATGCGACGGTCAGGAGCGCCTGCTATCAGCTTCGGCTGATACGCCAACTGCGCCCTTTCCTGGAAGTAAAGGACCTCGAAACTGTTGTGCACGCACTGGTAACCTCACGCCTGGACTTCTGTAATGCGCTCTACCTGGGGCTACCCCTGTACTTGGTTCGGAAGCTTCAGCTGGTACAAAATATGGCAGCCAGGCTTGTTTCTGGTACATCTAGGAGGGACCACATTACTCCGGTTCTTAGGTCCTTACACTGGCTGCCTATTAGCTTCCGGTCCCGGTACAAGGTGTTGGTTATTACCTTTAAAGCCCTAAATGGCTTGGGTCCAAGCTATCTCAGGGACCGCCTTCTCCCATACAATCCTCCCCGCGCTCTCCGCTCCTCTGGGAGGAATTTACTGCAGCCTGTAAAATCCAGGCTTGCGGCGACCTCCCAGAGGGCATTCTCTGCTGTCGCCCCCAAACTCTGGAACGACCTGCCGGATGAGATCCGTCAGTTGACATCACTTGACAGCTTTAAAAAAGCTGTCAAGACGGCTCTCTTCCGGCAGGCCTTTCCAGATTAATTTTCCCTAGATAAACCATCCCAGCTCGGGCTTCCTGACCCCCTCATTCCCCTCGTGGACCCATAATAAATGTTGGTTGAGGAGCTCCGGAGGGATATTAGGGCCGTTGGCCCATTTAATTATGTTTTATATTTTGTCTTATATTTTTGATACTGTATTTTAATTTGTCATATTGTTTAATACTTTTTAAGGGGGGGGAGGGACCATAATGTTTTATTCTTATATGATGTTTTTATATTTATTGTTGTCAACCGCCCGGATTGGTTCGCCACAGGGCGGTATACAAATAAATATTATTATTATTATTATTAATATTATTATGCAAGGGAATTTCCAAGACAGGGAATGGCCCCAGAAGGTCCCCTTGAGCGGCATCTGTGGCCATGGTTACACAGCTGACACCATGTGCACGAAACACATGCAAGGTAGAATATAAATTTTATAAATCATAGTAAGCCATGCATTTTCAGATGGAGCTGGATATTTGGGATATTTAGTACAAGGTAACAAAAACAATCAAATATTGTAAACAATGTGAACTAATTGCACAAACCCCACCTAAGGGAGTTTCCAGATGTGTTAAAAATGAGGTCATTGCAGAAAGACCACAAGACTCATGCCATGTCAGGTTACTGCCAACCTAATGTCCGCAAAATCTGTATCAAAGATAATGTGGAATTTCCCATACTGTCTTTACATGCCAGCTGAATAATCAGGTGTCTGGCAAGGTTTAAATTTCTGAGAGCTCCCTGCACATACACACACACAAAAAAAAAGCAATCAGAGAACTCCCAGAATTCAATCCAGTGCTATACCAAAGAATCTTGTGCTGGTCTGGTCCTCCAGGTTGTGGGGAAATGTCAGTATTCTTTAAAGCGCCAACATTTTCTTCTGCTGTCTGGGAACCACTGGGAGATTAGAAGGGTGACTGTTGAAATGGATGTGACAATTCAAATGTGATAACTACACTTCCCTCTTTCCCCAAGGAGTGAAGTCTTGGAGACTAAGAAATATTCTGGAGTCATTTATGGCACAGAGATATATTTTAGTGTCTGCATCAATAAGTTAGGTGTTATCTTCTGTGAACAGGATTATAGAAATTACTGATAACCAACATAAATTTTGAGAACCGCAGAGAAGCTCTAATAGTGCAGACTTTAAATTGCAACTCTACTATAATAATGCTCCCAGGCTGAACCAAGATATGGTTCCCTATGGACTACAACATGTTTTTAGAGATGACTTTGTAAAATTATTATCATTCATTTGGATTTATATCGTTCCAATCTATTGTACAGTACACTTAGCACAATGCCTTATTTGGGGGTGGGGGGTTATATTTTCATTTTATTATATGAGCTTTGAGAATGTAGAATGATATCTGTTAACTTATAATAGTGCTGTACATTTATTTATTAGTGGGGGGGGGGGAGATTACACCAGAAGGAACATATTAGAACACATTTGTCTTCCTCTAGCTGAGCTGAACTGGACAGTAAATTCATGGAGCAGCCAGGAATTTGAATGAGCAATTTGATACAACAAAAGCAGAGAGTGAAATGACGGTCTTGCTTATTTATTCCTCTTATGCATACTGTATTTTAAAAGATGTTTTTGATTTAGCTATATTTGTTTTTGGAAATATCTGTTATTGATGTTTACACTGGGTTTTATCATTTTTATGTCTAAATCTGTAAGCTGCCCTGAGGGGTTTTGAGGCAAGGGGACATGGTACTAGCCAAATGATGATGAAGAAAATGATGATGATAATTTAAAAAAAAAATCACATCCTCAAAAGGCTAAGGCTGTTCACAACAAACAGAAAAGATACAACACAAAGAATCCATCAAACATTATAACAGATAATACACTGTAAAATTATATATCATATAGAATAACTCACACACAAAAACATTAAAGGACAAACAATTCAGCAATATAAAACCAATTACAACCCCTAGTGGGCATTCCTCTTAGGCCACCAGCCAAAACCACTGTCTTGGTTCTCTGCTGCCTAAATATCAGCCAGCTGCTCTACCTCCTAAAATCGCAGGTGAAGCTGCTCACCCAACAGTTCAAACAGTGGTAGCTCCAACTCTAGGCAAATGTTCTCCAGAGGTGGCTGGAAGGTGGTAAGTCTGGGGACAGAAGTTGTTCACAACTACAGAGTCTTTGGTAAAACAAACGGCTTGGTAAATGCACTGCTGTAGGGATAGAAAAGACATTCTTTCATCCGCTTCTCTCCAACAGGTTGGGAGCTTAACTACTTGTTCTTCACCTTCCCAAAAAAAAGAAAAAAAGAGGTTCTGGGTTGTGAGTCATAGTTCTTCATGGTTTGACTTATTAAAAAGTAGCCTTGTAGTGGAGGAAAGGATTTTGTTATTTGTTTTTGTGTTGAGGCCTTTGTAGTTGGAAGACCACCTGGAAAGTTGTAAAAAGGTATTGATGGCAAATCACTTCTGTGTTGTTACCAAATAAAACTCCATAAATTTGTCCAGTCAGGTGTAAGCTGTATAGGTTGTGTTTTTGTTGTTAGATGCCTGGTTAACTGTATTAAACTCTCAGCAAATAGAACACCCCGTTTGATTCCTCCAGCTGGGTGGCCTTGGGCCAGTCACAGCTCTCTTCTCAGCTCTCACAGCCCCTACCTCACAGGGTGTCTGTTGTGGGGAGAAAGTTTTTTTTTTAAAAAAAATTATTGTAAATATAAATAGTTTTTCACATAACAACTTGAACAATTCAAACAAAAGAATAGGAACAATTAGCAATGAACTGCAGAAGGTAAGGAGTACAATAAGACAATTTCAATAACATTAACAATTAAATAAATACCAAGTGGGGAAATGAGATTTTCAAACGGGAATTCAAGAAAATCGGGGGGAATGTTTCAGCTATACGAAGATCTGTGTGACATTTTGCTGCTTTTAAGAAAGGGGACCAGCGTTTAGTGAACCAATCTTTAGAGTTTTCATAAGACATATTGTTCATTTGCTGAGAAATAAAATCATTGGTCAACATATTACAAACCCTAGATAACCAAGTTTTCCTTAAACTCTGAGCTGACTTCCAATTCATGGCTATCTCTGCTTTATGTAATGATTTAATTAGGTCTTTATGATCCAGATTTTCATGTTCAGCAAGAACAGAAGGTTTGTCATCTGCTTTGAGTCCCCATAAATTGGTGAGAAAAGCAGAGTAGAAAAGCCAACTCTCCTTCTATTATGGGTGTTTTTCCATTTAGCACTAGAGTACCCATTAAGGGTCCATAATGGGTACTCTCGTGCTAGTGGAAAAACACCCTATTTCTGTCTTTACCTCCAGCTCCACCTCTCTCTCGTTATGTTGTGTTCCATATACAAGCAGCTTTCAGCCAGCAGCCTTTTCCATATATGAATTATTATTGAGGTTAGAAGAAAGCGATTTTCCCCAGCTGAAGCTCCCCTAGGGACTCAGGCTACAGGAGGAAGGGGGTTAAAATTAATTGCGAATGATTCGCTTCTTATTACGTTTTTGAAGTGCAGCGTAGAGACTGGATGGACTTCCTCACTCCGTTCGCCCCGAAACCGCGGAGGAGGGACGCGGAGTCGGACGGGGGATTTAATTCAAAGGCGGAACCTCTTCGCTGCAAGAATTGTTTCCCCGCCGGGAGACGGTTGTGTTGGTGCGCTGCATTGACTGGGGGAAGGTTTTACCGGACGCGCCGTGCAGGCGGGGACCGAGTAAGAGCCAGCACAACGACGGTCGGATTCGCCACCGAAGATGCTGTTGGTGCTGTCGGAAGAGCAGAAGGAGCACCTGGGCTTCCTTCCCCAGGTCGAGAGTTCAGGTATCGGCGTCTCCGTGCACTGTCGGCCGCTGGGATTGCCTGCCTGCGGGGATACGAGGGAACCCCAGGGGCGTCGGAGGAGGGGAAGAAGGGAGGATGGATAGATGGATGGACCCCTCTGAGTCTGCCCGCAGCAGGGGCGAAAAGGAGGACGGAGATTATTATTTCTCCCGGTCTGCTCACAAAAATTCCCGCAAGAGTCAGAATTTCTAGGGCTGTGTTCACACCTAACTTTTAATCCAGCTTCAGTCCACCTTCAGAATGGAAGAACACATCAGTAAAGTGAACAGTCATTTTCTTTCTTCCTTACCTAACTCACAGATGGATTTTATGATTTAGATAATGCGGAAAGAAATCAGCTTGCCACTTTGCTGATCTGTTCCTTCATTCTGAAAGTGGACTGAAACTGGATTAAAACTTAGGTGTGAACGCAGCCTAAGGATCCAATGAAAAAAATCAGAATTTGAAATATTTTATATAAAATCACTGGTTGTTCAGTCGTTGCCTATAGATTACAATGTGTCAGCCCCCCCCCCACTCTCAAGTTTATTCAGACTCATATTTGTTGCTTCCGAGACACACACTATCCATCTCATCTTCTCCTTTTCCCTTCATTCTTTCCCAAAATCAGGTCTTGTCCACTGAGCTCTATCTTCTTATTATGTGGCCGAAGTATTTGAGCTTCAGCTTCAGTATTTGTCCTTCCAGTCAGGGTTGATTTCCTTCAGTATTGACTGATTTGATCTCCTTGCAGTCAAAGGGACTCTCAAAAGTCTTCTCCAACACCACAATTCAAAAGCATGGAAAATCACTGATAGTTGGAAGAATGTCCTGCTGCATTCAATGGAACAACTTTCCCCTACCTCACAGGGTGACTATGAAGACAAAATAATTTGTGAGAGAGCTACATGCATATCTTGGATAAATAAAATGGGATATACCAAATGTTATAAAACACCTGCATCTGCTAACATCTGAGCTTGCTATCATACCAAACAAGCCTTGTACTGTAAACCATGCAGGGTCCTACTCTGTTTTTGTACTTGCCCCATATTCCCAAATCTGACATATATGTCTTAAATGTCCTGTTTGATTTCTGCTGAAGTGGGCAGGTGTGCATCTTCTCCTTTGTCTCAGGTAGTGAGACATGCAATGATAAACCAACTTTAAAGGTATATGAACCAACCATATTTGGTTAAGAATACAGGATGTGGATGCGTTTGGGGCCTTACTGGATCTCTTATATCCCATGGTCAACCATGAGTCAGTGGATGTACTGGAGACTCATGGTCATCAACATGGATAGAAGAAATCCTTTTAAAAGTTCCTTTTTATAACAACAGTATTTTTCCACAGATTTGAAGATTTGTGCCAAATTATTCTTTTATCTATTTGTTTCTATTGGCCCCTAGGAGGAAAGATCCTGCTGACAGTAACTAGATTACTGTGTATTATCTTATAGTTACTACATCCAGGACTTCTCTGTGGTTGCACTTACCCTTTGGAATGCTTATGACACACTTAAGAGCCGTCTCAGGCATCTACTGAACATAGATCTTTTTATCCAGGCCTTCAAGCCTTTCCAGAAGGAATAGTTTTATTCTCCCACTTACTAGTCTTTATCAAGTTTTTATATATTGTTTTAACTTTTTAATGTAAATTGCTTTGAGATTTCCACATGAGAAATGAGGTATATGCATGGTGCTGTTGGGGCAATTAACTCTCAGTTTTTGGTGATTGTATGGGCAAATGCTTCCCATTCTGAGGTGCCTCTGTAATAAATTATAGCTCTTCTAAACACACTGCCGCTGTCTCTTTGATTCCATCTGGCTTATCCATTGTATTTTTCTTTTTTGCTTCCCTCAACATTGGCAAGTATAATAATTTTTTGTAGCTATTTGCTTGCTAGGACTAATCTTTCAGTGTCAAGCTGTCAACAGTGTATATTACACAAGGGAAGACCATTGCTTTAATTATTCTGATCTCTGTAATGAGTGAAGTGTTCTTATCCTCTCCATTGTCATCTTCTCTTTGCCTTCCTCATTGGATTAAGCCTGTCCTTTTATTCTTCAACATACTGCCTACCTTGTCCTTACTGTAGGATAACTTAAATCTTATCTTATTGTAGGACTTACCTTGCTGCTTAGAAGCTACCAGGCCAGGTTTAAGGTGTTATGCTTTACATACAAGGTGCTAAACAACCTGGGGCTGTGCTACCTGTTTGTTTGTTTGTTATAAATATGGAACGCTTCACGAATTTGCATGTCATCCTTGCGCAGGGGCCATGCTAATCTTCTCTGTATCGTTCCAATTTTAGTGTATGTGCTGCCGAAGCCAGCACAACCTGGGGCTGTGCTACCTTAAAGAGTGTTTCCCTTTCAATTGTGGAAATCCCACAAATTATAGAATCCTATCTTATGGCTCACAGCCAGACCTTTTCCATGTTAGCATCTCCTTTAAGGAATGCCTTCCTTCTGTTTTGCTTGAGATTACTACAATTACAGACACAGCATTTAGGTGCCTGTTAATGTCCTCTCTCATAACACAGGTATTAGCTGTCTTAATGCTTGTCTCTTCCCTGTCACACCCAGGTTTTAATTGTTGATTTTTCTGTATGTGTGTTACTTTTAAACCCTTTTTTAATCTTTCTTGTAAACCGCTTTGAGATTTTTTGATGAAGAATAAACCTCTACTTTATAGTCAACTGCAAATTTGTCATGCCTGCAGATTAACATTACCTTAATGTTTACCATTAATTGAGATGTTGCAATTTCTGTTTTCACTTTCATAACTAAGTCTTCTTCACTGTCTGCTAAAAGACTAATGAGATCTACATGTCTCAAAATGTTAATATTTAGACTTCCAATATGAAAGCCATCTGCCATCTTTTCCAGCTTTGCCATTCTTACACAGTTTTCATTGCATAACTTAAGCAGATATGGGGACTCTTGTCTCACTTCCTGCTGTTTTGGTTTTCTTTCCAAATTCAGTTCATACTGTAGCTTCCTGTTCCTTTCTAACAAGCATAGATTCATCCCATGTTGTAATAAATCCACTAACCTTAGTATATCCACTTTTTTGTGAGATTTACATAGTCAAAAGACCTGTTGTAGTCAATGGAGAACAGAATTTTTATGCATTCTCCATTACCCCTTTATCTTACCTGTCTGATCCTGCCTTCTCAAACACTATCCTGTGGTACTTTTTCCACGTATGGCTCTATTTTTTATATCTTAAGCAAAAATTTATTTGGATAAGGAATTAGTACAGTGATTCTGCAGTTTGAACATTCTTTGACATCTCTTTTCTTTGGTATAGATATATGTTTTGGTTTGTTTCTTTGCATTTTATCCCTCCCTATACCTTAAGGTCTCTAGGCTACAAAGTCTTGTTCCGTATCTGTTGACACTGAAGTATTAAAATGTTTCTGTTTCTTTCCTGCAGTTTAAACATTTCAGTGAGTGTTTCATTTCTACCTTGTGCTCTTGTATGAGGCTGGTTTAATGGCCATTGTACTTTATTTTCTAAGAGTCATTTCCTTAAAATATTCTTTCTATGCAAATATTTCTGTCATTCCTTGCTCCTGCTTGCAAAGGGATTCAGTACAGTCTTTCCATCTTTCCTTGCTCTAATTGTCTATGTTTTTGAGGCTGTCTTACATACATGACTTCTGAGTGATATTTTAAAATGAGAAAACTCCAAAGATTTTATTACTCGGGGGTCTTTTTTGTTTCCTAATTTTAGAAAGGGGTGATATCAGTTTTAAATCTTGGTGTATTTTTATTGGGAGGTTGTTTCAAAACCTTGGGGCTACACCAGAGAAGATCCTTATGCATGATGGCACCCCATTAACTCCTGAAGGTGGCAGAACCACAAGAAGATCTATATGGGAGAAGGCACTCCTTCAGATATTTGGAGCCTAAGGCATATTTGTGTGTAAGAGTCAATGAGCAGCCAGTGCAGATCTTTCAAGACTAGTAATATGAGTGTGGCTAGAGACACCTTTTCTGCCAGCATTTGAGCTGCTGCATTCTGTACTAGTTCCGGCTTCCGGACCATCTTCAAAGGTAGCCCCATATAGAGGGCATTATTGTCATAGTGATTTTGTTTTTGATTAATGTAGTTCTAGAAGTGGTAAACAAGTGGATGTAGCTGAAATTCATGGGAAATAACCTTTGTTTCTAAATCCACAAATGTGGATGAAACATTGCTCTGACACTCAACAGTGTATTACCATGTAGTCTTGAGGTGATGCAGATGGAGCTCAGGTGTAGGGAGTAAAATGGAAGACTCTCTTTGTTCCTTAGCCCATGTGGAACAGCTGATGTCATTATCAAGTACAGTAACTTGGAGTGTTTTCTTTTTATTTTTCATTCCCAGTGATGGTGACATATTCTTTTGGGGCAGATGGTCTCAGGTACTGCAAGTTAACATCTCTTAAGTTCTGCTTTGATTGTAACTTTGGTAATACTATGTATCTGTCTCTTTTGCCTCTGTAAATTAAGAATGCATTTGCAGATTGACAATCATGTATCCCAGAGGTTACTCACAAAAGAGTCTTTTTTTGCCTGACCCAAGCCGTAATCTAGTATCAAGGATTACCAGATACTTTCCTTTCTTTTTCAGTTGTCAGTGAATTTGGTCGCATTGCTATGGAGTTCTTGAGAAAAGGCATGAATCCAAAAATCTACGAAGGAGCAGCAAGTAAGGGGGAGAAGAGGGTGGTGAAAGGGCATTGTTTTCTCACGGCTATGCAGCAATAAAAGCAAGGGTAGTATTATTTCAGTTACATTTCTATGTCACAGCCTTGATTTTTAACTCTTAATAAATAGAAGGAAACTAACTGCACCATACGTAATGAGCTATCCTGGAAGGAATTTAGAATGGCATATGATGTGCATCAGTAAATACTTAATGTTACCAAACTTATAGCAATAGCTGAAAATGCCTGAAATGCCACAACCAAACACATAAATACATTCCAGAATAACTGAAAAGTCTCCCCTGTTCTTATTTAGAAATGTATTTTATCATAACTTCACTATCTTTCTTTACACATACAGCTATATTCATAAGTAATTTCAGTGACTGCAAACTATAGTAAAGCATTTTATTTGAACTTTTATGAAATTGTGCTGTGTGTTGAGCTGCACATTGGTGCACAAAGTGCAGATCTTCTAAAGTAAGAACTGTGGTTTATTGCATCCTGATAAATCACATTCAGTAGTCACTTGGTACAAGCTTATTTTACTACTACTACTGCTAATACTAATACTAAATCTGAACTAGGCTTAATGTGCCTTGTTCATGCAAATAATAATTGGCCAGTGGTAGGAAACCTAGAAAATAGCATATTGCAGATTCTACCTCCAGTATCTTCTCCCGAAGAAGGAATTCACCTAGACTCAATGTTTTCAGACAATAAAATTGACTACTAATCCCTTTAGTTCCATGTTACTGTATAATGTATTCAAAGCACAAAAGCAGTTTGAAACCTTTTAAAAAAGTTAAAGGGTGCATTCTTTCACAGATCTAATATTTCCTAATATTTATACCGTTAACAACACTGTTGGCAGGAAGCAGTAAAAGCTTTCTAGGAAACAGAACAAAACTATGGATTTTGATATTCAGAGCATTTTTTTAGATCACATGCATACATGTTGTCAGAGTCACAAGTCCCCCCCCCAAAAAAACATTACAAAACAACAGAAAAATTAAAATGACTTAACATACAGTTCTCAAGGTGCAGTACTTATGTTTGCTTAGCTGAAACAAATTGAGCTTTCATTGATACTGGCATAGTAGGTGGAAGATTACAGTCTGCAGTTAATGTATGAATTCAGGAAATAATAATAATAATAATAATAATAATAATAATAATAATAATAATAATAATAATATTTATTTGTATACCGCCCTGTGGCAACCCAATCCGGGCGGTTAACAACAATAAATATAATAAAAACATCATATAAAAATAAAACATTATAGTCCCTCCCCCCCTTAAAAGTATATTAAACAATACAACAAATTAAAATACAATATCAAAAACTATAAAACATAATTAAACAGACCAATAGCCCCAGTGTCCCTCTAAGATCCTCGACCATCACTAAAGATGAGGCTACGGGAGGAGTGAGGGGGTCAGAGAGCCCGAGCAGGAATGATTAATCTGGAAAAGTTAATCTGGAAAGGCCTGCCGGAAGAGATCCGTCTTGACAGCTTTTTTAAAGCTGTCTAATGATGTCAACTGACGGATCTCATCCGGCAGGTCGTTCCAGAGTTTGGGGGCGACAACAGAGAACGCCCTCTGGGAGGTCGCCACAAGCCTGGATTTTAAAGGCTGAAGTAAGTTCCTCCCAGAGGAGCGGAGAGCGCGGGGAGGATTGTACGGGAGAAGGCGGTCCCTGAGATAGCTTGGACCCAAGCCATTTAGGGCTTTAAAGGTAATAACCAACACCTTGTACCGGGACCGGAAGCTAAAAGGCAGCCAGTGTAAGGACCTCAGAACCGGAGTAATGTGGTCCCTCCTAGATGTACCAGAAACAAGCCTGGCTGCCATATTTTGTACCAGCTGAAGCTTCCGAGCCAAGTACAGGGGTAGCCCCAAGTAGAGCGCGTTACAGAAGTCCAGGCGTGAGGTTACCAGTGCGTGCACAACAGTTTCGAGGTCCCTTACTTCCAGAAAAGGGCGCAGTTGGCGTATCAGCCGAAGCTGATAGCAGGCGCTCCTGACTGTCGCATTTACCTGATTTGTCATCAGGAGTGACGAGTCAAGGAGCACCCCCAAACTGCGAACGCAGTCACTGGAGGAGAGTGTGACTCCATCCAGGACTGGAGGTTGTAACCCAATTCTTGGTTTCGGGGCCGCTACCGTGAGCACCTCCGTCTTGTCTGGATTCAGTTTCAATCTGTTTTTCCTCATCCAGCCCATTACCGCTTGAAGACATTCATTGAGCGAAGAGATGCCATTGGAACTCGAGGCCGACGAGCGAGACATGGAGAAATAGATTTGGGTGTCATCAGCGTACTGATAACACCCAGCACCATAACTCCGTATTATCTCACCTAGCGGCTTCATATAGATGTTGAATAACATCGGGGACAGAATAGCCCCCTGAGGAACCCCACAAGTGAGGTCCCTCTTACTGGAGCTACAGTCCCCGAGCAGCACCCTCTGGGACCGACCCGAGAGGAAGGACCGGAACCACTGCAAAGCAGTGCCTCCGATACCTAACCCCCTCAGGCGGTCCAGGAGGATGCCATGATCTATAGTATCGAAAGCCGCTGAGAGGTCCAAAAGCACCAACAGGGTCACACTACCCCTGTCGATGCTCAGGCGCAGATCGTCGGTCAAGGCAACCATAGCAGTCTCAACCCCAAAGCCTGTCCTAAAGCCGGTTTGAAATGGGTCTAGATAATCGGCTTCATCCAAGACAGCTTGGAGCTGAAGAGCGACCACCCTCTCAACCACCTTGCTCAAAAATGGCAGCAGTGACACAGGCCTATAGTTTCTCATATCCAGGGGGTCCAGGGAAGGTTTTTTCAGAAGCGGCCTAACAGCCGCTTCCTTTAAACAAGATGGAACATGTCCTTCCCTGAGGGATGCACCGATGATATCCGTAAGGAATCTCATCAATGCATCCCCTCCCTGGATGGCCAGCCATGATGGGCAAGGGTCGAGAGGGCAAGTCGTCTTCCTCATCTTGCCAAGTAGCTTGTCCACGTCCTCGGTACTCACAGATTGCCACTGATCCAGTATGACTACATCGGCGGAGTCACTGGACGCCTCGTCTATCGACTCTGTTTCAGTGGTGGCATCTAAGTCGGCTCTTATCTGAGAGATTTTGTCTGCAAAGAAGTTATTAAATGCGTCGCAGCAGGCCGTCGTCGGGTTAAGTAAGGGATTTGGCGCAGGGGGTGCCTGCGTCATCTCCCTCACCACCTTAAACAGTTCTGCTGGACGAGACTCTGCAGACGCAATACGTGCAGAGAAGAAAGCTTTCTTAGCTGCTCGTATTGCCTCCCGATAGGAACAAAGGAAGTTCCTATGGTGAGTTCTGTCAGATAAGAGATGAGTCTTCTGCCACCTGCGCTCTAGCCGTTGTCCAAACCGCTTCATCCTCCTCAGCCCTGGCGTATACCAAGGCCTCCGATTAGGAGCGGGATGGCAAGGGCGCTTGGGAGCGATCATGTCGATAGCCCTGGTAAGATCGGTGTTCCAGGTGTTAACCAGAGCATCGACAGGATCCCTGGCATTCCCAACCATTAAACCCTCTAAGGCTTTCTGAAATCCGATTGGCTCCATCAGCCTTCGAGGGCGGACCATTCGAATCGGCCCGCCACCCCCAGAGGAGCAGGAATTGGCTCTTAGTTCTATCTTGACCAGGAAATGATCCGTCCATGACAATGCGGAGGTGCTTACCACCTCCGCCCACGGATATGCCTGTTCGGTACAAAACACCGCATCGAGAGTATGACCCGCACAATGTGTAGGCCCGTTGACCAATTGGGATAGGCCCATGTTTGTCATGGTATCCATGAACTCCCGGGCCGCGCCTGTTAGGCTGGTCTCGAGCGGGATGTTGAAGTCCCCCAAAACTAAAAGCCTGGGGGTCTCCAAGATCAGCTCAGAGACCAGCTGTGTCAGCTCGGTTAGGGAGTCTGCTGGACAACGGGGTGGCCGGTAGACCAGCAAAATCCCCAATCTATCCCTGGTCTTCAGGCTAAGGTACATACACTCGAAATGGAATGTATTCCGAACAGGTATCCTGGCCAAGGTCAAGGTGTTCTTATGAACCAGTGCCACTCCGCCCCCCTGCCCACTTCCCCTCACCTGCTCACTGACAGAGTACCCGGCTGGAAGGGCCTGCGCCCATATAGCAGCACTATCCTCCCCCAGCCAGGTCTCTGTGAAGCAGGCCAGGTCAGCATCCTCATCCAGGAGAAGATCCTGGATGATATGGGTCTTATTTTTCACTGACCTGGCATTGCAAAGAAGCAAGGTGAGGTTCTGTGGAATGGTTGGTCTGCTCTCCAAGCCATTCTGGGAAACAGGGGAAACTGAAGGCGGGATAGCTTTCAGACAGCGATCCCGTCTTCTTTTGTAACATCTGTTCCCTCTGTTGCCACCATACCTCCCATTCCCCAACACAACTCCAATAGCTGACCCAGTCCCATTCCCGGCCTCAGGAATGATGGTGAGGCTAAAAGCCATTGACAAGAAGTAATAATTGGGGCATAGGGGTAAGTGGAGGGAGAAGCCCACCACCCTCACACACAGCCACGCAAGCACACACACACATGTACCAAAAATTTAAACAATATTAAACAATGAAAGAAATTTTAAAACAGTACAGTCTAAAATTATATATGTGTGTGTATACTCCCATGCACACAGCCGTTCCACACTACGCTTCTTGTCCCCTGTTACTCCTAAATGGATTACAGGGGAAGGAGGGGCTGGCAAGTAGAGCCCAGGAAGAGCTCAAAACCTCCCAGCTTGGTGTTAGCTTGAGGGAAGGGAGGGGCAGGCAGCTCACAGCCCAGGCAGCCGGTTCTCCTTCCAAGCACTGGATCCCCTAAGACTATAGAAGACTAACAGATTTCCTTGCTTGAAGAAAAGGAGACTAAGCTACAGCTCTTCTCCCATGAGTATCAATTTTTCTTTAAGAACATTCAGTTTTGCTGGGTCTGCTGTACAACCCTAACCCTAATCATGTCATTTACTTTTGTGAACACACAGGTTGGTTACTGCTTTATTTTCGGTGTTTGTATTAAGATGCTATTGCTTTACATTTCTTTCTGAATAGATCTGAAAGAGTGAAGTTATTGGAATTCTCTGAGCTGAATTTTCCATCTGCAGATATTTCACCATCCAATTAGGTAGCATCTATAGTACACTGAAGATGTTACCTAGATAGGCTGTGAAATGACTTCAACTGGAAAATTCAGCTTAGAGAACTCTGACGACCCAGCACCTAGCTGTGTAAAGATATTCACTACTATAGCAAGATTCTGAGGATTTTGCAGTAAAATACAAGAACAGCCTTGTGATCACATCTTTGATATATATGTACTACTTATGCGTTGATCTCAGTGAATGCATCTGTGGGACGTACAAGGTAAAGACCTTTCCTCCCTCTAATATATACTAGCCATGCAAAGGTATGTGGCATTCAGTGGGGCATATGTTCTAGTAAGGGCACTTCTTTCTGTTTGAGCTTGTTTTGTTAGAGATGTATGTGCTCGTAAGTTTTCATGACACTAACCCTTTTTCCTGATCTTGTTCTTCAGGAAAACTTAATGTTAGCAGTGAGTTAATTCAGCATGGAGTAGAAGGACTGATGTATCTTCTAACTGAAAGTTCAAAACTCATGGTAAGTATAATGCTATTTAGTGAAGTAGGTGTCAGGCTGGCAAAGAATAACCACAAGACTCTTTAAAAAGATGAACAGTGATTTATTTCAGCTCAGTGTAAAGGCAGGTTTTGTTGGAAGCAGCTTTGAACAGAAAGCCCAGCATATTTATATGTTTCATAGCTGGGCGGGGTTTGGCCCTCAACTCAGTTTAAACTTGGAGCCAAAATGTATCACTCAACCCCAGCAGGGAGGGGGGAGTCAACTGTCACTTCCAAACAACAGGCAGCTACTATATACATATATACAGAATCACATAGATGGCAGATATCTTACATTCAAATATTATGGCAGGCAGCTAGCCCTGCCTGACAGTAGGAGACAGAAGGCTTTGTATTTTCTTGAAATTTTGTAATGAAGATATTAGTTCCATAAACAAGTGTTTTAGATGGAAGATCACTAGCAACTAACGGAAAGGTTTGGGTGCAGCTAAAGAGTAGAATTGCTAACTTTTACCCCAACCCCATCTCCTTTGACCTTAAGAACTGGTAATGCCTTATGTGCAGTTTCTACACTTCAATGATGTAAAACATTTCTGGGTGGGGAAAGCTACACTGGCTATTAATTTCCTGGCTCTGTATTGTTAAGATGCACAAAAGACCAAATGCGTAGGCTAGTCTCTGTTTAAAAAGTCGTCACCTTAAGAATGTGATTCTAATCTCACTTTCTAGCCATATCGAAGCACTTTTCGATTGTTTCCCTTCTTAGGAGGATATTTCAGAATAACAAGATCTTTGTGGCATAAACCCAAAATCATGAATTAGAAAACACAACAATAAAAGCAATCAGGAAGTCTTACATTATATTAATTTTTAACTTGCAGATCTCTGAGATAGATTTCCAAGACTCTATACTTGTACTAGGATTCTCTGAAGAACTAAATGCCTTATTACTTCAACTGTATCTTGACAACCGGAAGGAGATAAGAAACATTCTGAGTGAACTAGCACCAAAGCTTCCTAGTTACCACAGTCTTGAATGGAGACTAGATGTGCAGGTAAGGATCCAAATTCTCAATAGATCACCTATAGGTGTATTTTATTCTGTCACAGCATAGAACAGTGTAAGTTGGCAAACAAAATAAAGGCAGTGGTTTTAAAACTAATAAGAGGCATTTCTAATACTCACTCATGTCTTGTGTATGATTATTATATTTTTCTGTAGTACTGTATTTTTATATAAAGGCTACTGAAAATGTGGACTATTGGAAATGTAACAGTAAGGCCATCTTTAATAATGGCCAGTTAATTATGAATGTTAAAAATCAGTAACTAAATTGTTGGATTGATTATATTAAGTTGGTACTTGGTTACAATCACATTCATGTGTGAGTACAAGCATATTTATGCGCCCAACCTTAAATCTGTTATTTTCATTTAAAGCTTATTAACTCTGTTTTTTAACTGAAAAGACTCCCAGAGTAGTTCACAGTATTCCAGTTAAAAATAAATAAATCCCCTGTCTGTATCCTTAGATAAAAAAGAAAAACCAACAACCACTACTGGAGAACAGTAATCTTTGAAGCCCCAAATAGCTTCATGCCTGCACAAGTTTGCCACCATAGAATAAAGGGTGTATATATCCCAGGTCTTCTCTTTCTCTATGTACCAATATGAAGCCCACTTTGAATAGGATTATCTGGTAGATGAAAGAAGAGTATCATCTTCACAATCTCCAGCCTTGTTTGAAGTGTGTTTACATATAATGCTTCAGTTGCCAAAAATTGCAAAGATCTATTTTTTGATTGGTTCCATTTCAACCTGCATCTCTCATATAAAAAAATACCCACAGGGGTTACATGTGTCAAGCCATAAGAGCAACGTGACTATCTGGCAGTGAGGACATGCAAGAGAAATAATAGGTCAACTGTGAAGTTTGCAAAGTAGATCCAATAATTTTCAAGTATTCACAATTGCCTAGATGTCCTAAACTAAGTATATATTTAAAGTAGACCACAGTGTGCGTTGACTGTGTGTCTGCGTGCATATGTATCTTCTGAAAAAAATTAGAATGATTAAATGTCAATTGGTAATTTTAATCCATTTCTTTATTTTACTTAATTATTTTGCTTTTTTCACTCCCTTATCATTTAAATAGCTTGCTAGCAGAAGTTTGAGACAACAAATTAAGCCTATTGTAACAATGAAGCTGCACCTTAATCAGCATGGAAATCAAACTACCAAAATATTGCAAACTGACCCTGCTACATTACTGCATCTGATTCAACAGCTGGAACAAGCTTTGGGGGAAATGAAAACAAATCACTGTCGTCGAATAGTACGCAATATCAAATGATATTTGACATTTCATTAAACTTTACAGATTTATGGTAATGGTGAATATGGATCAGTCAGAACATTTCCATGGGTCAGCATTTTGAGACACAGTTTACAGGCTCCATTTTGTTGGGTGCTAACATAATAATGCTGCCAAGTTAAGAATCCTTTCCATAAACTATAACCAAACGCATTATTTGTAATGCAGCTTTTTTTTTCTAATTTATGTACAACAGCATTCTTTACTAATATAACTTTTTTCTTTTCTCTCTGATATGAATAAAGAAACCAAGTATCATTTTATTCATCTTTGGTCTTCAGGCTGTTGTCTTCCTGTTGAATGAGAAAGTGGGTCTACTGCAATCCTTTTTCTGCTTAACTCAGTGGGGCTTATAGTTGAAGGATGCATATAATATTACATTGTGAATTGTGGCCTATGATCATCTAGTACAGTTTGTGAAATCTGAAATTGGGTCTCTTGGAATAGTTTATATTGTATGATGTTTATCCACTATATTCACTGACCTTTGTTTCACACTTCTGAAGTGTGTATGTATTTGCATGGGACAAAATACATGGCATGATTCTTCAAATTTTTTATCACACTTATTGACCCTCCTGTCTAGTACCTCATCAATTTTCCAGAAATTAGAATAATAGTCCACTGATAGCAAATACTGTTTTCCTTTGAATGTAATTTTCTCCCTTGGATAACTGGGAAGATTATCATGCCTGAAAGACCTCATGCTTCTCCATCACTGTTTTCAACTGTACACTCAGCCAATATGCATATTCTCAGGCTTGCCTCAAACAACTATTTATACCCATGCGAGAGGCATGGGCCTTTTCCATAACCTCTTTCCACGTGGACACCTCTGTCCACAATGTAGCAAACCATCTTGTATGCTGAGCTCCGCTTTAAACTGAAAATATGGTTCTACGCCAACTGACACCTGTTTTCTTTATTACTGGGTCCATCTTCTAATGCTTGACGTATGCACCTCATTCAGTGGCCTCTTTCATTTCTTGCAGTTTAAATGTTTTAATTTGCAAACATTACGCCATATTAATAACCTCTGTATCTTGATCTCCTTGGACATTTTCACTTTCACTTGACACAGAGGCACAACTCAGCATATCTGCTGTCACTAAGGTTTTTCCAGGAGAATACCAGATCTCAACGTAATACTTCTGTAATCTCATCAACATTCCCTGCAGTTATAATTATCTCCAACAACTTAGGTCCAACCGCACTACAACAGGTTGACCTAATGTATGCTGATAAAAATACTATATACAAAACACAATAACCAATAATTCCTTTGCAATTTATCCATATTCCTGTCCTGTTTCTGATAATGCTAATGGCATATTCAGTTGGCTGTTCCTGGAGTTGGACTGAACCCATTATTAGGTGTTTCAGATTTCCAAAGCTTGTTATTGAATGGCTATCCATTCCCATTTTATTGTTTTGACAAGTATTACTACACTGTTGTAGCAAGGCTTACAGTTTTTTTTGCTTCTATATAATTTGCTGCTTCTGTAACCAAAATGTCATAATTGATTATGCCCTGCAACCCCACCTTGCGCTTTTACATATTAACCTTTCTAACTCCCTGTTCCTACAGTTCCCCTTTTTTATTATGTTTTGGGGAAGTGACCATTGGCTGTAATTTGAATAGTGTAGCTTGCCCCATGCAGAAGCGTTTTCTTAAAAGGTTGCACTTGCTTGGCTACCCAGGAGCAAAGTGAACCTCTACAAATGCCATGATGCACAAAGGACTGGGAAATAAAACTCTGCCAATCTTTCACTCTATATGGAAAAATAGTCCAAAGGTTGAGCTTTTGTTGGTTCAGCATGACTTTTGCTGTCAAAATGCACATTTACATGGACACAAATACAGAAAGGAAAATAATAGATGGCATATATGATTGTGGTCCAGTAGACAACAAAGATGGATCTGGCCATTATTAAATACAGTAACTGTAATATATACTCTGAAGTTTATAGCTTCTCCGTAGGGATGTGCATGAATATTCAAAACATTCGAAATTCAGCCGAATTCATTCGAATTGGAATCAAATGTTTTGATACATTCATATATAGAATCCGTATGCTATTTGTATGGGAACAGTATGCTATTTGTATGCATTTGTATATAGGATCCATATGCTATTTGTATTCATTCATATGGGATTCATATGAGATTCATATGGGATTTAATATTTGTATCGAATACAAATAATACTACATTCGAAGGGGATCTACTGGAATAAAGATGAATTTTCTTGCATTTGATTTTATATGAATCAAATACAAAAAAAATTGCATATCACTACTTCTCAGTGATGATGAGCAATCAAGTGTATTCTGTTAGTCGAAAATGAAACATTGTTTACAGTCCAACTAGGTAATAAATGGGGGCCTGTCCTTTGTGTAGCCAAGGAATCTTGAACGGCTTAGCAGCAACCCTGTATGAGAAAGACAATTAGGCTGTGCCATTAGAATCAGAAAATTCAGCAAGCTTGTCAAGATTTAGCAGAATCATGCCAACCTTTGATTCCTGCTATCGTTCCTGGTTCCCCATCAACTCCAAACATTTTTTGTGTGTCAGAACTCCTTGGATGTTTTTCCACTAGCACTAAGTACCCATTGAAGGACCCATTAAGGGCCCATTAGGCTCAGAGCAGGATGACCCCATTTCCACTACAGACCCCATTAGAACCACATTTTATTTCCACCACAGCTAGGGAAATCTGGATCATATGGGTCCTTCAGGACTTATAACCTGGATTTCCCGTAGACCCCATTTAAGGGGTCTACAATGGGGTCTTCAGCCTTCAAATCTGGATTATAGGGAGCCTGTTTCCACTACAGTTGGGCAATTGGGTCTAGAGGAGATTCGGGGGGGGGGCAGCCCCAAATTTAAAACTTTGAAGTCCAGTGTCCCGCCGAAGTTACCTTCGGAGATTAGCACAGGCTCTGAAGAGAACCCCTTGAGAGAGCAATGCCACTGTCAAAGGCTCTGGAGGATCTTCAAAATTAGCGGCAGATTGCTCCGGAGATTCTATGGAGCCATTCCAGAGGATCTTCAAAGATTCCCTGGAGTGTCTACAGAGATTGCACCCCCTGTCCCCCAAAACTCCTGGGCTGACAGGCAGACCCCTCGTGGGTAGATCCGGATTTGCACATGGGTGCTCCGGCATTTCCATAGCAGGCAGGCTAGCACCCATTGCTATTGGGTTCTAGACCACCTGTGGAAACACATTGGGTACTTCTACTAGATCCAGATTAAGGGAAATGCCCATTCCTTAGATCCAGATTGAAGGAGCTCAGTGGAAAAACACCCCTTGTTAGAAATTGGTTGTTGGGTTGGGTTTGACTGTTCTGAGGAGGAAAACTATTTTCTCAATAGGTAAAGCAAAACTTAAATTTATTCAAGTATCTTGGTAAATGTTACTTTGTTGCAGTGGAAGGAAGGAAGTAAAACATGTAACTATTCTAATATGTAAACATCCCTAGACAAGTGGGTACCCAGTGCACCATCACATGCCTACAAGAGGGAAAGACTGCATCTGCTTGTAGAAGTAGCAGGACTCAACTGTCAACTAACTTACCTGAAGTGAAAGACTTTAAACTGACAAAAACATTCAGTTAGATCCCTTTTGCACATACACTTTCTAGGGAAAACTACCCCCGAAAATGAACACAGGCAATGGTTCCTATATTGGCATTTACAGATATGGGCTCCCCTGAACCTCACCAGCAGTTCTCTAAGAGCTGATGAGGGGCAAATTGGCACCATTACAGCAGTGATCCCATCACCCTGGCAGTAGTGCCAATGTGTCTGCATGCTGCCATTGCCACAGGCAATTCACGAACTATGCCTACGCAGGCCCTCCCCAAGCCCCCTTATCACATCTACTGGCAGAGGGAGTGCAGAGGGAGCCTGTTAGAACTGCTACTGTACATCTTACACTGTTCTGAGGAACTCCTGCACACATGGAGCTGCATGTTGGAAAGTAGCAGCTCTGCAAAATGTGGATGCTGTTTCCAGGAGTTCCCTAAAAGGCTCTTACTCTAACCGAAACTTAGCAGCAGGAAAGTGGGAGGAGCTTAACTTAGAGAACCGTAACACCCAATGTCCATGCATGCTGAGTTGCTACTTCCAACACTCCTGGCTTCTAGAGTTTGAGACAATAGGATTGTCCTAATAAAAAAAGAAAATGGAACCCAAGACATTTTGAAAGGCAAATAGTGAGAGATGCAGGAAGATATTGCCAAAACTGTGAAGAAGAATGATGATCATGGTCATGATAGTTTCAGACACATTATAAACAGGAAGGCAGGAAATGAGGCTGTTGATTCTTTGGATCAGCGTCAACCCTGCTTGTATCAGCCATAAAAAGGCCAGTAATGTGTTATGGATAATAAGATCTGTGTTAGAAATAATATGTGCACAGTTTTGATTACTACATCCCCCACAAAATATAGCAGAGTTAAAATGAACTATGAGGGAATATTACAGTCTTGAAATGTTTAAAATAAAGGGTTTTGTTACAAGGAGAGGTTATGCTAGTTATCAGCTTGGACAGCTTCAAAAAACGTTTGGGCCAATTCTCCATTTTTTTATCCATTTAAGAATTTATATTCTGCCCTTCACCCAAAGGTTCCAGGGAGGGTCACTACAATAAAAATGCAACTAAAACGTACTTAAAATATAATTCTCCTTCCCACCCTGGCAGGGCAACACACAGCAAAAGCACTTATGGGGTGTTTTTCCACTGTCACTAGAAGTACCCATTAAGTACCCATTAATGGCTGGTACATCAACTGAAGCCTTTTCTGGAGAGAGGTGACTTGGCCACAGTTATTCATGCTCTGGTAACCTCTAGATTGGACTACTGTAATGCACTCTACATGGAGCTGCCCTTGAAGATGGTACGGAAGTTGCAGCTAGTGCAAAATACAGCCACTAGGGTGCTGACTGGAACAGCTAGCTGGATGCACATCATGCAGGTCCTAAAAGAGTTGCACTGGCTGCAAATTCACTACTGAGCCCAATTCAAGGTGTTAACTTTGACTTATAAGGCCCTAAATGACTTGGGCCCCAAATATCTAAAGGAACACCTTCTCCCATATTGACCTGCCTGTGCATTAAGATCTGGAGAGGAGGCCCTCTTGGTTGTTCCATCGCCTTCAGAAGTGAGGCTGATGAGCACCTGGGAGAGGGCCTTCTCAGTAACGGCTCCCAGGCTATGGAACTGTCTTCCACTCGAGGTGCGTCAGGCACTCCTGGCCATGGCATCCACTTGAGCTTCAAGCGTCAGCGAAGAGTCCAGGTGTACCCCCAGATTACACACCTGTCCCTTCCATGGCATTGCAACCCCGTCAAGGACAGGGTATCTCCCAACTACGTGGACCTGAGACCTGTGACACACAGCACCTCTGTCTTGTCTGGATTCAGCTTCAATTTATTGGCCCCCTTCCAGATCATTACCGCCTCCAGGCACCTGTCAAGTACTTCAACCGCCTTTCCTGATTCAGATGGCACAGAGAGATAGAGCTGGGTATCATCTGCATATTGATGACACCTCACTCCAAATCTCCTGATGACCTCTCCCAGCGGCTTCATGTAGATGTTAAATAGCATGGGAGATAAAATTGACCCCTAGGGTGTTGAATTAATACCTCCTACAACCACTATTTGAGATCAGCTCTGGAGATAGGAGCAGAACCAGTGCCAAGCACTGCCTCTGACTCCTAAACTCTGTAGCCTCTCCAAAAGGATACCATGGTCAGTGGTATCAAAAGCCGCTTAGAGGTGCAGAAGAACCAACAGGATTGCATTCCCTTGTCTTTCTCCCGGAGATCATCAACCAGGCCAAACAAGGTAGCTTCAGTGCCATAACCAGACCTGAAGCCAGATTGAAATGTGTCTAGATAACCAGCTTCTTCCATGCATGCCTGCAGTTGAATAGTGATAGCTCTCTCTAGTACAGTGATAGCCAACCTATGACACGCGTGTCACAGGTGACACGGCAAGCCCTTTTGGGTGACACACATGGTCACCCTGGCACCTGGGTGTGTAGTGCTTGCTTGTTCTTGAAGTGTACAAAATTCAACTTTCAATTGAAGATTTAGCAACAAAAGTCACTAATGTAAAGAATTATTTGTTTTTGCTTTTAATAAAATACATCAATCAAAAATATAACTTTTTTACTAGAGCTACAAATATCACAAAATTATGCATATTTCTAGATGTGACACAGCACCCAAGTTAAGCTAGGTTTTCTTGCGAATAATGGCACACTGAGCTCAAAAGGTTCACCATCACTGCTCTAGTATCTTGCCTAGGAAAGGTATGTTGGTCACCGGGTGATAGTTGTTTATGTCTTCTGGATCCAGGGATGTCTTTTTCAGGAGTGGGTGTACCATAGCCTGTTTAAGGGCCATTGGAACCATCCCATCCCCCAGAGAGGCATTTACCACTTCCTGGATCCATCCAGTCATACCTTGTTGGCTAGCTTTTATCAACAAAGAAGGGCAAGGATCCAGAGAGCACGTTGTCCATTTTTAAAAATTCAAACAATCCAGATATAAGCTTTTCCTACTCTATTTATTTTAAGATATGGCTTGATCAGTTTAACTAATGTATTGATTCAACATTTGAGTATTTTTGGAATGAAACAATATTGCTTATTGAAGTTTTTCAAAAACTTTTATTCTCATACAGTGACCTCATACAGATTGACCTGTTCTGATATCTTTCCTCCCAAGAAGGGAAAATTGAGGAAAGTTTCTATATGCCGATGGCAATGCAACTCCCAATACCAGAATTAGCAACAACTAGACATTGAGCCTAATCCAAACTCTCTTTGCATTTGAAAGCCACACAGAACAGCTGATAAGAAAAGCACTTAAGCGTTTGAGAAGCGCATAGCTTGGGGGAGGCATTGAAATGGGTAGATATGGCCAGTCTGATAAGGTAAGGGGCCCCAATACTCCCTAATAGTAATAGTCAGGGTGGTGTGTGGGCTTTCTCTGTTTGACTATATTGCTGCTGTTGTTCTTCAGTCACATCCAGAGCTCTTTCCACACTTGGCCTTATTCTAGGATCTACAGTGAGGCAAAAAAGTAGTCAGCCACCGATTGTGCAAGTTCTCCCACTTAAAGAGATGAGAGAGGCCTGTAATTTTCATCATAGGTACACTTCAACTCGGAGAGACAGAATGGGTGGAAAGAATACAGGAAATCACATTGTCTGATTTCTAATGAATTCATTGGTAAATTCCTTGGTAAAATAAGTATTTGGTCACCTTCAAACAAGCAAGATTTCTGGCTCTCACAGACCTGTAACTTCTTCTTTAAGAGTCTCCTCTGTCCTCCACTCGTTACCTGTTTTACTGGCACCTCTTTGAATTTGTTATCAGCATAAAAGACACCTGTCCACAACCTCAAACAGTCACACTCCAAATTCCACTATGGCCAAGACCAAGTAGCTTTCGAAGGACACCAGAAACAAAATTATAGACCTTCCCCAGCCTGGGCAGACTGAATCTGCAATACGCAAGCAGCTTCGTGTGAAGAAATCAACTGTGGGAGCAATTATTCAAAAATGGAAGACATACAAGACCACTGATAATCTCCCTCAAACTGGGGCGCCACGCAAGATCTCACCCTGTGGTGTCAAAATGATCACAAGAAAAATCCTAGAACCACGGTGAGCAAAAATCCCAGAACCACACGGGGGGACCTAGTGAATGACCTGCAGAGAGCTGGGACCAAAGTAACCAAGGCTACCATCAGTAACACATTATGCCGCCAGGGACTCAAATCATGCAGTGCCAGACGTGTCCCCCTGCTTAAGCCAGTGCATGTCCGGACCAGTCTGAAGTTTGCTAGAGAGCATCTGGATGATCCAGAAGAGGATTGGGCGAATGTCATATGGTCAGATGAAACCAAAGTAGAACTTTTCTGAAAAAACTCAACTTGTCTTGTTTGGAGGAGAAAGAATACTGAGTTGCATCCACAGAACACCATACCTTCTGTGAAGCATGGGGCTGGAAGCATCATGCTTTGGGGCTGTTTTTCTGCAAAGGGACCAGGATGACTGATCCATGTAAAGGAAAGAATGAATGGGACAATGTATCATGAGATTCTGAGTGAAAACCTCCTTCCATCAGCAAGGCCATTGAAGATGAAATGTGGCTGAGTCTTTCAGCATGACAATGATCCCAAACACACTGCCCACACAATGAAGAAGTGGCTTCCTAAGAAGCATTTCAAGGTCCTGGAGTGGCCTAGCCAGTCTCCAGATCTCAACTCCATAGAAAACCTTTGGAGGGAGTTGAAAGTCCATGTTGCCCTGCGACAGCCCCAAAACATCACTGCTCTAGAGGAGATATGTAATGAGGAATGGGCCAAAATGCCATCAACAGTTTGTGAAAACCTTGTGCAGACATACAAAAAACCTTTGACCTCTGTCAATGCCAACAAAGGGTATATAACAAAGTATTCATATGAACTTTTGTTATTGACCAAATACTTCTTTGCCACCATAATTTGCAAATAAATTCATTAGAAATCACAGTGTGATCTCCTGTATTCTTTCCACCCATTCTGTCTCTCCATGTTGAAGTGTACCTATCATGAAAGTTACAACCTCTCCCATCTGTTTAAGTGGGAGAACTTGTACAATCGGTGGCTGACTGAATACTTCTTAGCCCCACTGTATTTAGCATTCGGTCCCTGCTGTCCACATACACTAGTAGGCCCAGGGTGGAGCCTGCCATGGTCTGCACTAGCATGGGGAAAGCGGGCCCCAAATGAGGCCCAGCATGGAAAGGTCCCAAGTGTCGGTGACCCCGTGGACCGTAGCCAGCAAGCCCCTTCTCTCTTCTACAGCCTTCACACTTTCCCAGGGGGAATCGGGGCCTTTTCCCATCGTGTGGCCTAAGCATCCCGCGCCGGATCCGCTGTGACTGCGCGTGATTCTTTTTTTTTAGGGAGAAAGCCGAGGCGCGGACGGTCTGCCGGATTCGTTAGGCACAACCCGGCTGGATTTCCGTCCGGGATTCCCGTAAAACTCCCTCAGCCACCCCCAGGAGGCTCCTGTCGCCCAGCTGAAGGCGGAAAACAACCTCCATCCAGCAGGGTCCGGCGCTCAGCTGAGCCGTGGGCGGAGGGCGGCCGGTGGGTGTAGCGCGCCGTCGGGCCGGTCCCAGGCCCTGAGCTCATGAATAATGCAGCTGCCAAACTTTCTGCGCCGCCCCAGCGCCGAGACTCCGGGATAAGTTTGTTTGGGATGGTCTCAAAAGCAGCCGCCGCCGCCACAGTGGAGGAAGGACCCGGCGCTTGAGAACGAAAGGATGGGTATGTGAGGAGGAGGAGGAGGAGGAGAGGGCGAGGAGGAGGGAAGCGGCCCCCCTCGGTCCCCTCATCGGCGCCTTTTCTGCCCGGCCATTAAGAAGGACTGACAGATCGAGGAAGGGGAGGCCTGGAAGAGGAGCCCCCTCGCCTGCCCCGTCCCGTCTGGAAGTCGGAACGATCGCGGAACTTCCGACGTTCGAAATCTCCACCGTCCGGATATTCCCCTCGAGTTTCAGCCCCCCCCCCTGGAATTCGGCGAGGGTGAACTTAGCACCCCTCCCTCCCGTGACAGCCGCCGCCGGAGGAGCTTTGTGTGTGTTTTGTTGCTTCGTGCTTTAAAGGAAGGGCTTCTGGAGGCGAAGGGTAGCGGCAGATCTCTTAAGTTGCGGTGGGGGGGGAGAGAGGAAAAGGGGGGCAAAGTTGCATAACTTTCCGTCGGGGCCTGACTTGGACTTGCTTCGTCTGCCGTAGAAGATTCTGCAGGACACAGATAGTTTTGGAAGGGGGGGGGGCGGGAGACGACGGCTCCCTGGGGTTTGCAGATCGACCAAATGGTGGAAATTCCGCGTTTTAAGTAGCCACTCGGCGTTCTGCTGAATGCTCCAGGAACTGTTTTGATCCTTTTAAACGTTTTGGGGAAAGGGAGATATTTACTCTGTGACTTTGGGTGGCTGGAGGGGGGCGGAGGTCGGAAGTTGGGAAGTTACTTTTGAAAGCGCCCTCTTTGCCTGCCTGCCCCGACAGGAGTGACTCCGGATTCTCTCCTCGCTCCCCATTCGCGTGCCCTGCTCTGCCGGGACTTCTTCGCCACAAAGCCCTGCGGTGCGAGGTGGGGGAGAAAAGGTCAAGAATGAATCCGGCCGGCGTCCCTCCCCCGCCGGGGCAGCAAGTGATCCATGTCACGCAGGACCTGGACACGGATCTCGAGGCCCTTTTCAACTCGGTGATGAACCCCAAGCCGAGCTCGTGGCGGAAGAAGATCCTGCCCGAATCCTTCTTCAAGGAGCCCGACTCGGGGTCCCACTCCCGACAGTCCAGCACCGACTCCGGCAGCCACCCGCCCCGGCTCGGAGGGGCCGCCGCCGCCGCCGCCGTCGGGGCCCACCACGTCCGCTCGCATTCTTCTCCCGCCTCTCTGCAGTTGGGCACCGGGACGGGAGTCGCCGCCAGTCCTGCTCAACAGCACGCCCACCTCCGCCAGCAGTCCTACGATGTGACGGACGAGCTGCCGCTCCCTCCCGGCTGGGAGATGGCGCTCACGCACACGGGCCAGAGATACTTCCTCAAGTAAGTGTGAGGGAACGAGGGGGCAGAGGGCGCGGGGCGGGGCGAAGCCGCTCGCCCGCTGTGGGTGTGGACCGACTGGGTACAGCGAGCCGACTGAAGTATTCAGAAAAGGCGGGTTAGAGAAGACGTGGAAACGCAGAGGGCCACATCCCGTGTCTCTGAAGGGCCCCTTTTGTAACGTCTGAACGCAGCGCGAGGAGACCTTCGGGCACGCGCTATAGAAGGGCCGCTGGAATTCCTTGGCACGCGGTTTTAAAATGAGTAATACTGTGTTTGCAGGTCATGCCCTTTAACCTGCCTGTAAGAAACACTTTTCCTTTTAATGGAGCTCCTGGGGTTACTCGGGACAGGCGCAGGAGTGTCTTTGAAGGAAACTTTCATTGAAGAAAAAAAAAGGGCTTTACTCCTCACTGGGTCTGGGAGTTAAGTCCGTTTGAAATCCTGTGTTTACTTGCAGTAAAACAACAAAAAGAACAGAGTAACTTAGAGATGGTTTGCACATCCACACTCTGGGGCTGTGGACACACTTAAGGTTTAATCCAGCTTCAGTCCACTTTCTGAGAGAGACAGGCTGCTTTCTTTCAGTGTCAAATAACTCAGAAAATTCACCTTTGGGATAGATATTGCAGAAAAAAATTACTGGTCACTTGGCTGATGTGTTCTCTCGCTCTGGAAGTAGACTGGATTAAACCTTAGGTGTGACCACAGCTTAGGTCTGCCCCCCTCTAATGAACATTCTAGGCTAGAAAAGGTGGATTAGAGATGGGATGGAAAGCCATGAGATCCATATGTTACCCTCTCTAAGGTACTTTTGAGACACCTTTTTGCTACATGTGAAAGCAGTCTGGAGTCTTCTTTTTCAAGGTTCATGCATGTGATGGCTCTGCAATGTTACATTCACACCTTATTTTTTAAAAGGAAGGCACATGCATCTGTTTTTAATTCTTTTTTTTTTTTTGCAAAATAATATAGAATGTATCTGTGTACAGAGAACAGAAGAGAAGACGTGAAGGAAGTCTCGTAAGAGTTTCATGCAAACACCTGTATGGAACTTTCTTCTATGTAAGATTATCTACAAGACTTTTAGACTGCTCACAAAAATACCCCTCAATATGTGTTATAAGGTGACTACCCTATTTACACACACAACACATTCAGGTGGCTGGGGAAAAAAGGTTGTCTGAGCATGAACTAGATTGGCTGCAAAGGGAAGGTGCACCAGTCATATGGAGGTTCCTCCCAACAGCTGTGAAATGAAAGTTCCACACCTGTAAAATTTCCTCCTGTAATAGTTTAGTGACAGACTGGAAATAGCCCTAGAAGTTTGTCATTTTAGTCTGATGGTAAACCAGGATGAGCAGAAATTGCTCCTACTAATTCACCTTCTTCACTTCTGAGGGCAGATTGTGGATGGTAGGCGCCCAGGTAGTGTCTGTTTTCTATAGCGTGGATGCAGTTGTAGACATATCTCAAAGCTGACCTTAAACAATGCAGTATGTAGAAGCCTGCATACCTCAGAAAGTGACGTAGGTCTAAAAACACAGTTTTGTCTATAAGGTTTTGAGGTTTGGTGAAAGTCTTCGCTCCCCATCTCAGCACATTTATTTGTGAATTGTATCATTTCTACCACATCTTTTTTACACTATCAAAATTTGTCTCCACATCAGGCATGCAAGGTTGGTTAGGCTTCAAGAGCTGATTGTCTCAAAGTGCAAATAAGCTGATTTCCTCTTAGTCTAGATTGTTTCACTGCTTCAGCTTCCTAGTATGACTTTTTGAGGTTTTAATCTTGACCCAGAAAACGGACTCATCCCCCCCAGAGCCTAATCTCAGGTTAACTTTTCATGTATCCTTTGTTGAATCTTTTAAATTGCTGTGCAATGCAGAGCATATTTCTTAAAATAAAAAACAGGAGAGCAAAGGTGTAAACTGATGGCAGGAGGGAGGGTAATTAGAGTAGAATAGATTTCTGGTTTTTTAAAAAGTAATAATAACAATATTCACTGCTTCTTAATGCAGAATGAGCTCAAAAAACATTATTGGTAAAAGCTGCATCTCCTTTTAGTTACTGATAAGAGCTACTATGGCACTAGGGGTGTGTTCCCATTCAACTTTTAACGATTTTTAAAATTCATTTTCAAAGCTGCTAATTCCCACAGGATCAGGCGAATCCGCAGTTTCTGGGGATTAAATGGCCTGAAAGGCAGATTATCTGTGTTCGAATCCAAAGAACTCTCGCTGCGGGATTTACAAATAATCCTCGTTATTTGTCAGTGGGAATACATGAGGGCTTTTAGGGCCTTCTCCTCAGTTTCTTTCAACCAATGAGAAGGCATGATTAGTTAAAGGAATCTTCTGCTGGCTGAAATGTGAGGGAACTGAGGAGAAGAATGAACACAAGTTGTAACAAAAGATCAGATGGATTTGGCTGTGATTTTTCTGGCTGAGATTTTATCTATGCTTTATTCTGGAATATCTAAATATAGTGCAATAAATAATGATCATCTAGATGCAGCCTTAGAGACTATGGGTGGGCCCTGCAACAAAATGTTATAGTATGGATTACAGGTATTTGCAGCTCTAGTCATCCCATTCTGTTCCCCATTCCAAAGGCTTCCTTTCCACAGTAATTAGTCTGCAGCCTGTGCTTTTACAGAGCATGCTTCACTTTCATTGGCTATTTGGGGCTTGTCTTTTACTTGGTTTGGGTTTTGCTGAGAGATATAGTAGATTTCCCAGACTTTCTAAGCTACATTAAATGAAATTTTCAAAATGTCATCCATGTCTATAGACAATGCTCTTCAGTGTCCCAGAGACACTTAAAAATAGCTACCGAGGCCACTTCCTCATTCACACTATGTGGAAAATGGCTTTTGTGACCCTTTCTGTATATTTAATGTGTTGGTCTTCCTGTCCCAGCCACTCCATTCTTTTCAGTCTTTCACCCAATTGTCAGTTCCCTACCCCCTCAGTCAGCCAATATTTCATACCACTGAGTTAATAAGGGTCTGCTGGAGAGTGTGTATATGTCCCTCAAAAACTATGATTCTAGGGGTTGTTTATGTCTATGCAAACCTTGCATAGGTGGTACAGTTTTAGCTGCCTCAGAATGGGAATCTGAACAGCATTAGTAGTTCAGAATCAGCAATACTTAAATGGATAATATAGGCACAAGGAAATATAGAACATTTTCTGTGATAATGTGCTGTCAGTTCTTTGTATACATTATTGGAAAAAATACAAAAATAATAAAGGATGCATTGGAAAGCAGAAAGTAGTCTAAAAAAGTGATTATGAATGAAGATACTTTCATCCTTATTCCATACTAATGCATCATGAATATAGGGAAAGAAGTTCTAAAATTTGTATTCCCCAGAGATAATGATGAAGAAGCTAAAGTTATCCCTTAGGTCACTATATTGTAAAAATATGAATAAAAGCAGTACAGTTCATGTGTAGGACCCATTTCATGAATAAATGCTATTTACATAATTCCTTTCCTCCAGAGTTTTTTTCCTTCCAAGGTTACCCAGTAAACTTTAATGTTTGAGGAGGGATTCAGTTTCCATGATTTTCAGGTATTGCAGGAAGATATTTCTGCTTTAAGCCTTAGCGAGCTATTGTTGGTTAGATGGACTACTGATCTGATTCCCATGTTTCTTAGGTGATGCAGTTAAAATGCACATGAACTACAAGTACTTCAGACAGCACTTCCTTATTCTGCATTATTGGCATAATCCAGAATAAAAAAAATCAATCCTGTCTGGATGAATTTTACATGACAGTATAATGTGATCTCCCATGATAAATCAATTAGTCTAATTTCTGAACGTAGTGTAGGATGAAAGTTAATATTATTTGACAAGATTGTTGCACATGAATGACGTACTTCTAAGTTAAGTGGGCGTACTTCTAAATAAGTTTAGCGGTGGTTACATCTGAGTTGGAATGACTAGGATTTCAATTTATTTTCTTATGTCCTTCAAATATTTCTACAGTACTACTCTTATCTGAAAACTGGAGTGGGCTTATGGCATTGTAGTACAAATAATGCAATTTGTAAAAATATTTTTACAATAGTATGAAAGCTAGACACCCATCATTTAGTTGAATCCTAAAAGAAATGTTGGGACAAACTCCTGTTCTGGGAATAAAACGTGACATAAGTATACGGTGACTAGAGTGTTAAGGGAGAAACCTGGGCAGTTTTTGCATACACACCATTAGTGTGAACTCTGGAGAACACACCTGGCCCAGAGCAATCTGGGCAAGAATGGGGTGGGGCAGTGTGGAGTTTGCTGTCAGCTGTCTGCAAGATGATCACCTCATGCTGACCTAGCTACAAATTTGGGGATGAAAATTCCCCAGCCTCCAAACTGCCAACCAAGGATGTCTCTTCACAGCTCTGGAAATGGCTTGGTGAAATGTTGCTGAGCTCTAGAATAGGGCATGTGTTGCTCCAGTAGTTGCTTGGCTGCACGGTGGCACAGGAGCAGACCAGGCCTGGGGCACAAGGGAGACCTTCTGGGTGCAGTGTCTGTGCTCGAAGTAGGCCAGGCGCATGGTTCATCTGGCCAGGGCATTCTTCTGAGAGGCCGTCTCTTTTGGTGAATGTGCTCGTATGTGGACCCATAATCCCAGAATACATCTGGCATAGTCCAGGAGCACTGTACAGATGTTGCTTTTGAGTCCCTAAGTTAACATCCCCATTTGGCCATCTGTGGGTGACCTTAGGCTAGTCACTGTGTGTTTTGGCCTATCCTGCTGAGGATAATATCGAGAGATGAATTTGCCCACCTGCAGCTTCTTAAGAGGACAGGTAGGATATAAATGCCATAAAAGCATTGTTTCATGTCACCATCCTGTGAGTTTCATTTACCATCTCATTTAATGATTAGGGTACCAGGACTGGGGGAAAATGCCCAGCAGTGTAATGGAGGGTCAATTCATTTGTTTCATTGTATGCAGGTACTTGTATTAGCATCTTAAATTAGCCTGTCCATTTTCGAAGGTTGCTCCTTGTGGAGCACATTGCAATGCCAGAGGCCTATGGATCAAGAACTTGCACAGTTGAAAGCCTCACTTTGGTCTCCCTAAATAGAGGCAGAAATGCAATACAGAGGCATCGAAGCAAGGGTTCCCATAATTTCTCACTGTATGTCATTAATTCTGTTAAAAAGTTAATGTGGTTCTCTGTACAGAATGTCTGAAAGAAAACTTTAGTCCTTGAGAAATCAGTTATGATCAAGTTGCCGTTTTAGTAACTAGATTTGACAATGGTAGCACTCAACTCTTCTTCATTCCAGCATTCTGACCTGTCCAAGTAAAATGAAAGACTAGGGTGCCTCCAGACAGTGACGTAAGCAGTGAAGCAAGTTCACTGCTTCCATGCCCCGCAGTAGGGGCAGAACATTCCCACCCTCTACCACCCAGTGAAGTAAAAAGATGCTGGATAACCAGCATCTTTTTACTGTGTGCTTACCTCCGAATGCTCCAGCACTACTGCGACTGACAGAGCTTCCTGTCTGGCTGATGGAAAGATCTGGCACAGAAAATTCGAAGTTTCCAGTCCTTCAGTCTAAGGATTGGAAGGAGCTTAGAATTTAAAGTGAAGCAAGGGACTTGTCTGGAGGCACCCCCATTTTGCCATGGAACTGTAGTCCCAGTTTTGAACCAACGTTTTGACTTTTTAAAACTTACCGTATATCTAGCTTGTACTTACAATGGGCTATGTGTTTGGAGTGATAGGAATGATGATGGTTCTGGAACCCTATTAACAGCATGTCTTGCTTAGAATTACTCTGTAGGACCAGCTGTGTGTGACTATCTGAAATCACAGAATCCAGGTATCAGTGGAGATTTATTTTTAGTTTTTTCTGTAATGCACCTAAGTAGCTTCAGAGATCACACCACACTGTGATCAAACTCTGCATCTTAAAAGCAGTGGATGGAGAGGAAACAAAGTGTATTTTATCAGGAACATTTCTTCACTGGAACTGTTTGTACTTTGCCAAAGATGTTTATGCATTTAACAAACTTTGAATAGTCACTTGTGATTTAAAACAAAATTGACTGGGTTGTTACATTGTTTTAGCCATTGGCCAAAACCAAAATTGACTGGTAACAATTGGAGTAAAACAATACGTTTGTGAGTTTTTTCCTTTTTTCTTCTAATGTAACTCTAAAATATGTAGCTTATTGCAGAGAGGGGACTTTGGTGTTGTAACTTTTGATTATCTGAAAGAGTACCTGGAATGATGTGGCTGACATATGTAGTGACAGAAGAATTAACTATGGTTGTGTTAAAATTTTCCACCCTAAATGGTGTTTTATTAAACATACTAAAGCCATCTACATGCTTGATTTTGCCTTAGGTCAGGCTCTAATGCTGGCGGTTGATATGATCCAAGCTTTTCCCTAAACTTGTGCTTAAAGGTTTCAAAAAGCCTTTTTCATAGAAGCCTGCAGCTTCCACTAAACTGTCAGCTTTCAAGAACTATCATCCTAGTAAAACTAATTTTGCTCTCCCTTTCTCCCCTATTTGTCATTGGCTTTGCAAGCATTGGAAGCTCTCTTCACCACCGCCAGCCTATCTTGTTAAATTATTTTCCTTTGTCACTGCTGTTGAGGTTGTTAAAAATTACAACCCAATGCCCAGCTGCTCTATAATGTCCTGGATCATTTGTGAAGATTGGTGTTCCAGTCGTCAGTTGTTGAATGGATAATTTCATGGGCAGACCAAAGTGTTTCCACAGGTTATTCACTGTAAAGACTAACTGATGAAGTCTTTTCTGTTATAAATAATGATATTGATAAAAATCTGAAAGGCTGGTGGATGACAACATTCTTGCATTTTATATTGCTGTCAGTTTTCAGAAACCAAATTTCTTGCCCTTAAAATGGTAAAGCTGCTGCCAAGTGAAGCTTGGCTCCTGTTATTTTCTTAGCAACAATAAAGAAGTAATTTGCAATACTAGTGTTTGTGAGAATAATGTCTGGATTAATCTTAAGTAAATTTTGTACATTTTTATTTTAATTAATAGATCAATGAACAATAAGATATACATTAAGAAACATAATCAATTCATATAAACAGATAAACTGTGTGAACTTGGACAGAAAGATAAAGAATGACATTTTTTTCAGTTGTATTGAGCTATTTATATATTTAATGAGTTTTAGACAGGATTTTCAACATTTGGACTTAACAGAGAGAAGGGGTAGCAGTCCAGAGGTACAAACATTGATCTGACAGAGACAAACTGTAGTAAGGCATTCCTGTCATTAGAATGAGACGTTTCGTCTACTTGCCCTTCTCTGACATTCTGAGAGTCCACAGGTCACGCTCAGACTATAACTTGGTTTTAGTGACTATAACTTGTTTTGGTGGCTATAACATGTTTTTAGAATAGCAATGACAGGCTATAATACAAAATAGTTTTTAGAATTTAAAAACATTTGGTGTATTAAGGAGGGTTACTCAGGCTAGAGAATTAACAGCTCTGGTTTTAAGCGGTCTTAAAAAGGAAGCCATTTTCATTTATTGACAGCACTGTGAAGGAAAAGATGCTTTCTTCGAACTAAATTTCTTGCATATTTAGTTTAAAATGCTTATATTTTTCTTCCTATTGAAAAAGAAGTCTACATTAAAACTGAAACAGAAAGCCAGAATGCCTATCAACAGTAATTAATTCTGCGAAGCTTGGCATAACATGAGAACTTTGTCAACTATTATTATTAACATTAGTTTAATGAAATCTACACAAATATGAAGTTTGCTAAGCTGTTCTTTTTCTGGCTCCAGCCTCCTCTCTTCAGCCATATCTACTGCTAGTCTGAAGAACTAGCATGTGGCATTTCTTTGGCTTTTTAAATCACTGCACATATTTGCTTTTTGTTTATCTGTTTGTCATTGGGAGGGGCAGGGAATTAAGCGTTTTGAACTTGTCTTACTACAGAACAGGCACTGGAAATCTGTTCAGCTTCTTCAGTTGTGTCTGGAGTTCTGAAAACAATGCACGTCACTTTTATGCTATGCTTTCTATGACAACTAGAAGCTTGTTTCTTATATCTAAATACTGAGAATCTCTGTAGGCTGAATTCTATTGCTTGTACCCTACAATCTTAGAGCTGGAAGGAGATTATTTAGCTCATTGAGTTTAGCTAATCTGATTCTTGCTAAAAACCAAAGCATCTCCAGCAGATGATTATCCAACAATACACATGCTGTTTATAAATTCCCATAAAATTGCAGCATAATCACACAGTCCTCAGTGTGATCTCTCTATGAAAATATGATATTTTTTCTAGGAGATTACTCTACATTCCTTGAGGCTTGTTAAAGAGGAAGCTGTCTTCCTTATGTACTCAGGGGTGCCTCTGCAGTGCAACACCGCATCTGCATGGTAGGTTGCTTAGTGGCCTTGGTCCATGTGGAATTGTACACCCGGGGGGGGGGGGGAGCACGTACTGTTGTGGGGTACAGTGTGAATTCAGTTTCATGGCCCACTCCAATGGGAATAAAGCAGTTTCTGAAGTGTTCTGTGGTGGCAGACCAGACCAGCCAGTCATGTGTAGATGGCAGTGAGTTGCTGGTTCAATGTGCTGAGCGCAAGGAATCAATCCAGTGTTATTTTACTGGGCTTCCAAAAGTAGCCCCAGAAATGCTCTGTTTCTGGTACCTGCCTAAAACAGCCCTGGCCAGCCACTTCTCAGAAGCTGAACTGGACTACCACAATGCAGATGGCCTTGACTCAAGCTGCTGGCCACAACATAAAACTGTTTTTACAGTCTTGGGTTTGATTGCTTGGTTGAGTCCAAGACTGGCCCAGCTTATTTCAGGACACATTTGCAAAGGCCTATAAAGCTCTTAAGAAAACTAGAGCCAAGAAAGACAACCTGTTTCCACTTATATCTACATAACATAATCTTTGGAAGACCTGTGTTGGCTTTCTGCAGAACACATCAAGTATGTAGTTACCAAAGAAAGAGTCTTTTTTTGTGTGTGGTGGTTTGTTGGAAAGACTAAAGATGATGTCCTAGCGGCGTGCTTTGTCTTGTGTTTTCCTTTTCATGGCTTTATTCACTCTGATTTTTAAATTGTGTTTTAAGCTAATAAACATCAACCTTTTTTTTGAGATTCAGTCATTGCTTTCTTATATTGTAACAGATTTCTCTCTCTCTCTAATAACATAGCAGAATAGTTACCGTAGGTTAGCCCATATTCCACATTTGCTATTTTTTGCAAGAGCTGTTTGCTTACAAAATTTGCAGAAACAGATCAGTATGCACTCAGTAGCAGCTGGGGCCCATAGACACAACCATTTTGCAGTGCTTACTGGTGCTTCTGTTAATTATTCTTCAGTTAAGCCTTATCTGGAAGAGTGCTTCGTCTCATACATGGAGGTGAGATTATGTGGTGAGGTCAGAGGCTGAGCTACTGTTGGTGGAGCTGCTGGTCTCAGAGGCCCTTTCCACACTATGTGGGCTATTATGTCTCACATGGTGCAGACTACCTGTCACAGGCCATGCTGGAGCACACTATTAATAGCCTCATCCAAGGGCTGGTCACACTCAGATAGCCTGTAGTGGCCCAGCCACCACCTCTGTCTCAGTATGGATACTGCAAAAACTGGGGAGGAACATTCCTAGCCTTCACAGTTTCTGAGTGTTGGTATATTATTGCAAGTGTGCATCTCTTCAGCATGATGAAAAGCAGCCGTGCCCTGCTTTGGTTGGTACACCAGGAATAGACTATCTTTGGCTGATCATGCCCCAATAACTTGCCAAATGGATTATGCCATTACGGTAATGTGCGCTACATAAAACATTCCTTGAAAATGGTCCCCCAGTTGCAGCCAAGGCAGAATAGATACTTGGGCTTGTTTGCACCTACTTGTTGGACCAGTTCTGTATGCTTGCTGAGGAGGCCTGTCTACATTTTGCTGTCACTGTAGCTGCCCTGGAGTAGAATAACCCTTCTTTGAAGCAGCTAGATTTTTCTTGGGGAGATGTTTTCGCATCCAAAGGGGTTAATTTTCTGTGTATTTTAGAGTTGCAGTTTGGAAACTGTTGATTGGTTAACTCTGCTGTAACAGTTGGTATATCACATGCTTTCTCTTCAGGTAGAAAGATGGACTCTAGCAGCATCTCTAGATGTTTATATCTGATGTATAAGGCTCGCAAGATATATAGATAAGTAAAGATGTTGAAATAAATCAGGAACTTGTATGCTTCAGGTCTGTTCTTCAACATGCTCTCTGCTAAAGTATAGTTTTCTGAGTATAAAAGAAAACAACACTGAAAGCCCCCCTTTGTAGCGGTGCATCAGTCTTGACACCAATTCTGGGGATTAAGTGCAGAAGGGGCCACAAATGAGAAGAACTGACCTCATAAAATGGCCTTTGTGTCACATATCTTAAGATGAGAAGCTCATTTTCCTGTACAGTTGTATCAGGGCTCAGGCAAGCTTAGAAAGTCTCTTTAGTTTGACTATAATTCTTGCAGTTTTTAATCACAGTTGCTTTCTTTTGAGTCTAAAGACTATGGGAAGTTTTCTGAATTCTGAGTACCAACACATGCATCTTTTATCGGTTGCCTTAAGATACCTGTTTACCTTGCATTTAGGAAAGAACAAAAATATTTTTAGTGTTCTGCTTATGAAATACTTCATTTTAATGATCCTGTGATTTTATGTCTTTAATGTATATTTCAGATTCCTGTTACTCTCTCTTGTTTTGTCCATTTCCTTTGGACTTGGAGTTGAAAGAAAAGGGTTATTCACTGATAGAAAATGGGAACGTCAGCTGTGCTCTTTAAGATGGGGCCGGGGTTGGCTGACTGCATAGACACATCCAGAAAGATTCCTGCCAAGGAAGTGGTTTACTATACTTCTTCTGAGGAGGTTCCAGAGATTCAGTGTGTGACCTTCATCTATCTAGGCAGTTGCTTTGCTGCTGAGCTATAAGAACAAAAGAAATGCCCTGCTGGATCCAGCAGGGGCCAAACAGCTGTATAGGGAGGCTCATCAGCAGGACTTTGGTCTATGGATTTTGCTACCAGAAGAAGTGGTAACAGCAACCAACCCAGATGGCTTTAGGGAAGTGTTAGACAAATTTATGGATTACAGAATTGATGTCTAAGTACATCTTCCAGGTTGGGGAGACAGGCAGAGTGCCTCTAGGGCGATTTGCTGGGATTCGAGAGCAGGAGAAGGTTTGCCGTTGTCTCTGCTTGAGATGCCCATGGGCAGTTGGTGGGCCACTGTGTGGAACTGGATGCTGGACTAGATGGGCTGTGGCCTGATCCAGCAGAGCTCCTCTTATGTGCTTATGACTTGCGCATACAGCTTGCACTGCTTGCAGTCTGCCAGCAGCTGGCCTCTGGAGGTATACTATCCCCTACTGCCATCAGGACTAATAGCCATTGATAGCCTGACTTCTGTGGATTTAACCACCTCCTTTTTGAAACCATCCAAACTGGTATCCACCAGCACCATGGTGTCATGACCTCCAGCAAGACTGTCCAGTGCCTGCCCTCTGAGGAGTAGCTGGTCACTATTAGGTTACTGGAAATGTGCATTTGGCCGAGTGAGTACTACAGTTCTAAAAGCAATAAACTGGTAGCAAGCGTTTAAACTATAAACCAAAACAGGTTTATTGAGAATAACACTTAGGAAGGTAAAAGAGATACACTTCTATCATATCTATTCTTGCTTGTCTGATTTTTAGACTAAAAAGCTCCGGATGTTGCAACCTTTCCTCACAGGGAAGCACCTACCAGTCCTTTGATCGCCTTAGTCGCTATCCTCTGAAATTTCCCCAATTCTGCTATATCCTTTTTGCGATGTGGCAACCAAAGCTGCATGCACTATTCCAGTATTTGTATAAGGGTGTTATAATATTAGCATCTCATGTTTTCAAGTCCATTTTTAAAATTATCCCTAACATTCTATAAGATTTTTTTAAAATAGTGGATACAAACTATGTTGAAGTTTTCACTGAACTGTTTTTCATCACTACAGAAAGGTAAAATCAGCTGTCTGGTTGCCTGGAAGCAACTCTTGCTACAACATGATCATGTCCGGCAAATGGCTGTTCTATATATTTTGCATTCTATACCTATTTCTGCACTTGTAGCTCTGATGAAAAACACAGAATTGAGTGTGTGCTGCTGATATCGATACAAACCACGTTCCCATAAAAATGTGCAGCACAGAATGTCTTTCTTCAGCAATGCATTTTCTGGTATATTTCTGAATTTCTTGTTTATTTGAACTAACTATGCTGCATCTTGGGTATGGCTATAGCTCAGTGGTAGAAAGCAGAGGGCTGCTGGTTCAGTAACCAGCCTTTCTCTGGAAGTGGACAGTGGCAAACCACTTCCTTATGTCTACAGAGAAAGTCTTCATAGAGATGCCTGTGCAGTCAACCAAGAATCAGCCAAGACTCCGTAGTATCATAAAACAGCAACTGCTGCCTCTTAACAACAGCCCCCAAAGTGTAATCTTTGTACATTGCTTTAAGATATAATTTGTTAATCTTTTCATTTTTGTCTCATGAAGAATGCAGGCAATCCTTCAAATATGTAACCAAGGCAAGACTAACTCAACTGAGTGGGTCAGCAGATATTTCTGAGCAGACATGTATGGAATTATGATGCTAGAGACACGTATTAGGGATATGCACGAAAATTTCATCCTATGAATCTGTACATTCGCATTTGAATCAAATGCATTCAAAGAAGGATAATTCAAATGCAAAGTGAATACATTTGTGCATTTGTTTGAAGCTTTGTTATATTCACAAACATGGGGAAGCAGCAAAGTGTCTGCCCAGTCACAACTGCAGTGGATTCAGAGCGGATTCAAAACAGATTTGGAGGGGATTTGAAGGTACAACTAGTGGCAGGGATTTGGATAGGATTTAATAGCATTCAAAGAACATTTGCAGCTCTGTGTTTTATATTTCGGGTCATCACAAATGTTGTGTTGTTACAGTTTCATTCTCTCTCTCACATACAGTTCTGTTATTATTTCTAAGGTCCTTGAACTTGTTGTAATATCTTAAAAGTTGACTCTCTGGTAGTTCAAAATACTTTCTCCAAATAGTTGATTTTCTTGTAGTTCAGAGTATAAGAGCTGCTTCTCCTGCTTTACATTGGTGCTTAAAGGTCATCTTGATATAGCTTGCAAACCAGAAGGAGTGCATTGCCTTGGTTGCATTTAAGGCTTGTATAAACACGTTGTTTCAGCAGGAGTGGTCAAGAATAATAGACCAGAGAAGGCACTAATTCAGCTGAGCTGAGTTTCCTGAAGGCACAATGTCCAGTTTGTTTTAACTTGGGATAATCGTTATTACACAGAGGGAGTATTTTTGTGTATGAATATCCAACTATAAAGGGTTCAGCTGTTTCCCCTGTTTCTCTTGTAAATCTCAAGGAAGATCAAAGATGTGCAGTATTGCTGTATGTATGGCAACCTGTCATTTGAACTCAAGTAGTTTTAATGATCAGAAGCAGCCATGCCCTGCTTTGGTTGGTACACCAGAAATAGACTATCTTTGGCTGATCATGCCCCAATAACTTGCCAAATGGATTATGCCATTACAGTAATGTGTGCTGTACCTACAGTGTCCCTTGAAAATGGTCCCCAAGTTGCAGCTAAGGCAGAATAGAAACCTGGGCCTTTATGCACGTACCTGTTGGACCAGTTCTGTATACTTGCTGGGGAGTCCTGTCTATGTTTTGCTGCCCTGAAGTAGAATAGCTCTTCTTTGGAGCAACTCAGCTGCTAGAGCAGCTAGATTTTTTTTTGGGGGGGAGATGGTTTTGCATCCTCTTCCAGGTGCTGTGTGATGTGGTACTGTGCAGTTGTGCGCAACTGCCTGATCGACATGGGAACAGCTGATTGAGCACTGGTTAAGACTTTGTCATAGTGATCAAGCTGGCCCATTCACACTGCATACGTTGCTGGGCACGTGTAGCACGTGTAGCACGTGTCATGTAGATGGGCACTTCTGAACTTACTACCTTACCTATACCATAACAATCAAGTAAGTGTGAAAAGGTCCATCCACTGGGAAGAAGGCAACATATAGTACTCATTTTGTGGAAACATAGTGTTTGGGTGATTTGGAAGAGGCCAGACTGCATTCATTATTGATCAACACAAGTATTAAAGGGGACAGTCGTTGGAAACATGGATCTTTCTTTGGTCATGACACATCTGTAGAACCCTTTTCTAACTGAAATGAAATTGTCTGCAGTAATTTTTGCTTCTTCAAGAAACGTGCATCTATGCACATAAAATTCTCACCTCCTCTCTCTGAATCCAGAACCCTCCACAGGGCATGTCTGCAGGTTCTAAGTAAGGAAAGGAGCAATGTGACCTTCTAGACTAGCGGAAAAAAATCCACAGTTAGTAGAGAAATCACAGCTTGCCTGGCTGCAAAGTGATGACGTGTTGTCCCCACCAGAAACGAAGACCCGCAGCTTCCTCCTCAGCAGCTACGAGACCTCTGTGGCACACGTCACGTGGGATGGGGGAGCCAATGGGGGCTGAGCTGTAGGCTCAGTGCTGTTCTCACCATCCTGTCCAGACTGGCAGGAAAGTAGAGATTTGTTGGCTGGGGAAACACAAAATTGGGGTTTTTACGCTGAACACAGCTGTGTAACCTGGGGAGTTGGAGAAATGGAGTGTTCAATATTGTGGGTCTTATGGGAGGAGAAAATTGAGTATTGCAGGTGGTGGGATTTGGGGAAGGAATTGGAGAGCATGATGATTTTTGACGTCTGGGAGGCTTGGAGGACAGAAGAGGAAAACATGGAATACTAAGTATGCATAGCACCCAATTTCATAACAAGCCTTAGCCTTCCCAGTTTGGCAGATCTCTTCTCTGGATCAAGCACTGCAAATGTGGAAATTCCTATTTATTTGATTCCTTTATATTTGGCCTTTCAGCTCAGAAAGACTCCCAGACAATATGTAACCTTAGACAAGTCCCTTCCCTCTGGCTGTCAGTCTAAAATGACACAATACACACGAAAAAGGGGAGGGAAACAGGGAAGCTCAATAGCAGGAGATACAGAATGCTGCTGGTTAATCCAGGTCCCAGTTCTGCGTGTATTCAAAAGCAGCGGCCACAGATAACAGCCCTTCACGTTCAGCTGACAGGAACTGTTGGGGCATTGGACAGCAAGCACAGATTCTCATCCTGGCAAGGTCTGTCTAGGAGGGAGGTTGCCCCTTCTTCTGCAGCATGTTTTCTGGAAAGAGTTTCAGCTGGGAGACATGCTAGGCTCTCACTATAGGTTGCCAGGTGGTAGATGCCAAAGCTTCAGGTTGCTCTGCTGCAAGCTCCTCTTGATCGCAATGGATGGCCCTAGTTTTGGGTGGCACCTTCTGGGCTTATTGAGCTGACTAGTACCAATTTATCAGTGAGGCAGAATCTGTAAGCCCTGATGCATCTAACCATCATCAAGAAAAGCTTTAGGGTGTAAATTCAAAATGACACTTTTAATGTCTCTGCTTTCAGCAGAGCAGTTTGAAACAATGCTGGACTATATTTACACGTGGAAGGCTTGCTGAACTCTGCTGATCTGGGCCTCTTCAGGTTCCTTAACCCCTGCTTTATCTTAGACAGCAATTACTTGTGTAATACAGTTTTCTGCTATACTGTGGTTTGCAGGCAGTAAACTATTGCCATAAACTATGGCATTATAGGAGAGGGGAGGACAGCTATTAAATGCGCCTGATATAATTTATTCAGGTTCTCCAAATCTGATGCTGCCCAGAAATTTGAGCCACAATTCCCCGGGCTCCAGCCATCTGCCTGTTTTTAACTTTTTAAAATCCATTACATTCAGGGGCTTACTTCAGAGCATACTATGATCATTCAACAAAAAACGACTATCAGTTTCAACCACATATATCTAGTGCAAAATGCAGCTGCCAGGGTGTTGACCGGGACAGCTAGCCAGATGCACATCACACCGGTTTTAGAAGGGCTGCATTGGCTGCCAATTTAGTACTGAGCCCAATTCAAGCTGTTAACTTTGACTTATAAGGCGCTAAATGACTTGGGCCCCAAATATCTAAAGGAATGCCTTCTCCCATATCGACCTGCCCATGCCTTAAGATCTAGAGGGGAGGCCCTCCTGGTTGTTCCACCACCTTCAGAAGTGAGTTGGGTGGGCACCTGGGTGAGGGCCTATCTCAGGTTGACAGGAACTGGAACCTATAAGGCATTACACTGGAATAAAATTAGTAAAGCAAAAGAGTCTGTAAAGAATAATAGTGCCTTGAAAAAGGGAGGCCCCATTATAACTTGCCCTGAAACCTTTAATATAGAATGGGTGGTATTATTATTATTATTATTATTATTATTATTATTATTATTATTATTATTATTATTATTATTATTATTATTATTATTATTATTATTATTATTAGTAGTAGTAGTAGTAGTAGTAGTAGTAGTAGTAGTAGTAGTAGTAGTAGTAGTATAATTATATTATTTGGCTTTTATCCCTGTTTTTCACAACCTTTAAGGAGACTCAAAGTGGCTGACAAATCTTCTTATCTCACAACAGTCCCCTGTGAGAGCTCAGAAAGAGAGCTGTGATTAGCCCAAGGTCACCCAGCTGGCTTCATGTAGAAATGTGGAATCAAACTGGGAGTCTACCAAATAACAGTATGGCGCCTTAATCACAAGACCAAACTGGCTTATTAAGTAAATAATACTCCAAGGCACAAATAGTACTGCTGGTGATGGGGCAAGACTGTATCCTTCATTTTTCATCCACCTGAACTGTCACCGAGTTAGCCGAGTGAGACATCAGGTGTGCAGTGACAAAATACCAGCTCTACATCTACCTGCCTAAATTGCCATTCTAGTATGACAGTATAATTCAGTGCAACTTGTCACTTCAAGAAAGTTAGCTTCTGTTTCCTCTTTGCCAGCCTCCTTGTACTTGTACTACTTGTTTTTTACTTTCAGTGCATCATTTAATAAAGTGCTTTTGTTCTGCTTCTCTGCCAAAAAAGGCTTGCTGTTGCAGATCAACTTAAAATGTAGGCAATTAGATAGAAGTCTTGCCCTCAGGCCTGTAGTTCAAGAGGGATGGTAAATATGTAACTCCACTAAAATATTCATGCAGTTTTATTGATAACATATCCAGAAGTGGCTTATCATTTCCACCTTCTGGGATACTTTTTGCCTCCAGAGTCCCATCTGTTACCTCCAATCTAAGTAATAAGCAAGTCAAACTCACTTTCGTTGTTCAGGGAATATCCTGATGCTTAAGAGAAACAAAGGAAGAAAGGAAACTCACAAGGATCTGGAGAAAAAGCTACTCCTAGTGTTAGGATCTTAGAGAATGAATTCTTATTACGATCAGCTAAAATGGAAAATATGACATTTACATTTGGATCACCAGGAGTGTGCTAGATTTTGAGTTCCATAGGATGGCACACCCTTCTTTGTTGCATGATAACCATATGGCCCCTGCATCTGATCCATTTCCAAATACAGAATCCATACCCAGGGGTGGTCTACTGAGAGGGCCAGGCTGATTTCTGGTTCCTGCCACTGCTGTGCAGATAGGTAGTGGCAGTAATAACAGCCCATGGCTCATTCTAGAGCCCAGCAAGATTTCATCAAGCTCTCGAAGATGGAACTTTCTGGAACTATTTCCATAGGCTGTGTAAAATGTCCCTGGCTTTGATGGTAGGCCTGGCAAGGCTGGGCATTAAGGAGGTGGCTGTTAGCCTGTTCCATGATCCTCTGTCTCCTCCAACCTATTCCTGGTTCAGAAAGCTTTCTTCGGGCAAGGCAAATTTTCCACAATGTGTTCCATAGGCGAGCATAAGTATCTTACCTAAAGGGCTTTCTGCATTACCTGGGCATGATCCAAACCAGTGGAATTGGACCAGTGAGGCCTGTTGGTTTGGGCCACTGCAACGTGTGGTCTGGAACAGTGCTGTGTGCATGGCAGTGCTGGTCCAGATAAGCTCCTGCATAGACTTTGAAGCTTGTATGAACTTTGGAGGTGGCCCCTGAGGGCTCCAAAATGTTAGGGATGAAAGTTAATAGCCTTGGTTCCCCTGGGCAACCTATTTTGGCAGCACACTTTGGTGGGTCACCGAATGTGTCCCCTAGTAGCCTGGAAACTGGAAGTATGACCTGTGATCAGGACTGCAACAAGCTGGTATGCTAGTGGTCCTCAAATTGGATTGTGCTCTGTCCTGTGTGGATGGAGCATGCCAGTGGCGGGCCTTGCCTCACATATTCTGCACTAACATGGAGAAGGGAGGTCCTTAGTGCACTTGCTTGTATGGAACAGCATTAAGTTCAGAAAGGTCCCAAGTCTTTTGAACTGTGGTTCTCATTTCCTGTTAAGCTTTCACTATATCCAAGTTCTAGGGCTTGGATATACATTATATTATTCTTGAGTAGTGCAGCACCTCCTTCCCAGCACTAAATCTTATATGAGAACTTTTGAAATGCTATACTTGCAAAAACATGTTCAGGCAATTGTAACCCGTAACTCCTATAGTAAAGCAATTGTAGATCGTATTTACTTTTCACATATATTTGAGTAATCATTGATTATTAACTTAACCTGGCTTGCGTTTAACAACTGCTTGAATGGTAGTATTCATTGTGGTAGACAGAGATTTGATTTACACTTTTTTCCCCTTTCTGTTTGCACTTTAGACTACATTCATGCATGGGAAGATAGGATTCTGACTTTGGGTGTTTTTCCACCACGTTCCTTTAATCTGGATCTAAGAAGATCTGGATCTAAGGAATGGGTACATTCCCAATGTGTTTCCATGGGGGGTCTAGCACCCAATAGCAATGGGTGCTAGCCTCCCTGCCGTGGAAACAGTGGAGCACCCATTTGGAAATCCGGATCTACCCATGAGGGGTCTGCTTGTCACCCCAGGTGTTCGGGGGGACAGGGGGTGTAATCTCCGAAGTGGCTTCGAAGTCACTTTGAAGCCTGTGCAAAACAGCTCCATTGAAGTCTGTGCTGATCTTAGGAGTGAACTTCGAAATGACTTCAAAGTCATTTGGGAGTCACTTCGGAGTCACTTCGAAGTTCACTCTGAAGATCAGCACAGACTTCAAAGACACTCCGGAGCTATTTTGCACAGACTTTGAAGTGACTTCGAAGCTTAGGTTTTGGGGCTCCCCCCCATGGGTGCTCCCTCCCCCTAGCCACCTCTAGACTACATTGCTACACAGGCTCACTTTAATCCAGATTTTCTGTCTGAAGATCCCATTGTAGACCCCATTAATGGGGTCTACAGAAAATCCAGGTTAAAGGCCAGAAAGTACCCATTTGATCCGGATTTCCCCAGTGGCAATCGAAACAGTCGGATCCCAAATAGGTGTCGTGGTGGAAATGGGATCATCCGGCTCACACCCAAATGGGTCCTTAACGGGTGCAAAAATGGGTACTTTATTTATTATTTATTTATTATTTACATTTCTATCCCGCCCCATACCCGAAGGTCTCTGGGCGGGTAACAGCAGAATAAAATAAAATATACATTAAAAGACATTCAACAAATATAAAACAATATACAATATGTTTAAAATGATAGTGTTTGTACTGGGGGGGGGGGAACATAAGCAGCTCAGCCAAAGGCCAGGGCAAAGAGGTGCGTCATCACTGCCCTCCTAAATATGTATAGGGAAGGGGCATGACACACTTCGAGGGGGAGGCTATTCCATAGTCTGGGGGCCATCACAGAAAAGGCTTTCTCCCGGGTGCCCACCAACCTCACTGTTGAAGGTGATGGGACGACCAGGAGGGCCTCACCGCTTGATCTTAAGGCACGGGCAGGTCGATATTGGAGAAGGCGTTCCTTTAGATATTTGGGGCCCAAGTCATTTAGGACCTTATAAGTCAGAGTCAAAACCTTGAATTGGGCTTGGTAGCGAATTAGCAGCCAGTGCAATTCTTTTAAGACCGGCGTGATGTGCATCCGGCTAGATGTTCCAGTCAGCATTCTAGCCGCTGCATTTTGCACTAGCTGTAACTTCTGAACCGTCTTCAAGGGTAGCCCCACGTAGAGTGCATTACAGTAGTCCAATCTAGAGGTTACCAGAGCATGGGTAACTGTGGCCAAGTGATCTCTATCCAGAAGAGGCTTCAGTTGATGGACTTAGCTGTAGGTGCTCCTGGCCACAGCCTCCACCTGAGCTTCAAGTGTTATCTTGGAGTCCAGGAGAACCCCCAAGTTATGCACCTGTCCCTTCCAGGGCATTGTAATCCCATCAAGGACAGGGTATCTCCCAACTACACGGACCCGAGACCCTGTGACACACAGCACCTCTGTCTTGTCTGGATTCAGCTTCAATTTATTCACCCTCATCCAGCCCATTGCCGCCTCCAGACACCTGTCAAGCACTTCAACCGCCTCTCCTGATTCAGATGGTACAGAGAGATAGAGCTGGGTATCATCTGCATATTGATGACACCTCTCCCACAGCCACTATCTGGGATCTATACTGGAGATAGGAGCAGAACCAGTGCCAAGCATTGCCTCTCACTCCTAAACTCTGTAGTCTCTCCAAAAGGATAGCATGGTCAATGGTATCAAAAGCCACTGAGAGGTCCAGGAGAACCCACAGGGTAGCGTTCCCCCTGTCTCTCTCCCGGAGAAGGTCATCAACCAGGGCGACCAAAGCAGTTTCCGTGCCATGACCGGGCCTGAAGCCAGATTGAAATGGATCTTCCAAGCATGGTTGCAGTTGAACAGTGACAGCCCTCTCCAGAACTTTGCCTAGAAAAGGTATATTGGCCACCGGGCGATAGTTATTTAAGTCTTCCGGATCCAGAGAGGCCCTCTTCAGGAGGGGGTGCACCACAGCCTGTTTCAGGGCCAATGGGACCACCCCATCCCTCAGAGAGGCATTCACTATCTCCTGGATCCACCCGGATCCACTGTACTTTCTGACAGTGGAAAAACACCCTTCTACTCAATTAGGCTCTTGGCCCATCTAGGTTAATGGTGTCCACACAGATAGTCTGCAACACTTTGAGCTGTTAAACAAAGGTTTCTAGAGATTGAACCTGGAAGCCTCTACATGCAAAGCAGTTGCTCGAATAGTGAGATATAGCTCTGTCCTGTAGCTGGATAAAAGCAGAAGCCCATCTGGCCTAATGACCAGCTAGATGTTTTCTGGCGATACTATAGGCACATTACTTTTGATAGTAATGACAGCATACCCCTGTGATGGCCAAGGCTCCACCTGCACAGGAGGTGAAAAATGGATTAAAGGGAATGAAGAGTAGTCCATTTCATTCATCTGTTCGCACAGATGTTTTCTTGCTGGCTGAGGCTGATCCCCGTAGCCCATCCCATATTCATCCACCACTCCCAGTCCCTCTGTGTGCAGCAAGTTGATTGGTTGACAGGTTCTGGGCGTCTTTCCACACACTGCTTTTAACATCACGAAGTTGCTGCTTTTTTAGGCTGTCCTGTTTCTTCTCAAATCTCTGACAGGGAGCGGGGGCATTGCTTTCCTCCCCTCTGCATTTGTTGGGTAAGGCGCTTGATTGCTTAACCAGTTCCCTGCCCCCATGGCAGTGCAAAAGGCTAGAAATAATCTCTCACATGCACATACCTCCACACACAGATGTCTGAGAGAGAAAATGTTTTATTTATTTCTGTCTAGCTCAAGTCACCACTGCTTCAAAGACCCTTCAGAGTGTCTCCCAAGTCTTCCCAATAAATATTTTGCAGGAAGAGTCTCAGCAGCCAGTTAAGCCCCTGTTTCCTGCCCAAGCCAAAGCACCACCTTCCTTCTTTTATCATGGCTGGAGCATGTGTGCTGGCAGCACAGGAAACCACTGCTGCACACCGCCTTTCATTGCTGGTGAAGCATGAAGTGCTGTTACCACCTGCCTCCCCTCTCCACAGCTGAAAAATGTGTGTCTCGCTGCCTTCCTCCTTGGTGCTTTAAAGCAAGATACTGCCTTTAGTTTAGCTTATAGCTTTATATTTAGGCTCACGTCAGACCTTATTCTGTTCTAGGAAGGGGTCCAAGGGGCCTGCTGTCCACATGCCTTTCTGGGATACTGTAGGCCCTGCCTGGCGTGTGGACAGCAGAACTCTTAAACCCTTTTCTGGAACAGAATAAAGCCCAGTGTGGAAAAGGCATTAAATTGGTTCCCTCCGATATTATGATTCTAAAATTATGAGTAAGAAAATGTCTCTTGCTTAAGCAGTATAATATCATGATTATTACTTTGATAATGAGAGGGTAGGAGACAACCTTGGAATAAATTTGTATTGTGTGAAACTTCATCCTTTTTTTCTACGATGTTTCCAAACTTATTCACATTTCTATCTGCTGACTCTAGCCTCTAGATTTCAGGTCCCTTCCCTACTTTCTTAGATCAGCAAATGAGCAAACTATGCTGTGCTTAAAGTAAAATTAATACTGAAGACAGTTTGGGAAGCTAAGTTCAAATACTTTTAAAAAGGGCCTCTATGTCAAGGAATGGAGTAAGACTTTTACTATAGCCAAATGTCAGTGCTGTACAATCGAGATGTTGAGAATGAGATCAGTTTCTTAGTGTCATCTGTGTTATTCCAATAAATCCTATAGTTTCACTTTACTTTAAAAGATTGCTACTCCAAAAGATTATTTGAGTTTCAACTGCCATGCAGTATGTTCAACAATGTAACATACACAGCCTGCCATAATTTTCACAGCTGATTAAATGACTACTGTGTGAGAACTGCATACTGGAAAATGCGGATATAATCCAAGTTTTCCCTGTTGTACCAGATTTTGGATTCCAACCTCCTCCCATAATTCCCACATGCTGCCATGCCTGTCCACCCAGTTTACAAACTCTGTACCTCATCAGCCAGCTTCCAGTCTTTGGAGATGAAATGCCCTTCTTTTGGAGAATTCTGACTCAGTAAGACAAAATCTAAACAGCACATGAACTCTGGGTTGCCATCTTTCAGGTCTGCATATGGAAAGATCTTGTGGCAAATGCCTTGCTGGGAATAGGATTAGCCTCCCTTCAGTCAAAAATACCTGGAACCATACTCACCCATTGAACAATCATATAGACATGTCTATTAGTTAAGATCTGCAGGAGAAGCTGTCTTGGTAGTGCTACCTTTATCAGCGTTTAAAGATCCAAGAATGTGTGAGACCTTTCTGTGTGTTAGCTCTCAAGCTGTGGAATTATCTCTGCTCTGAAGTGCACCTAGACCAGTGATGGCTAACCTTCTGAGCTCGGTGTGTCAAAATTCTCAAGAAAACCTAGCTTAACTCAGGTGCTGTGTCACACCTAGAAATATCCATATTTGTGATATTTGTAGCTCTAGTAAAAAAGTTATATTTTTGATATATGTATTCAAAGCAAAAACAAAATTCTCTACATTAGTGACTTTTGTTGCTGAATTTCGTTTGCTAAATCTTCAATTGAAAGTTGGTATTTCGTACACTTCAAGAACAAGCAAGCACTACATGCCCAGGTGCCAGGGTGACCATGCGTGTCACCCAAAAGGGCTTGGCGTGTCACCCATGACATGCGTGTCATAGGTTGGCCATCACTGACCTAGACCCATCAGTGCAGGTGTTCAGATGCATAGTGAAGATGTGCCTCTTTACCCTAGTGATTAGCTGAAGAGGTAACTTTCGCGTCCCTTTCAGGTGCTGTTATTTGTCATTTAATGTCTATGTTAATTGCGTTTTTAAATGTTGGTTTTACTGTAACACACTCTGAGATCATAGTATATAGGGCAGAATAGTCACATCAATCAGTCAATCAACAAAGGATGCTTGTTGATAAATTGAAAGCAACTCCTCAACCTACTAAAGTTACTTGAACGCACAGCTAAATGTTTAAAGGCTGTACCGCTTTCTCAATTAAATGGTTATCGGTTCTGAAACACAGCCAAGCCAGAATATAAAGGAATGCTGGGGAAAGCTTACTAGCTGTGTGGGAGTGAGGGTTTAGGTGCTAAAGCACTATACTGTCTGTATGATCCAAGCTGCTGAGCGATTAAGTGGTGAAATGTACTGCAAAGAGATTTCTGTCCTCCCTTTACAGATGTTGGACAGCATAATATTGCAATCCCATCTAATGAATGGCAAGGAACCCTGAGCCCCCTGTGGGGTCCAGGGACTAAGGCTTTCACTGCCAGCTTTTGAGTGTAGGCTTTTGTCCTTCGTGCAGTGGTAGGGGTGTGTGTCCCTACAGCCCTGGGTCCGTTTGGCTTCACTCACCCGTGAAGGGGTGAACTCCCCTGTTTGCTGCTTGTGTTGCTGAATTCACTACAAGCCTAAGTGTGAAAAGGCCCCAGATCAGTTTCTCAAACAAACCAGATAGGTTTGGTGAAATAATGCCATTACTGCCTCTGCATTTACGTTCTACAGCTGCATGCTTAGGATACATTTCTCCTTCAAAGGGAAGCTATATGGCTTTCAGACTGTAATTTATAGCTGGGTATATTAGGTGCACAAAGTCCTTCTAATTCACAGCCTTCTAATCGGCTATTTAGAGTTTACACCAAGCAGAAAATCAATGTATTCAAAATGTAGTAGCTCTCTTGTTAACTCCAGTCATTTGCTTAAACAGTAATGTTGAGATGATAATTGAAATATGGTCTAAACCATGCATTTTAATTTACAATAAAAATGCTTGAAATATGAGTAATTTGATTTTTTTTTTCCAAAGGGCATGTTTATTGCAGTCCCTTCTGTGGGATCTTAATTCCATGGTTGAATGAGATTTTAGAATAATAGTCTCTTGTATCTTCCTGAAGGAATACCAATGTGATTCAAAGCTTCTGCAATCTGGAGCACATTTATGCAAACCTAAGATCACAGGGTTCACGCAGGTATATGTGTGGACAACGATGTGATGGAATGACCCCAACATTGTAAATGATCCAGATGCTGCACTGGCCACCTCAGAAAGATGTCCAGCTTATCAAAGGTGGTCCTGCAAAGACCTTCATGGATGATCTAAAACTGCAAGAAAGAAAGACCTTGCACTGCAGCTAAAGTGGGTGCTGTTATTTTCATAGTATGATCTCTGCATTTCTGCATTTGACTGAAGAGCGGTCTAGCTGAGGCCTATTCACACTACATCCTCTAGTCAACAATTAGTGAGCTCCTGGTGAAGAGCATCAGCACACGGAGGAGGCTGCTACAGCCTCTGAGTATGTCCTGCCTCACCTGAAGTTCACTAATTATTGATCAGGTGTGGAGCATGAAGTTGTCCTCCACACCTCAACCAACATTACCCAAAAGCTTACCACAAGCGTGCAGACGCAAAGGATGCTGCTCTCAAGATGACAGTGCTCCTTTTCACAAAAAACCCTTGGATGGTCCAGGATTTAGTCTGTGGGAGCTAAAACACCAGACACATCCTGCCGTTTGCTTCCCTCGTGTCCTTGCATGTATAAAAGCAAAATGGATCCATGCCTCAGTCCCTCCTTTGCACACTGAGGATCCCGGCATGTGTGTGTCTGCCCTTGCTCAAGCAGCCCCTTCTTTCAGTGGGAGAGGGAGGGGCTGAGACATGGATTCCAAATTTTAGTTGCATGTGTACCATCTTCAGAATTTTTGCACTGTGTATCACCTGGTATACTGCTTAATATTTAAATTGACTATTGTTTAAAACTTAACTTTATTTAAAATAACGATTATTCATCCACATATTGCTTAAACCAATCTTGCATGCCACAGGCGGTATGTGTACCACAATTTGGGAAATTGCTTTAAGTGAACATGGCTGTCATCAGAGTTGGCTTTGCACCCAGTTTGCCAAAAGAAAGTTGTTGGCTTGCTGTCGTTCCTTTCTCTGCACATGCTGCTATTCACCTCCATTTGCCTTCTGGGAGACAAGTGAATTGAAGGCATTGTGCTCTTTGTCTGGAATCATGTTGGAGGGAACATAGTTAATGGCTCCATGCTGTGTGTGAACATGATTGATGTGAAGCCGATCTGTAGAATAATCAAATCGGCAACCCACATCCTATGGAAAATAGCATGGCATAAGACAAGGCTGATGGAAGGATATTGCTTGGATTCTGGTCCTGGTAAGTAGGAGAGTTTTAATTAAGGTGGCTGGAAATTCAGAAACAGTTTCTGTAGTTCTAAGAAGGCCTGTTTGGAGACCTGCCTGACATCTTATTGACTGATAGGTATCTCTTTCAGGTCTTGGCTTGATTGCGCCTGAAAAGAGCAAGGTAGGCAGTTCTAAGTTAGTGCATTGTAAACTATTCCCTTGAGCTGCCGTGGCTGAAATGATAGATTGTATTTACTGATGCTAATTTCCAGTGGACAGTTTAACAATGCTTGTTTTGTATATGAAAAAAGAGGTCTGCCAAGTGTGAGTCCTAAAGCATAATTACAGTTCTGGACTAAAATGAACTAGGGGAAACTGTGTGTAATATTGTGTAATTGCATTAAAATAGAAGTTTTCTGAGAAGGTGATCAGAGCCAATGATTTTAGAATCAGTTTTATTAACTCAAGAGAATTGTAAGGGAGTTGGCCAGTTGGATAATTTCTGATAACTTTTTTTTCTTTTAGTTTTCAGAATCTTTTGTCAGTAATTTTCATTTAATATCAATATAACAATATTGATAAACATATAAATACAGAATAAATTAAGTGCATTAACTTAATTCTGTGTTATTGTGTATTCATTGCGAGTCTGTGTAGCTCAGATGCAGAGAATCTGTTTTGCATGCAAAAGATGCCTGGCTCAGTCCTTGATGCTTCCCTGGAAGAAGTCAGTGGCAGATCACTTCCATTTTGTTACTAAGGAAACTGCATGGATGTGTCCATGTAGGTACCAGAGTATCCGTACCAGAGCTGTCCTAATTGCATACCAGAGGCCTAAGTGCGAATTCAGCCCAGGAGTAAAGCTTGAGACAATGTTATGTATACCTTATGTCTTAACTCAGTGGTTCTCAACCTGTGGGTCAGGACCCCTTTGGGGGTCGAACTACCCTTTCAGAGGGGTCGCGACGAGCCTCCTGCTGCCCTTCCCTTCCACCTCCCAGCTGCTCCGCCCCCGTGGTTGGGGGTCCCCACAACATGAGGAACTCCATTAAGGGGTTGCGGCATTAGGAAGGTTGAGAACCGCTGTCTTAACTACAGGTTCCACATAAGCAGTCAGACCTTCTCAATAGTAGCACCTTCCCCTTGGAACATCCACCCCATTGCTGTTTGTGAGGCAGCTACACTTACAACTTACAGGCATCTATTAAAGACTTACCTAAACTTTTTACTCATGTATTTTCTGTGTGAAAGTTTATTTCTCCTCTGACCTGCTCAGTTTTTAACATGTTTTAATTGCTTTTACTCTGTTTTTACCTTTTTACAACTGTTTTATAAACAGCTTTGAACAAATTTAATGGGAAGTGGTATAAAAATACCATAAACAAACAGAAGTATTAAGATTTTCCCCTGCCTCATTTCTAAAAGTTGGATTAAGTTACTTGTGAAAGTAAATTTGTTCTCCTTCCTAAACTGGTAAACATGTCCTTTGAAGGAGCCTGAGTGAGACTCGACAGTAAGAAAATACTAATTTTTAATGTAAAATTCATCTGAAAGGGCTTTACTTGAGCATTACATGTAGTTTACAATGAACAATATATAATAATACAAAAAAATATAATAAATGTACATTACAAAATGAATAAATTACAAAGGGAAATAATCTAGATACAAGAGCAAATATATTTTGACTAAATGGAAGAGGCATCATGCCTAGAAATTAGGAGCCACTGTTATGGTGCCCTGTTTTTTTTCTGGTTCTCTTGCATGGTAAATTAAGGAAATCAGGACTTCAGCTTACTGTATCCATCAGACAAAATGACAAATTCCCTTATGCAGCATGCGTCTAAAGAACTTAATGGCTAAGGGCTTAATGGTCAGATGGCTATGAGGCCATTCTTCAAGAAGAGCTTTTTCATACTGTTCTGAGACAGTGTTTTTATGTCTTAGTCCAGTGCTGGCTGCTATGCTGCCCTGGTGAGGGTTGATGGGAATTGCATTCAAAACATCTGGAGAAGCATTGCATCGCACATAGGGGCTATAGAAACCAGAATATTAGGACCTTTCCATACTTGCCTGTATCTCAGTACAGTGTGAGGCCTAACCCACTTCAAGGCCTGTCTCTTCTCTACTCTGGTACAGACTAGAGAAGCAGTGCCTCATGCTAGACGGCTCTGTCCACATTGGATGGAGTGTAGCAAGGTTTTAGAGATCAAAATGACCACCTAGACCAGGATACTTGTAGCCCTTATTACAAAGATCTATAGGTGGTTTAGGGGCTGCTAGAATGGAATGGGGGGCATGTGGAAGGTGGCAGATCACCTTGTTCCAGTTAAGTAGGGAGATCTGTTTTGGAATGCACTAAATTGTGCTATTAAAATGAGTCCCCCTGGGGCTTTGAGGCCATGAATTTTGATTTCTGGTTGTTGGAGCCCTCTCAGCAGGCTCCAAAGCTCATATGAGCGTAGGAGTAGTATGGGGGTTGTACTGGAGCTATTTTAAAACAGCTATGTGAAATGCAGATGGTCTTGCTCCAGGACAGGTGGACTGGTCCAGCTGGGAACTGTTCCAGTAGAAACAGTCAAGTCCAGCTAAAGTTGGAAATGGCTTAGCCTGCATTCACACATATTTTTAAAAAGTGTCTCAAAATGCCTTAGAGAGTGTAGAACTTGCAGATGACAGGTTTCTATTCCAATAAATAATCTAGAATAATGCCTAGTGCAGAAAGGGCTCAGAATTCATTATCACTTAGCTCTGGAAGCTACTAGGGTTGTGTCCCTATGCGCTATAAAGTCCGAATCGAACCTGAATTTGGCAAGGAGCATCCCCATGCAAAGCCCCCAAGCCAGGCTACATGCAGACCAAATAGCCCAAATCCACGCTAAATTTAGTCTTCTAGAAAACTGTTCTTGCTATGGTTTGGGAGTGAAGTCCACATTATTTTGGGGGCTGAGTCTGCGCATGGGGACATTCCTGGGCTATTTGGGGAGGGGATAGACTTTGGTGTCATTAGGAGGTGGGGTTTCACATCCTGTCTTCACTGTTCCTGTCCTGTGTTAACTGGGGATTGCAACTGCTGGCCATTTTTAAAAGTGATCAAACAGAAATGAGCCTCTTCCCTCCGTGATATGATTGCTGGGCAAACGTAAAAGAACTGATCGCCCCAGTTTGACAGGTAAAGAGCCTCTTCCCGCAACCCTTATTCCACCCCCGCTCCCCAATTGCCAGCAAGCAGTTTCTGAAGTTTGCCACCTAAAAAGCTAACCAAAGTCGCTTGTCTGCTAAACTGTCTTTAAACATTGTAGCAGCTTTGGTTAGCTTTTTAGCTGGAAAACAGAAGCTGTTTGACTGACATAGTCTGGCAAACTTCAGAAGCTGCTTGCCAGCTAAAAAGCTAACCAAAGCCGCTACAATGTTTAAAGGCAGTTTAGCAGACAAGCGGCTTTGGTTAGCTTTTTAGCTGGTAACTTCAGAAGCTGCTTGCTGGCGATTGGAGAGCGGGGATGGAATAAGAGTTGTGGGAAGAGGTTCACAGTACACCAAGGGCCAGATGACCCCCCTCATCGCTGCATCTTTACCTGTCAGACTGGGGCAATCAGTTCTTTTACGTTTGCCTGATGATCAGATCGCAGAGAGAAGAGGCTTGTTTCTGTTTGATCACTGTTTAAAAATGGCCAGCAGTTCCGATTGGGGAAGAGGCTTTGGGTGCATTTCCCTGCCTTCGCTTTAGCGGGCGGCACAGCGGTTGGTGACGTCAACCAGGCTCCTATCAGGAGAGAGGGGGAGGAGAGAAAATGATGCTGTTTCCCCGAGCAGGGGTTTAGTGTTATTTGCATGGGGACAGGCATATTCAACTTGAGCCTGCACTTTTGTCAGTTGCATGGGGATGGGTCAGTTTGGTCTTGGCTCCATATTCGGACTAAATTTTATCCAATTCAGACTAAATGGAGTTCATGGGGACGTGCCCTAGGAGATCCTTTCCACAGTACAAACCAGGATATCCTGTTTCACCTGCACTGGATGAAGTGTGAACCAGGCTAGGGCACTAAAAATAGTGTCCTAACTTGGTAGAGTTCTAGAATCCAGTGCTGACCAAAGGTTAGCATATCTTCATGGTCCAGTAGATTTTGGGGAAACCCTTTTCAGCAGGGCTTCTCTACAAAACTGCTTCTGGCTTTTGGAGCTTTGGTGCTGTCTCTGATGGCTTTTCAGAGCCATTGTAAAGGTCTGGAATTGATGGACCATCCGAATGCAGATGACCATGTTCTGTTTCAGTGGAAACCAATCCCAACTTCAGAAGAGGGTGACCTGCCTTGTTCTGGAACACTGTACACAAGTGTGGAAAAGCTGGGAGTTCCTCTTTCCTTTACCTGTCTCACAAGGTTGTTATGAAGCTAAAATTGAAGGATGGTTATATTTGTCTTTTTGAGATACAGGGTCAGAGGAAAGAACATTTATGCATGCTTTGAGTAGGCTACATAGATTTTTAATCTAGTGCAAAATAAAAGAGCATCTGATAGTCACACAAAGGCTTTTTGGAGCTGATCATTTCTGTACCTCCAAACTGTTTTATGGAAGGAAAACTATTAAATGCATCTGTGTGCAGGCAATAAATTGTTCTGTGGAGGACTCTTCCACTAAACTTGGGGTTTGGGAATGAAGCCAGAAGACGTGTGCCTGAATGTACTAAAGGAGGAAATAATCAACAAATGAGTTTTGAGTAAGAGGGAAGAACTACCAGTTTTGTTTTTCTGAACCTGAAGTATGTTGGCTTTGTCGCTAGTTTTTAAACTCATTTAAAATACTTCTATCAGAAGGAAGTGAATGTCTCCTTGCAAATGTCTCCACTGCTCCAGCAATTAATGGCTGAACTTGGCACCACATCCCACAGATGGCTATGATTCTAGTTATGCCAAAACGTGTAGACGGATTGTGTGGAGTTTCATTGTTGCCTTGCTTTTCCTTCAGACTCCTTTTGGAGCCCCGAAGGAAGGGCCAGAGGTTTATCTGGACTTGCTTCCTGATCAAAATGTGCTTTGGATACAGTTGAAAACCTGTTTATTTCACCCTGGTGCTCTGCCTTACCCACAATTCCATCTCTTGAGCACTGAGGTTATTATAGGACAAGAGGTTCTTTGTAGAAGAATATAAGAGGTACTCAATGGCCTAGCGTGACTAGCAGATATAAACTGTATGGAAGCAATTAAAGTAGAAGGAAATGTCATACAGGCGGGATTTAAATGTACAGTCTTGTGGCATTGATTAATTTCTTTTCTTTCTTCCTCTTCCTTTCACGAAAAAGATAGCTTTTTTTTCATAGTTCCATCCATAGCCTAACCAAATATTATGCTAATGCCTATCCTCTAGAGCAATTAGGGATTATATTTATTTGATGTAAAAAATAAGGGAAAGAAGAGCTGGCATGAATATTATTACAGAAGACAGACCAGGAAGGCGAGTTGAAGAGCACAAAAAAGTGACAGTCGTTTGGCCCAATTACTGGGGCTTTAGCAAACATTCTGCATGTTCTTAAAGCCTGGATTGGATCATACTCTCATTTTCTTCTTCTGAGTAATTATCCTGTAGCAGCAAGACAAAGGCTAGCCTTGCCAAAGTAATACCCTCCCCTGATGATAAGAGAGCAACTCTGCCAGCTTCTGCTATCCTAGCTTTGCTAATGTCATTGCTTGCAGTATAATCTTCCAGTACATTAATGCATTTTTCTTGCAACTGACCAGTTTTGGGTTTAGTTAGAGCTATGTGGTAGTGTAGATTCTCTACCCACAGCAGGTCAACAAGAATTGCAGCTGTAGCCCTTTATCAATTGAGGTTAGGATCTTTCTGCACTTGCTAATATTTCTTACCAGCAAGTGCATTAAGGGACTCTCTTCTGCATGTTAGTACAGAATATGGAATGCCCCAGAAATCGCTAGTACAATCCATCTGCAAAGGACGAAGCATAATTCAGATTAGGTTGTCCTGATCTAGATTACTGGTAGCCCTTGACATTGAGGACTACTGACATAATGGTTCAACCTAGTTCAGAAAATGGAAGCATACAGAAGGCATGCCTCCATGTTCTGGACCACAATGGGACTCACTTTGGTGGTACATCAAAATGCTGTGCTGAAATGGGTACCCAGGGGCTCCAACGCTAGCAACTTTCATTCCTGGCCCTTTGGAGCTCTTGAAGGCCGTTGCATGGGCTAGTCTGGACCAGTGCCGTTGTGTAGACAGCACTGTTCCAGTCCACACCTTGCTGTGGTCTGAACCAGCAAGCGGTCAAGACCCAGTAGTTCAGATCACAGTGAGGCAGTGAAAAAAGACCCAGATTTTTGGAACTAATGCAGACTACAGGACTGGCCATTTTATTTGGGTAAAGAAATGAGTAGGATGCAATAATGGATACACCTGACAACTTTTGTTCTTTGATACTGAGGTTATAGAACATGCAAGTATGAATGGCCACAGTATTTCTCAAAGTCTAATTCTATATGGCAAGACAATCTATGCCAGAGAATACATGGAGACCAGAAGAGTTGGGGCAGGAAGATAAGGAATGAAAAAGTACTAATTAATGGTAGTCTTATCTCTGGTACCCACTAAGTTAGTTGGGGAAAAATAGTTAAACATTTTTACACAGACTGTTGAACTTGTGGAGGAACATTAGAAATGTCCTGCTGGATTAGACAAGTGGCCAGACCAGTCCAAAAGCCTGTCCTCCCAGTGGCCAGCAAGTTGCATGAGGGGAACATGAGTGTACAGCTTGCTTTGTTCATAGTTTCCCAGTTTGCTGTGGGAGTCTTTGGGCCTTTCCACATTTGCCTGGTGTACTGGAACAAGTATGTTTCTTCCACACAGGATAGCACCATTCTGCCCCAGAACCATCCTAAGAGCTTCTTATGTCCCTAGTTTAATAATGGAACTGTTTGAAAAGACTTGCAAGTGTACTAACACTGTCTGTTCTGGTTCAGGTGCTGGCACCTCCACACTTTGAATGGGATGAAGAAAATGCTACTTGCATGAGCTGAAGTTAAGCTCTGAAGTCTGCATAAATTTCAAAGATGGAGCAGCAGTATTTCCCATTGTTCACCATTCAAACTTTGACAATCACTTGCGAAACTCCATCATAGAGATTGTTTAGCCCCACCCTTGTGCACCAGATGCAGCATTGGAATGACAGGGACATGGCTCAGTCACAGGGTGGGTGGCTGGGTTGCACTTGCAATGGAAGCATACGTCATTTGGAGTGGAACAGGGAAGGCATGTCCACATTACTGCTGGTGTTAGACTGGGACAATGGCGTTCCATCCCTAGAACTGCAGATGGCACTTGCTGAGTTTTGGTCAAGACGGCTGGAGTGAGCTAGTTAAACCAAGGGAGGTAAATGCAGAAACAGCTTTAGTAGGGAAGTAAATGCTTGCCACAATTATTATTGTACTAGATTGTCACTCATTTAGAAATCCTATTATTTTGCTTCCTTGGGAGAGTGAGCAAGAAGCATAAATCTCTCTATGAGGAATGTACCTCACAGTACAGTGAATAAAATACAGCAGCCTGAAGAACCAGAAGCAGCAGCTGCTGGGGAAACTTGGGCTGCTTTCGCACTCAGTAAAAGAAAACATCTCAAAGGTGGCTCAGAAATAGTTCAGCAATGTTACTGTCACATGTCAGTGTGCCATGCCACCTCAAATGCACCTTAATATCCAGGAAAAGGAGTTCCAAAGTCCAGAGTACATTAGAGGTTGATTGGAGAAGGGATCACGTGAGAACACTAGCACCACATGGAATCACCTCCAAGATATTTTCAAGTTACTCCTTTTTACTACTTGTGAATGCAACCTGGGATGGGGAGGCAGTGGTGCATGCATTGGGGCATGTCTGGTTCTTATGTGCTACACCAGAGGCATTTCCGCACTGCAACGCGTTCCAAACGGAACGCGTTCAGGCGGAAAGCTTAAGACAGCTCCGGGCGCTTTCCCCGTTCACACACAGACGCGCCAGAACGCGTGTAAACGCGTCCCGGAGCGTCTGTGTGCGAATGCTCAAAGCGCCGGGAGCTGTCTTAGCCGGCAAATGCCGGCCAGGGGCGCGGAGACAGCCGCGGAGGCAGATCGACAATCAGCTGATTGTCAAACAGCTGATTGTCGAAGCCGCGCCGGCGTCGGAGGCGAGCCCGCAGCTGTTCGGGAGACAGAAGCAGGCGCGAACGCTTCTCCTCCCGAACGCCTGCGGGCGGCTCGTCCGCGTTGTAACGCATGTAGAGCACTTTAAAGTGCTCTACATTTCGAACGCGGAAAAGACAGCTGCGGACACGTCGGAGCGCAAGCCGCGCTCGGGCAATGCGGATGACGTGTCCGCAGCTGTCTTTTTCGCGTTCCGTTCAGCCCCGTGCGAAAACGTCTCAGTTTACTGGCTGTCATTCAGCTATAAGGTATCAAATAATAGCAAGATGGGTACAAGGTGTAAGTCGCAATGTTACTTGGATTATAAACTCAAATTCATCTGGTATGGCAGCATTTGACAAGGCAACATCTGACCGTGAACTGGATGCCAGTGTAGACTTTGCCATGGCAATCTGGCTAGCCCATTCACACTGCACACACTGCTGGTCAAGTATGGGACTAATCCAGCATGCATAGGGTAGATGTCTGCGACCGCACTACTACCTTGCCTGACTGGTATGGTAAGGTAAATGTGAAAAGGCCATTGAGTTGGGTTTGGGTAGTTTAAGGGTGCATATGAGGTATTTAGGTATCACAACATGCTTTCCCTATTGCAGAGTTTTTGCATTGTTAAATAAATTTGAAAAAATCAATAGGAGTCTGCTTCTAGAACAGGGATAGGCAAACCACGGCTTGAGAGCCACATGCGGCTCTTTGGCCCCTTGAGTGTGGCTCTTCCAGCTTAGGAGTATCCTCATTAAGTTAATAACAATGTACCTACCTATATAGTTTAAGTTTTAAAGATTTGGCTCTCAAAGGAAATTTCAGTCATTGTACTGTTGATATTTGGCTCTTTTGACTAATGAGTTTGCCGACCCCTGTTCTAGAAGATTATAGTGGAACGCATAACGGGTGTGTAAAGACAATGCAAAACTTAGGTATAAATTAGAAGTGGAAGATGTTTACTCAAGAAGCCTTTGGCATTACTCCTAAGTAATGCTCAGGACCTGGTAAAGGACGTCACTGTAGCTGATCCAATTGGGAACAGTGACCACAATGCAATAACCTTCAACTTAAATACAGGGAGTAAGTTCTTAATAAAGTCTAACACAGAGACCTTAAACTTTCACAAAGGAAACTTCCCCAAAATGAGGAAATTAGTGAAAAGGAAATTGAAAGGGAAAGTCAAAAGAGTTAAATCACTTCAAAATGCATGGAGACTGCTTAAAAACACAATAACGGAAGTGCAACTAGAATGCATTCCTAAAAGAAGAAAGGGGACTTCTAGGTCCAAGAAGAAACCAATGTGGCTCACAAATGCAGTAGATGAAGTCATTAAAAACAAGAAGAGTTCATTTAGGAAATGGAAGGCTTGTCCAAATGAGGAGAACAGGAGGGAACATAGACACTGGCAACACGAATGCAAGACGGCCATTAGGAAAGCTAAGAAAGATTTTGAGGAGCACATTGCTAAAAACATCAAAAGAAATAACAAGAACTTCTTTAAGTATATCAGAAGTAGGAATCCAACCAGGAGAGCAGTTGGACCACTAGATAGTAAAGGAGAGAAAGGGGTAATTAAAGAAGACACGGAGATTGCAGAGAGACTAAATGAATTTTTTGCTTCCGTATTCACGGAGGAAGACAGAAGACACATGCCAGTAGCTGAGCCTGTGTTTTCTGAAGAGTTAAACTGTACAGAAATAACCAAGGAAGAGGTCCTGGCATGTCTTAATAAACTAAATGTTAACAAGTCACCGGGACCAGATGGTATTCATCCAAGAGTCCTTAAGGAACTCAAATGCGAAATTGCCGACCTTCTAGCAAAAATATATAATCTTTCCCTAACATCAGGCTCCGTACCTGAGGACTGGAGGGTAGCAAATGTAACACCAATATTCAAAAAAGGATCCAGGGGTGATCCAGGCAACTACAGACCAGTTAGCTTAACGTCAGTTCCGTGTAAGGTGATGGAAACCATTATTAAAGACAAAATTAGTGTGCATATGGAGCAGCAGGCATTGCTGAACAAAAGCCAGCATGGCTTCTGCAAAGGTAAATCATGCCTCACAAATTTGTTGGAATTCTTTGAGAGTGTCAATAAACACGTGGATAAAGGTGAACCAGTAGACATTGTCTATCTGGACTTTCAGAAGGCTTATGACAAAGTCCCACATCAAAGGCTACTGAGTAAACTCACCAGCCATGGAATAAAAGGACAGGTTCTGTCCTGGATTTGTGACTGGCTTAAGGGCAGAAAGCAGAGAGTAGTAGTAAACGGCAATTTCTCAGGGTGGAAAGAAGTAAAAAGTGGGGTCCCTCAAGGCTCAGTACTGGGACCAATGCTTTTTAATTTATTCATCAATGATCTAGAAAAAGGGGTACATAGTAAAATAGCAAAGTTTGCTGATGATACTAAATTATTTAGGGTAGTAAAATCTGAAAGAGATTGCCAAGAGCTCCAGAGGGATCTCTTAGCATTGGGTGAGTGGGCAACCAAGTGGCAAATGTGCTTTAATCTTAACAAGTGTAAAGTAATGCACATTGGGGCCAAGAATCCAAATTACGTCTATAAACTGATGGGGTCTGAGCTTTCTGCAACACGCCAGGAAAGGGATCTCGGGGTTTTGGTGGACAGTTCAATGAAGGTGTCAACCCAGTGTGCGGCAGCAGCAAAAAAAGCAAATTCAATGCTGGGAATAATTAGGAAGGGAATAGAAAATAAGTCAGCAAGTGTCATTTTGCCCCTTTATAAATCTATAGTGAGGCCACATTTGGAATACTGTGTACAATTCTGGTCACCACACCTCAAAAAGGATATTGTGGAACTAGAGAAGGTGCAGAGAAGGGCAACCAGAATGATTAAGGGTCTGGAACACCTCCCTTACGAAACCAGGCTGCAACGTCTAGGCCTCTTCAGTCTGGAGAGACGGTGTTTGAGAGGGGACCTGATTGAAGTATATAAAATTATGCACGGCATAGAAAAGGTGGATAGAGAAAATTTCTTTTCTCTATCGCACAACACTAGAACCAGGGGGCACTCTATGAAGCTGATGGGTAGGAGCGTAAGGTCTGACAGGGGGAAGTATTTCTTCACACAGAGGGTCATCGGCCTATGGAATGGGCTGCCAGAAGAGGTGGTGACAGCTACCAGTCTGGATGGCTTTAAGGTAGGGTTAGACAAATTTATGGATGACAGATGTATCAATGGCTACTAGAACGAATGCCTAGGTGCATCTTTCAGGCTGAGGGTGGGGAGGAAATGGGGCACTTCTAGGGCCATCTGCTGGGACTCGAGAGCAGGAGAAGGTTTGTCCTTGTCTCTGCTTGAGATGCCCATGAGCATTTGGTGGGCCACTGTGTGCGACAGGATGCTGGACTAGATGGGCTGTGGCCTGATCCAGCAAGGCTTCTCTTATGTTCTTATGTTCTTATGTTCAAATGAATGAGTGAAGATAGTCTGTGTACCTCTATGAGATACAGTCAGAGATTTTAGGGCTTGTTGGGCTTGCCAGTCATGTTGTTACAATCACTCTACATAACTCCCTGCATTTAAAATTGACACAATTTGACTTGAACCAGTGTTGCCTTCTATGTTACCTGGTACTGATAAAGTGCTAATTACAGCAGTCACACTACTTCTAGAGCACAAGCAGTGCTCAACTGGAAACAAGATTCTCTAGCATTTTTGTCCCTTATATGAACTTACTTGCAACTCAGAGATAAACGTTGCTCATTGGAGAAGTGCATAACAGGGGTGTGTAAAGGGTTGTCTGGAAACATTTGAACACATGCTTACACTCAAACAAACACTTGGTATTTAGACACTCTAGCATGCCATTACTGACTGAGCCCCACTCCTTTATGCCTTTAACAGCCCTGGGGCCATGCCAAGCTCCATGGGGTTATATTGCGCTAGCTCCAGAAAAAGAAATACGTGAAAATGATGCATTATTTGCACTTTAGAGAGCTGGCACAGGCCTAGGGAATTCTGAGACCTGGAAATTAGTGTCACAATACCATCCATTGTGCAATGCAATGCCCTGAAGCTTGGTCCAGTGCCAAGAACTCCAAGAAGCTCAGGGGGGGGGGGACAGCACAGATGTGTGCAGTTAAGGGGTCAGTACTCAACCTAGTAGTACTACATACCTGGTCCTATTTGATTGTGAGCAGCTGTTTCAAATGCTTCCGGATAGCCATTTGTGTATGTCCAATGCGGAGAAAGATGGTTGACTAACCTGTCCACAGTTTATGAAATAATTAGTAGAGATTTTCTTGAATGCTAGAATTGATCCAGAAGACAGGGTTCTGTATGTGACATTCTGTAACTGTTCCCTGGAGTGGTAGAAGGTGGAAGTTTGAAATTCACACTTTGTATTTATACCTATGCATTTTAGGTAGCATAACAGAAGGGGATTGCTTGGGAAAATTGCCTTTTGGCTGGGGCATTAAGTGAGTACTATTGATTATTTTGTGTGGTTGCACAAGATCTTTATCATGTGGATCAGCTACAGACTGATTGCTGACCAATAGCTCCTTGTGGTCTGTTGACTGTACAGGGCAGTGGGAAATGGCTACACTTTGACTGAAAGCCTCATTAAAAAAAAATTTTTATTGAACAAGTACATAACTATGTGCACGGGATATTGAAATAGAGAAGAAAATAATTTTAAAAAATATGATACTATTATTTTGAATCATAACTAGAACAAACAAACAGGAAGCCTCATTTTTAACTCCCCAAACTCCATCTTGAATTGATCTGCTGCGGAACAAAATGCAAGTAAAGGAAATCAAAGCCCTTACAAAGTCCTCCTCTTCCCTTGCAATAGGACAAATCCATGGGCTCCCAAAAGTGATTGCTTTCCTAACTACCTTGAAATTGAAATCTCTTAGACACAATGCTTATGGTAATCAGGTATTCCAGCCAGTTAGATTCCCTGGTCAGTCTTACTGGTTTGAGGGTGAGGTGGAAACATTTGGTGTGAATAACCTCACTTTATATCAGATGGAAATTTATTCAGCAACTGTGTACTTTAAAGACTGATTGTGGCTTTCAAGAATGCAGTTACTGAATCGAAGAATTTTCTTATTTTTTTCTAAGTTGATAGAAATCCAGATGCTTAAAGTGTATTGACTGAAAATGTATTCCAGCCAAAAGAGAACTTCTTTTTAAAAAAGAACACTTGGGTTTTTATAGTTACAGCTTACAAAAGGTCTAAGGCCACCTCTAGGCAGCCAATATTGATATCACTATTTTGCACTATTTTGTAATTTTTAACCTTTGCAATTGTTTGGCATTGTCCACATATAATATAGCATGCTCTTCACAGTCTGAGAAAAAGAGGACAGGTCTATATTGAGATAGAATTATTTAAGTGCTTCCTACACTTTTTCTGATTGGTTGCCATGAATACCTGTAATTGGCCATGGCAAGGACCAATCACACGTCTCCTGAATTTCTGTAAACCCAGAACACCTGAGCCCATTCTTTTTTGTAATCTCAAGAATTCTCAAAAGAAGAAATCCAGACTGTTTGAGAATTATTTCTATGACTGGACTTTATTCTTCAAAACTTGATTTGCCTGTAGTGTAATATTACTTTGAAATTATGTTAACGATCATCAAAAATGGGGGGGGAGTATGGCAATTGAACCATAATTACACCATTATTATAGAATGATTACACTAAAAAACCTGTCTGGAGACAGCCTGTGAGGCTTTGAGTAGTTTGCTTCTTTGCTCCATATCAGTGTTTTAAAATTCTTCTTTTCTGTGAATATTAAAAATTGGCATGATTCACTCTTAAGTGAAATGTGTGTGTTAAATGATAGTTGATTTCAAGAAGAGAGGCAACACGATAAGTGAAATGTCAGGAACGACTGAAACTAGAAAGAATAGGTTCTATTGTACAGAACTCCCACACTAGATTTCTGGGTCTTACGGCTTGGACATGTTGACCTTTAAATACATTCACAGACAACCCTTCAAGTCATATAGCGTTTACTTTGCACTGCTCCCAACTCATTTATTGCTAGTGAGGCAAGTTCTGCCCATCAGGAATTTTTCATAGGTAATGAGAGGGACTAGAGCTCTGTTAAGTGCAAAAAGATTTTTATGCACTCAGATGTAGAACTGCGGTGGTATATATAGCATGTTTGCCTACGGCACAGTTATGATTTAATAAACAACAACACAATTGCAATCCTAGACAAAATTTGCACAAGATGGCGGATGAACACTACAAGCATAGTACTCTTCCTTATACACATTATACTCATAATGTTGTTAATGTGGAAATGTGCTGTCTTCAGAGTTTGCTGCTCATCCTCAGGCTGCCAGAGTGGGAGCAGGGCCACACCACTTTAGCAGGAGAAAGAGCGCTTTCTCCTGCTATGTCATTGCTTATGGCAACATGGTAAGAACCTAAGAGGAGCCCTGCTGGATTGGGATCTAGTCTAGGATCCTCTCTCACATAGTGGCCCACCAATAGTTTAGGGGCATTTTAAGTAGAAGCCAAAGGTAAAACCTTCACTGGCTCTCGACTCCATGAATAAATGGTCTTGAGAGGCAACCTGCCTGTCTCTACGACTTGGAGGCAGTACCTAGGCATCCATCCTAGTAGCCATTTATACACTTGTCCTCCATGTCTTCCATAGACTGATGGCCCTCTGGGTGAAAAAATACTTTCTCTTGTCAATCCTGAACTCTTCTGCCCATCGGCTTTATAGAGTGCTCCTTGATTCCAGTGTTATGAGGACATGACACTTGTCCAACATACCAAATAGGCCATAAAGAAGTTGTACGGACCCTGCTCTATGCTCAGTCACTTGAGTTTAGTGGGGTTTAGATTGCATTATAAACCACTTAACCTGTTTCACACATGTTAACACATTGCTCTTAAGTTTTCCCTTTAATGGGCTTTGAGGTTATACTCCTCCCAAACATACATTATAAATACAGCAGCAGAACGTTTCTCCAGATGTATAGATTTTCTGTTTTAAATTCCCTGCAAACTTTTCTGGCTTTTCTGGAGTTGCTTGTGTTCCTTACCAGCAATTGCACTAAGGGCCTCCCTTCTGCACATTAGTGCAGGATATAGGAGGCCCCACCCATTGCTGCTATGCTCCATAAATAATCCAGTTCAACCCCCACGCTGACCTGGATACCTGGTAGTCCTCAACATCAAGGACTACTGGGGTAAATCACTAGGGGTAAATCAGTGGAATGGAAATGTAGAAATATATCCTGTATCTATCTACCTATCATTCTATTGAATACATTTTTTAGGATTCCCCCAAGGGGAAAATCCATGTAGATATTGATTTAAGTATCATATGTAGCTTGGCTGCTGGAATTGGAAATGTTAAAAGACAAGCCAGTTATTCACAAATGGCATAAAGGACTGATGAAGGTTCAAACTTGAAAGTGTGGAGATTTTGTATTATGGTTGAATGTACAGTAGATGTCTGGTGAAAGATTTCCAGTCAGGCAAATCATTTCTGTCTTTCTGGCCATAAATAAAGACAAGTACTTTAAAGTTTTACCTCTCTCTTTGATCCATTATGTTTTGTTCAGAGTGAATTTGCTCGGATAATATTCAAATAATTTATATGGCAAAAAAGAGATGTATGTTATTTGTAGTTAGAGGACACAAATCAATCCCTTTTAAACATTCCAGTTTAAAACCTGAGATCTTATAATGTAACATCATCCTAACACTTACTATACTTCCACCCCAATACATGTTCATCTATCTTTACCATCAGCTTTTATTTCTAAAATATTTTCAGAATACTTAAGAGTTAAGTCTGGGAATCTTCGTCTAGAAACCTTTCTGATCTTTTGTAACAAGGCCTTCTTGGAGAATTAATTGTAAGCTCAAAGATCCTTGACGTCATCCAAACCAGAGAGTCTGTTACATCTGAATCAGTGGGAATATTGTGTACAATAAGATAACTTGCTATCTTATACCCTGAGGAGGAGTTGCTTATTATCTGTAGTCTGGATGGGTGGTTAATTCAAGACTTTTCATTATAAGCAAGTTTTCTGGAGCCTTCCCAGAGTCTCCTTTAATTCATCTGCAACGATTTTACGTTTTCAGTAGTCAGACTAAGAGCATTTTAGCCAAATTCTAAAATTTATTCAGACCACTATTATGCAATGCAATTAAATAAAAACTGTATTAGTACCCAGATATTTTGGAGTGTCTGTATTGAACCAGAATATTAAACTGTTGCTTTTTAAATATTGTCAGTAGAGTGGCCTTTGTTACTCCAGCAGTTTGATTTTCTCTTCTTCACTACTGTTTATGTAAAAAGGAACTGGAAAATAACAAAATTGGGTAATAAAATATACTGCCTGACAAACTACTTGCGTAGGCTTTAAAATTTCATTTATCATTTGTACAATCTTATGAAAGTACCACTAAAAGCTCTGCTGGAGAATTTCCTGGTACAAAGAAAGATTAATATTAATTGCAAAAGGATTTTGTTTTCTTTTTTTAAAGAATGGAGAAAACCTTATGTTTGTCTTCTTGCTTTTCCATTTCTTAGTTTTTCATTTTGCTTCATTTAGCCATTTTAGTCTGTGTTAGGACAATGTCTTTGAAAGTTTATCCCATTTCCACAACTACATTTGCTATTCCAGTAGAAGGGAGTGGGGTGGGAGCTGTACTGGGATATGCAGTCCATCCCAAGCTGGGATGGATCACTCCTGGAGCAGAACAAGGCCTTCTGGTAGTGGGATGGCCTTTTCCATACAAGCTCCTGTGCTCACTCTGAAAGCTTGTGCCAACTTCAGAGGGGACATGGAGTGCCTTCTAATGCTGAAATGGGTCCCCCATTTATACTGGACTGTCTGCACATCTTTGATCTCTCTTTGTGGATGTGTGTGTGTGTGTGTGTGAGAGAGAGAGAGAGAGAGAGAGAGAGAGGGTGCACCTCCTCATGGTCTCACTGTGGAAACATGTTCTGCAGCTATAAAGTTTCTGTTCTTGGAAGTTGGCAGTTTGGGGTCTGATGGATAACTGATCCAGGCAGAAATCACACCTGGTTATTCTCTTTCTCCACCACTGCCACTCTGCACATTGACAGAGGAGATGAAAGAGGGCATAATCCTTCCAAGAATCATTTATCATGTTCTACGCTGAGGTGGTTCTGATGTTGGTTTTTGTGTATCTGGAACAACTGATGGGCCCAATGTGAGCAAGAGCATTTGTTTGCCAGGCCCCAGGGCACTTAAGAAAGCCAAAATCTAGTGTCTCATAGCAGCCCCCAAAATGAAGTCTAAACCCAGCCTATTGGGTTTGTTTCCCAACCAATTCAAGTAACTAGGAAGCATTTGGTTTTAGCTGTTGGAGAAGAAATGTTCACGGTTAATTCCACAAGTCAAAGTAAAAGGGTTAGAAGATGAGATGTAAATGACAAGATTTTTATTTAAGGCAACCTTGTGGGAAGTGTGAGATTCCATCCCCTTGTTCAGACCATTTTGCTCACTCACTTTGCTTGGAGTTGTTTGACTATTCTGCTCCAGTCTGTTCCATACCAAGCACAGTATAGCGGATTCTTCCCCATTGTTATGATGGGGACATCATCTGCCCCTGACCAACACTGGCAGCACTGCGGAAGTGCCGTAGCTGTTCTCATCCACACAACTGAGTCCCAGCGCAAGGCTTCACCCACCCTTACCAGCGACTGGCCCATGCCCTACGACTTGTACGTCACATCTGGTGCACAAAGGTGAGCCTGAACAACATCACAGTCTTTAGTGGCAATATGTCTGTTTCTGTGTCTGTATTTCAAAAATGGTCTTTGAAGTTTGCATAAACTTTGATGATGGAGCTGCCATGTTTTCCTTTTTCCAGACAAGGTGATAAAGTACTGCTACCTAGACCAGAACTAATGACATTAATATGTCTGTCGACCTCTTCAAACACGACTACATTTAATCCAGCATAGGGACCTCTTTAGACGGTTGTGGGCAAGAATAGCACTAGTCCCATGTGGACAAAGCTTATAAGGCAGATGCTTGGTCCAGCCTACTGAGTGAGTGCAAAAATGCCCTCAGTCTTACTTCACAGAAGCCACTAAGCAGAAGAATAATTCCGGCTGCAAGGGTGAGCAAAAGTTGAGCAGTTCTTGCTTAGTTTTTATACTTTGTAAATAAATGGTTTTCTTGGCCTGCATACAAACTGTGTGCTGTTGATGCCCTTCCTGCCTCCTTCTATTCACATTCCATTCTGCTTTTCTTTGTTTACAAAACCATACTTTCCTGTGGCATCTAAAATGGGAAACTATGGCTTAAACAATGCCATTACTCCAGAATGACAGATCATGCTTTGATATCAGACACCTTAGGCAAATATTCCTGAAAGCAGGAAGTATTGTGCAGAACTATGGAAGAAAGAGAGGTGTGTGCCCATATCTTATCCTCAGTTTGCCAAGACTGTTACAGCTAGATTGAGGTAGTCTACTGTACTTTTACAGTATGCTTAATTTTCTGTTTTGGGAAACACAGTGCAAGAGTATTGCACTATGGCATGTCAGCCAACTGTGCCTTTGCCTGCCACACCCTGTTTCCCCTACCCACACACATTTTTCCAGTAGTTCCTCTTGTCAGTCACATTCCTTAACTACTGCACCTGCTCAGTCGTTGCTAGATGTTTCTGATTTTGCCCCTGAGGTTTTTCTCTTTCCTCTGTTTCCCCTTAACGTTTTTCCCTTCCTCTGTTTCCTTTCTATCTTGATATTCCTGTTTGTTTGTTTGTTTATATTTCTATCCCGCCTTATACCCAAAGGTCTCTTATACCCCAAAGTCTACCATATCAAACAACAATATATAATAAAACAGTAAAAACCATCACAGCGTCTAAAATGCAACATGTTAAAAAACAAAACAATATCAATTAAAACAGTGGTGTTTTGCTTGCATAGCATATAATATGCAGCATCTGAATTCACAATCAGTGCACAGATCGTGTTTATGTAGCTTTTAAAAGTATATAGTGTCCATTGAAGTGCACGTGGAGGTCTCTGTGTTAATTCTTAATCAGTAGACATTACTGTAGTAGTCTAATGTGATCTAGAGATAAGAAGTTGCTATTTATTTCCAAATAGATCTCTGGGCAAGCCACATCTCTTCTTTGTATGTGACTAGAGCTTGCATCTGTCTCTAGCGTGGCTGGGATGTCTCACACTTTATATGCCCCGTCTCCACACACACCCTTTCCTTTCTTCACCCTTTGCCCTGCCTGTTTGGCTGGTGCAACCAACGCAGCCTGTCAGACATTTGCTACTCAGTGTTATTTCTAATATTGGCTGTTCCAGCACTTTTCTGCCCATAGTCAGAGTCAGTGGGTCTGGATCAGCCATGCCTACTGATTCTGGATATGGGAAGGTGTACAATAGCACTGGTCCATCCCAGCCCATGCTTTGGTTAATTTTTTCTCCCAACAACTCCAGGAGGTGATACAGAATGCACGCAAACTCAGTGTGATGTGATATAGCCCATTTACCGTTATGTATGGAGTTCAAAGACTAACAGCAAATTGCTGTTTTAGTCTCTCCCTTGTGGCCCATGTGGTAGCTGTTGCCTGACTCTTCTTTACTTTTCCACAGTCTGTGTCAAAAATGATTACACTTAGTCTTTGTATGATACCATGGTTTAGTTCCATGGTATAACCTATCAATGAAAGTAAATAGTGGCACAGAAAGCAATAATTTTTATTTTATGCTTACATACATAATCTGGAGTGTATAGTTATTTCTGGGCCTTTTTGCACCTTAATACTCAGGAAAGTCTAGTGCAGTGATGGTGAACCTTTTGAGCTCAGTGTGCCATTATTCGCAAGAAAACCTAGCTTAACTTGGGTGCTGTGTCACATCTAGAAATATGCATAATTTTGTGATATTTGTAGCTCTAGTAAAAAAGTTATATTTTTGATGTATTTTATTAAAAGCAAAAACAAATAATTCTTTACATTAGTGACTTTTGTTGCTAAATCTTCAATTGAAAGTTGAGTTTTGTACACTTCAAGAACAAGCAAGCACTACACGCCCAGGTGCCAGGGTGACCATGTGTGTCACCCAAAAGGGCTTGCCGTGCCACCTGTGACACACAAGTCATAGGTTGGCCATCACTGGTCTAGTGCGTGGAGCTGCTTCTATCCTAGAAGCAGCTCCAAACGTGCGGGACTATCCCCTGGTTGTATAGCTATAGAGCAAAAAAACATGTTCTACAACTATTCAAGCTGCTGGAATAACATAATCCGGCATGCTCCATTTGCACCTCTTCTGGGCAATCAAAGTTTGAGACTGGGTGGGGCAACTACAGTTGGCGCTGTATTGCCCAGTCACTGCGGTATCGGCACTACACATGGCTTTTGCTGCAGCCCAGCTATCCTGGCTATTGCACTTACATAGTGCTTAGGGAAGCACTGGGTAAGTGTGGAGTGGATCTGGCATGCCAAAGTGCAGACACTGGATCCATCCCCCATCTTTACTTCCCTGGGATGCTTTTCCACCGAAGCGAAAGTATGAAAAGGCCCAGAGAGTTGGCTACCTAATACAGAAGTCACTGCTAGCAGTAAGAGCTTTAGCCTAAGTCTTTCAGAAACGGAGGAACAGAGGTAAGATGCTTAGGGAGAGACTCAGGCCTTTTTTATTTTCTTTTGTCACTTCCATCCTCAGCATTCTGCATTTGCATCCGTTGTTCTGGGTCAGGATGGGCCGGCCTTTTCCAGAACAAGCAACCTATGCCAAACTGGGATGAGTTGCTTCTGGAGTGGGACAGAACTATCTGCATTTGGATTGTCTGGCATACTCCAGTCCTCACCACTGTGAGAGTCTTGGAGCCAGTGGCAATGTTCCAAAGGCTGATAAGAAAAATTTCTGGCCTTCACAGAGTTTTTGGCCTAGCTGGTTTTATGATAGACCTGTTTCTAGTGGCCTTCCTGGCATGTCATCAAGAAGGGGACATTGTGGTATACTGGACCACAGTGGAGTACCAGTCACATACCTCCATGGTCTGCTGTATTATTCTTGGTCCAGTTGCAGACCTCTTTAAAGACGCTTACAGCAGTACCTGTTTAGAGTGCCATTTTTAGTGCCATAGCTCGGTCCATGCTTGGTCTGGTGTGAATGAAGTGGAACAAGGTGGGACTTGGCCTAGTCTGCACGAGCATACAAACTGTTGCCCCTTATTCCTTACTTTGTTCCAGAATAAGGGGCATGGACCAAGCTATGGCACTAAAAATGGCACTCTAGACAGGTATAGCTGTAAGCATCTTTAAAGAAGTCTGCAACTGGACCAAGAGTAATATAGCAGACCACGGAGGTATGTGATTGGTACTCCTCTGTGGTCCAGGATACCATGATGGCCCCTTCTTGATGAGATGCCAGGAAGGCCACTAGAAATAGGTCTGTCAAAACCAGCCAAGTGGAAAGGGCCAAAAATTATCTCACTCTACCCTGGGCAATGATTCTTTATAATTCTTTCTGATAGACTTCTTGAAAAAACAGAGTCCTTGTGTACCACTTAATGATCTTTTCTAATGTTGATTACAGGGCTTGCTAGTTGTGATTGATTTCTGGTGGGACTGATGTGCTGGAAGGCAAGGCAGCTAAAAATAAATATTAATTGGGGTCTGAATTGGTAGAACTAATAGAAAGGGCGTGACTATTAAGGCTTCACTTTTGTTAAACTCATGGAAAAATTTACCTCACTGAACATAATGGATTATTCACACATTTGTTGACCTTGAAGTGAAATATGTGGCAAAGAAAGGGTGAATGGGCTCAAAGGGGTATGTTGGGGCCCTTATGGGCTGAGCCACCCCTGCTGCTGGTTAACCATTGTAACTTTGTGTCTTCTAGCCCCCTCCTTCTGAGAACAAAGAGCTCTAGGGACCAGGAGGCCAAAGAACCCAGGGATACACATGTGTTCTTTTAAGATCCTTGTTTTCTTAATAAAAACTGGAAACGGACTGGTTAAAATGTTCAAGTAAATGAGATGCTCAGTTATGTATAAAGTTTCTGTTTGCCAGGCCTGTAATCATCATAGCATTGTGAAGGAACAGTGGAGAGCAGGGCTGGATGTGCGCCAACAGCATGTTGAAACAGAAGTCCAGGAATGTGGAGAGTTTAAGCGCCGGCCACCAGCTCCTAGAGCTCTGTCATCTGAGAGTGCCCCTGCAAATCTGGATGTTGTGTATGGGTGTGTGTTTGTGTGTTTGGTAGGAGAGATCAGATCTTGAGCATTCCTTCAATTCAACATAGACTGATGTTGCAATTGCTAGTCAGCTTGAGTGGCAGATTCTGTAGAAGACTAAGATAAACTATCCATGCATTCTTGAAAAACATACTTGGAAGTCTGCTGGTGCTGAAACTTGATTGAGAAGCACTTTTTATTATTGATTGCTAAAGCTCTTGGTAAATCTTCTGAAAATAATGTATAATGAAACACATTGAGCCATAACATAAGTTTCAGATTGAGTGTTTGATAGTCAAGCTGTACAGTACAGGAAAGACAAAATTGGCCCTCTCTGCACTTACTTGGTAATTAGGATCAAGAAGTCTTTTAGTCCACATTGTCTTCATGGGACTAATGGTAATCTGGATCAGATCCATACTAAGGGGGCAATAATTTGGATTAGTGGTGGACCTGATAAATTGGTACTAGATCTGTACTAGCGCCATTTGATCTGGATCAAGGAGAGGGCATCTACATGTAGAACAGAACTAGGAAGATTGTGGGGGTGTGGCATCAAGGAACATGCACTGTGTTGGCGAGACTGTGGAACAACATTGGCGGTAATGGTATCTTCAGTACCCAGATGCAGTGTTTGATTAATGGAGAGGTGGGCCAGGTCTGGGAGGTGCTGTCACCAGTAGTTCACATCCACTGATATGGAACAGGATCATACAGCAGCTTTATGGCACTATGAATATCCTTCCCATTACTCAAGGAGACCTGTTTCTTCAATAGCCTCACTGAAGAACTCCTTACTTGTCAAGATTAAAGCCAAACGTTCTCCAGCTGCTACCTTTATTATGATTATTTTACTTTTATACTTAGTATAGCATTCCTCTGAGGTTAAGATCAGGTGCAGAGAGAGGCATCTGTACTTCAAGTACTAGTGCACTCTCAAACTAGAGCACTAGCACTTGAAGTGCAGATAGTCTGGTCCAAATAGGCTGGATTGCCATGGCAGTGATTGTGGCAGTATCTGGCTTGATGCTTGAACCTTGCCATGGAAGTTGACCCATGCCATCCCATAGCCACTTGCAGTTTTGCACCAAAAAAGAGGTGCAAATTCTCCTGGTCTAGCTGTAGACACGTTTTTACTTTTCTGCAACCACTGAAGATTGGGGCAGCTCCAGACTCTCCAGGACAGTGGTCAGAGTGTCACAAGTGGACAGAACTCCCCTGAAATGTCTGCAGCTGCACTGGAAAGGAAAGTGCAGACAGGCTCCAAGTTGCAAACTATCAATTTAAGACCAAAGTATTGGAAATCTGTATATTGTTTAGACAAACGCTATTCATTCTGCATTTTATTTTCAGTTTTTTCCAGTACTGAGCACCATATTCATACAAGTGCTCTACAGGGAGAGTAGTGTGTAAAGAAACAGCTATTTGTATTTTTCCAGTTTACCAAGGAAAAAGGTGGTCTTGATAGGTCCTGTTAGTCTGATGTCCATTCAGTGTGTTTGTGCAAATTGGTTTTTGTCTTATCTGTGGAGCAATACTGGAAAAAGTTTGCATGCTGCAGGGATGTGTTGTTGAAAATGAAATAGCATCCTGTTCCTATCCGTGTTATCATGATTATTATTTCAAAAAGATCAGCATACTTTGCTCTATGTGGGCATTTCAAGCAAGGCAAGCTGAAGTGATTGTCTTGACTGTTGAGGATATTGTCTCATATACATTTCCTCTTTGCATCAGGATGGCTGCTAATACAACAATATTGTTATCTAACTTCTCTCTTTTTATCTCTGCAAAACACAGATGTCTGATTCATTTTCCTAGGAAAACAGGATGCTGTAATGTACCCTAAGTGACAATGGCTGCTCCTGACCGTAATATTTCTAGAAGCCCAAAACAATGAGAAAACCCATTGTACAGTGGCGTGTTCTCAGCACTTATTTAAGGAGGAAAACTTTAAAATTCTCCAGTCTCTTCTTTTTACAAGACAGAGGCAGCCAATGAGTAGTGAAAGGTAGACATTTAAATGTGATGTCTTGATGTATCTCAGAAACTTGATGTATCTTGGTCACAGCTAGAATGGGAGATTCATTTGATGGTTGTTAACCTTAGCAAGGTTTCTTCTCTTCCATTGGTTATGCTGCTATGATCTCATGGGTGCTGTGACACTGCGTCCGGTTCTGCTAAAAGGACAGTATAACTGGTGATACATTGTTGAATGAATCAGATCTTGTGAGGCAAATTAAAGGTCTGGCTGTCTTTGTGTTCATGTGTACGGGGAAGAAATTACTCTAAGGGACTTTTCGCATTTACCTGGAGACCATGATAATGTGAGGCGTGGTCCTCTTCAGACCCCTGGCTTCCACACTCTGGAGAGAAGTGAGAGGTCCCACCAGCTCCCTGGGCTGTTCCATCCACATTGGGATGGAGCACGTCCTGATTTAGGTAACTAAAATGACTGCCTATACTGGGACACTGATAGACCTGTTTTTTCAGGTCTCCTGGTATTCCAGGGGCCTCTGGATCAGAACAGGGAGCTGTGCAGAAAAGTCGCAGGGATAGATTTTGGTAGCACACCAAGTTGTGCTGCTGAAATGCATTCCTGGGGAGAACTAAGGCTAGAAACATCAGCTCCTAGCACTTTGAGAATCCAGAAGTGACTCCAGAGATTGTGCTTATCTTGGTACTTTGGAGCCTTCTTGCGAGTAGAATGGCTCCAGCATAGCCTGGTCCTCCTGAATTGGGCCAGTAAGTTGAGTGCAGTCTAAACTTCTTGCTGGAGAAGTGAAAGGGCCAAGAAATAGTGTGTGTGTCAGGAGGCAGTGTGTTTGAGGAAAATAGAATAGATAGTGGGCACAGAACAAGCAAAATAGAAAGAAGGTTAGAACAAAGGGGCAGGGAGGCAAAGTATGTAGGCAGCAGTGGCAGTGGGTACAGGTGAGTACACCCAGAAGCCCTCTCCCTGTTGAAAGCTGGTTGAGGCCTTGCTTGTGGCCTTCATGTTGGAGGAAAGCTACTCAAAGCAGCTGGAGCCTAGAAGAGTTTTGTAGTTTAGGTATGGTCCTATTTGTACTTACCTCAAGGGAACTGTTCCAGCCACTTCTGGGGAGGCCCTTCCACATGCGGCTATCACCACTGCTGTCCTGGAGCTCACTAAGGCTGCCTCAGGCTTTGCTAACTATGGACAAGTAAAACATTGTCCACAGCTTGACTGAGAGCAGTTAGTGAGCTCCTGGTCACCAGCTTTATCACCTTCTTCTGAGTGTGATGTTGTGAGTAGTTGTGATGGTACAGTTGCAGCTGTGCTGTCATGAGCCACATCCCAATTGCCCTGGCAATGTCCAGGTGTGCACCAAATGCTGCCATGTCTATTGCCATTATGATATGGCCTGCCTAGGGCAGTCCATCCACATTTTGAGTACTGGTGGTATAGTTTGGAACTGCGCCAGTGCTTGAAGTGTGGATGGTTCCCTCTGTGCTTAATCTTCACCTTACTGGACTAGTATTATTGGAATACTATTGGAATGTCGGATTGAAAGCTGCTCTGAAATATATGCAAAATTTTCAACCTGTCTAGTAAAGCTTAAGTCACAAATGGCTACGATGCACATACTGTATTTTCTGGCGTATAAGACTACTTTTTAACCCAGGAAAATCTTCTCAAAAGTCAGGGGTTGTCTTATACGCCAGGTGTCATCTTCTTATATGGCGAATATATCCCAAACTCTGTCTTTTAACTGGAAAATTGGGGGTCGTCTTATACGCCCAGTCGTCTTATATGCCGGAAAATACGGTACTCTTTTGAGGAAAGTCTGATCAGAGCCGCACAAGGTACTACTCTTTTTTAAAAATATGTTACTTTTGACTAGGGATGTGCACAAATTTTTTTTGACATTCTATTCGAATGAAATCGAATACCCAAAAATCTGATTCAATTCCAATATTTTAAATTCAAATTTAATAAGATTTGATTAGTATTTACCAAATTCAGATCTATTTGTTTGAATTTTTTATTCAAATCTGCACATACAAATGTCAGCAACATTCGTTTGTGCCTGTACCATCTTCCCCACATCTGTATGTGTCCATATGCATCCCGTAGTTATCCTGTATGCAACCCGTTTTTGTCATGTATGTATCCATACGAATGTCCAAATAATTTGAACAAATAGATCTGAACTCTGAAATTTGATTTGAATGTTTACATTAGAATTTCAGGACATTCTATTCGAGTTCAAATGTTGAAATTCCACACATTCAATCAGATTTCAAATGCCTACAAATATTCATGGACATCCCTACTTTAGACCCCTTCAAACTATCTGGCATTTGAGATCTAGGAAATTCTTTTACCAGTCAACATTTGAGAGTTTATCCATTTCTGGCTAACATATGTATGGCTAACATTCTAGCTTCTGCAAATATATCTCCAGTGAAACTCAGCATGAGTAGTGTAACTTGAGAATCAGCCTTAGAAACAGCTGCCAGTGACGTAAATGAATACAATTGCTTAAAAAAAAATTTGGGAAAAAGTGAAGAAGTTTTGAGAAGTTTTACGCTTTGTAGACGCAATATATACAGTTAATTCTGGTTCTAGACTGTACAGAACAAAAGATTGGATAGAGTTCCTGAGACGTCACAGACTATAACTATTAAATAGCTTGTGTTGGGATAATTATTGATCTGAAAATTGGCAAAGTACAAAGTGTATAATTGTACACCTTCCCAAAGTACACATGTTTGCAGGAAATACTACTTGTATTTTACAAAAGCATCCAGTAGTAACAAAATGTTGATTGCAATATGCCTATCGGTGTCCTTTTTAAACACCTTCATGCTATCTTGAGACTAAAATCATTTGAATGTTTATTATTTTTTTAACTATGTTGTCCTAGAACAACATAGTTCTAGGAGTGTGGAATATGTTTGTGTGTGAATATATATATGCATGCATAAAACAAAATCAAAGAAATATAAGAAACATTAGAAGCAAATTCATATTTCTGTTTTTTCCACCAATGATTCTGTTGAAACTTCATACTTTTGAAGAAATGAACAGTTTTGCAAATTGTTGAGCTTTTGAGTCCAGTGTGGATGGGGCCCTAAGAGATGGAAATTGCTCCCCAAACCTCCTGTAAGTTGTGCACTTTTGGAAATTAATTTTTAAAATTGATTTGAGGAGAGTTCATTTGGCCTATGTGAATTTCACTAGGATGTATTAGGCAGGTGACGGTATGTGTGAAGACTAAAATGAAATGTGATCATCCTTCTGTTTTGACTGCAATAAATATTTTGGCCCAAACTAAGGCCTTTTTTGCACTGGGCCTTATTCTGGGATATGTTCCGGAATAGGGGCCTGCTAAGACTGCACCAGCAGAATGGGGTCCAGTGCAGAAACAGCCTACAACTTCAGGATTTCTTTATTTCTTCGTATTGTTGCAAGACTGATCATCATGTAATACAGCCAACAAAGAGAACTAATTATTATTCATCCATTTATCCATCCATTCATTCATGACATTTGTGTCCTGCCTTTCTTTCAAAGAATTCAGTGAATGCATATTATTCTCCCCTCATACTGCCCTGGGCTGCAAGAAGGAAGTTCCTTTCCCTGCTGGGGTCAGGGCAGAAGTGTTCTCCTCTTGCACAATCCCAAACAGAAAATAATTTCCACTGTCCTGCAGCTGAAAACACATTGTTTTTACTGTGCGTAGTCTGAGACAAAGAAAAGGTACTTCATTCCCTTACCGTGGTTACTGGAAAAAGCTAAATTTTCAGCAAATGTATTTTTGGTCAAGAAAAGAAAGTACCGTATCACCAACAAGGCACTATTTGTGTGTCTGTACATCAAAATATAACACCTTTCTGCCGGATAAGGGAAATGAACATGGTTCTTTAGAAAGTTAATTAATGGCAGATAAAGCTACAAATGGGTGTTAGTTATGATGTCTATAGGCTAAGGTCAGATGAATTCCAGTAGCAAAAAGTGCAGGGAAAGCATGTTTGCATAGGTATATGGGTGGCTACTATGAGAACCAAATCATGGCTTAGGTTTGATTTGGCACTGTTCTGTCTGACCCTTTCTGCATTCATGTCCATTTTGGGGGGGATGTGGGGGAACAAGCAATTCTCGCACTTGTGGTTTCTTTGGCAGCTGAATTTCTGAAAAGAGCATAGCCAGGATTTGAAAATGATTCTTGAAAACTGATATGGTTGACACATTTATTATCAGGAGGTAAAAGCCCGCTTCTTTCTGTGGCTTCAAGCAGTATTGGTCTAGTGGTTAGGGAACCGGTCTCTGATATGGGAATACCAGGTTTGATTCAGCACTCCACCACGAAGCCAGCTGGGTGACCTTGGGCGAGTCACAGCTCTCTTCTGAGCTCTCACAGCCCCACCTACCTCACCGGGTGTTCTGTTGTGGGGAGAAGAATACAAGAGCTTTGTCAGCTGCTTTGAGTCCCCTTAAATGGGTGAGAAAAGCAGTGTAGAAAAGCCAACTCTTCCATGAAGCCAGCTGGGTGACCTTGGCTAGTCACAGCTCTCACAGCCCCACCCAGATCACAGGAGAACATAAGGTTTGTCAGCCGCTTTGAGTCCCCTTAAATGGGCGAGAAAAGTGGGGTAGGAAAGCCAACTCTTCTTCTTCTTCTTCTTCTTCTTCTTCTTCTTCTTCTTCTTCTTCTATTGTGAAAGAGCTCCTATTTCTTTGCACTGTTTCTGAGCAGTGCTGAGGGTAGATAATCTCATCCACTTGATGTGCAGCACTGGATTTCTTGCTGCAACTCAGGGCAGTGAAATTTCAGTTGTCTGTTTAAAGTTTTGAGACACCGTAGGTGGCCACATTACTGTATTTTGGGAATTCTCTTCCAGTGGAGCTAGACATAACTTCTTCACAGTTTGCAAGGACCACTCCAAATGGGCTTCGCATAACATTGTGTTCCCTAGAAGGCCAGCCCTTCTGGACAGCACCCTCTTTCACAGGTTTTGAGTTTGGCCAGCTCCTGGGCATAAAAATCATGTCTGGGAGGAGTTCAGCATATGTGGATAAACTTCTGTAGTCTTTGCTCTGTGATGTTTATTTTTCCTTGGATTATAAGGGGGGAAACGGCAGCTTCACTTTGCAAGAAGTTGATGTGGTATTGGGCATCAGACAGGCAATAATTTCCTTACAGACAAACTTATTATAGCATAACATTTCATGGACTATAGCCTGTTTCATCAGATGCAGTAACCCATGAAAATTCATGCCATAATAAATTTGTTTGTCTTTAGGGTGCCACAGGATATTCTCTATGTCTCACTCGCTAACACTACTAGCTTTTTACAGTTTTAGAATTAGCTTCCTTGTATCTTTAACATAGGTGCAAATTCAGCTCCCAGCTCCCTCACTTGCTTGAGTTAGGTAAGGCTGGCTCTGGGCTGGCATGGATTTGCCACCCTCCTTCACTTGAGGTCAACTAGCAGCCAGCAGACATTCTCTTTATTTTGGAAAGGTTTCATTTCGGCAAAGACTCGGTCTTTTAACCAGAGCATGCCTTTCATCTGTTTTTGATGGCAAGAGACCATGTTTCCCAGCCATTTGCAAATACTGGCTGTCTGGCAGGATTTCCTGGATACACAGTAGTTTTGAGATTGTGAAAGGCTAACATTCTGAACTTTGCAGATTAGTTTCATTATTTGTATTGCCTTTTCTTTCCTATGGGAATTAATCAGCTTATCACCAGGGAAGGTAATGCTGTACACCAAGATAAGTTATTGACTATTTTGTAGTGTAACTGGTTATCATGATTCTTCCATGATGTTTTAGATCCATTAACTTGAGAAAGAATAATTAGAGTCACACTAGGGTCTATGTATATTTATTTAGACTTAAATCAGATACTTTGTGTGAAATATTTCTAGCAAAGTTGCATAAATCTGCCACCTAGATTTTTAATATCAGAAACAATTGCCGAACGTTTTCTAGATTTCTTTAGCTGTGTTCTGTCTTGCCATTCTTCCCAAAAGCTTCTTCATTCAAAGAGCCATTTCTTACTCTTAAAATCATACACTACTTAGGCACTCATTATCTATTCCAGGATATAATCCAGAATAAGGGCCAGTGCAGAAAGGGCCAAGAACTGTTTTTCCACATATGCCTATGCTGGCAGCCATCATGTTGCCAAACGAAAACAAAACTGTCAACACAATGGACTTCCAACAATTCATGCCTCTAAAAATGTTTGGAAAATCTGACTAGAATTGGGAAGGGAAAAAGGGTTTTGTCATAGGAAAACCTGAGCTGTTCTCTGTGTAATTGAAGAAAGGGCATCATAGTGATCTCTTGGGCTTGTCTGATCCCTCTTTAGCAGGTTTCCCACAACTTGTGATCTACTGAATCCAGTGAAGTCCATGTGTGTTGTGTTGTGGCAGAAACATGCCAAGAGCAGCCTCTGCGCACAGACAAGGGACTGGGAGGCTAAAATGGGGAAGGCGAGCTGCCATTCCTGTTCAAAGATGCTGGCACGGCCTCTGGCAAAGTGAAGAAACTTAGAGCAGTGATGCACTGCTTAATCCTCTCATTAGGACTTCTCTGTAACAGCTTTGTGCACCACCCTAGTAAAGTGCAGCAGTGATCATGTAGCAGAACTGGTATGGAACTGGGGAGGCAGAGACATCTGGGCATGCACAAAACAATGTGGAACATACATCTGATTGATTGATTGGTGCTCCAGTCACTGCTTCACTGCACTGCCCAGAGTTTTTCCGAAATCCCCAGGTAAGGAACTGGTTTACATTGAAAATGCAGTCTTAGGCAACTGTTAAGACACATTTGGAAAAGAAGAAAGAATGATCTGTAGTGGCCGGTGGGCTGGTGGTGTTGGAAACCCTCCCCCTGGGTTCAGTGGTCTGGGCTGTTTTCGGTCGGGTTGGGGGCAAAAGACACTTATTTGCCTCCATGAAGAGGTTTTTCACATCATGGGCGGGTAACAACATCTAAAATCAAACATCATTTAAAACAGTAACAGCATCTGCCAGTGGAGAGAAAAGTGTGTCTTTTAACTGAGGGCCAGGGCAAAAAGGCACATCTTCACTGCCTTCCTAAACATGTACAATGAAGGTGATAGATGCACCTCAAGGGGAAGATTATTCCATAGCCTAGGGGCCACCACTGTGAAGGCCCTCTCCCAAGTGCCCACCACTTTTGCTGCTGAAGGCGGTGGGACAACCAGGAGGGCCTCCCTTCCAGATCTTAAGGCATGGGAAGGTTGATATGGGTGTAGACGTGTAGTATGGAGTATAGTGGGAGTACAGTGTAGTATGGAAGAAGGCTTTTCACCTGCTATCTTCCACCACTTAGTCACTAGTCACTGCTGAGATAAATGTGACTGGAAATTATATTCACCTGCCCTAGATAACATTTTCATTTGCTAAGATGGGCAGAAAATCAATGTTTCAATTTGGAGTTTTTGTTGTTTTAAATTGAGTTAAAATGTTAAAAAACCTACCCATTTGGCAAGGGATTTTTTTTCAAGATGCATACTGGAGTGGAATAGAATCTGGGAATGCTTTGACAACCACTTTAAAAATTTTTTTTGTGTCAGGGAATGGTAGAGGGCCAATATTTAAGTGGACACTACACACTAAGGAGGGCATGAAGATGATTCCTAACTCAGGGGAAAGAACAAGCAGTTCAGAAAAGCAGATTTTAATTAGCATTTCAAGTAGGATACTGTACAGTTGAGCATTTTGTTAATGCTTTGCTTCAGGATTTTTTTAAAAAGTTTTATTTGTTACTACTGAGTGGGAAATTTCAATTTTCTGACAAATTCAATTAAATAAGCATAACATCAGGTCTAATTTCCATGCATTATCAGAAGGAAGTAGAGCATACTTCTGCGGCTGTGACTAGTGAATCAACCCATATAAACTTTGGCTGGCTGGTAGTTTTGTTTTTGTTTTTTTGCTAAACTTAGTTACTATTAAACTACACTTTGTCTAGGGTGGTACATTACATTATACTATAGTTAAGCTAATATGTAAGCCATGATTGTGACTGTGATAAAACCCTCAGTATCATTAATGCCTTCCAATATTTTTCTAGGCTTTTTTTCCCCTCGAAATCTATGTTCATGGCAGCCATCCAGAATGCAGATGATGTAGCTTTGTGTTCAGGAATTTGAGATAACCAAAATTAATTAGTGATAGTGGAAGAATTAACTTTAATCCCCCATTTTGTATATTTTATTTCTATTCTTTCAGGTTTTTTATATCCTTTCCAATGTTTGTAGTATTTAAAAACTTTTTATATAAAATATATTTTAAAATTCCTCTCAGTCATGTGCAATCACGTTTCCTAGATTTCAGTGAAAACTGTGCAAGAGAGAAAACCAGGTGCAGAACCTGGAGTTAATAGAATGGCTATGAAAGGAGGAGTTGAGAGGGTTTTCCAGTGAAAACTCTAATTCAGCCTGAGAAAGACAGTGCAGTGGATCTAAAGAGAAACCAGGAAAACAGTGCACATCATCAGACTCCTGGGATGTAGATGGTGATGTCCTGGTGGACAGAAGAAAGAAAAGGCCTTCACTTTAGAGCTGAGGAACACAGGCAGCATCTACATGTGTGCTGGTAGGAGTATGAGGCTCAGGGCCACAATGAAGAAAGTAAGTGGTGGACACACACTGTGCACCTTGCTGTGAGTCCTAGAAGTTGGCTGTTTTGGGCCAGCTGAACTGGATTACCAGTTGGTTGCTTCTGGTGGGACCACTGGAGAAACATCTGGATGCTTAGACACCTGTGTATCCAGGTGTGGGAAGACACAAACACCTGGGCCACCAGCAGAGCCTTAGTCATCTGTGTGGATGATGTGATAGTCTGTGGGCAGGAGCAGTGCTAGGGACTCGTGTTCCTGCAAGTGAAAGTGATGTAGATTTCTTCCTCAAAAGTGCGAAAGCAATCTAAGTAACATAATATAAGCTAAGTCAGAGAACTGTGGCTGCCTCCAGACTAGGGGTGTCTTCAGACAGGTACAGAAGCAGTGAAGCAAATGTGTTGCTTCTGTGCTCTACAGTACGAGCATGGCATTCTCCCCCCCCCCCCCGCAAAGTATGCACTTGCTGAAGGGTACTTGCAGGGCTCCTTCTGTTGCTGATGGGGCTTCCTGTCTAGCAGATAGGAAGCAAGTCTGCCGAAAATGTGAAGCTTCCAATCTTCTGGTTTGGAGGACCGGAAGGAGCTTTGCATTTAAGGCAGAGCAAGGGGCGTGCCTGGAGGCACCCTCAATCAAAAGCTGCATAGCTTTCTTCAGACCGCAACAGCAGCATAGTATTCAATCAAAGTCAGTCACAACTTCACACTTTCTGGGGAATGCTGTCCATGCAATGGAATGTCCCATCTAGCAGATGTGAAGCCATTTCTCAGGGACATTGCAGCTTCCAATTGACCTGTCTAGTGGACCGGAAGCAGCTGCATCATCTCTGCACACCTTTCGATTGTCATGTCTATTGGATGGGAAGCCGCTTCACAGGGACATCACATCTTTCCTTGAGTCTGGAGGCAGTCATTGTTCATACTCAGTTTGTATGTGTTAAAATGCTCATTTGAGTAGCTAAGTAAATTATTAATGCTATTGCTGTGGAGACTGTTCTGCACCAGTGCTGTCATGCAAATGCTGCTGTTTCCACACCACTGTATGACATGACTTGGACCAACCCGCCTGGTTGGTCCAGACCCATTGATCTAGACCATGGCCTTTGAGTGCAGAAGGTGCTGAGCCTGTGCTCTGACGTATTGAAGAGTTCAGCATGTGGTTTCTGTTGCTGAAAATTATGGTTCCATAGAAACCAAATAGTTTCTATACAATCATGTATCCACCTACCTAGGAGTAAGTCCCACTGAGCATAATCAGGCTTAATTCATAACAGTTACATATATGAACACACAGTTATTTTTGGAATGTTAAACTTGTGCTCCTAACTCTGATACTTCAGTGCCAGGAGTTAAATAGAGTCTAAAGTTAGCAAATAATAAGAGCTAGCAGCTGTTTTTGTTCTTTCACTAGTGCATAGGATGTGGTTCCTATCAGTTGTTCCAGGGTATTGACTCAAGCCACCCACAGTGTCATGTAGCAGCTGTGAATATGAGCCGTGACAAGGTAGCTAGATTGATGTGTGTGTGTGTATACACCTCCCTCCCTCCCTCTCCCCCCCCACCACATTTGTTATCTTGACCTTCTTCCAGAGAACGTAAGTCAGGGTCAGAGATCCAAAGTCTCACTGGAAGGCTTGAGGATGAAGAAAGTTTTGAACCCAACTATCTGTCTACTATGAACACACATATTTTAAAGATTCATGCTTTGCACAGAAACTGTGAAACACCTACATTTATGAGATGACACATACGGTATAACAAAAGGCTACTATTCTCCTAGGATCAAGAAAGAATATCGAATTCTGAACAAAATTATTTGCTCTTTACTTGTGGCATTCATCTCAGTGGAGATTTAAACCTCCATCCTAGAGCTTAAGGTCATACTTGTCATGCCTCCAGAGCATCTTTGATGTTCTGAGGCATATATTTAGTTAAGGTTATAACAGGTGTTTCTATGTTTTAAGTGCATGAGGAAAAATTGAGATCTGCACCTTTAAGAAAGAAAAGAACTGGGAAAAATCCAGGGTCTCATATACTGTCGCTCTAGTCAGTTCTTGTGAGTGTGTGTAGTAAGATTTCGGCCAAGTCAGATCTGAAGAGAGCAGTTTCCTTTGACAAGAAACAGGAATTTGTCCATAAATAACAGGAATTAGTCTATACAGAACAAAGCAAAAGCAGGTATTTAAGAGAGGCTTTTATTGAAGAGTTCAAGTTCATGTTTATTTTGTGTTTGTAACCAGTAAAGCCTTTGAAAACCTAAGAAGTTTGTGGACAATTCCTTTGTTCTGCTGTGTTCCCAAGGGACAGAGGGCCCTACTACACCTGGAGTTTCATAGCATTGCCCTTGGGACAAAACAATACTTAGTTGCAAAGAGTCATATTCCTGTACCTAATCCGTGCTTTCTGTAATGGCTGAGATTTTTGTTTATCATGTATATAGAAGTTAGTACACTTCTTCCTTGTGTTTACACCTGCTTTAATCCAGTCCAAATTCAGAGTGAGAAAACACATCAGCAAAGTGACTGATTTTCTTTCCACAGTGTCTTATGCATAGGTGGGTTTTTTGAGTCAGCTAGTGCCAGAAGGAAACCGCTTGTCTCTTTGCTGGTAGGTTCTTCCATTCTGCAAGTGGACTGAAACTGAATTAAAGCTTACTTGTGAATGCAGACATATAATACAAACTATACTTATGTTTTCTGTTATGCACAAGAATCCAAATGTGTTCCCCTTGCCTAATGTAAAGCCATGCTAGCCCCAATCGTGCTATGAAAGGCATTGTTGGAAATGGACATCTATCAGTTGGGGTGGTGAACAACCATTTTGCACTTTCACTGCAATTTTTGCACTGAGGTGGATCTTCAGAACTGAATTATCATGTTAAGTGAGGGACAACTGCATAGATGAAGTTAGCCATTATGTGACAACAAAATGGTCTTCTGGATGTTTGTTAAATAATCTTAAGGCCTGATCTACCATTCCAGTGAGGTAAAGATGAAGTGCAGAGGGAACTATCAAGACTCGAGCACTAGTAAATTCAGTGCATTAAACAAAACAATATATCTTAAAACTTAATATCTACGACATTTAAAAACCAACATGTTAAAACAAAACAAATATATATTAAAAAACAGTACTACTTAAAAGTGGGGGGGGGGGGAGTGTAACCATATTTAGCCAAAGGCCAGGGCAAAGAGGTGCATCTTTACCGCCTTCCTAAACTTATACAGAGAAAGAGCCTGACACACCTCAGGGGGAGACTATTCCATAGCCTGGGGGCCATTATTGAGAAGGCCCTCTCCCGAGGACCCACCCGTTTCACAACTGAGGGCAGTGGGACAGCCAGGAGGGCCTCCAGATCTTAAGGCACTAGCACTTGAAGTATGAAGTATGGATGGCCAGGCCGGGGCAGGCCAGATTGCCATGGCAATGGCTGTGGCAACATCTGATGTGGATGTTGCCCCGGCAATCCAGATGTGGCATGTGACTTTGTAGCTGCCTTGCCCCACCTACTTGCAGCATCACACTCAGAAGGGTGTGTGGATGCTACTGTCTAGGATCTCCCCATTTTCTCCCAGTCAAGTTGTGGGCAACATTTTAGTTTATTTAGGACATGCTGAATGCATATGGACGGAGCCATTCCATTTTGTAAGTGCAAACAGGCACTTGGACAGTTATCTATAATAGTTAGAATCCATGAAAATAAATGTTGGAAAAGGACTTCTGTTCTCTGTATCCTGTTGTTCTCTTTTAATCCCAATGCACAGACACTTGTTCTTTCAGTCTTGAAAGGTGGGAAGGAGGAATGAGTCAGTTCTCCAAAGTGTTTTTTACATTCCATTCATTTTCTGAACACCTCAGAGGTGGTGGTGCTATTGGGAGAGTGTCTAGAGCCATTAAGAAAGATCAGCTGGCCAGTAGACCTCTTTTGTTGGACCAAGATACGTTCATATTGAATATTCAGAACAGTACAGAACAATTTATGACAATAGTCCCATTTTATGATATATTATTTTATTCTTCAGGCTTCTTAGTCCTGTTTTTGTCAAAGTGTATTACTCCCCCACCTTTGTTATGTTTTCCTTTTATGTATTTTTCAAGTGTTTTTACTTATTATATAATACCAAAAGTGCAAGATTTCCCATGGCAGAGGAAATCCCTTTTCATAAAGGTGGTGAACAAATAAGCTGCAGTTTATTTTTGCAGGGCCAGATTCATGGTTTATTCTTGGCTTGATTAGGCCAGAGCAGGAAAGTCTGCCGGTGGTGCGGTGCGATTGGCCCGCGTAGCTGTCACTTCCAGTTACAGTAGGTACAGGTGAGTGATGTGCCATTGTAGCTGCCTATGTAGTCGCTATGCAGTTTGTGCTCAGCTTCGTGGACTGCTGTGAAGGACGTGTGGGGCTACGTACTGTGTGTGTTGAGACCATTGCAAATGGCGGCCTCTAGGCCTGCCCCTGGACCCCATTACCCCAGTATACGTGTGGAAGCCCGGCCTCTGATCTGGCCACAGCGGAAGACCAGATTGAAGACATGATTAAAGGGGTCTTGCATTAATCTAGATTTAAGGGCCCAAAGAGCCCATTAAATCCGGATTTCAAAAACACTCGTGCAGCCAGTGTGTTCAGAATGGAGTCCTAATGCAGTCCTTGAGGGGTCATGTATGCTGGAGGTACATAATTGATCCATACCAATTGTGGATCTATCACGTTCCTCATGGGGTCTTCGTTGCACATGCAAAAAGGGCCTAAATATCATTGCCTTATGGTTAACTACAGTCTGGCCTTCTCTGGGATGGCACATGCTCTTTGGCATGCTCTTCCTCCTGTTACCTGCATGGCACCTACACTATTACCTATCAGAGTACCTATGGAAAGCATTTTTCTTCATTCACATCTTCCCAATGTTAATGACTCTTTCCTACTGTCTATTTTAAATTGTCTTTTATTTAAGTGTAATGTGGACATGTACATAAACGCATTCATATTCTAGCTTGAATGTCATGATCCCCAGCGTTCCAGTAAGTGCCTGCCCTTTCTAGGAGTACCTTGGCCCTGTTAGGATGCTGAGTTCGTGCAACGGCCGATTGAGTACTACAGTGTGGACACAAAACACTGGTAGCAAGCATTTCAACAGTAAACTAAAACAGGTTTATTATTATTATACACAAGCAATACTAGAAAGGAAAATTAGGTTCAGGTATTTGTTGGTTTAAGTCTATGAGTCTCGTTACCAGCTTCCCAGCCTATCAGCTCCCCTTCTTAAAGGAAAATAGTTCCCTTTTTAAAGACAAGCCTCTCCACGTTCCTCACCCTGACCAGCTCTGCTTCAGCCCAAGCCTAACCAGTGTCCTAGAACGCAGCTCTGGATGATCACAAGGCCCAGTCCGTCCTTGCTTGACCGATCACCCTCTGGTCAGTTGCCTGCGAAGTCTTCCTCCAAGATCTTCCAGTCAAAAGACCCCTGGTCAACTACTGTTCCGGCTCCTTCAGGATTCAGCTCTTCTGCTCCTTTCAGCTCTAGTCCCAGCACGAAGACTTAGTCTGCTGTAATCTGTGTTCCTTTATACCTTTTTTCTGTGGCCCTGATTGGCTGTCACCTCCTAGGGAAAGCTGCTGGAATAAAATGCTGCTGGAGAGTCCTAAGAGAAACTCCTGTCCCTCACCCCTGATTGGTTGGAACTCCTCCTCTAGCGCCTCCAGCTCTAAGATCCCCGGACAGCTTTTCCCTCCAAATACCAGCTGTAGCCAATCCTTGCACTCAGGCCCGCACAGGATTTCCCGCCCTTTTTGCAGCCCAAAACCCAGGTCTTGCAACAAGGCTTGCAGAGAGGCTGGCTAATGCAGCTTGCTAGAAGCCTGCAAGGCCAAAAAGCAAAACAGTTTGCAGCCTGTATCCCTGAAACCATCACATTGAAGCATACACCCCCCCCCCAAAGAGGACATGGGGTTCAAATGGAGAATTCAGAAATGTGCTTTTTCTGCACTTAGGCTTGCCAAGGTCCAGGAAAATATGCAGCAGTGATCACTGCGAAGGGTGCAGTCTTGTTAGCGGCAGCCCTGCATGACCCCTCCCCTCCTGGTTGCAAGGGGTACTGAGAGGAAGGAGGAGAAGGGGCACTCTATGGAGATGATGGAGACAAGAATAGGGACAACAAAGGGAAGTATTTTCTCACCCAGAGGGTTATCGGTCTGTAGAATTTACTATCAGAAGAAGTGATGACAGCAGCCAACCTGGATAGCTTTAAGCAAGGATTACACAAATGTTTGGATGGCAGGGTTATCAATGGCTACTGAAATCAATGTCTAAGTGTTACGGTCAAATTACGCACTACGCAAGGAATAAATGTCAAAGGAATCTTCCAGAAAGAGTCTTTATTTGCATGCAAATGGTAGCAGAGGAATTAGTTCTCCAAACTGCATCATAGAATCATAGACTGCAGAAACTGCCCCCCCGGAGTCACAGAAAAGACAGCTTTTATAGGAAGGCGGAGCATTAGCCTAAGTTACAATACGCATGTCATAAAATTCCTGCATATCAGCACTCTCTAGCATTTGATTACCATAGTTCTCCTAATACAGCCATTACCATATTGCTTCCAAACAACTTCTGGCTCTTTAACACATATCTCTATTGCAAATCTCTTATCTAATCTTTTATCTGTTATTAACCCTTCATATAAGTACTGCAGGTTAGAGAGGCAGTCAGGATGCCCCTAAAGGCTATTTGCAAGGATCTGAGAGCACAGGCCTATTCGCAGTACGGCCTCTAATGCACGATTAGTGAACCTCTGATGAAGAGCATACATATGAGGAGTAGGCTCTTAAAGCCTCCAAGTGTGCCCACCCTCACCAGAAGTGCGCTAATTGTTGATTAGGAATGGAGCACAAACTCATGCTCCACACATTAACCAACCTTACCTGAAAGCTTACCTTAGGCGTCAGGGGCAACAACCATTTGCTGGCACCTCAGATGACCATAGTGCGACAGTGCTGATAGGCTTGAGATGCTCATAAGCAACTGGTGGGCCACTGTGTGAGGCAGAATGCTTAACTAGATTGGCTGTGGCCTCATCTAACAGGACTCCTCTTATGTTCTTATGAGAGGGAGAGGGAAGATTATTTTACTAGTAACCAATGTTGCCCTCACTGTCACAGAGGATCAGGCTTGAAGAGGGATAGAGCCCCTCTGTAAAGTTTACATCAGTGGAGAATGTCTGGATTTCGATTTATTTATCATTTTGCTCTTGCACGACATCTTGTCTGGTTTCATGCATACTTGCTGAAAATCAGGGGAAAAGTACGATTTGGATATGCAAGAAAGACTGATGATCCCTGAGCAATCAAGAGCTTTTTACAGTCCCAGCATTTTCAAGAGAATATAACACAGGCTTAGCAGTGCCTGGATTAGGTGGATGACGACAACAGTGGATGTGCTGGCCAGTGTCTTGGATTTGCACAGACAGGTGTAGGATATAAAGTGTCCTTGTAAATGTTGGGGAAGCAGGACCATTCTGAGGAATGGTAGGCTGAATTTGATCTGTTTAGGGGGAGCTTTCTGAGTCAAAGTGGAAACCCTTGCCCACCCAAGTGTCCCAACTGCTTTTAACAGCTGTCAAAAGAGTATCATTGTCTTTTATATCAATCTACTAGATATTTAAAAGAAACCACCATTTCCAAGTTCCAAAGAAAGTTCCCTTTAGCCCACTTGATGCAGACATGAGAGGTAAATGTAATAAAACCCCTTATGACAACAGACAGTGTCCATAGCTCCATCCCAACATACTCTGTGCTTCATCACTCATGCGCAGCTTTCTCCAGACTGCAGCAGTGGCAAAGCATTTAGGGAAGTTAAAAGATCTATCAACATCTTTTAACTACACACTTACCTTTGAATGCTCTGGTGGACAGGATGCTTCTGTGAAGGGACGCTGAAGCTTTCGATCCTCCAGGCTGGCAGACTGAAAGCCACTATGACATCTCATCACGGTAGAGAGCTGGTTGGGACAGGCTCTTGTAACGCAAGAGTCGTAGAAATGACGACTGTGATCAGACACAGCAACCCCCCTCCCCTCACACCTCTGAGGCGGCTTAGAGAAGGCTTCGAGGTGGGACTGTTCACACACCAGTCTGCCTCTCTCACCTCTCATGATCATTCTGTGCTAGAAAAGGAGAAGGTTTGGGAACATGAGGGCCACACAGTGTCTCTCTGAGGCACCTCTTTTATTATGTCTGAATACAGCCTTGGTCTCCCACCAACCTCAATAGGCAGCAGCCACACTGATTGTGGAATGAAGTGCCATACTGTACAGCTTTTTCATCAGAGACATCATCCAGTTGCCGCTTGCAGCTCCTCTGCTGTCACAACATCTCTTTCATTTTCTTTCCAGTATTTGCTGTCTGACAAGCAGGATCTTGTTTCTTTTAATGTGGCAAAAATTTGTTATGCCATATCCACGATGCAACAAAATTAGATCTGGCATCCCAGCAAGCAGACACTGGATCAATCCCTCATCATCACTTCCCCAGGAGGTTTTCCCAGGGAAGTGAAGGTGCGAAAATGCCATGTGTGAAGATTCAGTCTACCTCATTTAAATTTTCAAAATAAGTTAATATACATAAGCACCCTCAAACATGTATGCATTTTCAGCTAATTCTTGACTACACATAATCATTTCCTATTCAAATTTTCTATCTGGGATGGGTAAGAACATAAGAGGAGCCCTGCTGGCTTGGTGCACAGTACCTCCAGTGCAGCATCCTGTCTCACATAGTGGACTACCAATTGCTTATGGACATCTCAAGCAAAAGACAAAGGCAAACCCTTCACCTGCTCTTGAATCCCAGCAAATGGTCTTTAGAGGCTTCCTGCCTGACTCCTCAGCCTGGAGGATGTCCTTAGGCATCCATTCTAGTAGCCATTGATATACCTGTCATCCATGAATTTGTCTAACCCTTTCTTAAAGCCATCTGGGCTGGTTGCTGTTACCACCTCTTCTGGCAGTGGTGATTCTCTGGCTGAAGAAATACTTCCCTGTGTCTGGTCTGACTCTCATCAGGTTTGTAGGGTGCTCCCTGGTTCTAGTGTTTCTCTATCCATCTTTATACCATGTATGATTCTTCAAACAGGTCCCCTCTTAAATGCCATTTTTCAAGGCTGAAGAGGCCTAGATATTGCAGTCTGATTTCATAAAGGAGATGTTTCAGCCCCTTAATCATTTTGGTTACCCTTTGCTTCATCTTTTCCAGTTCCACTGTCCTGATGTCTGGGGTACAGAAGTACCTGTGCTTCTGGTTTAAGGTCAGCTCCTGAAAGCAAAGCAGACCTAGTAACATAAGAAGTTTCCATCTGGTCCAGCATCTTATCTCACACAGTGGCCTACTGATTCTTTCTGGGCATTCTCAAGTAAAAGACAAAGGCAAAACCTTCACCTTCGAATTTGTGTGTAATGGGTAAATTGTATTTGGGCAAATAAGTTAAACCTAGTGAATGTTTTTGTGGATTACCAGCCTAACAAAGTGCTTCTTTGAACACTGTGAATTTTTCGTATGGGGTATCCTGGTATAGTGCGAAGCTTAGACCCTTCTGGTCTTCTCTCTTCTTCACTCTGGTGAGGAACAGAGAGGCCAAAATCCCTAGTATCTCACACTGTCTGCATTGGATAGCCCATATACGGTTTTAGGCAGCCCAGAATGTCCACCTATACAGCAACAATGGTATGACCTTTTAAAAAGGTCTACTGTTATCCTACTTGTAAGTAAACTGTTACAGGAGGTTTGTAAAAGGTTGCACATCTCTGTGGGCTGATTTAGCATTGGGACCCATTTTGTTGGGGGTTCCTGGCTATCAGAGCCCCTGTAGTAAGCTGTACAGCTTGTACAAGGGTAATTCCATGTGTAGACAGCCTTATCCTGTTACAGCTGGAAGAGACCAGCAGGAGCGATCCTAGCCCTGATAAGTATGGAAACGTCCACAGCCAAACCAATAACTATCATTCTCTAGCAGTCTCCATTCTGTAAATCTGAAGCAGAAGAAACTAATGAGTTAATCCTGAGCTACATGAGGAAGTTTCTAAAATAGATAGGTTGTTGTTTCAGGGAACAGGCAATACCAGTTTTATGCCTCTATGTGTGACAGGCACCTAACGTGCCATTAAATTTGATAACACAAACTATAATTAGGGCCTTTTTAAAATATTATCTATTGAGACTTTAGGTCAAAACATACAGTGTTTGGAGAAACAAGGTTTTCAACAGACCCCTTAATTTTGCAAATCTTGAAAGTTTATCAGAGGTTGTCTTAACTTTCTGTGTCCCATTATTCACTCAGTCATCTCTACCCCAGCATGTGCTGTTCTCAAATGTCACTTTTGTGATTTATATAATTACTGTTATTCTGTACAAGCCCAGATAGATAATCTGAACGCACCATGTATTGTTGCATCCTGTAGTTTACCTGCCTGAGGCTTCAATTTTATGCACGTTGATCTGGAGCTTAAAAGCAGACATAGCAAAATGTTTCTCTCATCTTGGTACAGTAAAGAAATGACCTTTTTTGCAGTTGGTAAAATGTATAATAGGAGTTTTATTCAGTAGGCTGAAATGTTACTTCACTTGTTTGAAGTAATCCTGAAAACTTTCAATAATGCCTTCTTGTAGTTCCACTACCCTCAGAGGTGTGAGGGGTAACAGCACATGAGAGAGCCTTTGCTGTGGTGGCCCCTGGACTTTGGGACAGCCTCCCAGCAGAGCTTTGCTGGTGCTGATGCTATATGGCTTTTGGCTCTTGTTTAAAATGTACATCTTCATCTAGATTCTAGGCCTTCGATGGTTAACTTTCCTGTAGTTCTTCTGGAGGGTGAGGGGAAGAAGGGTTGTATTTTATACTTTATTTTTAATTACGTTTTAACACTTACTGCTCAGTTTTACTAGGGCTCTAAGGTGCTGTTGACTTACACTGGTAGACTGGTAGTTTTGAGTCTCCTCTCTGCAATGCTGATGACTTACTGATAGTCTGGTCATGTCCTCCACAATGCCATTGACTTTGGTGTACCATGGCACCTCCATGGCCCAGTGTACTACAGGGGATACGTTTCACTGATGTATCAGGGTGCATCAGTGAAACATTCCCTCAGAAGCTCTGAGGGCCAGAGGTTCTTCTGTGTATAAATTTGTTGATTGCACAACAAAGTAAAACACTGTGGTAGCAACTGGCCACTAGAGGTTGCTTTGGAGGACCTCCCTTCCAGTCTGGAATTACTTTAGTCAGTAATTCATGCTTGGTTGAATGGCTAATCTCTCTTTAAAAGGTAGTGTCCACATGCTAGTAGGCAATCCACATTCAGTGGCAGAAAATGCACTTCTAAAATACATCTTTTAGCCTTCAATGTGGGTTAAATAGTCCACAGTTGGAGCAGGATATAGATTCAGAATTCTATCAAGAGGCCTAGCTTCCCAGTAGACTGATTTGTAGTGCAGAAAAAGTTCTCCAGAGTGTGCCGGTCTGGTCTGCTGGCGTAATGTGGAAACAGACCTTGAATGCAACGTCTGTGTCTCTTCTGAGATCCTTCAGCATCTGAGATGCTGTAGGAATTAGATGCAGAAAGTGTGTACACCTTTAGAAGTTTTTTTAAAAAATAGTAATACAGGTATTGCTGAATTCTAGCATATATGTAAATGCAAAAAGTCTGTCCTGGAGATCCTAGAAAAATCTGTTTCTGTGTCTTACTTTTCCTGATGTCTCTAATGTGTGCATGGGGAACAAGCAGAGATTATCTCAGAGGTGAATGAGTTTGGATGCCGTTCAGTCATGGGAGTGGTGTAATGGCTGGAGGGCATAATATCCAATGCAGGCAGGAGCCTGCATTGCAAACATACAAGAAGCATCAAGCAAGAAAATACCAGTTTGCCCTTATCTTTACCTTTAATCTGAAGGATAGATAAAGAGTTAGCAAAGAGATGAGGAGCTGGACTTCATTAAAATGATTAACATTATGCATAATGCACCAAAAGGGGGGATCTGAGTGGTGGAATCTAAGGCTTTGGGGGTGTGATTTGAGAGTTAGAGAATGGGCAATAAAGAAATGTATATAGCTTATAGTCTATACATATGGATGACTGTCTGCAGCAAAATAAGTAACTGAAACATTGTTATTTAACAGAGTACATTTGGCAATATTCCTTCTTGTCATTGCCTCCGTCCCACCAGGCTGGAGCCAGATGTTGGTTATTTATTCCACTGTATTAGGATATTTTGGAATAAAATATGGATCTCTAAATAACAGTGAAATAAGAAACCAACATTTGGATGTAGTCTTAGGCAGGATGCCATCTGCAGGGATTCGAGAGCAGGTGAAGGTTCTGTCTTTGTCTTCTGCTTGTGATGCCCATAAGCAATTGATGGGACATTGCGTGAGGTAGGATGCGAGACCGGAGGCATTTCCGCACTGAATCGCGTTCGAAACCGAACGCGTTCAGGCGGAAAGCTTAAGCCAGCTTCGGGCGCTTTCCCCGTTCACACACAGACGCTCCGGAACGCGTGTAAACGCGTTCCGGAGCGTCTGGGTGCGAATGGTCAAAGCGCCCGAAGCTGGCTTAGCCGGCAAACGCCGGCCAGGGGCGCGCCGGCGGCCGCGGAGGCAGATCGACAATCAGCTGTTTGAAAAACAGCTGATTGTCAAAGCCGCGCGGCGTCGGAGGCGAGCCGGCAGGCGATCGGGAGACAGAAGCGGCGCGAACGCTTCTTCTCACGAACGCCTGCGGGCGGCTGGTCCGCGTTGGAACGCGTGTAGAGCACTTCGAAGTGCTCTACATTTCGAACGCGGAAAAGCCAGCTGCGGACACGTCGGGACGCAAGGCGCGCGCGGCCAATGCGGATGACGTGTCCACAGCTGGCTTTTTCGCGTTCCGTTTTCCCCCGTGCGAAAACGTCTTAGATGGGCTGTGCCAGATCCAGCAAGGCTCCTCTTATCTTCTCTTATTTGACCTCATGAAAGTAGCTACCATTGAGTGAGCCTGCCTTTGTGCTAGGGACCTCATCCAGCCCATCTCACTTTCTCTCCCGAAGACCCACTTCCCTCCAGTTAAACACCATAGAATTTTGCTGCGAGGCCCTTGGATAATGTTTGCATCTGCTCAGCATCGGAAGATACAATAAAGAGGGTGAAATCTCTGAAAATAGAGCCAGCTGCCGCGATGCACCAGACCGGTAGTAAAGTATGAATGATTAGCTGCCTATTCCAGTGGAAGAGAGGAAAGCTTTGGGCAGATAGTTTAGCTGCAGAAGGAAAAGCCTCTCTTTCGGAAGGGAACAACAACAGACTCGTTGGGCAATGATTTTCTGTAAACAGATGTCCCAATGTTTAATAATGGCTCAGTTCAGAGGTGGAAGTGGGGTATTGTGAAGGACGATGTAAACTGTCATCCAGAGAAGGGCAGTAAATGGGCCAGGAGACACGTGGGTTGCTGAAACTGATGATTCATCAGCTTCCCACTTGCTCTGAAGCGGTTTTCTTTGATCTGGGTCAGTCACCAAAACCGCTCCCTGATGATCTCTGGGACACGCAGCCCTGATAAAGGAGCTCCTGTGATAATGACGATACAGTGTGTACATTTGTAATATCCTGTTAAACAAAACAAGAGATTTACACATCCTTTCATTGGGTTTTTGTCATGCTGCTGAAGTTGATGAGGAAGTTTCCCAATCTCTCCTTTAGTTTAGCGAGCCTGACTAAAATGAAGTCTGTGCAACAGTAGACAGAGGGGGAGAGAGAGATCATTATAGCTGCCAAGTACTGGAAAACGCTTTGCATGTCCCGGCTTGCTAATGATGGGACAGAACTTGAGTAGGGATTTTTTTTTTTTAAAAAAACCCTCCCTCTCTTGGCTAGGATGCAGTGGAAGTGAGGGATTAGAACCTAGTCACCATTTTAAAATACCATTTGTGTCATTAGTTCAAACTGCTGGAGGACATAAAATCTTTTCAAGTGGGAAGTTGACTATTCCAAAAGGAAGCTGAGCTAGCAAGGGAATTTAAGGCTTGAACATTTGTGGGCACTTAGATGCTGATTTTTAATGCCCATTTTACACACCAGATTGTACTTTACTTTCTTTTTATTTTATCTCCCTCTTTTGAAAGTCTGAGTATTGTTCCAAAGTGTCACCGCAGGTTGTCATTGATTCATTTATATTTATTTTCATATTTCTATCCCACCATTCTTCCAAAGAGTTCAAGTGGTGAACAATATTCTCCTTTCACATTAACCTTAAAATAACACTTCTTACCCTGTGAGCTTCCATGGCTGAGTGAGGGTTTGAATTCTGATCTCCCGTTTCCAAAACCCTGGCCAGTAGATCATTTACTGGTCTAGACCTCAATAACTAGGGCTAACCAGCATTCCAGGGTCAGTATCCTGTACTATGGAAATGTGCAGATGCCTCCAGAATACAGAAAAGAACCCTCTGGAGCTGACTGCCCAGGCCATCCATCACACAGATAGGCCTTAGTCCTCACCTTTTACCAGCTCTGTTTTATACAAACAGTGATATGACTGTTTACTTACATTGTCTTTGGGTCAATGTAGAACATTTCTAGGCCACATAGATCCACATGGCAATGCAGATCTATGAAGCTACACCACTCTTAGGCCTCCTGTTTCTGCACAAGATGGAACTAGATCTGGATTAAGGCTACCCTTAAACCAGATCCTTGTGGACATGTTTAATTGGATCTGCAGGAGGACTAACGGCCTTGTTCTAGATCTCAGGGGTGGGGGCAGTGACTGCAACCAGTGGGAATTATGAGGCAGATTAGTGCTGTCAGTGAAGATAGCACTGATCTGGTCCATGCCTCTATGTGGTCCAGATCAGTGGGTTCAATTAATCCAGATCCACTGGTCTGGATCAAAACAGACGTGCAGAAAAGGCCTTTGTCTCATACTGAATTTTGTTTGAAGATCTGGAACAATTAAGGGTTTGTTCTGCAACAGGAACTATCTGTCCCAGCTTGGGATGTACAGCAAAGGTAAGTGCAGAAATGTATGACAATATGTAAAAACAGAAGAAATCAGGAGGGAGAAAACATTTTCACAGCACTGTGCCTTGCTGGATGAAATGCTGACAACTAACACTTCTGTTCTCAATCAGATCTACTGTCATCCAGCCCAAGTACATGTTCAGAACACCAACTGCTTTGCCCTGCCCAATGCTTACTTTGCACAATAATGACTAGCATCTCAAGCCTATGCATATGAACTACTGTGAATCCAAGTAGGAAATATAATCTTTCCCTGTATTCTTATATGCTGCAGTCCTCTTGGATTATGAAGATTTCAGCCCCCAGTCCAAAGGAATAGCCGAAATGCAAAGGGCTAATTTGCATGTTTGCTTAAAATTATTAAGGTGCTTTCCACTCCTTGCAGAGTTAAGCAGCCTTTACTAACCGCAATTTACCCTTGAATTCCTTGAACTTGAGCACACTGATCTGAATGCCAGAGTGAAGCGCTTCCTCTGTGTTCTTGAATGAACTTTAAATGCTTTTCTTTTGCTAGGATGGCGTTTCAAGGGCAATACAGGGCACTCCAAGCTTTTGGCTCAAGGCAGTTTGGGAATCTATTGTTTACACGGAACATTCCTCCCTTCTCTCTTCTTTAATGCAGCTGTTCAAATCTGAGCACCCTACATAATCTGATCAGTTTTTCAAGCAATGTTGCATATTTTTTGTTGCGTCACTTTGCCTAGAGGCACTGCTCATGGGTCTTGTGGTTAGGGAGATGGACTCTTGTCTGGGAATACTGGATTTAATTCCACTCTCCTCCACAAAGCCAGCTGGGTGATCCTGGGCTAGTCACAGCTCTCTTCTGAACTCTCACAGCCTCACAGGGTGTTCTGTTTTGGAGAGAAGAATAAAAAGCTTTGTCAGCCACGTTGAGACCCTTTAAATGGGTGAGAAAAGCAGGGTAGAAAAGCCAACTATTAATAATAATAATATTAATATGTATTATTAATATTATTATTAATTATTATTATTTTAATATTGTGTAGAATTTCCGGATTTCTAGTGCAGTAGTACAAAAAGTTGCCACCTGTAATAGTGACAACAACAACAACAACAACAACAACAACAACATTATTATTATTATTATTATTATTATTATTATTATTATTATTATTATTATTATTATTATTATTATTATTATTATTATTATAACACAACAGTAACACACAGCAGACAAGATATTTGTCCTGGTTTTGGTAATTGTTATCACTAGTCGGGCCCTTCCCAAGCACCTAGGACTGAGTGATGTATCAGCGAATGATATGAGCGGATCCTAACAAAGTGGCTTTCTGTAGCTGGCAGTCGGATATTTTGTTGGGGCCAATGCTTTCCAAGTGTCCACTAAGATCTTTCGGCACTGCCCCCAATGTGCTGAGAACCACTGGGACCACCGTTGCTGGTTTATGCCACAGTTGTTGTAGTTCTGTTTTCAAGTCTTTATCTGGTAAGTTTTTCTAACTGTTTTTCATCTATTATTGTTGTTGTTGTTGTTGTTATACAATAGCAACAACAATAATATCTGTAGTGTAAGGCACTAATGAAACCATTGGCTCAAATATGCCGGCAGTTCTGCATGTTGACTTGCAAGCAGAACCACTGCTGAACAAGTGGTAGCAGATAAAATTTTGGGTCCTTTCTGCACTGGGATTATATATCCTTGATTATATACTAGAATAGAGGCCTGCTGTTCACGTGCTGCTGCAGGCTATGGCAGGTATCAACATGTGGATGGCAGGCCCCTATTCTGGGATATATAATCTGGAATAAAGCCCAGCATAGAAAAGGTCTTATTTCAGGAGAGGTATTGTAAGTTGTTAGCTGTGAGTAAGTATGGAGAGACAGGATATAGTTAATGAAGTATGGAGAGACAGGATCTTTTTGCGCTTGACTTTGCAGTGTGCTCTGGGACACTGTCCGCATGCTGTGCCTCCGTCTCAGAGTGTCCAGGACTATCTCAGAGTATCCCGAACATCCATAGCTGTAGAGAAGTAAAAACCACTCCAGGGCTTGACCGGGAGTGGCTGATTGGCTCCTGATCACTGCTGCACGCAGCATTCACACTCTTTTTTTCAAGAGAAGTCTGGTCTTGTGTTTAGTGTGTCAGACTCTTATCTGGTCGTCTTCTCGTTGGAGTCTGCTTTCCTACACAAAGCCAGTTAGGTGACTGTGGGCTAGTCACAGGTGTCTTTTTGACAGCCTCACTTACCTCACAGAGTGACTGCTTTGAGGAGGAGAACAGAAGGTTTGTCAGCCACTTTGAGACTCCTTGGAGGTGAGAAATACGAGGTATAAAAACCGACTCCTCCAACTCCTCTTCTCCAGGATGCAGATGCTGTTGGGGTGGGGTGACTGTGGTTAATGTAGCAATGTGGATCTTGCTGTGGCCATTGCAGTAGTGATCTGGATGGTCCAGGCCGGACCATCCACACTTGAAGTGCTTAGGGTCATGTTGGGGAGTACATCAGTACTTCATATGTGGATGGCTCCCACCTTGCCTGTGAACAGGCCCTGAGTGACATCTTTGCATACAATACTTCAGTAATAATTGCTTGAACATTCTCTGACGTTTCACTGACAGTTGTATTCGCTGACTGTCAAGGGGGGCAGGCCATGAGGGAAGGGGAATGAATTTGAATGTGATGTTATCAGAAGCAGAACCTGGCAAAGTGGTGGCGAGGGGAATGTGCCACAATTAAGGGCTGAGAGTTCAAATCCTCGCTCGTGAAGATCACTGGGTGATTTTATGAGATGATCTTTAGCTTATTGAATATGCTGCACATACACAGAATCCAATTCTTATCATTTTGGAATGGGTCTGATAAAGATATATTTCTAATAGAAGAAGAGTTGAATTTTATACCCCTTTTTCTCATTCATTTAAGGGGACTCAAAGTGGCTGACAAACCTTCTGTTCCTCTCCTTGTGAGGTAGGTGGGGTTGTGGGAACTCAGAAAGAGAACCATGACTAGTCCCAAGGTCACCCAGCTGGCTTAATGGAGGAATGCAGAATATAAGATATGCATCTGGCATTCTAACCACAAGACCAAAGTCTAACCACAAGTCAGGGCAGCCACTATTGGGTTACCACTGTATAAAGCAGCTTGATAATATTTTTTTATGAAATACATTTCATAAAACTGATTTAAAACTGCTGAAAGTTGGCAGGAGGAAAAGCTCTGTCTTCATCGATCACTGGAAGCTATAAAGTGATGATGTAGGATCCCATTTCTGGTGGAAGGTCATTCCACAGCTTGGGAGCTACTACTGCAAAGGCATCTCATGCTTGAGGCTAAGCATTTAGAATGCCCCCCCCTCCAGATGTTCCCTTTCTCCTCATGCTGAAAGGTTTGCTAGCTTCCTGTGAAGTCCACCAGGCAGCCTTATGGACCACAAAGGAAGCTCCATAAACCTGCTTTCAGCAGGCGGAAGGACTTCCAGCTGTCCATCAGCCGCTGCTTCCTCTAATCCTGGCTTATCTTGCCTGCTGAATAAAACTGAGCCAGGAAGGTGGTTGGATAGGTGGTTGCCTTGAATTGCAGGCTATTGTAGGTTAGACTGGGAAGTCAGAAAATAATTCCAAAAGATGGCAATGACGAACCATCAGATGACGTAGCCATAAAAATGGAATTGGTTAATCTATGCAGTCACTAACTGTGTGTCATCTTTACCATTTATCTATGCTCATTCTGTATAGTGCTATATAGTGGCTTGATTAAGTATGAATTACTGATATAGCAACTGGGTGGTGAATGCTTTGGTGCTGAATGTCAATTGACAAAGGAAATATTTTCAGTGGACCACGCTTCTTTTACCAAATTGTCCGTGGCCTCAAGTTTGGAAGCACAAGGGCAGGGACAGTGGCATGATGGGAAATAAATACTAATTTTTACTGTACAAACTGGATATCAGGATGCAGTCAAAAATAAGATTTCAGTCACAGAGATGTCCTGTTTCCCTTGCTTTGTGTCGACAGCTGGCCTGAATAGTCACCCATAAACCTGTTGGTAATATAGTGACACATCAGCTTCGTTTCATCATGCTAATGCTGTGCAATAAGCTAATAATCATTTGTCCACCTCTGCTGGTCACTTAATCCCACTTTTGATATGTGGTGATGTTCGTCAGTGCTCAGCCCTGTCTCACATTCTTTTATCATACAGAGTGTGCGCAAACTTGTATGACGTTCAGCCTGGCCATCTCCCCTCCTGTGCCTCTGATGCTCTTCTTAGTTCAGCAACCCAAAATATAACTCAGAGAATCTTGGCACTGTGTCTACTCTCTCTTTCCTCTTGCATTATCTTTATGTGTGTGCTGAGCTTGGAGACATTCTACTGTTTTGCTTCCTTATTTTTCTAGATGGCTTGTTATCAAAGTTAATAGCTCAGAAAGGACAGGAAGCAGCTGGCAGGGCTCACCCCTTAAATCCCTTTAGGGCAGGGCACCTCCAGTGGGTATGCTCTAAATTACAGAGAGGGGTGGAGAGCTGGCTGAAAAAACAAAGAGGGGGAAAAACAGGCACTGCAGTTCCTTTCATTCTAATTTGGTGAGCAAGAAAGCAAATGGTATGGCAGGGAGTGTTGTGACAAATGTGTTTCCCAAAAGAGTAGATATCACTTGGCACTGTGGCATTTATAGCATGCCAGCAGTAGGGGAGGAAACCACGGCATTGCTGAAAACAATGGCTGCTTTTTAAGGAGCCCTGCTTCTAAAATAAACAGATTTGTTCTCATTATCGTTTCTTGGAGTGATAGAGTGGGATTTATCCATTTATGGAAGTAAAATGGTTTCCCTTTGGAAAGCTGAATTATCACTACAGATATTAAACTGGATTTCTGATCAGTTTGGTGACGTATCTGTTATAACCATGTTGGCAGAGTGATATGCTTAAAATCCCAAGCTTAAAACTCTTCAGCTTCAGTTTCTATACACACAGAAGAAAACAGATCACTTTTGAAACTGTTTAGCTACTGAGTAAAAAACTAGGGAGTATTGCAAAGCAGTGCGTCCTTGTTAATGAAAGACTACAGTAAATAAACTGCTTTCTGTGGATCTGTCTTCAGTGAGTATAATGAAAACAGAAATCTTTAAATTTCTATCTCACCCACCACTCTCAGTAGCGAAAGGAGTGGGCACCTGGGATAGGCCTTCTCAGTGGTGGCCCCCAGATTATGGAACAGACTCCTCCTGAGGTGCCGCAAGCGCCTTCACTCCAAACATTTGGGAGGGCAGTAACGATGCATCTTCTCCTCTCCACTTCCAGGCACTGTTATTGTTTTACTATGTTCATTTGGTACTTTAGTGCTAATACTATAATAATAAACAAACTGTAAATTGTAGAAGAAATGTTATTGGCTGAAGTTGGCTTTGCAGCACGGATGAGCTACAGTGTGGAGAGCTGATGGAGGAAGGAAAAAAAATTCCAAAAAATCAGTTGATGGGTATGAAAGCAAAAATCTTAGGAGAAGAGAATTTTTTTTATAGGCCAGTAAGTCAACCTGAGAAGCTGGAGACTCAGAGGCCTTTCCTGCACTTGTGTAGGGTGTTCCAGGAAAGTGTTAGGAAAATTCCAGAAACACCATGAAAACAAGTTGCCGCTCTATCAGCAAATGCTACTTGTATTAGTTTCTTAATAAGCAGATGGGTCAGAGAGAAAAGATTCCTTTTACTTTTGTATACGCTGCAGCATAAGAAGTCCACTTTTCACAACCCCATCAAGACGAACTTCAGACCTCCCACATTCCAGGACACAATTTATACCTAAACCCGGCCAGTAATTACAATATTCCCGGTAATGCCTTGAAGGTACAGAAAAGACATATCAGATTTCTCTGACATGCGCAGTAGAAACAAAGTCCAATGGTTGACTGGTTTAGATCAGTTACTTCTTTGAAGACTTCTTATCATGTCTCTTTGCAAACACACTGTCCTTGAGAGCATTCCTCACAAAAGGGTGGGCTGCCCTGTCCCAGAACAAGTAATCCATGCCAAGCTAGATCCATGGGCGTACCAGCAGGATGCTTCTAAGGCCATTTGCTGGGATTTGAGAGCAGGAGAAGTTTTCCCTTGTCTCTGCTTGAGATGCACATGGGCAATTGATGGGCCACTGTGTGCGACAGGACGCTGGACTAGATGGGCTGTGGCCTGATCCAGCATGGCTCCCCTTATGTTCTTACGTTCTTATGCTCTGCATTCAGCAGTACTGTCCCACTCCAGCCTTCACCACTGCCTCTAGAGATTCTTTGGAGTTTTCAGCCTGGCAGGTCTTGCAGAGGACCCACTTCTGATTGTGCTTTCTGGAGTGCCCATGAAAATAGTCACCTGTAGTATACCAGAGGAGAGCATTCTGTCTGCATACATCCTTGGTCTGGTATACTGATGTAGGGCCTGTTGTAGGTCTACGCTTATATTGGCTAGGGTTCCATTTTCAGTGCCCTGGCCCAGTCCATGCTTCATCCATGACCTGGTCTACTTGCTTGATGCGGAAAGGTCCAAATACAGTATTGAGTTAGGTAAGATGGTGCATTGAAGATACAGCACGGCGTATTCTATACATGGGTTTCATTCATACACATTTTTTAAAAAAACAGTTCATAAGTGGCTTGTAAGTGGTAGACACTAGTGTTCCAATTCCACCTCTAATCCACATTAAAGTCCAAAGAATGCTCTTTGACAGTATGTTTTCTGGCAAGTGGATACTGTCACCTCTAGGCTGCTTTTGAGCCACCTTTTAAAAATATCTGTGTGGATGTAGCCATAATACAATCCAATTTGACAGCTGAATTCTGGATTCTACAGATTCATATGGGAAAACAGAACATGTTACTGGATCCGTGGAGCTTCTGAAGCAAACTGGGAATCAGAGAGTTCTGTGACACTCTTTAAGGGAACCTATTCCTTACCAAATAAGTACATTGAGACAAGAACTCAAAAGATACTGTCATACTCTCATTTCTACTGGAAACATTCAAGTTTGACTTTTTAATGGTCCTGAAAAAGCCCTTCCTGGGAGCGCCTAAAAGACCCTTCAAGCATTTGCTCTGAAATGACTCCTAATCAGGTGAACCACAGGTGGTACCTGAAATGCTCAGGGGTGTATCAAAGACAAATGCTGCATTATGTAGTGCAGAGAGGAAATAATTAATTTGGGGGAGGGGAACTCCTTGAAGTAAGGAAGTGACTCAGAAGCTGGAAGGAAGGGTGAGTGAGGCACGCAAGTGAAAGCAACCTTCAGCTACAAATATAGGGTAAAGGTGAAATAAAGCTTGGAAGGGTTTGCAAACACTATGCCAGAGTCTAATGTTCTTTTATATACTGTTGCTTCTATGGACCGTTTGTATGAGATTCTCTAGAGAGTTCTGGAAAGTCAGTCTGGAAGAGCACTGGCACCATCTTTGGGTATATAAGTGAAGCCTTTATAATTTTAGGGAAAGGGAAGAATGAACAGTACACAGAGGCGTGTACTGTTGGACCACTCAAATGAGATCAGTTCAGCTGAAGTGGTCCACCAGCTGGAGCAGTCCATCTGTTCTGGAACAAGCCTGTCTGCACTTGGATGGCTCTTCCAGGATGACTCCTGCACTGGCTCTGAAGCTTGCATGAGCTTTGGAGCCAGCATCAACGGTCAGGAATGAAAGTTCCTGGCCTTGGAGCTGCTGGGGGACCCATTTCAAAGCTGTGCTTTGGTGCCCCACTGAAATAGGTTCCCTCCTAAACCAGAACAAGGAGAGTGTGCCTGTTATGGGCATGCATTTTTCAGCTGCTTGTGGATTTTTTAAAATAAAAAGTAGTATATAAATGTTTCAATGTAAAGAAAATGTGGCTTCAGATCTTTGGAATGTTTATCTAATTATGGAAATTTTGAATTTTTGAAACTTCCATGTTATACTTAAATTTTCACTTTTTGTTTTGTTCTGTTCATCCCTCAATATAGACTGAAGTTTTCTTGTTTTATCCAAATGTGCCAGCTGTTTTTTTTTAAAAAGGAATGAACTGGAACATTTTTTTTTCAAAGGAGATTGGTGTGTTTAAATGGAATTCCATTTGAATAGGTGGAAATCTGATCTATTAAGTCCTAAACAGGCACTTAAAATGCAGCATGGTTTCAATTTTCAGATTGTTTGTACAGTTTCCTAAAATACAGGACTTTTGAAAAGGGACTGGACCATAGCTTAGTCTTACAGCGCACATTTTGTAACTCCATATAGGGCTGGAAATGACTCCTGTCATTTCGATCCGTATAGATTAAGATTAGCCAAAGTATACCAAAGTGCAACTGTGTGGCTTCATTGCTGAATTACAAGGACTGCTTTGCACTTACTTTAAGGAAGTGTTTCTGGTTCTGCATCTACACCACTGCTGTCCTGGAGTGTCCCTGCAGCTGCCCTGATCTTCCATAGGTGTGGACAAGTTTTTAGTTGTCCACAGCTTTACTGGGAGCAGTTGGAGACCTCCTGGTCACAGTGTTTGGATTCTCCTTCAAGTGAGAATGGTGTGACTTGGTGGTGCAACTGAGGCTTCTTGAAAACATGTCACAAGCCGATTGCCATGGCAATGTCCCGGTGTGCGCCAGATGTTGCCTTGGCCATTGCCATGGTGATCAGGCTGGGCCTGGCCATCTTCAAGAGCTGGTGGTTTGGTAAGGGGCCACACTAGCACTCGAAGTGTAGATACTTCCCCCTGATCCTGATCTTAACCTCAGTGGGATGATTCTGTTATACTACCCCCTGAGTTAAGTGTGAACAGGCCCCTAGTCCCATCATTCCATGCCATTAACTGGTTATTATTCAGCATCCCAGTCTAAATAAACACTAGTGTGACTTAATATAAAGCAGCTTCCTTCCTTCTCTTTTCCTCTTATGACTGGAACAGACATGAAAGCATGAAATGAATGGAGAAATTAAGAACAAAAGTGGATTTAATTCAATATACAAAGATTTGCACGACTTTCATATATCTCGGCAATTTGGGGCTCAAATATTGTTCTGCATTTTCCCCTTTTTTATATTTTTAAAGAAATCAAATAATATGGAAATGCCCAGGCACCAAAGTGAAATGTGCAATTCCTTAAGACAGATCTTGTTGTACATTTTTATGTGTGCTGCCTTCCCCTGATATATCCAAGTATTCCTAGTAATAATTATCATCAGAACTGCTTCTTGGGCCCTTTCTGCACTGGGTGTTATTCTGGATAATATCTCAGAGTAGGGACCTACCATCTGCATGCTGGTGCAGACTACAGAAGATGTTGGGCAGATCTATATTCTGGGAAAGAATCCAGAATGCCCAGTGCAGAAAGGGCCTTAGTTCTGCCTGTAAGGCTACCCATGATCACAGCGTTTTTTTAAAAAAAAACTTATGGAATTCTAATCAGTTGGTGCTGTTATTGGACAAAACAATGAGATAAACTGGCAAAAGCCATTTATTGTTAGGTATTGTGGTTAAGAGAAAGCAAAAGGAGGAGACTGGCTGACAACACAAAAATGGTTAAAATTTTGATTCAAATATGATTAGTACTTTTTTTCTTAAATTCCCTTCTTTTCTGTTTTGCAGTCATATAGAGAAAATTACGACATGGCAAGATCCTCGAAAGACCATGACGCAGCCTTTGAATCACATGAGCCACCATGCCTCAAGTGCTTCTACTCCAGTATCACAGCGATCAATAGCAATGTCACAACCCAACCTTGGTGAGTAACAGGATCTTTAGAAAGGAAGGAATTCCATGGAAGCAAAACGGCACAAAATAAAGTGCTTCTCCTTTAACTCCTGTCTCAGACAGTTAGACTACTGACAGATGGGGGAAGCACTCCTTAATGGCTTTGCCACCTCCTGCAGGGACATAGCAAGAGAACCCCAGCAGAATGTCCCCGGCATTCTGTTTTTGCAGTATCTTTGTAAATGACCTAGAGAATGAAGCTGAACTGATGCTCATCAGATTTGTAGGTGACACCAACAAGGGGATTGGCAGCCTTGAGTATTGGGCTAAAAGACTTATAGGACAACACTCTATGGTGGTAAATAAAAGTCCTGTGTCTAGATAGAAATAATCCAAGGTACAACTGTGAGGGCCTTTCTGCACTCACTTTGCCTTGTCCCGGGTAGGTAGGTCTGGGCTAGTGAGGCATGCTGGTCCAGAACATGGAAAGGCTTTTTCTGGACTGGCACTGCTTGCATGACAGCATATTTTTCACAGCAGCACTCCCCCTGCCCCTAGCCCTCACAGCTCACATGGCTCCAAAGGGCTAGGAATGAACGTTCTTAGCCTTGGAATCCCCAGATAATCCGTCTCAGCAGTGTGCTCTGATGCACCACTGAAATGAGCCCCTTGTTAGTCTGAAAAATGGAGGCAGGCCTTCTGCACACCTCTGTGATTCAGGCCAGCCCAAGTTGGTACGGTGGCAGGCCTGTTTAATCAGGTTTTCCCAATGATCCAGATCAAGGGCTTCTTGAAATGGATCATGCTCTGTCTAATACCAATGAAGAGTATCAGCAGTGGGCAGAACCTCACAGGTCTGCACTAATGTGCAAACTGATGAGGCCTCAAGAAGAGCTGTGTGGGACTGTAATCTAGATTAAAGGTAAGTGTAGAAACTATAACAGTAGCTGATCATGAGCCAAAAGTATGATGCAATCCATCTAGACGACAGAAGGTTTGCTTTGCTGTATTAGGTACTAGTTTGGCCATGGCTGGAGAACTGTGTGTAGTTATGGACCATGCGTTCTAAAATAAAAATTGGTAGATTAAAGTCAGTTCAGTGAAGGGCTACCAAAATGGTCCGAGGTCTGGGTATGAAGTCATATGAAGAATGGCTGAAGGAAGTGACATTATATGAGCTATAAAAAGAGAATGCTTAGGGGAACAATGATAGCATATATCTAAATAGCTGCCACAAACAAGAGGGGCCATGTTTATTCTTTTCTATTACTGAGGTCAGTTCTAGGACCACTGGGCTGAAATTAAAAGAAAGCAGATGTTGTCTAGACACAGAAGAAATTTCCTGACGGTAAGAGCTGTTAAGCGATGGAATAGTCTACCTTGCAATATCCCCATCATTTGGAGGTTTTCAAGCAGACGATGGATGGTCAGCTTTTAGAGTCATTTAGCAGATTTCTAGGATTCTATGTTTGATATCTGAACTGGACCCTGAGAAACACAATAGGAGAAGTTTAGGGTTATGGCAGTAACTTCTTTGATAGTTATTCATGCCTTCCTAGCAAAGTCTTTCTCAGCTTCAGGATTACTGGCCTGGTAATTAAAGGTGGGTGCATGCATAAATCCATTTTTTTTCTTAGTAATCATATAGAAGTGATTTGTCATTCCCTTTTTCCTGATTGTATCTGAATTTCCCAGTCTAGCCTTACAGAACCTGGTATTCCCAAGCATTTTCCAGTGCACTGGTAGTCAGCAGACCTGATTCTACTAAGATTCTGAGATCAGAAGAGATCAGTGAGGAGCTTCTTATGAGGAGAAATTCAAAGATGATGATGATACATATGAGAATTTGGGAATCCATAGTGTATTTGCAGATACCTCATTTGTATTTCCCCCAAAGAACCTTGTAGACAAACTCAGATGTTTGTGATAGTTAACCTTCACCAGCAGTTTTTTTAAAAAAAATGTGTAGCCTATAATAAATGTTCAACTATTTAAAATTATGTTAAGCAAAAGCAAACCCTTTTCTCTTCTGGTTGCTTCCACTATAAACTGTCACAACAAAGGACATTTGGAGCTTGAAAGTGGGGATTTTCCTCTCTTGAGTCTGAGTCAGAAATATAGTAGAGAAATATAAAAACCATTCACAGCTAGATTCCAAAGGATAGAGAGAAATTAATGACTCATGCTATATAATAAAAGGAACCTTATTTCCTGCAATATCCTGAGGACCGGAGTGAATAATAAGTTGCCAAAGGACTAAATTAACTCTCTGTTACTGCTTACTTATCAGTAATAATGCCATAGCAATCTATACTGGAGTTTTAAATGTCCCAATAGATAGAGCAGAAATTGGCAAAGCTCCAGTGGAATAACACAGCCCCTCTCTTTGCCCTTGTATATATAGCTCTTTGCATTCTTGACCAGGTTGAGGTATATATATAGACTGATTTCCTGAGGTATTAGTGGCAATGATAGTGGTAAGCTGTTTTAGACATTGTGACAGGTCATTGCAGTTTTTAGCCTGAGGAATACAACTTATTTTTATGATTCCAACTAAACTAAATTGAGCAGATTAGGGAGCGCCAAATCAAGGTTTAAGGCAGCAGTGCTCAAACTGTACCCCACCCACGTGTTCTTGGACTCTTTCTTGTTCTTGGTCAGTCTTACTGGTCCTGATGGGAGCTAGTTTGGAACATCTGTAGGGCCAGAGGCCCTTTCTTCACTTATCGCACTAGATCCATAATAGTAAATCTGGATTAGCTTGATCTGGATCATCTGAAGCAGAAGGCATCTACATAAAGGTAAGGGTGTGGACAGCAGAAAGTATATTCTAAGGAGAGATGCAAACCAGCTACTGTTCCACAGTAGTGAATATGAACTGCCAGTGACAGTGCCTCCCACACACAATGCAGTCAGCCCACATTCCTGCCACTCAAACACCACATCCAGTTACGGGGGTGAGGGGAATTTGATGGCAATGTGAAGACACCATTGCCACAGATGTGAGGTGAATTTGCAGGCATTGCAAAGTCACCACTGCTGTCAACGCATAAGTTGTCTCAGAGGGACTGTGAAGGCACCTTTGTGACTGGAAAATGTTCCTTGATTCCACACCCATACTCTTTCCCGTTTCATTCTACTTGCGGATGTCCTTTCGCTTGTTCTGGGACAAATGATGCTACTTTGGTTATGGTACTGATTAACCAGGTCCACTACTATTACTGACTATGATGACCTTAGTACAGATTACCAGTAGTCCAGTGTGGACCATGTAGTCTATGAGGCCCCTTGATCCGGATTACTAGGTGTGCAGAAGGGGTCATAGTCTGAATACCTCTGGTTTAACGTGGCTGCATTCTTGCTCTTTTTAACAAGTATTCATACAGTGCCGTAGTAACTAACCTCTTGTATGCAGAGTGCTGTGGTAGATCTGGATTTTTTTGCAGACAGTGGAGGCTACTTATTGGCTGGGCCAAGGCAAGGGGTAGGGAAAATCATAGTGTAAAACCATTGTATAAAAAGGCATGCTATACATGGAATGACTTGATTTTAAGACAGAGGAGAATTTGTTATTGCTTAGATACACAGCGTGCCATTTTCAATGCATTTCCCTAAACTCCCTTTAAATTCAGCTGAACCTGCTTCTGCATAAATATGCAGTGATGACACTGCCCAGGGAATTTTGTTTCTAGTCTGTGAGTTCAGAGCAACCAGCGGTCCCCAGCTGCTTACTCTTTCCCCTCTGTAGTAGCATTTTACAACTGCCAGCAGGTGGGAATCTTGAGAGTGCCCCCCCCCCGCCTTTGTTTTAAATACTACTGAGTGAAGAGGAAAGGAAGCAAGACGGAAAGCAGCAGGCTTGCAAAGTAAGATGAGGGGGGCATGAACCTGCCAGTAGGGATGCTCCTTTTGCCAGACACACATGTGGTCACTCTAGCAACCAGATCTTTGATGCCCTCAAATCTGACAATGTCATTATAAAAACCTATGTAAAGCTGTACAGTCATCCCTTGCAGTTTGGTTCCACCAAATCATTATGCAGTATGAAACTGTGTAATGCAAACAATTGCTACCTATAGAAAACTAGTTGTAGGGGAACTACAGATTCCAGTAGGTCTGTCGGTACAAATCAGTGGTGTCTCAGAGGTTAAACCATATTATTGGATTCCAAGACTGCATTGAATAATTGAAGTGAACTATGGCTGTGTCCACACATGGATACAACACCTATAGGATGCAGAACCAGGACCACATTCAGTTACTTTCATCTCCTTTGTCCTCATATGCTGTCTCAGTGTATGTATTCAGTGTGTTGTGAGGGTCCAAAGAGTTTCCATTCATTCACACACCATTGGCAAGTCCTGTTGTTTGGGCAGGTGGAAAAATGCACCAGGCATGCCATGGAACCACAGTTTTGGAGGTTTCTCAGATTGTTCTTATCTAGAATGGATGGCTAACTGCCTCCTCCAGGTTGGAGAGACAGGATATCTCTAACGGCCATTTGCAGGGAACTGAGAGTAGGTAAATGCCTAGAAACAATTGGTGGGTGACTGTGTGAGATAGGATGCTGGATTAGATGGCCTGTGGCCTGATCTAGCAAGACTCCTCTTCTTCCCTTGAGGTCCTTATATGCTAACCATATGCTGAATGTTTCTCTGGATGTCCAGACACTGTACGTGCTTGTGACAGGTAGGGTCAACAGAGGTTAAGCTACAATTTTTGCATACAGGCGGAGGATATTGGGTGTTGTACTCCAAACCAGGACTTGATACTCTGTCGTAAGAATCTGTCTTGCAGCCCATCGATCCATCTGCCTGTATATTATCTAAACTAAAGGTGGCACTTTAGTATTTCAGATGTGACACCTTTCACAGCCTTGCAGACACCCAAAGTGGTTATGAGTTGTTTTGCTTGCTAGTCATATGGCCAACTACTGTATCAGATCTTAGCTCCTAATTTATAAGTTAAGGTTTCCAGGGGCCCAATGTTTGCCCAGGTGTGTGGCAGAATTGTAGCCTAATGGGATAGGGCATGTCCTTTGGTATTCTGTCACATCTCAACCCTGAAGGATCAGTTTTGTAGAGTTTGCAGCAGGCATTAAAGCAAGCAATTTTTTTTGGAACAGCACTTAAACTCTAAAGTCAAGACGTTTGTGCCAACAACCCAGCAGACAGCACAAACAGAATGGAAACTGGATATAAAGTCAAAACCACCCTTCTGGCAATAGTCTGCTCAAAACGTTTTAGTAAAAGCAGGCTACACCTCTGTCTGTTGCCTTAGCATTTTTTCAGCACCAGAGGAATTAAAAAATTCTTTTGAAGATGTGCCACAGACAAGGTGGGGGCTGAATTTTTTCCAGGTCTGTGCCCTGGCCTGCACTTCCAGTTGCAAACATGAGTGCATCTGTTTATCTTGTGCTGCCTTCTACTATGGGATAGAAAACTTGGCTCTTTTTTGAGGATCCTTGCTTGCCTTTGCCTTTGCAGGAAAGAAATAAAAGCACTTGTAAGCCACAACATGATTAAAGAACTATGATTCACAGATAACAGAGGTGAAAATTAAGAAAAAGAATTATAGTTCTTAAAAGCAGCCTATTCAGCTTCACCCGTTGTTTTCATTATAGTGATTTGTTGCAAACAGTTAAGAGTTTAGCGTCTGAAGGCCTCGTACTTTTCCCAGGTCACTAGTTCCGGGAACTTCAACGGGTGCTATTCTTTTACTTTTTTCTTGATGTATTTGCGGCTGATGTATTTCTTGATATATTTGTCATCTGTGGCTGATGACAAGAATATCTTGTCAAGCATGCACATGCAATTTACAGTGCACATAGCATCTTATGCTGGTCTGAATGGCTTTTTTCTCCTAATATGGTTGCAGAGGAGGAATAGATTCTTAAACTACAAAACACTTGGGGGATTGTTTTAAATTTTGCCATACAGTGGTCTGTTCCTTTGCAAGTGGGAGCTAGCTGAACAAAGGCTTCAGAGAGATTTGGTCAGACTTTCTACCTTTTTAAATCATGGGCCCTTTCTCCTCTGAGAGCCTTATTCCAAATTATATCTCATCATAGCAGCAGCAGCAGCACCCACTTTTCTCACCCATTTAAGGGGACTGAAAATGGCTGACAAACTTCCTGTTCTTCTCCCCACAACAGACATCTTGTGAGGTAGGTGGGGATGTGAGAGCTCGGAAAGAGAGCTATAACTCGCCCAAGGTCACCCAGCTGGCTTCATGGAGGAGTGCAGAATCACACCTGGTCACTGCAGAATATGAGTCTGGCACTCTAACCACAAGACCAAACTGGTCAGCTCTCCACATGCTAGTGAAGACCCCAGGCAAGATGTGCCATGATCTGCAATAGCATGCGGACACCAGGTCCCTATTCCAGGATATATTCTGGAACAAGGCTCTGCGTAGAAAGAGCCATGGATAGTTAAAATGGTGTTTCCCATAAACTGCGTACTATAAAATCTCAAATATGTGATCATCTTGCCTAGGCTCTTGGCTTTGTTTGAAATGTTTGGCTATGCTAGTTGGAAGCTGAAGTCTGCAAAACCTGGAGACATGACAACAGATACAGACCAGTTCATGGACGTCAGGACTACCAGTGGCTATTAGCTAGCCCTGATGGCAATGGGACTACCTCTGAAGGACTGTCTCTGAAAGCTGTCAGAGCAGGGCAAACTATGTATTTGTGTCCTGTTAGCGGGTTTCCTAGTGCACCTGGTTGGACACTGGGTGAATAGATGGTCCATGGGTTGAATCTAGTAGGGGCATTTCTTATGTTCTTAGTTAGAGAAGAAATTTGATTTAGATCCTGCTTGAACTGACAGCTGGACTTGATAGTCTAAATGAATATTCCATTGAACTAATAACTGGTTCATTGTCTATCTCTGTTCTTAATATTAGCAAATAATGTGGTAACCGTAGGGTAGAGAGATTTAGATCCGGAATGTGGTCTCGTGGGAAAGAGGTTATCCTTTACTACCAGTGCCTCCCTAGTATTTGGCAAGGGATACTGGAGGAGGGGTAAAATGGAGCCTGCTTGAAACCATTTCAACCCAAAGTCAGTAGACCAGGCAACATGTCATTAATCTAATCATTCTGAAGAGTTAGGGAAAATATAGCATCTATTAACATTACATCTGCTGTGATTGGGCCTCATCCCAGTCAACCAGAAGCAGTCCTCTCTACATTGGATACTGCCTAATGCAATTCTTGCTTTAACCATTTCTTACCTCAAAACAAAATAGGCAAAATCTCCCTTCCTCTCTAAAAGAAGGCTTCTTCTGCCTGTTCCTTCCCTATGTTAACTTATGCAGAACTAGATTTTGATTTAAATCAAAGCTGAGAACCCTGGTGAAGTGACCATGTGCCTTAGTTCTCTTAGATAGGGTTGAGAGAAACCTAGGAGAGGCTGAGAAGCCTCAAGAGTAGAGTAGCAGTCATATCTATTATGTTTTTTACGGGTGCCATCAAATTGTGGCTGACTCCTGTTTGACTACCTGGGCACCTCTGTGCAGTTTTCTTGGCAGAGATACAGAAGTGGTTTGCCACTGTCTACTTCTGAGAAACTGGGGATTGAACTGGCAACCCTCTGCTTTCCAGTCAGCTTGCTGCACCACTAAACTACAGCCACTCCCTCATATCTATTATATATCTAAGTGGAATATACATGCTTCTTCATTTAGATACACTGGGATAAAAGTGTCTGGATTCACTTCAACAGCTGTTTCACATTTGTATTTAGAATGTCCTTTTAGAAAGTCAAAGATTTCTAGTCTGGGCTTTCATTGCAATGTAAGTAATCATCAGATTCATCACAGGAAATTTGTTCTCTTTGCTGTCTGGGGTTTAGAGTTGCAGATCAACAGAATATAACTCTGTTCACAGCCACACACATCCTTAATGAGGGCATACTTACCCCTTTGTATGCTGAGAGTGGGAGCAGCCTCCCCTGCACCATTCATAAATGTATGATTGTGTTGTATTGAGTCAAAGTCCTGCTCTTCAATGCTAGTTGGACTTCAACAGGCTTCCCAGGGTCAATGCAGGAGGTGTGGCAGAGTTCAGCCAATGAAATGGATAGTAGTCCATGGACAGTCTTTGCTAGGTCACCTGTGCATGAATGTAGAGTCCTCAAACACATTGGCCAGTTGGTCCTGCTGTCACTGAGTAAGACCATCAAGGACATCCCATTACCATATCATTCTTCTTTCCAATGCGGTGGCCATGGAAGTTTTCATCTATATCCTCCTTCTGTGGGGAGCAGTTACTGAAGTGTTGTGAAGGACATCAGCAGTGTGCCCCATCACTAGGTGCCCCACTGCACTCTTTTCACCCAATGTCCAGTCATTAGTAGGTCTGGCAAGCTGACGGGGGGACTGTCTCTCCAACTTCAGAATGGTCTACAAGATCGTAGAGGCTTTGAATACCCTCCGGGATCACATGAGAGAACTCATGCTCATGGAGAGAGGGTAGCCATTGGCCTCTGGTGGCCACCAGATATATGCACTCACACAATGGTTGCTGAGCAATCTTGGAAGCCACCTCCCACAAGGTCTTTCACTCAGGACCACCACTGCCGTACAATTAGAGGACTGACCAGATGCAGCCCTAAGTATCCTCTTCCTCCCTCCACTCAATTTGCAACTCTTAAAATATTCAGCCCAGTAAAGCATTAAAACACTCCAGATAATCTTGAGGCCTTTTTGCACTAACAGCAGTAGTGCAGGATGGCTAGGACACACAGGGACAGATTCTCCATTCACACCTAAGCAGGTAAGGACTCTTTCCCACATCTCCCTTACCTGCCTAAGGTAAGGAGAATCTGTCCCCGTGTGTCCTAGCCCGAAACGGTTGATATGCAGGCTGGAATCCCCGCCCTCCAGTCCTGCCATTGGGTCACATTCGACCCAGTGACAGGCAGCTGGGGTCCAGCAGGTTGTTGGCCTCCGTGGGGTGCAGTTGCCTTGATTGAGGCGGCTGTGCCCCGTGTAGGCCCCCTAGGCCCACCCCACACCCAGGGGTGTGTGCCTTCCCCCAGATGCGTGTGCGCGACTTACCTTTTTGTGGTCCAGGTTCGAACTGGCAAGCCCTGGGTGGGCGGGGCTTGCTGGGTTTGGAGAGTGGCATTCTGCACAGGCGTGGGCCTTGATCAAAGCAACTGCACCCCACAGAGGCCGAAGACTGGCCGACCCAGTCTCGGCCTGGTGCACTGGCAGCTGCCAAGAACCCCTAGGTGCCCACCGGCACCCAGGGGGTTTGCGTCCTCCCCCCAGCTGCACGATCACTTACCTTTTCAGATCCTCTTGTCTGATGTGGTGCTCGCACGGCTGGCCAGGGCGATGTGCTGCTCTACACGCATGCTTGCCTGACAGGTGGTGTGGGGCCCTGGGTGGGTGGGTGTGCCTAGGGGTTCCTTGCAACCGATTGGGTTGGGTACAGCTCGCAGGACCTGAGGTTGAGCCGTCCTGATCTTGCCCGTCCCCGAAAGGGGCTGTTGGCCAGAGCGTTAGAAAGGGTCCAATGACTGTGATGCGGAGCGGTGCCACAGCTGCCCGGCAGAGAGAGTGCGAATGCTCTCCCTGCTGGATAGCTGTAGAATGGCTGGGGACAGACTGGGCCAGGTGTAGAGCACAATTTTGTGCTCTGCACCCGGAACGTGATTAGGGCGCCCTGGGATGGGACGGGACAGTTCCTGATGGAACCGCCCACCCAGCAGAACGAATGCTCTGTCCCAGGGCTTACCTAATTGCATTCCAAGGCCCTAGTGCAAATTGGCCTTTGCTTTTTGTAACGAGAGGCAAAAGAAGACTATACTTGTTCTAATACTTGTACTCTTTGAGTTACTTTCCCAGAGGTTCTGAAGGAACCAAAATATTCCTATCAAAGTTACTTTGCCTTTCCTTCCATCCAGTAATTCAGTAAAGAGAAGTATTCACTGCTTATCCTCCTTGCTTCATTTCAGCCAAACTCGAATTGGTATCTGACCTTCCTACTTGGCAGTCAGCAGTGTTGGCCTGCAAGGCAGACTATAGACTTTGGCAGTCTCTGCTGTGAAGTGATTGACAGGAGGCAAGTGGAAAAGCTTGTTGGGTGTTCAAGCTGAATACCAGGCTGGAAGTGTCAAGGAAGAGCAGAAGAAACTACTGTTAAGTTGAGAGCCCTGTCTCAGTCTTAAGACCATTGCATCCGTTCTTGAGTATTTTTAAGAAATCCTGTGCCCTCGCTCTGTAATGTTAAACTAGTGCTGTTGCTGCTCAGTTCTGTGTTAGCTGCCTTCATGTGGAAAATAAGGATTTAAGGCCCAGTTCCCATGTGCATTTGTTGGGCTTGCCTTTAAAAATAGCCTTCTAAGATCTTCAGGGCTAGCAGATTCATTGTAAAACCAATATTCATGGTCTGAAGCCCATTTCATGATGTATGAAACGTTATGCTTGGCTGGTAGATTACATATGCATGCCAACAAATATTTTGTATATGTGTATACAGATAAGAGAGGCATAGGGCCATAAAAATGGAGCCAAAAGCACAACCTTCACATTTAACTAAATTTTAGAGAATGGTTTTGATTGGCTTGAAAAAGATGTCGATTCACTGAGGAAAACTGTCCCACGGGGAGTACGTTCACACAAGACCCATCACTTAGGTAGGTGTGTTTCAACTGAGAAGGGAGATTATTCAATTATAGGTTTTTATAGGTTAAAAAAAAAAAGTTCTATGCAATCTTCCCCTACATAACAGTTTCCAATAGCAGGATTTGCTGTTACACCTTTGGGGAATTGTGACTCCTCCCTTTAATATGCCTAACTACAGTGCAGTTTTCTGAAGCTACCTTCTTCTGTGGACGCTTTTGGGACAGGCATCATGGTATACAAGGCAGTGTGGCAGGCATTTTGGAAAGGACCTGGGGTGTATGTGACAAAAGAGGAGCAGGATAGTGCAGCACGAGGCATGAGAGTCATTGTGGGTGGGGTGAGAGATGTGTGGTGCAGGAGTCAGTGTGGGTAGCGTTGCCTGTGGTATGGTATGGGTTTGATGCAGAAGATGGCACAGGCGATAGCTTAAAGGAAGGGAACTATCTTATCTGCTTTCTGTCCTATGTCCACCTCTTTCTCTGCATTGGCTGTGCTTCTATCTCTCTTTTCCTTTGCACTGGGAACACTTACTTCCTACTTCTCTGATCTGCAGTCACACACACAAATACCTTGCCGCCACTTTTTTCTTCATCCACCCTCACCACCACCTTCCTCTTCATTGTTATTATTTTGGTTTGGAGTGGCAGCTGAGGCAGGAAGAATGGAGAGGGCTGTGCAGATGATGTCTCACCTGATGCCTGTTTTTCTCAGCAGATTGGGAGGGGTGACTTCTGCTGGCTTCCCCTCTTCTTCCTCCCTACTCAGAGACTTGGCTGCTGCTCCACAGCAAAGTGATGACTGTGACGGTTTCAGGGTACAGGCTGGAAACTGCTTTGCTTTCTGTCTTTGCAGGCTTCTTGCAAGCTGCAATAGCCAGCCTTGTTGCAAACAGCTTGTTGCAAACCCTGGGTTTTGGGCTGCAAAAAGGGCGGGAAATCAGTGCGGGCTCTGCTGCAATGATTGGCTGCAGCTGGTATTTGGAGGGAAAAGCTGTCCGGGGATCTGAGTGCTGGAGGGGCTAGAGCAGGAGTTCCCACCAATCAGGAGTTTCTAGCAGGAGTTTCCAGCAGCATTTTATTGTAGCAATCTTCCCCAGGAAGTGACAGCCAATCAGGGCCGCAGAATAAGGTATAAAGGAACTCAGAACACAGCAGACTATGTCTTCGTGCTGGGAGAAGAGCTGAAAGGAACAGAAGAGAGCTGAATCCTGAAGGAGCTGGACTAGTAGTTGACCAGGGGTCTTTTGGCTGGAAGATATTGAAGGAAGACTTCACTAGCAACTGACCAGACTAGATGATCGGTCAAGCAAGGATGGGCCGTGCCTTGTGATCATCTAGGGCCACGTTCTGGTACACTGGCTTGGCTTGAGCTGTGGCAGAGCAAGCCAGAGGGGGAGGAATGTGGAGAGGTTTGTCTTTTAAAAAAGGAACTATTTTCCTTTAGGGAAAGGGGTAGCTCCTAACCTTAAGAGACTTACTGAGTTAAACCAACAAATACCTGAACTTTATTTTTTTCTTTCTAGTATTGCTTGTGTATAATAATAAACTTGTTTTAGTTTACTGTTGAAATGCTTGCTACCAGTGTTTTGTGTCCATACTGTAGTATTCACTTGGCCATTGCACGAACTCAGCACCCTAACAGGGCCCAGCTACTCCTAGAGAGGGCAGGCACTTACTGGAGCGCTGGGGACTGTGACAATGGCTGTATGGGTGGGATGGGGACCTCTATTGTGCACTGCTATTGTGGAGCAGAGCATGCTTGAAGAGGCATGTCAGATTGGTTTCACCTATCCAGTTGCACACTGGTGATCAGCAATGTTCCTCTTTCAGTGGGGAGGGCAGGAGCTTCACCTAGTATACTTGCCACAGAAGGAAAAGTGTGGTTAAAGTGGTGGTGAAGAAATCAGTGCTGTAGCGGCAAGCATTAGAAGAGCTATTAGGCCTTTTCTGCACTGGACTTTTTTCTGGATTATATTCCTGAACAGAGCCCTGCCATCTGCATGCTGGTGCACACTATGGCAGGCCCCAAGCGCACTAGCATACAGATGGTAGGTCCTCATTCTGGGATATAATCCGGAATTGAATTGGTTTTTATTTGAACAGTCACAGACCAGAATCAAAATTAAAATATTTAAAATCATGATGTGCAAATATCTTAAAAAAGAAAAGCGTACTGTACAATTATAATATAATAAGGCCCAGTGCAGAAAGGACCTTAGAGTGAGTAGGCGAGGCATTGGTCTCTCAGGCCCTGCCATGTGTCCAAGGCTTTCCTCCCTTCCTTGGCACTGCTGGGTGCTGTTGCTTGTCAAGAGTTAAAATGCTGATGAAAGCCCTGCTGACAGTCATCACAGCAATGGGAAGGAGCCATCCCTGAATGAAATCCTTCTTCCTTCATGTGTGCTCTCTTTTTCTGTTCCTTTTTAAGCAAACCAAAACCAATGCATGTAAGCCTCAAAGGCAGGCTCTCTGCCTATTGTCAGGCTGTTTGGTGGGAGTGTTCTAAAAATAATACAGTACTATAAATCAGTGGAATGTTTGACCCTTTCTGCACTTACCTGTAGATCCAGACCAAGAGCCTCTGTTCTGGATCCTGGGCCTCCTCATCCACACATTAATGCAAATCAAGGGGGCCCCACCCTGTTAGACTGGTTCCATTTGCACAAGATGGATTAAGAGACCCTTAACCTGGATTTATTGTAGACCCAATAAATCAGGTCTACAACTGGCATAAGGACCTTAATCCAGTGAAAATTCCTGGCCTTCTAGGGAGAGGCAGCAGCCCCGGGGGGGGGGGGGACGGGACGCTTGGGCCAGATTGGCATCATCATTTGCAGATCTGGCCCAGGCCTCCCCATAGTCTAGATTAATAGGCCCAGTTAATCCAGATCTACTGATCCTAATCTAAATAAGCAAAGTTCAGAAAGGGCCTTTGTGTCAGTTCACTTAATACCCTGTATTACATTATGGTGAATTCACATTTCTAGGGTGTCATTTCCACTTGTCATACTGTTGATCCTGCTTTGCCTTTTCCTTCCCTGAAAGCCTTCAGGATAAACAATCAATAAAATGTGGTGGTGTAAACATATGCAACTTCAGTAAATAGATTAACTTTACTTTCCATACCCTGCTGTTAAGGAGGGGCCGGGATCTTCAGAGAAGATGATATTTTGATCTTTATAATGTAGAACTTTTAAGATCTAAGGAAAACCAAGTAATCTTTGCAAAAGCAGCCATCTGATACAACCTAATTGAAATTTCGAGAGGTTAATGTCTTCCTTGGCCGCACCTGCCTTTTGAAAGTCATTCCAGTTTCAGACTTTTCTTGATCACTGGATACCCTGAAACGAAACTGACAGAGACCAGATGGGATTAGGATGAATAACACTTTATGAAGCTTTTTCTCTCATGAAGAAAGTGAAAGACAGCCTGACCCACTTCTGCTGATATAGTACAAATCCCTTTCATTTTATACAGCTGATCAAAATATCTGGTTTAAGATTTGTACTTCAAAGGTCTGAGGGCTAGTTTGGGCATTTATGCTTTCCCAGATGTGTTAGTCCATATGAAACAGAAACATGATGGTCAACTAAAGCATAGGGATGCCTGAACACTAATTCAGAGACCAGGGCCAATTCGTACTTCAGCCCGTAGTTGATAATTAGGCAACATCTGGGCAAGTGCATCTGCACTTGCAGGAGGCATTTACATGCTAGAAACACCTCCTGTCTGCCCAGAGGTTCCCTAATTATTAACTAGCTGTGGAGCATGAAATTCTCCCCCCTTCCAGTGGCTCTGTGGGATTATTTTGGATGGTGCGTCAAGCTGTTCTGCATAGCAGGTATGCTCACCAGTGGCCCTTTAGATGTCCCTGAACTACATCTCCCATCATACCATGCCAGCCCCAGCCTAGTACACATGTTGGTGGCATTTTTAAAACTATGTTTTATTATTTTCTGTTAATAGACTCGTACATACACATATTTAAAAAGCAAACAAATATTTCTTTATTTAATAAATTTGTATCCTGCCCTTCACCAAATGGTCCCAGGGCAGCTTACAATAAGAATAAAATATATCAACAAACAAACAAACAAACTATAATTAAAAATATCACCCCTCCCTCCCTCCCTCCCTCCCACATCCACTACCACCCTAACAGGACAGCACCCAGTGGAAGCTATTTAGATGGCAAAAGCTTGGTTGAAAGGATCTGTTTTCATACGCAAAGCAAACCCACATACTTGAGTTATGACTGCTTAAAATGGGTGAGATTCTTCCAGTCTTTATTGTTCTAGTTAATCATTTTAAAATAGTAAGATGCTTTCAAAGATAAAAGCAACATAGCCAGACCTGTTCTGTGATCACCCAAATGTATTGCCCCTGAACTGTTTTTTTCCCAAGACTAAGCTGCTATGACTGGAAAGTACATTAGAGATCAAGAGATTTTTAAGGCCTGTAATAGATGCACTGGGAATTTTGAGGACGTGCTTTAGGTAGCATTACACATGCTTTGTTTCTCTCCTCACATCCTTTACTGCTGCACGGAAGGACAAGCACTTAGGGCCTTTTCACACCTTCACCTAGCACAAAGACTGGTGAAGGTGTAGCATGCACTGGGCATCCTCGCTTTGCCAACACTTGAAACTTAAGCAGTGCTTCCCTAAGAGCTGGGACAGTGCAATCCCTCGAGTTGCCTGGCCACAGCAGTACACACGTGCAGTGCCATTGCCACAGCAACCAGATGACACAGCAGCCACCCAGTTCCATGTTCCTCCGGAAGAGGCGCAAGTGGAGTGTGCTGTCTGCTGGTTTAGTAGTAGAGCCCGTTCTCATGCTGTACAGCTATATGCACACTCTGGCATGCGTGGGACTGCTTCTAGGACAGACGCAGCTCCGCAAGCTGTGTGTGCTCTGTGTGGGAGTTGCCTCCAGCTATACCATCAGAGCAAGTGTGGAAAGGCCCTGACGTTATATGCACACACACTCTTTGCTTTTCCATTAAATCTACGTAGAAGTTGGGTTAAGTACATTTAAATCTGATCTGTAGCTGCACTGTGACAGTCCAGTAATTAGATGCAGCGAGTGTGGGAAAGAAAACCACTTTTGCTCCTTCTTGGTGAAGCGAGCGGTGCTTGGGGCCCTTGTGCCCTGGAGGGCCAGATTTGTGACCTCTCTCTTACGTCATTCTGGGTATCTGCTTCTATTGGCCAGTGTTTTTTTTTTTTTCATTATGATTCATTAGGAACTCCTTGATAGAAGATTCTCTGTGCACTCAGGACATTGCAGCATTTTTGTTTAATACATTACAGATTTTTGGATTGTGGCACACTCTGAAGTGAAAAGCAGTATTTTGCTGACCTTGTTGGAAGGCTAATGCTGTTTCTGGGAAGTAAATGAAACAGGCAGCTCTTTGTTGGCAAGAGCAAAAAGAATGAGGGGGAGAAGGAGAAGAGAGGAGAGGGAAGCAACATCCCCAACACCACAATGTCGTGACAAGTCAAAAGTGTAATATGGCTGGGTTTTTCTTCATACCTCTGCAGACATATGTTTTTCATCAGACAGCTCAATATGACACTTGATGCTGGCCAGTTCATAGTGAACTAGACCTTTTAAAATGTAGGCCAACCCACAGCTTTACCTAGACCTCTGCCAAGGCAAAAACACACACACACCAAAAACCTGATCAAAACCACTGCAGTCCGTTTAACACGTGTCATAGAAGATTAACACCTTTGTTGATTGCTGTGTTTCACTTCTGGCCTCTGCTTCATTTATATCCAATAAGTTTGTCTCTTCCAAGGAACTTGTTTGCTTTTTAAGAAAATGCATTGCGGTCATTATCTCTTCTGAAATATTTATATCAGTTAAATCTACCAAGCACATTGATGATAGGACCTGTGTGAGGTCTAACTCAAGACTGCATCCATATACAAAAAAGTATCTGGTAGTTGTCACATGCAGCTGTTCCTATCCTGACTTTAATCCATATTAAAGGCCAGAAAATGCACTCACAATGTGGATTGGAGTTGGAACATGCAACTTCTAAGCTGCTTTTGACCCTCCCTTTTTAATGTGTGTGAACGCAGACTCAAAATTATAGCCATTTTCTGATTTAGGTTTTCCAGTATATTGAAAGGAACTTAAACACTCATGGCACAGCTAGCTATAGATTTGCCAGGCTTTAAGTGAGGGAAACATGAAGTTGATAAGTATGACTTCTTTTATATGACACAGTTTTAAACAAACTTTAGCTTCTGCATTATCAGTAAATATGATTTCCCTTGTTTAATGCAATCAAAGTGGGACTCAATGGGACTCAAAGTGGTTGACAAACCTTCTGTTCTTCTCCCCACAACAGTCACACTGTGAGGTAGATGGGGCTGTGAGAGCTCAGAAAGAGAGCTGTGACTAGCCCAATGTCACCCAGCTGACTTCATGGAAGAGCGTGGAATCAAACCCCATGACTGCGAGAAACGAGTCTGGCACTCTAACCACAAGACCAAACTGGCTCACGTGTGGGTGCTGCTTTCAGGAGCTAATTCAGTGTATAAAAACTTCCTTATTTGACTTTTTATCTTACTATTCCATCTAAGATTTCAGGGTGACTTATATTGGATGTCTAGACCTAACTTTGGAGATGGAGGTACAACCACTGGCCTTAGACTTTTCTCTTAATTCACAGATCTGACATTCAGAAATATAAAAAAATCATATTAATATGTGCTTTGCTTTCCACAGAACATGCTTTCGCTTATGTATAAGTTAAACGGTTAGACCATATCAAAACTTTGGTTCCATCCACATAGGCTGAAACACTTGACTCAGGGTCTGCTGAGAGGTATACAACATCTTCAAGGCCTTGTGCCAATTGCAGGCGCCCCCATTCCATTAACGGAAAGAGGCAATCTTCTGTAAGCTAGGAAAAAGTATGGATTTGGCACAGGAGTAAGAGGTATGTGGATCATTGATACTTCACTCATCATTTCAGGCTACCTACAGGATGTCCAGTTCAGCTTCTAGTGGAACTTCTGATTTGTGACTGGGGAAGCCAGCAAGGGAATTTGACTTGGTTACACCACTTTCTGTTTGCAGAGGTATTCTGGAAGCCACAGAAAAGTGGGACAGCCAGCCTTGGCTATTTAACGGAGGCCCTCCTTTCCCTTCCCAAAGTGACACCCGCTCGTAGCCATTGGCTCCATCCAACCCCAGTCAGGACTTTGTTTGGCCGGAGCCTCTGAAAGGCAACTGAGAGACAAATCAGCAGTGGATATAAGCATCATCATGTTTCCTAACAATGAAGGAAAAGAATTAGGGCATTTAACTGCTGGCACTGGTGAAAAGTAATTGGTAGAATATAAGTATTTGGTAAAATACACCATCCTGCTTTTCAGGTACTTCACATACTGTAATCACAGATGGCCAGATTTCTACTGACTGCAGCCCAAAGCCAAATATGCAAGAGGCCATTTGGGGGAGGAAAAAGCACTCTTTGTTCAAATGGTATATACAGAAAGAAGAATTTGTCAAGAGTCAGCTATGGAGCTTGCTGCAGATTTTCATTCCTTGTGCTGATTCTCTCTCTCTCTCTCTCCCCCCCCCCCACTGCCCGCATATATGAAAGCACTGTAGTTTCAGAGGAACGTCCTTGCTCTGAATTTATTATTGCTTTAAATTTTCAGACCTTAAGAAAGGCTGAAAAGTTGTCTCGCTCCCTTCACTGCAGTTATGAATAGCTATCTGTGGCCTGTCAGTATGAATGGATGTGTTTTCATTCGCTTTGTCCTCAGCCCTCTTAACTCTTGCTGTCTGGACTCTGTTCTTCTGTTTACTATGCAGACGAGGCCTAGTACTACCCCTGCAGCTGTCTACTTGAGTTTAAGAGTGGTTAGGGCACCAGCCTTAAAATTTCCCCATAATGTTAATGACAGAGTGCTGTTCTGGACCTTTCATGAGAGCACACATCTGTGGTTCACCACTGCTCTGAAAGATAAGCCCACCAAACTGGGACCTTCCACTGTGGAAGAAAGTCCCCAAAGAATATATTGGCTGCAACTAGACGTTAGTTACTTATTCTACTGTATTTGAATATTTCAGAATAAAGCATGGATAGTCTGGCATACCAAAATATCCAAATATAGCAGAATAAATAACCAACGTCTGGATGCAGCCTCTGTCAGTAGCCCCTCAAACTGAAATTAGAGATCTTTACTATAGTGTTACAGAGTAATTCTAATAATCCTAGGGGGAGACCGATGAGTATTATGGTGAGACAGAAGATAATTGGAATTTTGAGGCCCGTTAGGATAACAAGGATTTTAGTTCAGCCCTTTCTTTGGCTGACTTATTCATAAAAAGGGAGCTGTTTATACATGGGTTGTTTGCAATATCTTGTTGAAGATTTCAGACCATTTTCAGTATGGCTGTATGGTGTACATCCCAAGTATGTTTTGACAGATGTATCAATGGCTACTAGAACGAATGCCTAGATGCATCCTTCAGGCTGAGGGGGGGGGGGGAGAGGAAGTGGGGCGCTTCTAAGGCCATCTGCTGGGACTCGAGAGCAGGAGAAGGTTTGTCCTTGTCTGTGCTTGAGATGCCCGTGAGCATTTGGTGGGCCACTGTGTGCGACAGGGTGCTGGACTAGATGGGCTGTGGCCTGATCCAGCAAGGCTTCTCTTATGTTCTTATGTTCTTATGACATCAGTTGTCGTTTCATTGGAATGCCTTGGGCCAGCTCTTGGTAGTAATCTGGAGATCCAGAGAGATTGGTTTAAAGCACACAGTTGCAAAGGCTGCCCATGTGGGAGCTCTGGGAAGAGCCTGTGCTGGCCCAACCACCCTGGGAGTAGCATTTCCTGTAAATTACAGAGGGGGAAAGTGTGACTTACTGGTGCCATTTCTGCACTGGTGTTGTGGGATTCCACAGGTAACTGGCTGACTGCTATGAGAACAGGCTGTTGGGCTAGATGAACCACAAGTCCAATTCAACAAGGCATTTGTTACGTTATTAGATTTACATGTAGAAAAGATGTTCTGTCTCATCTTACAGGAGGCTGAAGAAGGGATATAAAATTGGAAGGGAAAGAATTCTCAAGTTGTTAAGGATCAGTATACTTCACCCATTCTGTAGACTAATGGTGAGGCAACTCTAATAATAATAAGAAGGGGGGGGAAAGAATTTTGAAGTAGCCTTGTGAAAAATGTAAGAAGTCACCACCCTGTTCATATGTGAGTAAAGCAGTGACATTTAAATAAGTGGCAAATATATGTCTTGGCCTTGTGTCATCTGGTAAGCTTTGAACTTTTAAGACAGCCTTGATAGAGATAATTATGTGTTTTTATATACCTCTTACTGTGTGCATGTTTGCACATACAGAGGTAGATCTTTCATACATTGCTTGCATTCAAGGCCCTTCCTGCATGGACCCTTAATCCAGATTAAGGGCTTGTGTAGTAAGGATTTGGGCCTGATAGATCTGTATGTTAATGCAGGTCTAGGTGGCCACGCCTCCTGCTGGTCTGCTCGATTTGTTTTAGATCAGTGGTTCTCAACCTTCCTAATGCCGCGACCCCTTAATGGAGTTCCTCATGTTATGGAGACCCCCAACCACGGGGGCGGAGCAGCTGGGAGGTGGGAGGGAAGGGCATTGGGAGACTCATCACGACCCCTCTGAAAGGGTAGTTCGACCCCCAAAGGGGTCCCGACCCCCAGGTTGAGAACCACTGTTTTAGATGGATTGTGGTGCAGAACAGGGAGCGTGTTTGGTATTGCCAGTAGATGTGACTGTGTATACCAGTCGGCCTGATCCAGAACATGGGCAGATGGCAGGCCTCCCATATTCTGCGCCACCAGCGGATATTTCCTGGTGGGAAATACATCCCCCCAAGAGGCCAAAGATGAGGAACTTTGGGGATTGTGACTGCAAAGCTTGCGTGAGCTTCAGAGCCACAATGTGGGCTTGCCTAGACCAGTGCTGTTATGCCTTCCTGTGTTCAGAATCAATGGGCCTGGCTGTTCCAGACCCACCTTAAAACATTTCAAACATTGGCCTTCTAGTGCATAATCCCCGTATGACTCCTACGACTGTGGAATTCTTCTTTACCTTAAGATCCGTTTCTGACAAGTTGTTGCTTTCTGCCACAATTAATGCCTATTTCTAGAGAGAGTCAAATGTTTAGAGAGTGGACAAAAGTATATTATGTTAGAAATGTTGACACAAGTAATGACAAAAGTGTCATTTTGCCCATGTGCCATCTTAAAGTTTAAATGGTATCCTAATAATTTATTAACTGTGTTTGTTCCACAGTAATGAATCACCAGCACCAGCCACAAATGACACCTAGTTCAACTATAACCCAGCAGAACCACCCTGCCCCAAACCCTCAAGCTGGTTTATTGAGCATGCCAAACGCATTGACTTCCCAGCAGCAGCAGCAACAAAAACTGAGGCTTCAGAGGATCCAAATGGAAAGAGAGAGGATTCGTATGCGCCAGGAGGAACTCATGCGCCAGGTATCATATTTTAAGGCACTTTGATTCAGAGTATTGGTCATTTAACATTTGAACGGAGAGACTTTGTGTTTCTTGAACAGTGCAGTCTTCCTTGAACCTGGAAAACTAATATAATTTCATAAAACATTTGAGAGACAGATGAGGACACTCTCCAGATGATGTCTAAAGGGCAATGATATAAGGTCAGCCAGGGGATCCAGTGGGTAGAGGACTACATGCTGGATGCAGCTGTGGTATATCCTGCAAAAAGTCCCCTTTGGAGGGTTCAACATAGAGACAACTACCTCCTTGCCAGCCCTTCATTCACAATTTCTAGGTCAACCTCCTGTCTCCCATTGGTGAGGCCAGCCATGGATGTAGACCACATTGATCTGATCTACCACTAATCTGGATCAGTGAGCCCTCACCCAGTTCTGATTGAGATCTACTCTTCCCCCAATCAGACAATGAGTACTCCTTGATCTGGATTGCTGTGCAGATGGTGTGTTCTTAGCAGCTCCTTGATCCAGATTAACAAGTTAATACAGAAAGGGCCTAAATTCAACATCAGTGAGAGGCCAGCTTGATAAAAACACACCATTTTGAGTTTTCTTGCGCCTCCAATCTAAATCATGGACCATTTTACTCTGGCTAGAGGTTTTCTTATTGTCTTCCGAGTTGTGCCACCTTGGGGGTTTCACTCACAATTCAAGGTTTGGTTTTCCTAATGAGTCATATTGTTCAAAATAGATTGCTACTTCATTGACGTGGTTTTAAGGAAGCAAGCATTCTGAACAATTGCAAGAGAAATGCTTCATATACAAGGGAATACTACTAACTGAAAATAAGCTCTTTTGCACACATTGTGAATCAGCTTCCCCAGATAACACAATTAACCAGTTGCCTGTTATACAGTATAAAAACACACATACACAAATCTACATTCCCAAGATCTTCTGTTTATAGTTTTCTATTTAAAAAGCCTGAGCCTGCTATTTTGTATTAATTTGCACAGGATTCAGTTGCATTCAACAGGATTTGTTTCAGAGTTAATGTGCATAGAAAGAAGAAGGATGTAAGATGTGTAAAATGGAGGGGGTGGAATTCTCATGCCTGCAATGTCCTTTTGCCTTTGGGATTTGTGCCTGGCCCCCTTTGGCTATTCCAGGATAACATTTGTTTATACTGTATTTAGTAAGACAGTCTCACATTTCTTGGCAGCAAGCAGAAATGCCGTTTCTATTTGTGCAGTGACACCAGTTGGCATATCATTTCTGGGCTCAGTCAGATGTGCCAGGATGCAGCTGAGCCGAGCAGGACATATCAAAAGCTGTGTTTTGAAATCCTCCCCCTCGCTTCAGTTTTGTTTTAAGAAATTGCTGAAGATGTAGGAAGCTATGTTTAAGTTTCCTCACCTGAACACCATGTCCATTCAACAGCTGATTTTATTTTAGGCCCTTTCTGCACAGCCTTTTTCTGGATTATAGCCTGGAGTAGGAACCTGCCATCTGCATTCTGGGGCAGACTATGGGAGACCCTTTGCCTCACTGTGACTGCTGGTTGCTGCTGTGAGCAGAACCCTCTGCTTGGACTTGCTCCAGAATTCCAGAAATGACCCCAGATGTTTGCCATTTTTTGATGTTTTAGAAATGGTGTCTGGGCAAAAATCGCACCTAGTAAGAATATGGGTGCCACCCCCAGGAGCTCTGGAGCAGGTACCTTTCAGCCATTCAGGATGTAGTTTGAATATACTGATAAATGCATATGTATACCTACCTGAACCACAAGTAGTTCTTCTCTTAAACATCACTAGCCCACAAAGCCCCATCATGTATGTTTTAATGTCTGTGTATCTGTATGTGTGAGAATCCTACTCCTTGGCAGCATTTTCTGCATCCTTGTCCATAGTAGAATGAAGTACACTGAGCAAAGAGGAGCTACATTCTCCTTTTTGGATCCCCATGTGAGCCATGTGCATTGTTGTAGCTTCTGAAGAGAATCCTCAAAATACCAAGCAAGAGTTCCCTCTTTGTCAGGAGCATGACCACTGCAAAATATAAGGGTTGCCAGATAATTTGCCAGACTACTTTTTGCTAGCCATACAAAGAAGCCAAATGTGTCTGATTAGCTGGCTAATTTTAGCCAGATCTAACAAACTGCTCGTTTATGAATAGGAAACTTTCCCATGTTCTTTAGATCCTCTGGATGATTACAAAACTGAAGAGGTTTTCCTCTGTATTCCTACTGTTTATAGTAAATATGCAGTACTTCCATGAGCAACTAAAAATCACATCTGGTATATTGAATGACCTTAGTTATTTTTGGATTCTGCAGTCTTTATTTGCAATCCAACTGATTAATAGTTTTACAGGTTAGTGGCTTGTTTGGGAGTAGTTTGGGGTCTGTCTCAGGAGGCAAAGAATTGGGTGGGAGGTTTTGGAGTTGTTTAAAATTCTTTTTATCTTTTAACTTGTTTTAGGCCGTGTCTTATCTCGGATTCAAAACGTTTTCAATCCTTGGAGTCCGCACGGCAGTTTGGCTTAACGCGCTTTCCCCATGTTAAACCACCCCAAAGCGTGGTGAAGCTCAATCCTGATTTCAACAGGTCTCACTCCGGATCGTGTGCTTGATATGTGTTTCATTTTTTTACTGTGTGGACAGTACCGTGTTAAGGGATGGGAATCCATGTTCAGGGTTTCCCTCTCCCAATAGCTTCCTTCCAAAGACATTGATTTCAGTGTAAAAATCCACCCTTAACAGCAGTGCTACACTGTAGTGATGGAACCACTTCACACCTGATTAACAATGTTGCAATTTTGCGCAATTCTAAAAGTTCTGACCTTTAGAAAGGGAAAGGAAGGGAGGGAAGCAGCTGAGGTTATGTTTGAACATTTAAAGCAAAGGGGCTTTAGTTGCCGCTGCTGCTGTGTGCCCCGAGCAATGGGGAGAGGAGGGGAAAGAATCGCTGGCTGGCTGCCCACTGCCATTTTTCCTCCATCCATGGAAGTGGCAGCCACCCAGCCACCCAGCTAGGCTCCGTGAAGGGGTCCCTTATGGGAGGAGGAGGGAAGGGAAGGACAGCCCCGAAAAGCGGCTTTTAAAAAGTAGCCACTTGTGTCACGTATGCCACGTACGATCCTCAGAATCCGGATCGAACGCGATTAAGTTAAAAGTAATGGGAACAGGCAAGTTCGCGTTTGCATCCGGTTCTATTATTTCGGTTTAGGGAAAGCGAAATAAGCTTGTAATGGGGATGCTGCCTTATAGTAGAAACTACATTCTAGGATTTCTTTAGATTCTCTCTGGCTGGCTGTGCTCCTCTTACTGCAGCAGTGGATCATGGGAAATGGGTCTAGGGTAAGAGCGATCCCTTCCCAATTGTGTTGGTCCATCAGCCTTGTGTGAGAGGCGATGTTGGTGGCCCAAGTTTAGGTCAACCTCCTGAGGGAGAGCCAGCCCCCCTCCCTTTGTTGTCTCATTGCTGGACAGCTTATGGGCTTATGCCATTCGTTCCTCACTGCAGGGGGTGAAGGACCCATTGGAATGTTCTGTGCTAAGAGAGTTATAGAATCTGATGGATTCCTGGTAGCTTTGGGATGTTCCAGGTTGACATGACTGGTGCTCCTGTTGAGATTTTGGTTTCAGTTTGGAATTGTGAGGTGAGCACAATCCTGGCACACTAACTCCTAAGTCCCCTTAGGGATGCTACAGACCTTGTAAGGCACCCTTATAGTGAGGAGCTGCATGAACTGAAGCAGGAGAACTGATGGCTAGAGCACAAGTGGCATAAATCTCAGTGTGAGCATGGTAAGAGCCTACCATGTGCGTGATCAAGTAGCCATCCAGCAGAGACGCTCTAGGTGGTTAAAAGGCTATTGCCATAGCTGTAGGTGGTGAGGAGTGTAGAAGAATCAGGAAATTTTGCAGGAGCTGCAGTGACAAGAACAAGGCTGAAAAAAGTATTCAGGGTCTCTGCAATGTATAAATATTCAACCTGCCACATATGAAACCCTGTAGATTTTACTGGCCGTGAATGCCTGATAGTTATTGTCATTAAACCAGCAAATTCTGTGCGATTATTGTATACTTACAGGTTTGGCTTAGTAGTACCCATGGAACATGCCCACCAAATCTACAATGAATTGCAATGGTGGAATTGTGTTCAGATAGTTGTATTCATCTGAGGGAAAGTTAAGATGTTAAACAGCTTAAATTGAAAAACCTTACATGCTACAAAATTGAGTTCATTTTTGTCCCATTTAGATTATTTAGCACTTTATTTTGTCCACTTCTTAACTTAGTCATATATTCTTTCAAGAATTACTTGTCTTAAGCATATCATTCTTTGAAATTTACATTTCAAAGGTGTTTAAATAAAGTGAGCACATATATAAAAACATTGATTCATTTTTAATAACTTCATAATTTTACATGCAAATATTATATTTGAGGGTTAACCGTAAATGCTTGTATTGAGGTTTTTTTAAAAAATATGTCAACATGTCCACGGAAGAGCATTTGGAACCCCCCACCCACCGGCCCACATGCTTGCTCTGAAGCTGGCTTGACCTTTAGAGTTGGCATGGTGTGGAACAGGCCATCACAATACCGATGGCCTTAGAACATAAGAGGAGCCCTGCTGGATCAGGTGACAGTCCATCTAGTCCAGCATCCTGTCTCTCACAGTGGGCCAACAATTGCTTTGGGTATTCTCATGCAGAAGATAAAGACAAAACCTTCTTTGTTCTTGGTTCTCTACAAATGGCTTTTAGGAGCATCCTGTCTGTCTCTCCAACCTGGAGGCAGTACTAGGTATCCATTCTAGTAGCTATTGATACACCTGACCTTAATCAATTTGTCTAATCCTTGCTTAAACCTATCCCAGGTTGGTTGCTGTCAGCACCTTAACTGGCTTGTCCCACACCAGGAACAAACCATCTTGGGATGAATTGAATGTCCCAGTTTGAGGCAGTCTAGAATAGCCTAATGATCTCTTGATGTTTTAGGGTACCAAGAGTTAACTAAGAACTTGTGCTCCATATTACTTTTTAGTAATCATTGCCATCCCATGCTTCTGTATTCACTTTTACTAATGTGAATTAGAATGAAGATATCATCTGTAGATTAAAATGTGAGGAGGATAAACTATCTTTTGTCACGGGCTGTTGGGAATTCTTAACTATTCTTTGAATCTGAGGCCATGTCTCCATGAGATCTGGAGAATGCCCTGGAGGGGTATCAGAGTCATCTTGTCTCTACAGTACCCCATGCTAAAAGACCATAAAGATACTCGGAGGCACTTAAAAGTACCTCTGCAAGCCTCAAAAAGCCCATTGAGTGAGAAGAAGCTCTAAGGTTGCTTCTCACATCTTGAGCGGACTTCTTAATGCAACCATGTACCTTTTTCATATAAGGGCTTGCTGTACCTGTGCATGGCAGTGAAGAGTCTTTCTGTGTGCAGGTGTGCCAGCTTTAGCAACCCAGCCTCAGTGACATCAGCTCCATGCCAAGACTGATTGAGGCCATGAGGGCAGCCTTCTACAGCTGAGGTACCTTCTTAACCTCTCTCTCAACGGTGCAGTGGAGGCACACCCTTAATCCCCAATAACTTGGCTAGAGAACAACCTTAGAAAGAAGGAAGTAATAGATGCACCATTAACAATGGCATGCTGTACAGTAATCCTTTGTACAGCATGGTTTTGTGTAATGCAGTTTTGCACTTATGCTTGATTCAACTTTCTTTGTATAACACAGTTTTCTCGACCACACATTTACACTTACATGGTCAGGAAAAATGTGTACCCCTTATTTAATGCAATCTTGAACGTTTCAGAAATGTGATTTGATCTCTGAGGTGCTGTTAGGTTGCTTTCACATGTAGCAAAAAAGTGGATCAAAACCCTTAGAGATGGTAGCCCATTTTCATTCCACATCCTAGAATGTTCATGAGAGGGGGAGGGACAGACTGGTGTATGAACAATTCCAACCATGGGCCTTTTTGCACCTTTGCCTAGCACAAAAGCTGTTGAAGGTTTAGGCTGTGTCAGGCGTCCGCACTTTGCAATGCCTGATGCATCTGAAACTTACCCAGTGCTGGATTGGCCAGCCATGGAAACATACATGTTTGATCCCATTGTTGCAGCAACCCAGTGTGTGGGAACCATGGCTGTACTGCCTGGTTCCTTGCTCTGTTCGCCCGGAAGAGATGTGAACAGACCAGCCACTAGTATAGTTGTAGGGCATGTTTTTGTGTTCCATGAAGAGCATATGCTCCATGTGGGAGCAGCCTCCATCTATCCCACCAGAGTTAAGTGCAGAAAGTGTATAAGTCCTAGGCAGCAACATACAAAAAGCCTTTCCGCATCTTGGTCCTTGAAGTAAAGCACATCTAAACCCATTTAATTCCAGAATATCCCAGTTTTATTCCAGATTATCCAAATAATGCAGATTAAGTAAGTGCTGTCTGGATGAAACTTCCGAAGCCTGCTAGCTAACTTGCTTGTTAGTGCTAGATAGGATTAAACTACTGAGTCATATTTCCTCTGGACTTCCAAATCTAAACAGCTCTTTGCACCTTTGGTATGTCAGATTATTATTCTAGTTTGCTTCTTGAACAACTTGATTCATCACAGCGCACAGACTATTTTCTTGATCTGGAAAAACGTGTTATGTGAATATCTGATTTCTGTAGTAGTGTAGGGGTGTATGTGCACACACAAGCACACATGCTACAGATTTTTGTGGCATTGATTTCTGATCAGTGGTGAGAACGATACTGAAGCCTGAAAAGTATGAAGGAGTTAACAATGGAAGGCTATCATGTTAAAAATGCACAGTTTACCTGTAGTCCAAAGTAAAGTGCTTCTGGAGGGAAAATGTTTCACTGACCTATAGGCGATAATCCACGTTTTAAATACCCCTGCAATTAGGATTCTTCAGTTCACATTCTCAGCCCATCCCTGTATGCTCAGTTCTGATAGGTCTGCATGTTTTCATGGGAAGGCAAGTTCTCACATATGGGAAATTGCAGAGTGGTGGAATATTCCGCTACTCCTTAAAGTGAAAGTCTTTAAAAGTAGTATTGTTTTTAAATTTGGAGTATCAGCTTATAATGTGCAACTACAACAGAGAATAGTAAAACCTGCCTGTCAAATTGAAAGCTGCTCCAGATTCCACATACGTTTTTACCCCTGTCTGGGTGCACCCATAATTGTTCAGCCATTTTGGATAGCTGTCCTGAATCTTTGCTGTTGCTTTTTATTCTCCTTGCTTCTCTCCTGCTGACCTTTTTTTTATTAAAAAAATAAATCAATCAGTGCAACCTGTTTGGGGAAAAATGCTGAGTAAGTATGAGCACTAGCTGCCAGCAACTGAAAGGAGGTGAAAAGGGTGTGGGACAAAGGGCGTGGAATTGTTTCCACAGGTCTTTTCTGTGCTGTAGGTTTCCAGGCTGCCGCTTGTCAGCAGGCTAAGAGAAGACTCCCACCACAGAAATTTCTGACTGCAGCTGCCCTTCCCAGAGTAGCCAACCAATAGGCAGTTCTAGGGAGCGGTCCGTTGAACTGTTTTGATTTCTTTTCACCACCACTACCACAAACTCAGTTCCTTTGAGGTCAGGCTAATATGTGAAAATATCAACCCCCATCTCACTCCAGTTGGTTCAGAAAAGAGCATCCATGGTTCCTAAACAACGAACAAGTGATTCACGCTTCGTGCATGTACTTGTAATTTTGATTTTATCACTTCTCTCCCATCCTGTTTTGAAAGTGAACCTGGCAATCCTGAATTCTACTTCTCCATTGTTTTTCATGGGATTTGCTCGCCATTGTGGAAATACAGGTTTGCAACTGAAATGGCTTAAACATAGTGCGACTGCACTTCCATGCTTAGAATTAGAAAAAAGGAAACTATGCTAGATACTTCTTTAGGACAGCTTTTTTTTTGCTGAGTATCTCAATGGGACTTTAGAGGCACCCCAAAGCGACAGTGTGTAGCCCTTGTGTTCCCAACCTTTCTCCAAGCCGCCTTTTCTAGCACAGAATGTTTAAGGGAGACGGAGGAGCAGACTGGTGTGTGAACAATCCCACCTCAATGCCTTCTCCAAGCTTTCTCAAGGATGCCTTTTTTGCTGTGTCTGATCCCAGTCAAAGATTCTTCTCTCTGTGCTTTCTGTATATCTAATCATTTTGAATATGGTAGATAAAATTCCATTCATCCACTCCTGCTGGTTATATTTGCCTGTTTCTTCATATCAAAGTAGCATGCAGATGCTAGTCTTCTTGTCCCACTTCTAATCCACATTAAATGCCTTTTTCAGCCTTTAATGAGGATGAGTACAGTAGAGTCCAAATGCTACCACCTCTAAGGACCTCTAATTAAAGTTAACTCCTTGCAGCTATACGAAAATGTTCAGGCACATGTGGGTTCTTTGGCAAAGATCTAGATGTGCTTCTCTATTGCCTTCTTCCAGAGAAATTTTCACAAGCTGAACCTGTGACCTTCTGCATGTTCTACCATTAAGTCACAGTGCATTTAGGAAGGGGAATGCCTAAGCAAATTGAGGAGTTAGATTGCCACCTACTCTTCTGACATGATTTCAGAATTCTTCGGCAAAACGTTAACCAATCTGAGGTGTAGAAATTTCAGAGCAGAGTTTGCTGTTCTCCGTCAGAGCACTGCAGGAACTGAACCTGGGTGAGAGGGGTACCCACATTCTAGAGGGGCAGTTTAACAGTTAAGAACACAGGAAGAACATAAGAGCCCATCAAGTCCGGCATCCTGTCTCACACGGTGGCCCACCAGTTGCTTTTGGGCTTCAAGCAGAAGACAAAGGCAAAGCCTCCACTTGCTCTCCGTTTCCTGCAGATGGCCTTGAGGGGCATCCTGTCTGTCTCTCCACCCCGAGAGTTGGTGAATGTGCAGCCCTTTTGGCATGTCATTTGAAAAAAGAAAAGAAAAGAAAAAGATTACGTCAAGAGTCTGTGTGTGCAGAGTTGGTGAATAATTAGAACGGAGCAGTGCCTTTGAAGACTTCACAATTCCTGGCATCCCTTATAAAAATTGCTACCACGGCAGGCTTTTTCACACTGTTTCCATGTCACACAGCTGCTGTGATCTGCTGTTTTGCTTCCCCTGGCTCCTCTCTCCTTCACTCTCTGGAAAACATTGTGCTCACAGAGACACCACTGAAGAGGTTAGACTGTAGCAGCTGCCAAGGATTTTTTTTTAAAGCATTTATTTTTATGCTAGTGCCAGTAAGCATGTCATGATTTGCCTGGAGGAGGAAATGGGTTTTTTTGCCAGGTGACTTGCTGAGTTCTGAGATGTGTCATACTTTATACCGTGCAAATCAAATTGGTTTCATCTATTTGACACTCATGCAGCAGACCCAGAACATTTCTTATTCAGTCATCCATCTCTGTAAAGCCTTCACAGGCCCAAACCTACCATGGATTTCCATTTCCAGTTACGTTGATGGGTTGCCTCGAGTTGTGGCTGATTCCTGATTGACCGCCTGGGCACCTCTTGGCAGAACACAGAAGTAGCTTGCCATTGGCTACTTCCAGAGAGAGGCTCAGGATTCTACTGGCAACCCTCTGCTTTCAAGGCAGCTTGCTATACCACTGGGCTACAGTAATGTACATCTCAAATAACTCTTTTTTAAATTGCTTTATTAAACAAATTTCAAAATACAAATCACTCAACAAAATTCCAGTGAGCATACAAAGTCTTGTCACTGATTAACATGTGAAACAAACTTCAAAACAGTCAACTAATACAACGTCTGCTGACTTAACCGCCGCAATTTGATTAGACCCTCCTGTAATATTTGTGGCACAGGCAGGTTCATGTGATTTAACAACTTCCACCAAATATCCACTGTCCTTGGATGCATTCAGCCTCCTGCGTGTATGATACGATTTGGATATTCTGGAATAAAGCATTTACTGGAATATCCATGCTTTCTACTGGAATATCCAAATATAGCGGAGTAAGTAACCACAGTCTGGAAGCAGCCCCACATTCATGAGTTTTGAAATGCCTTAAATGGTAAGCCGAACCTTCTTCCCAAGACTCAGAGCAACTACGTGATTTTTTGCCCCGCCTGTTTTATTTGCACAATAGTTCTGCAAGTTAAGGCGAGAAGTACTGTAATGGCTGGCTTACGACTGAGGAGGAGGTTTGAATCCTGTTATTCCAGTCCTATTCTAACACTTTTAATCCAGCCTTTCCTCTAGTCGTAGCTGTGGTATAGTTCCCATTATCTGTCTCCGTTGACTGGTCTGAGAGCGTGGGAGATAGGAATTGTGCTTCAAAACATTTGGAAAGTACAGGAGTTGAATGGGATCTTTCTTAACAGTTGTTTAGAACCTTGCATTTAAATCCTTTTTTGTAGGTAGGAATTGGGTCAGTGCATAAGTATACAAAAGTATTTCCCTTCCTAGGAAGTTTCCTTTTTAGTTTTCCTTAAGGAATTCACTGTTTACGCCACTAGGTGTCGCCGTTAGGCTATAAAAAACTGTCATGAGCCAGACATGTCTCTTCTAATCCTGTTTTATCTTTAATTAAATTCAGAATGAAGTTTAGAAAATGAAAAGTGAAGCTGCACACTTACTGTAGATACTTCTAACATCAAAGCACTTATTTGAGCATTCCTGAGTTTGAATAGTTTAACTACATTAAAGTTTCCTTAGTCCTAAACTGTTGCCTTTATTGAGCTGAATGAAGTAGATAGCCTTACATTTGTAGAACTTGCAGATTTGTCGTACATTCACAAATTTGTACTGTGAAGTACAAATACACATCTACATGCTGAGTTTAAGATCAGGCCTTTCGTGTGAGCATTTGGGTTGGTTCTTTGAGGCAGTGGATGGATTCTGTAATAAAATACGGAACAATACAGATAAAACGGGAATAATTCCAGTTAAATTTGTCCTGCCTATTGATACTTTCCAAATCCAACTTAGAGCTTGTCTCTAAATCTCCTTTCTGTAGTTTCCAGGCACCAGATCATTAATGCTAATCACCTCTTGCCTTTTTCTATCTGGTAGTTTGGCATAGACCTCACGGTAGACCTGCCCAATCCTTCTTTGTAGACTCTAGTTCCATCTTGCTCTGCATTTTCGTGGTTTATTTAGGAATGCCTTTGTCTACAACAGATTCTGACCTGAGTCATCTCTGCCCATTGCCGAAGATGCAATACTGCATATTTTTATTCTGCAATACCCTATCTTGCACTAGTTTTTGAAGGAAGAGGTGTGTCCAAATCTCACAACAGATTCGCTAGCATGTATTGTTGGATAGTTGCAGTTTAGTTCATCAGCAATATGTAGTTTATAGGAGTGGGAGGGAACAAGACATTATTACCTTATATCTGTGCACATGCTTTTATGTATTTGTGGGCTAAGACAGTTTTCACACCCTGTGATGGCTTTGGCCCGGATTGCTCAATCTAGGCCAAGAACAAAACGGGGCAAGGTGGGCTCATGCAAGGGGCTGTCTGCTTTGCTGTGGCCAAGTCCCAGCCTTCTTCCAAATCTCCCCTGTTGCAAAGTTGCAGACCTGTGAAAGCTCTGTGGCACAGCTGGAAATGAGCCATTCCTGGAGCCCAGCAAAATGTTGCTGGGTTCCAGAGCACCATATGGCCTTCCTTCTTCAGTCGCTGTTCACATGACAGTCACTGGGACAACACAACCAGAGGCTGCATGGAATGCTCTTGGGGGAATTTTTGCACGTCAGAATGGTGCAGACAAGAGGTCCATGCGGTCAGGGCTTTCCTTATGAAGTCTTGCCTCCTAGGGAACACATCTGGCACAGTCTGAAAGGACTGTGCACGTGTCACCACAGAGCCTATGTGGGACTCATACCTCCAGTATCCTATGGTCTCCTGCCCAGCACTGATATTATATATTCATTTTTCACTTTAGGAAGCTGATTTGTACAGACAACTTCCCATGGAGTCTGAGAACATGGCCCCAGTTCAGACTGCTGCAAGCACACCTAACATGACACAAGACATGAGGTCTGTTACAAATAATGGGTCGGATCCCTTCCTGAACAGGCAAGTACACACTTTGCTCACAAGTAATTTTATATTCTCTCACACAGGCTAGGCATGTGCCAAACTGCAGTTTGTCAAGCATGAACTGCTTAGAGGGACCTGGGGCCGTCAGGTGCCTCACCCAACAACACTGGGTTCTCCTCAGCACCTGTAGTGGCTTTTGAGTAAGTCATTCCCTTTGAAAAGATGTGGGGAGCTCACCTTTGCCAGAAGCATGATCATTAGCACTCCGTGGGCGGGGTTGCATTGCATTTGCACATGATGTTGTCGCTCATCGTTGCACATGCGTGTGGGAATCAAATGTGTGTGCAAAGAGTCTCAGCACACATCTGTGCCTGTACGATGACATGTGATGATGTCATGTGCAAGTTAGACGTGGTCTTGTCTATGAAGAAGACGGTAATGGTGGCAGCCGTGCTTCTGGCAAAGATGAGGTCCCCACACCTTTTCAAGGGGGCTCACCTAGTTGTGAGTTGCTGCAGGTGCTGCAGACAGTCCTGGACCTTTCTAGGCAGTTTGGTTTGATAAACATCTTAAAAACTGCAGTTTGGTACATCCCTAGCACTGGTTATATAGTATTGGATCTAAGATGTTATTTCCAGTAGAATGTGTTTAGCTTGCTGTAGACTCATACAGAAATAGAGGCCCATTTGCTTTCTCTGTAAAACGGAAAAACTTTAAACAAGCGTTTAATAGTTTCTGAATGCTGAGATGGGGAACCCGTGGTCTTCCACAAGGCTAGGGGTTAAAGATGTGCCCAAACACTAAGAGTAATGTTCAGTTCAAATCAAACCAAATCTTAAGTGATTTGGTTCAAATGTAAACCTTTATGAATAGGCTTGATTGAGCATCAGACCTCTTTGAGCAACAAAAAAGCTGATTTTCCCTTTTAAAAAGCCCTTTTAAAGATTGAAGTATCAGCAAACACGAACCAGTTTGAATCAAACTGGCCTATTTGATTAGTTTTAAAGGACCTGTGCTGGTTCAGTCTGATTTGAACTGGGCCCTTCCCTGCACTGTGGGGTTCAGTTCAAATTCAAACCCATCAAACACCCTGTTTGATTAAATCAGTTTTTGTTAGAACCAATTTGGCACATCTCTGTCAATGGTCAAAGATCCAGCACCATCTGCAGGGCTCAGGTTATCGATGCTTTGAGTTTAGCTGCCTTGGTGCTTATATTTTTCTCAAGAACAATTCTGGGGAGATATGTTATACAGCTGGTACCATGACTGAGGTTTCTTCATGTTTCAATTCATAGTGGGCCATACCATTCCAGGGAGCAGAGCACAGACAGTGGTCTAGGCTTAGGATGTTACAGCATACCAACTACACCTGAAGACTTCCTCAGCAATGTAGATGAGATGGACACAGGTAGGAACAAATGATTCTTTAAAATTTTTAACTACACCTTAAGTCCTGCACTTGTAGTCAATGCCATTTTTTTAATAGGTACTTTCATATTATACCTATAATGCCATGGTACTGGGGATGAAACTTTTCTATAAACCAATTCTTTTAAAGAGGGCTATGTTGGATGAAGCTTGCAATATGTCATATACCATCTCATGATATAATCTTAGCCAAATATGGCTTCTTGCATTCTTCTAAAAGTAAACCAAGGGGGAAGGGCCCAGAAAACCATCTACACAATTCAAGCTGTAATTTTGCCATTTTGTGATTTCTCAGAGGAGGAATGCTGCGCATGTCTACGCTAGGGCAGTGGTGTGGGAAAATAGTTCTCACAGTGAGCAGCTCTCACTGTTAATCTGTGAACGTGCATCATCGGACTGATAATATAAGGAACTCACGCATTGTCCAAAAATAGATCATTGGCGGGTTTTTTGTTTTGTTTCTTGTGTGGATCACAGCATCACCTGAAAGTGTGAACAGCACCCTTAATGTAAATAGAGAAGGTTTCTCTTCAGCTATCCACTTGTGGTTCCCTGGTGTGTACAGTACAAGTGCTGAAGTATCTGATAATCCATGGAGGCTGATTGATAAAGCAGCACACTTCTGTCATAGACTTCCCATGGAGTATTGAGGAAAAGAGAAAAGGTTCATTTGTTGACCATCTGCCCCTGACTGCTTAGTTCAACTTTAATAATAGTGTTTGCTTCTTCAGTTGGCCAGTATGTGAAAGGGTTGTGTTTTGTGCTTCAGTTATAGATGAAACAGATTTAACAGCCTGCCTCTGGTGTTTACCCTTTATTGGTGATAGACTTTGAGAAAGCAGGGAAGAAGAATCTGTGCAGACTTGTGGATGACGTCCGACTGCAGTTTTCTTTAGCCCTGGCTAGCTTGGCCGGCAAACAGAGGCTGCCATTGTTTACTAATAGCTGGAGGGACGCACATTCCCCATTCTGCTTGTAATTTGCTTTATTCAGCTAAAAGATATTTATCTGTTCCTTATTTGAAAATACTTCACTTGGTTGTTTTGGAACACTTTGTGCTTCCTGCCAGTTGAATGTTGCAAACTCCAAGAAACAAATAAATGAAGAAGATCCATCAGGAGCTTGGACTGAGACATCAAGAGTTTTCCCCATCTTCTGAATTGGCTTCAGATAGCTCTTTAGTTTCAGCACAGCTTTCATTGTGTCCTCCTCTGTGTTTAAATCATGATTGAGTGTGAGGTATGAAGTGGAGGCCTTGTGCTTACCCGGGTATTATGTTAAAGCAATGAATGTCTGAGCTGGACTGGGTAACAGAGACCGTTACCAACATCTGAGAGTCTTTGTCCATCTCCTTGGCCTCCTGCACCACCTGGAATGGCATAAACCCCATGGCCTTCTAGGTCCCTAAAAGGATTGGATTTAGTCCTCCAACCGGACACAAAGGTGGTGACCAAATTCTTATCCACCACAGTCAGGTTGATACCAGAATCATAGGACAAAGTGAAGGAAGGGATATTGGCCAATTCATTTCCAGGGAGAAATGTTGGGATCATTCATTCTGACACTGGGGCTGATGAGTTTACCAAGTGAGCTTCTGCCTTAAGAACTCTAGGAGAAATTTTAGCTTCTTAAACCTGACTTTATAGCCCTCCTTGAGTGTGCCTGAACTTTTAGCAACCTCTTTGCTTCTTGTTCTCCATTTCCAGACTTCTGTGGTTCTGTTTCTCTCTCTGAAATTCTGGATCACTTTCTGTGCAGAAAAATACATTCTTACAAAAGACAGTTTTTCTGTGGCACCTAAGTTAAATTAGGAAGTATATTTTGCGGACTCACTCAGTACTCATATTGTAACAAGCTGCTGGTATTGCAAGAGTCATGGATTCTCCAAAGTAAAGTGATTTATTTTGTATCCTTACTGTGTAATCCTTCTTATTTTACAGTTCTAATTTTATTTTACATAAAACAACCTTCCCTGGTTACCACGCACCAGCCAAGTACTGTGAAATGAAACCCAAGGTGTAAAAGATCTGTTTTGAACATGGGAACTCATTGGCATGTGTTTAAAAGAAGATCTTGTAACAGCTTGCACATTGAATATATGGAGGCATCTTCAAACATCCGAAGAGAAATTTATGAGCGAATGCATCCTTAGAAACAGCCGCTTTAAAGCATCCAAATGGAATCTCAGGGCCTGCTCACACTTATCTTCCAGGAGCATCACTGCCACCGTCCTGGAATCTCCCAGAGCTCAGTCCAGCTGCCCCAGTATTTTCTGTCTGTGGACAAGTAAAATTTTGTCCACAGCTTGACCAGGAGCAGATAAAGTGTCAGTGAGTAGTGTTCTTCCCAGTCAGCAACCTCTGGGCCCTTCTCTGAGTGTACAGCTGTGAGTGGGCAGGATGGTATGGCTGTGTAGCCATGTACTGTGGACCAATTGCCATGGCAACGCCGGGGTGCAAGCTGGATGTTGTCGTGGTCATTGCCATAGTGATCTGTCCTGCCCTGGCTGGGCCATCCACACTTCAAGTTCTGGTGGTCCAGTTGAGGACTGCACTAGCACTTGAAGTGCAGATGGCTCCCTCCACACCTGATCTTCTGGTATATTATTATACCATTCCCATGAGTGACATGCAAACAGGTCCTGGGATAACGACAGTGAAATTTTGTTATTATATTGACTGCTTCTTTGTGCATGGGTTCATGGGCAGATTTTATTAATTTAAATCTTGCTCTAGATCTGCAAGAACATCAATGTTTTGCCTCTGGCATGTGTGTGCACACCACCCCTACAAATAGAGTTGATTCCTAGAAACCATATGGGTGGAGTCAGTTCTGTAAATCCTGCTTATATGATAACAACCCCCATCAGGAAAACACTGGAAGTTGCTGCTTAGGTGGCTTCATGTTTCACATGCAGAAAGCTTATTCCACAGGAGATAGTAAATAAATAATACAGGAGACCCTCTCTTCTGTAGCTGTATTTATGTTCCTCTGTGACACCCTACAAAACATTTCCACCAGGGCAGTGGGTGAAGGGCCAAGACGACAACTGGAAGTCTGATCTTCCCAATCCATGGGTGTTTTTGCAGTTCCCATCCCGAAAGGTGTGCAGTCAACTAACGTAACCGCGTGATTGAGCACTTGCCTGTGATCGACCCCCGGGCTGATCCTCTTCTGGGTGCCGCCATCTTGAGTGTGTCACTCTCCGCGACTATGCATGCATCAGCACCATTGCTATGATGACGCTGACGCTCTGCACAGTCACAATTGCATCGGGGGCCATTGGAGCTGCCAGCGCGCTTGCATGGCAGCTCCAATGACCTTCCCAGGCTGCAGAGGTGTGAATGCTCGCCTGCTAGACACTTCAGGTAACTGTATGGGGAAGGTTAGCATGGTATACTATTCTTGTTTCTTCTGAGGAAGCCTACAGTGAGTAGGTGAAACACATGTAAACATTGGGACTTATAAAGGTTGGGACTTTTATGACGGGTTTTTGTGTGTGTGTTATTTTAGTTTCCCCTCTTTATAGTTTTGTAGTTTTTCAAGTATTTTTAGCATGACTGTTTTACCCGGCAACTACTCCAACCATCATACTGTACCCAGTCACGAAAGCCTTAATTTATGTAAGGTTAGCATGCTTGTGGAGCACAATTTCGTGCTTCACAGATAGCATGCAATTAGTCAGCCTCTGAGCAGGCAGAGAGGTTTCCAGTCTGTAAACGTCTCCTGACAATGCAGATGCACCTGCCCAGATGCTGCCTAATTGCATACTATGGGCTGAAGTGCAAATTCAGCTCAAGTTTTGATCTGCAGCCAATCAAAGCACAGTTCAGGGAGACAAAAGGGATGTTTTGTGTTAGAGCCTTGTCCTCTCTGCACCACCCTTACAGTTCCAGCATGTTACCGGAACTGCATTTTAATGGCTATGATTGAATCTCTTGGTTAAGACACGAGTGCTTCAGTTCTTTCTTCTTCTTCTTTGCAGGAGATAATGTAGCACAGACTCCCATGAATATCAACTTACAACAGACCCGTTTCCCTGATTTCCTTGACTGTCTTCCAGGAACGAATGTTGACCTTGGAACATTGGAGTCTGAAGACCTGATCCCTATCCTCAATGATGTGGAATCGGTCCTGAACAAAAGCGAGCCCTTTCTCACTTGGCTGTAACTGTTAATGCAGCATTCTTTTTTTCCTTCTAGGGATAAAGGCAGAATGTCCTCAGGTCCTTCCTCTAACTGATCTGATGGCTTACGGACTTCTGCGCTACCTGTTTTCTGTCAATGAATCTTGGTCTAGATTTCACTGACCATAACTTAAGTATGAAATATATGCAAGTATAAATATATAAAGATATGCATCTATTTTAAGACATAGGGCTACTTGTATGGATCTGTAACTTGTTTGCAGTTACGTAGATTTCTTTTGGGGACACAAGAGCCTTTTTCCTTTTCTTTTTGGCCCATGCCTGAATCAACAGCCATTGCTTAAACAGAACAATCTTAAAGAACTGAGAGAGAAAAGCTTATCACAAAAAGCTCTGGATTATAAAGGTCAGCTTGGTTCCAAAAACTTTGCGCAATTTGGTGCAGTTTTGCATTTCTTTTTATGACAATAGTACCAAATAATTGTTACAAATGTAATTTTGAGCTTTAAAAAAAATACTTAATTTTTTAAAACTCAGTGTGTTGTATGACTTGCAGAACCATTTCTTTTTCTTTTTTTAAACTTTCTTTTAAAATTCCAAATCAGTCACAGGACTCCAGATTATTTTTTTAAAGCTTGCAGAAGGCACAAATACTACTCCTTGCATTTCCCCATCACCGCCACCAGTATATTACTGTAAGATTTTTAGGTTAAAAGTTTTAGTTAAGAATTTTTACACTGCTACAAAATGATAAAATAGACCATGTGGGTACTAATTGCCACCATTTTATACATATGTGTGTGCTCCGGAGATAACACACATTTTACAGGAAATGCAATTGCAAGCATGCAAATGTGTGTGTTTTTTTTTAAGTAAAGAAGCACACTTTATATAGGTGTTTATTATAGGTTTTAGATGAACCATTATTACCCTTCATTGCAACTGTAGTTGCTTGAAAAGAGGTAAAATAATTACTCATCAGAACACATTTTCAGCATTCAGGTGAACAGTATCATATGATAGTTAGAATTTACTGAATGCAGCAATGATTTTGTAAAATCACATTATTGTTTTTAAGTAATCATGTGTTTTGATTAAACTTTGCAAGCTAGAATCAGAAGTTACAGTTACCAGATAGGTGTTAAGCAATATCTGTTTCTCAGTGTTGCAGAGATCCTAAATCTTCTAATCTAATTGCTTATTATTTTTGACATACGGGACACAAGGCATTTTATTTGTTATATTCCATATCTATCATATACATATAAAGAGTTTTTTTAAAAAAATAGCTAATGTTTGGGACTGAGAATGCATCAAAGATTTCAAATCCCCTGTTCATCTGAAATGCAAATGACGTCCTGAGATTCTTAAGTATTTTTAACTGATATTATTTATAATTATGAATTTTAAGCTTTTTTTATATTGAAAATTTTCATCTTTTTATAGAAGGCATTATACTTATTGCAAGCCTCTTAATACATGTTGTGCAGAGGCATAGCACTTTGCTGTGCATCAGATCAAATAATTAATTGTTATAACAAAATGCCAAACAGTGGTTGAATTCCTCCCTGTTTCTTTTCCAATTAGTTAAGGGTGGGAAGCAAGTGAAACTGGTCAGAAGTTGGATTTAATAGAAAAGGGGCTTTGAAGAAAACTGGTTGTGATGGTAATACAGATAATAATTAGAAGGAAAGATCAGGGCAATTACTTTTATGGAGAATCACCACTAATCAATTAAATGCCTGTGAAAAACCAACTTAAGGGAGAATGATTGCTTGAAGGTAGCTGGTCTAACAGTACCAGATTAGCTGTATGCTTTTTAAAAAGCATTTAAAAACTGGGTGGTGGAAAATCTAAAGCAGTGAAGTCCTATATTTTACTTAAAATAACACTACTTTTTAAAAATAATTGCCCTGAGATGGCTGGATGGCTAGGCAGGGAGAGAATTGATGTTGCAAGTTGAGGGTTTTCATTAGTAGTTTTTTGCACCGACACACAATACTTTCAATGGGCATTTTTCCTTTAGTTTCAAAGGTCTTCCCCCTACCCTTTTTCTCCTAACATGCAGCATTAATCATTAAGAGATCAGGAAGTTTGTCTTAAAAGTATTTGATTTTTCCATTATTGATGCATGTTGGTCATAAAGTGAAAAACAAACTGTTTTAAGGTATTCTTTCTTTATATTGGATTAGGAGGTTCCCTTCCCTTTCCCTTTACGTTTTTAGAAAGTAACACATATTTCGCAATTCTCTGCTTTAGTCAGATTAAGATTCATGCTTGGATGGCCATCTCTTGGCTTAATAAGCTAAGACATGATTGTGCTTCTTTTTGTCACTTTTTTTTTCATGGAAGCTGGGAAACAAGTGAGGAAGCAACAGCTCATAGTTTTCTGTTGCATCTGAACGAGGAAACTATGATTGATGACTTCACAGTGAGCCAAGATATGAAGCCTTGGGTTAAAGTTGGCTCAGTCTGAAATAGGCTGTGAGAAGCCATTAGCCGTAGCTTCCCAGTTCAGATGGAAGAAGATGATCTAGTTAAGCCTGGTTTCCTGACTTTTTTCCTCATGTGTGTGAAAAGAGTATCTAGAGGCAACAGTTTTTGCAGTTATAGAGGTGGCAGGCTCTGCTCCTGTTTAGTCAACAGTGAGCTTTCATGGAAGGGGAGCCAATCCACTAAAGGCTAGTTCCAGCATTTCATCGGCGCACATAAGACACCTAGCCATGAGTCTTTTCATGTGGTAGAAACTATGGAAATTCCCCAAAGAAAGTTAATCATAATTAGGATTAAATCCATGCAAAGTGGTAGTTTAGAGAAGGGACCCCGTGGCAGGGAGAACACTCAGCAAAATTCTTGCCTGGCTTCAATAGAAAGAAGAAAGAAGAGTACTTACTGTCAAAGATTCTGAGGGGTCAGAATTCAGAGTGAAATATTCCATTTCTAGCAGAGTACAGTCAGCTTCCCTAAGAACCAGCATACCTTTTACGTGCAAATGGGAAAGTGCTCATCAAGGCCTTTCCCACTCATTTCCGTGGAGAGAAGAATGCTGTACAATGCATCCCTTGGTCACAACTGAGCTACCTCTTCCATAAACATTTTTTTAGGGGAGCACTTAATAGGGATTATGGTGGGCAATAGATGAAAATGGAAAACTTGGGAAAGTGGTAATGTTGTATTTTCTCTAGTCAGAACCACCTTAATGTGAATGGTGGTGCATTTTGAACTTGGTCACGTTGACAGGGTGGCATGCTTGTCTGGAATTAAGACCTGGAAGGACAATGGGCGTTATATAGGCATGCCTGTGACTGCAATGTGAGTGAGACTTATCCCTACCAGAAGGCCTGAAGGTATACTGTGGTAGGGTTGACAACAAAGCCAAAGAAGGGAAAACCCTCCCACAAGTCCAATTTCCCCAGGATTGTGATTAAAAAGGCAGAATATCAGATTTCTGATGAAAGTGCAAATAAAACAGGATGGGCTTGACTGCGAGTCAGGGCTTTGATTAGGGGTGCAATGTAAAGCCATGCAGAGTTACTACTAATGGAGCATAATGTTAATTATTTGGTGGAATATCAGGTTTATGAAAATGATTTTTTCCTACACTACACTGTTTGTACTGACAAGGAAAATAATACACTAAAAGAACAAGATATGCTGTTGTTCAGAAGTGCTGGTGTGACAGCGAATGTGAACACTGACAAGTTGTGATGCACTGATATCAACCTGTAGTCTCAAAAATGCCACTGAAGCGGTAGATTTCAAACTGCGTTCAGGGGAACCCTGGGCTTTTTTAAGAGTAATAATAAAATATGAAGTTCATAAAATAGACAGGGTCTGCCCCTTTACACTGGGAGCCAATGTGAAGAACTGTAGGACCTGGGGTGCCAGATTAGCATTTGAGAGAGCAAGGTTCAGTTTCCCACTATCCGTGGAAGTGTCCTAGGCTGGCCACACTCTCTTTGTCTCCTGTACTAGGAAGGAGGAAACAAAAGTATATGCCACTTTGAGTAAAAGTGAAGGATATAAGCATACATCAGTCATGCTTCCCAACAAAGGATATTGGATATGTTCTATGATGCATATTCTGCTCATGGGAAAAGCCAGTGAGGTTGTCCAGAACTGCCCAGTGCACTGGGTTAGATACAAGTACCCATGAAATTCTCTATGCCATGCAGCAGCTTTGCAAGGATTTGTTGCTAGCCCAGCCCTGGGTGCTAGATTTGAAGGTTGGGCCAGTCCTAGGACCTGATGGCCAGCTTCCAAAGGCCAGGAACATTTTGTTCCTTGCCTTCAGAGCTTCCAGGAGGCCCCATGTTGGTACATGCTGAATTACAACACTACTCCCAACAGTGCTTCCTTGTGTGCCACTGAAATGGGTCCCCTATTGCATTCCAGTCTATGGTGGTGTGCCCTTCACATGCCTTCATAGTCTGAGGTAAAGCCATGTTTGTAGACCTCATTGTTGAGATCTACCAGTAGACCACGCCTGGCTTGTCCAGTGTGGACGAAGTGTACTAGGAACGTGTGGCCTCCCCCATCCCCTGCTAGCAAGCAGTTGGAAGGCCCCTGGATCCCTTCCTAGACTGGACCACCATTGAAGGTGGAAAGAGCCCAGGTCTACATGTGGAGGGTCCCTTGAAAGTTGAAGTTTGAAAACTGCTGTTTTAGAAGTACACTTTGAAAGGTGATAGTTTTGTGCAAACAAATGCTTTTTTAAAAAAAAGAAAAAAGAGTTGGGAAGGGAGTAAATTTCTATTTTCAGTAAGGAAAACAGGTGAAGAAACAAATATCTGTTTTCCTAACACACTACATGTTATGTGCTAATATTTTAATACTTCTTTTTAAAAATTACATCAGTTTGTTATGCTATATGCCATCTTGTGTGAACATTTTTTTTCAGTGTACAATGATTTGCATACATGGTGCATGCTTCAAAATCAATCAGATCAAACAATTGTATCCAGAGTTTGGTTCTGGTTTTTTTTTTAATGTTTCTTTAATATTGTACAAGGAAAATAAAATAAAATATGGATTTAAATTCTTTGTCAATGTATATGTTTGTCACGTGTTTTTTTTCCTTCAAGGAAACTCATAGATCACTAGTCCTGTTAGCTCTATATTGTTTGTTTGTTTCTACTGGTGTACGAAGTAGCTATATACTGGAGATGGCTAAACTGTGAAACCTTAAGATCACGGGTTCCTGATACTTCCATGAGCTTCATACAATCTGACCAGTGGCAAGAAATTTATTTACTTGAATTTTTATCCTGCCTTATACCCAGAGGTCTCGGGGTGGGTGTGTTACAAGCTGATGTTCAGCAATATTTGAAGAACCCTAGTTTGGCCACCCCAGTTCTACAGGGATTCAGGCAGGGGGTCCTTTAGAACAATCTTAAAAGTCTCAAGATGTTATACGATACAGCACCCATAGTTGATGTACAGCAAGCACCTTGGGAAGTCCACAGAGATTTGCTGTCTTTCATCACCAGTAGAAATCATGGCAAAGCAGGCTTTGAATGGAAGTAGAAATCCTCAGTTCTGCATCTGTGCCTACGTGCTATGAAATCTGGTAGATTCTTATGGACCTTCCAAAGTGCACCTTGCATGCCAGCAGTGGCTATTGTAGTTCTGCAACATCTGGTAGGTCACAGTTCAAAAACCAATTCAGTGTTTTGCGGAGCTAAATGTGTCCTTCAGAGCCATGGTTCTTTAATTGTCTAATTGAGCTGAATTGCATATTGTGATAATAAAATATTAGAGATCAGCACTGCTCAAAATCTTTTCCTAACGTGAAGAAGTGGAAAGAAAACTGTCTTCTTAATTCTGTTTGGCAGTGTGCTCTTAAATGCAGAGGAAGGAGCAAAGCAGGTTTAATCTCTGCTTTCTTCCTGAATGAAGACAATGGATATTGCCCTTGTGCCCATTAAGTCACCCTGATTCAAGGTTGATTCAAGGGCATGTTTACCTTTTTATTAAATACCTTATTATTCTATGCATTATTAAATAAACAGGGAATGATATCTTTTGCCTGCCCGCAAAGGTCCAAAGGATTTGATATTGCCTTTCATAGCCATTAGGCCAGGAGATAAACTTGCTTCCGGCTGGGGTGGCCAGCGCAAGTGGGTGCAAAAGGAAGTCCCTCCCCCTGCAATGCACCAGTTCAACACCAGTTCAAACCAGTGTGCATCCCAGTGTGTAGCCAACACAATATCAGTATAATTGATTGCTTAATGATATCTAGTCAACTTGAAGCTCCTTTGATGGTACAACCATAAGAAAATAAGCTTAATGAAGTGGCTAGAAACTAGAATAGTTGATCTAGCAAAAAATACAAATTTTCCCTAAAATCACACTCTATGACTGAAGATTGTATCTGTCTTTTTTAAAAAAAAGGATCCAGGGATGAGCCAGGAAATTACAGACTAGTTAGCTTAGTATCAATTCTAGGTTAGCTGATGAAAGCGATTAAAGATAAAAGGCCTTTTTGCACTTAGTGGAAAGGGACACTTCAAAGCAAACACTTTGCACTATATTAGAAGACCCTCTGTGCATGTCTGGATGTTCCACAGCCAGGATTGATGTAGGCACATTTTTGTGCTTCACAACTTACATAACAACTGCAGTGGAACTGCTTCAAATGAAGTATGTGCCTGAGCAGTTCAGGCACAGTTATGCACTGCCTCACCTGATCACCGCAGCAACAGCACTGCACATGTGTGTTGGTGATGTTGTCATGGCACCATGATCACCTCCTTAATTGCAAGAAGGGCGTTTGATCATGGCATGGGTAAGTAATCGATCACGCCCTCTCACAATGGCATCCAAGCAGACAATTGCAGTAGCAAGGAGTTGAAACTTCTGCCTTTGGAGACATCAGCACAGGCTGCTAAACACAACTGTGAACAGTCCACCTTTACCTAAAGTTTACCAGCATTAAGTTCACGGCAGCTTAATCAGGTAAGTGCAAAAATGTCTCAGGTGCAGGTATTGCCTTTGTCTTCTGCTTGAGATGTTTCTACTTTAGTGTTGCCCTGTGATAAAACTGGCATATTTTTGTGTTAGTTCTAGAAGGTAAGAACATAAACAAGAGTGCGTGCTTCTCACATGGTCTTTGTAGTCCATGACAGTTGAAGGAGTACACCGGAGGACCTCTGTGTTGAGGATTGCTGCAGGATTGAGATAAGATACGGTTTTGGTGTCTTGTCCTGATCCATAGCTTCATCCTGTGTGGGGAAGCATACAATGGAGGGCTGGGGCTTTTGCTATTGCAAAGTTGTGTGCAGAAGGTAGGCTCCTGCACCCCTTCTGAGGCTGGGATGAAGGTAAGTGTGCAAAGGCCTTTTCACACTTTGGGAAAAGGGGAAGCCTGAGCGCGCCTCAGCATGGGCCATATTTTGTGTGTGGAGGCAATGGCCACTGTGTTCACAAGTAGCAAAGGAAGTACAGTGGTACCTTGACATACGAGTTTAATTCATTCCGTAACCTTGCTCTTATGTCAAATCGCTCGTATCTCAAAGCAATTTTCCCATTAATCCATTCCAGCTCCCAAAACACCACCTCAGTTGCTTTTGTTATGTACTGTACTGTATTTACATACTCGTATTTCAAATCTTGCTCTCATCTCAAAGCAAAATATCACTCGCTCGGCGGCTTGTATCTCAAAACACTTGTATGTCAGGGCACTTGTATGTCGAGGTACCACTGTATCTCAAAAGCACCTTAAAGACTGGATTACAAAGTTGACGAATGGGTTAGGGATGGACTGGTTTGTGAATCAATTCTAATATCGAGTTCCCACTCAAGTTTTAAAACATTTTGGAAATGTTTTGTACCCATTAAATTTTGATTCCTCAACTTTCCGAGGAGTAAATCACAAAAAAAAGCATTAAAAAAACCCTCAGAAAAACAGCTCTCACACCCATTTTTGCTGCTAGCCTGCTTTTTTTTTTAACCTTTGTGAACACTATGGGACTATTTGGGACAGGGATCTATCCTTCTGGTCAATTCCTGCCAGATGTGGGTGGGATTTCACAGCTGCAAAGGTCTCTCCCCTTCCCTCTCCATGCCTGAACAGGATCACAAGAGGAGAAAGAAAAATGTAAAGCACCAGCCAGCCTCAAAAGATTCAATTGTAGCAAGGAAATTCTTGCAATTAGGAGAGATAAGCAAGCAGGAAGTTTTTAAAGACTCAAGCAATACATTATTGCAAAGATCGCACAGCAGCTGACAACCTGCCTTTTACGGGGAAACAGAAACTGAAAGGGGAGATTAACAGGTGGAGATTAAAAGGTCCTGCTTCTCCATGCTGGTTTGTTGGTTTGTTTGTTTGCGGTTTGAGTGGGAATGCCAGTCACATTCAGCCTGTATTATCCTCAAGGAAATGGGAATGCCCAGAATGTGCACTCTGTCCTGAATCTGGATTTAAAAAGTCCAACCCAAATTTTAAAAGTTAAGTGGGAACAAGGCGTTAGTTGTTTTTGAGCCGCCTTTGGGGTACTTTTTCCTTTAGTGCAGGTGAGTGCAGCCTTTATCATTATCTCTTGTGTCATGCAAACCTTTCTTTCAATAATAAAACCCTTACCTTAAATCTCTTGTTCCACAGCCTAAAATAAAATATTTTGCATTTTCTGCTTTTAACCTAGAAAAACAGCCTGCAGAATTGCATGGAAAAATGCTCCCTGTCCTAGCCTTAGAGCACCTTGGGCATGTGGACCCCATTCTACTGGGACCTCCACCTGCTGCTTTCTGGCACATACGTGCATGCTCACCAGGAAGGAAAACTGCACAAGGTCCTCATTTCATCAGCTCAGTCACAAGAGGGCAGCAAATTTCTTCCTTTCTAGTTCTACATCAACCCAAAATATTAGTCAAGGTACCTTACATGAAATAGTTATTATCCAAACTGTAATTCTGAACAGGTTTCAGTGCCCTCAGCTTATTTTTGCTACATTTTACCTGACAGAAATTTGAGTCCATTGACAATTATGACATTAGATATCACTCAACCTTCAAGTAGGCAAATAAAAGCTGATATTTAAAGATTCAAAAAGAAATGGTTCTTATCTATGGTTTGGGTCTATTTTCATACTTTTTGTGCTGTTTTGGCATTCTTATTTAAATCATATGAAAGGAAACAAAGGGCATTTTCACTCTTCCCTTCCCGTTCCGTGGATGGGAAAGGAGCGCGATCACCTAACGTTGACTAGCACTTGCGAGCACTAGTCACTAACAGCCCACGCCCCGCATGATTGATCACTCACCCGTGATTGATCTCGGGGCCGGTCCTCTTCTGGGCACCGCCATCTTGAGTGCGGCACCCTCCGCGACTGTGCGTGTGTCAGTGCTGTTGCTATGATGGTGCTGACGCTCTGCACAGTCACAGTTCATCAGCAGGTCAGGAGAGCTGCCGGCACACTTGCGCGGCAGCTCTGTTGACCTCCCTGTCCAGCAGAGATGCAAATGGTCGTTGGGTGGATGCTTCAAGTAAATCTTTGATAAAGGTTAGTAAGGTTGTGGAGCAAAATTTCGTGCTCCACACCTAGTCAGCAATTAGGCAACTTCTGGGCAGGCAGGTGGTATTTCTAGCACGTAAATGCCTCATGCAGTTGCTGATGCACCTGCCCAGATGTTGCGTAATTGTTGACTATGAGCTGAAGCGCAAATTAGCCCAAAAATTCAGTTTTCACAGGAAATGCATCTCCTTTTCATCATTTTTTGCTCAGTCTGCTTTTCAGGGATGTTCCCCTGTCTCTATTATTGCAAAGCAATTTATAAAATGTAAAACATAAACACACTCAAATTAAAGCTTTCCCTACATAAGACATGTTAGACATGGGATGACAATTTCCCAAAACCTCAACATCTATGGAATAACTTTTCATGAGTGGACAGATAATAGCCTCTTCTAAAATATCTTCAAGTTTATTAAAGTGGCTGTTCCTATATTTTGTTTGTTTGTTTAACATACTTAATTTGTGTATTTTTAAAAAGACCTGTGTTTATTACTTTAAATTGTATTTTTGTTTCTTTCTGGTAGCCTCTCCGAAACACTAACTTTCTGCTTAAGGGGGTGTGATATAATTTATGTAAATATGTAATGGTGCTCTTAGGAATCAGCAATAACCAAGCCTCTTTTGTTTTGACCTGATAACTAAATCCAGACCATCACAAGAAGCCCTTTAATCTGTATATGAGAAATGCTGATGAGCATCTTTTGGCTTGGGGGATGAGGCTTCTGTCTGTACCCTTTGCTCTTTGTTTATCACTGAAACTGGGTGCCTCATGTTATAGAGGTCAATGAAGTTTGCAACCGAGATAGCGATCAATTTGCTCTCTTTTATCTACCTAGATTACGTTTTAAAACAAAATAAAGGTATCATTCACGCTAACATTTATCACTGCTCTAGACAGTCAGATACTGTTATATTTTACATTGGTTAGTATTTCTGATTAGATTACAAGTATTCAGCTTATGGCAGGGTTCAGGGTTTGTGTCATTTATGATTTAAGAGCATAAGAATTACATTGTGTATCAACCATCAAGGCAAGCTTTGTATTTGTATGGTGGACAACAGAATACTTATTAGACTTAATGCCATTTTTGGGGTCCCAGCTACACAACTTTAACCATACACATGGCTTCAGAAACATTCACGTTTGCACCTGTTAACCACCCAAACGCTCCCTTTTTCTCTTTTCACCAAACTCATATTCTATATTTTGCCTCAACTTGTTCCAAATTCCCCCTCCCAGCCCATTCTCCCTCCCCCCCAAAAAATGCAATCGTCCGTCCCTTTTTGGTCAGTTGACAGTCTTTTGTTTTCACTGGGACCACACCACACCCAAGTTTCAGCCTTCCAAAATGTGTTTGAGCAACACACCAAAAAGTTTCTGGCTGGATTTTACCCACTTTTCAGATAAATCCTGCTTTCAATTAGATTAAGTTAGATTGTTCAAACACCAGTCTGCCCTCCCCTCTCTCCTGAACATTCTGTGCTAAAATGAGGGCCACAAACTGTGATCACACTTTGCTGAAACAGTCCATCCCATGAAGAAACTGGATGATCACACCTTACTCCCTTACTCCCTTGCCTCACCTTCCTTGCAAATATGAACCTCCTGGAAGTTCAGAAGTGCAAAGGGACAATGAAGGGGGAGATGTCCAGCCACACACAGCCAGGCACTGGGCAGGAGCGAAGGCTGGATTCACCCACCCCAACATGGTTCAGCATGGACAAGCAAAAATGGACTACCGCCCTTAAGTCCTGTGTAAAAGCAGACACTGGAGAAGCCCTCTTGAGGAAGCACAGCCTGTCCCCAAGATGAACCGAGGAAAAAAATCTGAGCAATGAGAAGAGAAGATGGCTGGAAGACATCTTGAACGATGGGTGTGATCTTGTTATGTGTGAATACAGCCTATGTGGAAGGAAAATAGCTTGTCCAGAGGCTGACTGGAAATAGATTAAAACTCCGCTGCAGCTAAGTTGTTCCACTTTCTCTGCTCAGCATCCTCATATTTGGGTTTCAGAAGCCTACCTTCGGAGAGAGTATACCTTGTCATTACGATCAGTAGCTACTGGTAAAATTATAGGATTCTGCCATTTGATCTGCCTCTGGACAGATAGCATACAATAGTTACTTGTGTTATAGTCACTTCTTTAGGGGCAAGGGGAAGAAAAAAAAGGGTAGGGTATTATGCAGTCACTTGTCTGGGAAATTATCTCATGGAAGTGGAGATGGGTGATGGATTGGGCACATGCACTTTGTAATGCCTGATCTATCCCAAACTTTTCCAGTGCTTCCCCAAGGGCTGGCTAAGTGTGACTGCCTCTATACTAGGTGATTGCCTTGCTGCAGCAATGGGCCATGGTGACTCAACCACACCTATACTGCCCCAGTGCATGGACCATTGACCCAAAAGAGGTGCAAATCGAGTGTGCCCAGCTATAGTAGCCAACTATAGCACCGGAAGCAGGGGCACTATCTAACTCCTTTCTTCAGGCTTGCTTGTGGGATTGCGGGTGTAGAAGAGGGAGAAAGAAGAAGGGGTATGTACTCAGATTTTAAGGTCAGCAGGGGAGGCCTAGTCAGCAATGTAACTGGATATGACAGTCATATCTGTAGTAAGAGTTTCCTTGTGGATTGAACTCACTTCTGGAGTGTGTCATGAACCATCCTCTCAGTAAGTAGTTGGTGGGGAGGCACCTCCCTACCCTGTTTTTTTGGGTAAAGATAAATTGTTCTGTTTAAAAACGTACAGGAACTTAAAATTTGCCATTCAAATTAAACCGAAGACCCCTTGTTTCAGCTGGAATTCAAACTTCCCCTTCAAACTGCCAGGGTATTTCCTTTGAATTTAAACCTGTTTGAGTTGCTTTGACTCCCATTCCTGTAGGGAACAAAATCCTTTAAAAAGGGTAAAAAATAAAAATAAAATAAAATTGTGGACCTGATGTCAGCTTGAGCAGTGCACTGCTATCTTTGATGGTCAGTGATAACTAGCACGCCTTTTGCATATTTTACTGACCCTGCTTTTCCTTTGTGGTAGAGATAAGAATGCAACCGTTGGAAATTAATTATTGTTGTTCCAAGATCATTATAAGGCTGGGAGAAAATGGGAACAAGAATGTTTGATGTGCTGGCTGCCTGTGATCACATTGGAGGGAAACTGTTGTGGTATATATGTACTGCTGATGCTATATTCTGTGTGCTCTTTTATCAATAAACATTGACATACTGCTACGGATCTCCCTCCCTCCCTCCCTCCTCTACTTTGAAGAATGAATCCATCTTCCCAGCTTTCTCAAACACATTTTTTCTCTCTCTCCTACCCTAAATAAAGCAAAAAAGATAACAAAAAACCAGGAGGCAGCAGCAAGGAATAGAGCAGAATACTCTCTGCTTTTCAGTGCAAATGCAAACTAAACCCTTAAAAAAACCTGCCCAAAGGTAGGCTGATAAAATTATCAATCAAGCCTTAGTAGTGGGAAAGATCTTCACTTTAATCCTTATTTAGTCCACCTTCAGATACCACCGCTCACACCTTTTTAGTTAAATCCATTTTATTTGTGGACGTTCTTCCCTTCAGTCCTTCTTTCCTGTTCCTGATTTTTACAGGCCTCAGGTTGTTACAGCGTCTTCATCTGTTTTCATTGGGTGTGATTGGGGAAGAGTAATAAAGGGGGCTGTAGTGGGTGGATGCTGCATAGATTTGCCTTCCCTTTCGCCAGTGTGTGATGACGTGCTGTTGAATCACAGAACCTTTATCCTATCAAAGCTCAGGGGCTGTTTTGATGGTGGACAGAAGTGGAGATCTAAAAAGTCTTGCAAAAGAGTCTCAGGATGGTATTATCAGGTATTAGGTGTGGTCAGAGTTAGTGCGTTTTGAGGCCTGTTTCTTAACAAGATGGACTACTTCAGCGAGGTGTGACCACAGCCTGAGAGTGGTGGGCAGGGATGGGATGAGCTACTTTGAGCAGCCTCAGCATGCAAGACAAAAGCAGTGCAATCCAGATATTCTGCACCAAGTGTCCCCTGTATGCTATGTGTGTGAATAGAAGTGAAGCCAGCCTCACTCTTCCGTTTGGTTTAAACTGGATAATGCATCCTTTATATCTTTCTCATCCTATCTATACATCTTATCTTTTCTTGTTACCTTCTTCTGCTTCCCAGCCTTCAACTTTGACACTCACAGTTTCTTCTAGTTATCCCTTAGGGCCTTTTCTCACTGGGGTGATCAGGATGGCCCAGCAGAATCTGGGGACAGCACACTCGTACACTCCTGAGTCCATGCAGTCATCCTGGTTGTTTCTAGCCCAAAATTCACAATGCTCCAGGCACTCTTTACCCCCTTTCTGGCTCTGAGACTCCTGGAGGGCCCTGTCCTCAAGCAATTTAAAGCCCTCTAAAAATCTTCTTTTGCCTCTGAGCGCCCCCATGCCCGGCTTTTCAATGAGCTTCCAGCACTACAAAAGGAGGAAAATCTGTGACAAAAAAAGTACACTTTAAAGAAGAGTTCCAGCACTCTTTTTGGAAGTCGCAGGTTTTCCTGGCAGCATTTACCATGAGGACGCTCAGTGGCAAAAGGGGCAGGGATTGCTGCCTGCACACACAGCCATAAAACAGTCACACATCTCCCAGAAGTGCAGCAGCTTCCCTTCCTTTCCCTTTCTAAAGCTCAGAACTTTTAAAGAGCCAGAACAGTGCAGAATTGCAACATTGTTGCAATTGTTATCAGGTGTGAAGTGGTGGATTGCTACAGTCACCGCTGCTTTACCGGGTGGATTTTGACAGTGATCTGTGAAAGTGTTGAGAGTGAATGAGTGAACGATCGTGTGGCCGATGGCATGGGAAGCCATTTCGAGGGACGGAGATCTGGGAGATGAACAGAGAACTGATGGCTATTTTTCCTTCGAACTTGTCGGGGTTTCTTCCTGGTTGTGGCCGCGCAGAGCACAGTCCCTCCCCGTTCCTGCCAGCACCCTATCAACAAGAGAGGGGTCAGGGAGAAAAAGATGCGGGCAAGCAAAAGACGCTTCAGTGGAGTCAGAAGGTGTGTTTTAAACACGTGTTTTGTGAAGCCCCATGCAGAAGCTTATTCTGGAATTGCATGGCACTTTTAAAGTCCACTTGAATAGAGTGATGGTAGAGGGAAACTAGAGAGGCAAATAAGTCGTTTGGGGACACAGCTGAGTAGGAGGATAGGGGGGCTTTGGTAAGACTTATTTATTTATTTATTTATTTATTTATTTATTTATTTATTTATTTATTTATTTATTTATATCCCACCCTATACCCGAAGATCTCAGGGCGGGTAACAATTTTTAAAAACCAACGTATCAAAAGAAAGAATATTTTAAAAAAATTAAACAATATTAAAAATTTTAAAACCAACATGTTAACAAACAGCAGGATATCAGTTAAAACAGTAGCATTTGCAGTGGGGGACCAAAGATAAAAAACATTTAGCCAAAGGCCTCAGCCTGGCCACCATTATTACTCGAATTAAACCCAAATCACCATATAAATGTATATAGTGGCAAGGGTTTGACTCTGTGGCAGGGAACTGAAACTGGTGGATTTTAGCTGTCACTCGTGTGAGCCCCAACAGTGATTCCAGCTGCATCAGGGGCCTGTTGCAAGAGCTGTTCCACTGCTGCATTTCCTCAAGACTTTGGGAAAGGGCAGGGTGCAATCAGACATGCTAAAAGGCATGCCTTCCGGCTGAATTAGACAGGGACACCAAACGCTGTATCCCTGCATGCGCTTTACCTCATCTCAAAGTCATGGAAGGCTCATCCCTTCTTAAAATAGAAAATTTGTAAATTGAAGGCAACTCGTTTTTTCAAGTTGCACCAGGAGAGAACATATGAGGGAAATCTAGTCAAGTGCAGCATGGAAACAAATGCTGCCAGCCAGACTCCAACCGAGACTCTGAAAAATTGGGCAACTGGCAGCCTATCAGTGATGAGCATTTGTTGATAGGGGGTGTTGCCAAGCTTCAAGGTGAGGGAACAAGGCAGAGGCTTGAATGCCTGTTTTTTGTTTTTGTTTTCAGAAGGGATGAGTTTTTAAAAGAGGCACTTGAAAAAAAAATCCTGTTTGATCATGCCTACATACATTTTTGATAGGAATAGTCTGAAAATATTGATCTCTGGCAGCAAGAGAGTGCCTAGGCTTCCACAGAGTCCCTATGCCCCCACAGTAAGTTTATAAACAACAAAAAGAAAGGCAAAGGCAAAGAGAAACACTTTAAGGATTTTCACGCTTTTTCTTTTTACAGTTCAAAGGTATTAATATTATTATATACAAATATACTATAGATATGTAGAATGTAATGGGCATAAACATATCAGGATAATAATTTATTGAAAGATATAAGTTGTCCTGTTTTAGCAAACAAACATCCTATTGGGTTTCTATTCATTTTTTCCCCCTGTGGCTTGCTACTGTGGCTTAAAAGGCACATGTAAACAAGGAAAATCTCTTCTGGGGATGTGTTCCCATAGGCACTAAAATCTGGACTGGAATGGGACTCAGCATCCAGGGTTCCCATTACATCGGCCAGTAATTTAAATCTGGCAAGCCCCGTTCCCATTCCAGTTCTTTTCTCTGGATGTTCTGAGCACTATCTTGCCGAAATCCAGGGGAAAAAATCCCTGTTGAAACAGGACTTTTCTTGCCTCAGCTCCCTGTATGGTTATTATCCCCCTGGTGACAAACCGCTGCCTTCCGAGACACCTAGGAAAAAAAAGGTCATTTTCGCCCTTATGGGAAAAGTAGATTTTTTTCCTTCTTGTTCTTTTAAACTTTAAAAGAAAGGGCACCGGATTCACTGTCATGAGCCACGGCTTGGCCAAGTAGAAGGGTGGGTGGGTGGGCAGGCAACATTGAGCCTGGCAGTGACAGTGGCGGCTCCTGTCCTCTCCTTTGAGAGAAACCGCCGCGCCACACAGTTTAAAAAAACGCTGATGTGCTTCTGTGCTCTTGCAGGTCTGGTTTACTGGCAAGTAAATGGGAACAGCCCTATACCCACTTGGTGCTGTTCCCGGCCAGAAACTCAAACCCGCACCAGAACCTGGAACAGAATAATTTGGGAACGCAGTAGGTGGGAACACAGCCTTGCTGAAGTTCTTTGTGGAGTTGTTCTTAAAGACACAAGAGCAGGACCAGAAAGAATGTGACAATGTTTAGGAACCATCTGAGGTACCTCTCACCATAGAAGTGGATGCAGCCTGATTCTTTGAAAGATATATGGTAGGTAAGGCTGCTGTTGCTGTTGCTTCTCTTTCCATTCTGATATTATTTGTCTTAAATGTCACTTGATGTATGGCAGCCAGAACCATTTTGAATTCATAAATCAAGGAAGCCCTGTGACCCTCTCGAGCTATCAGAATCCAATTTCCATCAGCCTTTGCCAGCAGAGATTACAGGTGTTGTTCTAACCAAACAACATCTAGGGAGTTCCAGTTCCTCATCCATACTATAAATCTTGATTATGAATGAACATGAGAAGTGGCATGAAACCATTTTAGTTCACAGCAATCAAGATTCTGCCCACAGGGAGCTCTGATATAGCATACGTCAAGCAGCAGCTTGAGCCCAGCAAAACACAGAGCTTTAAGTATTTAATTATTTGCATTTCTTTACCACCCTATATCCAGAGGTCTCAGGACAGGTTTGAATTAGCAGTGGCAGGAAAACATGCCACTTGCTGCACGCCATTTTAGTAAAAAATGGTGCTATTTATGTAGAGCTCTCCAGATACCTTTTTTGGTTTAGGCCCATCATGGGGGCAAAGTGCTCCAGATCAGATATTTCTAATATGACAACATCTGGTGCCATCTGTCCAGGCAACCCTTGAAATATGCTACAAGACAATGTCAGGCACCCATGTGGACCCAACAAAGGTGGAGAGGTCAGTATGTTTATTCATACCTAGCTTGGGCCAGGAGCAAACCATTATAAGGCCATAAAGTCTGTGTCTTTCCCACCACAGAAATTCAGCGATGGGAAAATCAACTCATAGTAAGAGACGTTTTCGCACGGGGGTGAACGGGACGCGTGGGAGACAGCTGCGGACACGGCATCCGCATTGCCCGAGCGCGGCTTGCGCTCCAACGTGTCCGCAGCTGTCTTTCTCGCGTTCGAAATGTAGAGCACTTTAAAGTGCTCTACATGCGTTCGAACGCGGACGAGCCGCCCGCAGGCGTTCGGGAGGAGAAGCATTCGCGCCTGCTTCTGTCTCCCGAACAGCTGCGGCCGCCTCCGACACCGGCGCGGCTTCGACAATCAGCTGTTTGACAATCAGCTGATTGTCGATCTGCCTCCGCGGCTGTCTCCGCGCCCCTGGCCGGCCTTTGCCGGCTAAGACAGCTCCCGGCGCTTTGAGCATTCGCACACAGACGCTCCGGAACGCGTTTACACGCGTTCTGGCGCGTCTGTGTGTGAAAGGGGAAAGCGCCGGGAGCTGTCTTAAGCTTCCCGTCCTACTCCCGTTCCAAATGGAACGGGAGTAATGCGAAAACGTCTAAGCTGCTTCACTGCTGTTATCAGGGCTACTTAGAATATGCCTGTGCTATCTAGGAGATGCCTAGAAGAAGTTGGTAAGAAGGAGAAGGTTTTGGAAGAGTGGAGTTGGTGGCTTGCTGACAAGATTCAAACAAAAAATCTGAAAGGAGCTTTCTACGAGTCAGAGCAAGTCCAGATTCATTTGGACCCTTTCTCATGAGTACAGCTACTCCTCATTATTCTTGGTTTTAAACCTTCACGTTTCACATATTTATGGGCAAGGTTTGTGAGCCTCTCTTACATTGTGTGAATTAAAATGATGTTCAAATGTATATTCTTGCAGGTAGTTTGGGCCTCCCCAAAATGGTGCCTTACCAGAATTTCGTTTTGTTTTTCTCTCCTGCTGGGAGTCAGAAAATGATTTTTAAAAAAGAAAAGAAATTGTGGCAATTTTGCGGGACTTGACCTTGCAAATATTGAGGGAGGACTATATACAGTTGTTTCTCTTCATTCCTCTACCTGTAAAGGTTAATCAGGAGAACTAGTAGTTTCCTAAAGAACTTCTCTTGGAAAATAACTTCTTGTAAAAATCAATGAACTACAAAATTCATTCGGAGATTTGCCATTTCAGCAGAAGGGACTCTCCCAGACCATGATCTACTTCTGGGCTTCTTTTGTCCACAAAGCAGAGTAGCCTGGAGAGGCTCCACCCTCTCCTAGTATGATTTGTCTGCCCAGGACAGAGCGTAGACTGGGCCAGGTGCTAAAATGGAGTCCTGGTCTGGCCTACCGGTGGACCTCTCTTTTGAATTCTACTCGCATACTGAGGGTGGTATACTGGACCAGAGAGACATGCAGATGCCATGCCTCTGTGGTCTGATATACCACAGGGGACCCATTTCATTGGTGTACCACTTGAAATGTTTCCCCTTGTAATTCTGAAGGCCAGGGATATTAGTTGCTAGCCTTCAGAGCATTTGGAGCTGGCGTGAGGGCTGGTGTGGAATGGCTGTCCCAGTGAATATGGCCTTGTTTCAGGCCAGGGGCTGGAACAGATTGTTTATTCCGATATAGGGTGATCCACCTCTTACAGGAACAAGAAAAGTAGGTATGAATAAGGCCTTAGAATGCCCCCTCATTCTAGACTGTTTAATGTGCAAAAAGGCACTTGAAATGGCCAAACATATCAAGAGGAATGTCTGAAAAAGCAGTCTATGACTTGAAAGTAGGATCGTGTCAGTCTGTATATGTTTAAACCGGTCCATCTCCCTAAAAGAAAAAAGAACAACAAAATGAACACTTGATAGACTATAGAATAGCATCAGGATTTCTCATCACACACTTATTGAACATACCCAGGTGGAAATTATCCATTCAGGGAAACCAAAACATAGAACCTTTTTGCACTTTGACTCCCCTGGGAAAACATCCCAGAGAAGTGACGTTCTGGAATGGTTTCGGTGTCCACACTTCAGGATGCCCAAACCATTCAAAACTTAGTTGGTGCTTAACTAGGCACCGGCTAAGTGGGAATCATCTCCACTAAGGAGGCAATTGCATTGCATAGCACTGTTGCTGCAGTGACCGGGTGATGCAGCACACAGCCGTGCCTGTACCACCAATCACAAGTTCCATTTGCACCTCTTCACCCAAAAGAAGTGCAAATGAAGCATGTAGGGCTGTCCTAGACCTGTTGCTAGTATAGAGCTAGAGAAAGTTTTACTGCTATACATGCAGGGGGAACTGCTGCACGCACGGAGCTGCTTCTGGTAAAGAAGCATCCCCCAACAGTGCGGATGCAGCATCCAGGAATTCCCCCAGCTTCACCTTTTTGCCTAGTGTGAAAAGGCTCATAATCACTTGAACATTTCCTGAAGCACAAACAGGACTCTAGACCCCTGTCTACACTGAGCTGATAGACTGGCCCAGTGGGACCTACAGTATAGGATGTGAAGTCTGCACTATGGAATGATCTTCTACCAGAAATCCACACCCAAAGCATATTGCTTTGCCTGTAAATGACCTCTGTGCAACAATGTGTGGCTTGTGGCCCCATATACCAAGCCCAGCACTATTTTGCCAGGCTCCCAGAAGTAATGCCAGAAGCATGACACTTTGAGGCACTCAACTGAAACACCCCTAACTAGCAACTCTGGAGCATAGAAACTCCAAAGTTTGACGGGGTAAGTTGTCAACAAAGTGAACAGCTTTTAGTGCAGGCTGCTTAGAGTGGGCCATCACTTCATGGGATATGCTGTGCACTGCAAAAACAGCCTAAATTGCAGAATCTTCTTACGTTTCTGGCCTATTTTGGATCTTAAAAATAGGGGGTGCGTATGAGTGCTACAATGAATAACACATTATGATTAAAATAGCTTGGAGCAGGATGCAGGATGCAGTATATGAGAGTCTTGTCTGGTTTCCTGCACACACACTATTTTAAGCTGCTTTAATAAAACCAAAGGCTGTATTCCTTCGATAGTTTCACCAAGGATTATAAAGGCAGGTGTGTTTGCAACTGCCCAGAAGGATGGCACATGGTGTCGAAATACTCCACCCCTCACCCTCTTCAAAGCTAAAAGTTCCCTTATATTTCAACATTACAGGAACACACTAAGAGGAGGAAAAGTTGAACAATGAAATGATTAACTAGAGGGATCAATCCATGCTTTACAATTTCCCCACTGGAAGCAGAGGCTGGACATAAGATTTCTGTCATATATGTGTGCGTCTATGTATAAATGATAAGTTGCACTCTAAAGTGTTGGATTCCAGTTTTCATCAACCTCAGCCAGCATGCATAACTGCTAAGGATTTTGTGACTTATAATCCAACAAAATATGGATGGCACTGTAGTGCCTAACCTTGAACTAGAAGACTCACTCCACAATTAGAAATGTTGGCTCCAAATTAGGCTTCTCAGTAAGTTAGGGGTACTAGTTCTCTTCTTCCTTGTTTGGAAGCACAGCAAACCAGTGTGCTGCAATGGCTAGAGAGCTAGACTAGGATCTAGGAATACTTAGGTTTGAATCTCCACGGCTGACTTTCCCGTCTTATTTCACATGGCTGGCATGAGGATAAAATGAACTGAATGTGAAGGGGGATAATGTATTGAGAAGACAAGTATGCATGCATGTATGTACGCATGTATGCATGAATAAATAAATAAATAAATAAATAAATAAATAAATAAATAAATAAAAAGGCCTTGTCCAGTTGTGGGGAATATAGTGCTATTACAATGCCCCGATTGTTGAGTTGCCTTACTCCTCTGAGGCAACTACACCATGGCCCCACTATTGTGCGCCGCTTTGAGTCCCTTTGGGGAAAAGGTGGAATATAAATAAAAGTTATCCGTCCGTCCGTCCGTCCGTCCGTCTATCCATCCATCCATCCATCCATCCATCCATCCATCCATCCATCCATCCATCCATCCATCCATCCATCCATCCATCCATCCATCCATCCATCCATCCATCCATCCATCCATCCATCCATCCATCCATCCATCCATCCTTCCTAGAATGCATTAGAAACTGTTGCTGGAAAACCCAGCCATGCCACTATCTAGCTAGGAGGTGGTAATTGCTAAGGGAGGATTTCCTGCACTATCACTTCCTAGCGGGATATCTGGCTGATGTCTGGAGATGGGCGCAATAAATAAATAAATTGCATAGAAAAAAAACTTTCAAAAAAAGCTTATAAGAATTAATAAACAGAAGTTAAGCCAATGAGCCTAGTGAAAGAGCAGCGGCCAGGGTTACTTGTGCATCCTGTGGTCCACCAAAGGAGTCTTACCCCACAGCATCCGCAACATGAACATTCCCCGCAGAGAGTTCCAAAGATTCCATTGATCGCCTGGATGGCACAGAGCACCACTTGAGCCCCACTAATTATCAGCAAGATAGAGAAGAGCGTCAAGTGCCAAGGCACGATGGATGCTGGCTCCATGCAAAGGTCCCATGCAGAATGGTTACCTAGATAGTTTCTGTGCAGATAGAAACAAAAGGCATATTTACACCGGCATGTGTTTCCTACAGTATTTTTTAAAAGTACTATTGGTATGAGACAATACCTGGTTTCACACAGACTGATAACGTTTTATGTTAAGTGGCGCCTTTGATGGCTCAAGAAAGCTGCTACCAGATGTGATTTTGGTTTACTATGTATTTATTTAAAATATGTCTATAGCACTTCACATTAAAAATTAGTGGTTCACAAACATCGACTAAAATCAGATAAAATAATCAGGTACATAGAAACATTGTCAAACTCATAAACGGAAAAGGAAGGCATTGAGAAGACCTGGACAAAAAGACAAGTCTTCAGTAGGCAGCTGGAAGCCAGAAATATAGGCATCCCACAGATATCGGAAGCTGCCTCAACCCAAAATCCTGCTACGGAGCGATAATCTGGGAAATCTCCCCTTTGCAATTACCACATCCTAGCTAGACAGTGCTGGTTGACAGACACATCTGGGGACGCAGCCATCCCAAATGTCTAGTCGTGTGCATTGGCAACTCGATGCATGTGTGAATGGTGCTATGGTGGTGGTGCTATCCAGAAAGTAAATAAAAAGTGCTATCACTGGAAAACCTGTGATCAGTGCTGGGTTTTCCAGCAATAGCTTTTAGCCCTTTTTAGGGGGGAAATAGTAGAACTATGGTGGGCTGCCTCAGACATGTGAGACAACCCCACCGTAGCAATGCACCATAGTAATGGCACCATGTTCTCCCCATCTGAGCAGGGCCAGAGGGGAGGCTGTTCCAGATGGTGGGGACACTTCTAACACTTATGCTGCCCCTAGGTACTGTACCAAAAAAGGTCTCCTACCCTTGCAGGGAGAAAGAGCTGTTAACAATACTAACATTCCCCAGATTGTCAGACCTGACAATAGGGTAACTTCTACCCCTTTCTGCAAAGTCAAAGCCATTCCACTCACAGTCTGAGGCTAAAATCAGACCAAGGCTATGGCCTGCCTCTTGTATTGATTGTGTAACCCGTTGAGACAGTCTTGTGGATGTCATGGAGGTCATGAAATCCCAAGCAGGCTCCAAGATGACTCTCTTAGTATAAATGATGAAGTTTCCCCAAACCACTGTTCTATGGTTATCTAGCTCCATACCAGAGAGCACCTCAGCTATCTTGATCAGAGAAGTGGCTGGGCAGCAAGGTTGGTGGTACACCAGTATTCCCAGTCTGTCTCTTTGGTCTAGCAAAAGGTCCAGTCCCTCATAGCCTGTCTTTCTTCAAAGGGGCTTTCTGTTGAGTGGAAAGCTCTACAGCGTACTGATGCTGCACTGAAAAGGCAAGGGGGCATAACTGAATCAGATATAATCCATCTGTATCCCCCACCCGGGTCCCAGTAATACATGCCAGATCAGATGTATAATTCACAATCAAGTCATACTTAAATGAAGCTTTATTGTGAACTGACTTGATTTACCACAGCAAGAAGGCTCAGAAGCCATATGCCCCAGTACTATGGAGAAAAAGAAGTACAAGAGGGGGTGATAGCATGTAACCACACACACCCTAGTAACATGGTGTTTCTTATTTCTCTTAGCTCCATGCCATCCCTAACCAGTGATCACTCGGTTGGAGGTGCTCCTTCTCCTTAGACACATTCCCAAAGCACACCACAACAGGAAAATATTTCAAATATTAACAAAAGCAGTCATCCCCTGACAGACCAACCCACCTCAAAAAGGGATAAAATACAAGGAGAGTAATCTGCACCCTCATTCCCTCTAAAGTGGCTTCCTGCCACCTGACCATTGTGCTGCCATCTTTGAACCTTTGTAATAATAGCTGAATCTGCCAGGTCTGTCTGGGATGGGCTTCAGGTTGGCCAACTTGCTAAAGAAGCCCGTAAGGAGCACCGTAAGGAGCACCTAACAGAGCTGACATTAATGCTGAGGACTCAGTTTACCTTTCCACCCATCACTTGAAGTTTCCCACATCCATTCAATAAACTTTTAAAGTTGCTGCACAGATTAACCTAGTGGAGATCTGATATAAACTTCTAAATCACTTGAAATTCACCCTGTTTTCCACTATAGTCCCCTGCTGAAGAAACTACCGGCATCTCAGTTCAGGAACACTGAACCCTCACTCCTCATTCCACTCTGCTATGACAACAAATTGTCAGTTGGTCAAGGAGGCCTGTCTTGTCCCTTCCCCGGTTCCTGCAGGGCCTAGGTGACGCGATCGGCTCCCGTAGAGCCTGCAGAACCCCCCTCCAGGCACCCTCCCATCATGGGGCCTACCTAGGTACATGCACGCACATGCAACTTACCTTGTCACCACTGCGTTTGAAGCGATGGGCCCAGTCAGCAGCACTGTGTGTCTGTGCGTGCTACTGGCTCTGATTGGCCATTTACCCGTGGGTAGCTGGCCAATCAGAGCCGGCAGCAAATGCAGACGTACAACGCCACTGGCTGGGCCCGCCACTTTGAACCCAGCAGTGATGAGGTAAGTCGTGTGTGTGCGTGGCCCTACTAGGTCCCAGCCCGGGGTGGACTAGATGGGCTGTGGCCTGATCCAGCAAGGCTTCTCTTATGTTCTTATGGGGTGGGGGGTGCCTGGGGTGGGTTCCTGTGGGCCCAGCTGTGTGACTGCTTACCTCAAGGTGGTTGTGCGGCCGGCCGGGGCGATGTGCTGCTCCTTGTGGTAGACCAGGCCCACACTGTCAGTGTCTCCGGTCCCACAGCTGTACAGGAGGGAGAGCATTCACTCTCTCCCTCCCGAACAACCAGGGGTGGGGCCGCAGCTGGTCGGGAGGGAGAGAGTGAATGTTCTCCCTCCCGTACAGCTGTGGGATGGCCTGGGATGGCTGGGAATGCCCTGGGCTGGAACACGAGTGGGCACCCTGGGATGGGCTGAGGCAGTTCCGGACGGAACTGCCGGCCCAGCAGAGCAAATGCTCTCTCCCAGGGCATCATACTCACGTTCCGGAGCCCCTCATGGGAATAGGCCTCCAGTCTCCCACACTGTCTGACTGGGAGTATATAGTCCATTTCCTTCCTTCCTTCCTTCCTTCCTTCCTTCCTTTACACACACTCAGACTTTGACCATATATCTCTGTATCTCTTTTTTATTACTTTAATAATCCCCAGTAAACATTCTATTTTTGTTTCTGCAAATGTGCGTGCATATTCAGGTTTTTAAACTTTATGATAACTTATTTAGATGCCTTTTAATTCAAGGATGATTTTTTACATAAGTACCTCTTGATTATGCATGGTATGCCAAAGCCTAGGTCAGTGATGGCGAACCTTTTGAGCTCGGTGTGTCAAAATTCGCAAGAAAACCTAGCTTAACTCGGGTGCTGTGTCACTTCTAGAAATATCCATAATTTTGTGATATTCGTGGCTCTAGTAAAAAAGTTATATTTTTGATATATGTATTTTATTAAAAGCAAAAACAAATAATTATTTACATTAGTGACTTTTGTTGCTAAATCTTCAGTTGAAAGTTGGTATTTCGTACACTTCAAGAAGAAGCAAGCACTACATGTCCAGGTGCCAGGGTGGCCATGTGTGTCACCCAAAAGGGCTTGGCGTGTCAGTTGTGACACGCGTGTCATAGGTTGGCCATCACCGGCCTAGGTGATAGTGCTGGAAATTTAGATCTTCGTAACACCTTCAGTAAGTTCTCCTATGTCAGCATTTTGTGTATATGTGAGTGTGCATCACCCAGCATTTTTCACAACAGCGTTACTCATAATCCATATTCGCCATATGATGTAAGAATTCCAAAATGGCTTACCCTGAGCCGTCCTGAAACGGAGACTCCCATTTGTTGCTGGTAGCCACTAAACATTTAGGACCCTGGTTCAAAGCAACTGCGGCCACAATAAAGCAGTATCCAGCACCCAGCACTCCCACGGCAGCAAATAGTACAGATGTGAACATCTGGCAAAAACAAGCAAAAGAGAAGTTGGTATAACATCTAGGCCAAACAAACTGGACAGCATGTTTGCAGCACTAACAGTTTCTAGAGTTTACTAATGGCTCAAGAGAGATAGAGAGTGGTCATTTCTATATTCAAATCCATTCAACTTTTCCAAACTTGTGAATGAAGAATGGAAAAGGGAGGTGCAGTGAGATAACAGAGAACTGCTTTTTCCCCTTAGATGTGACAAAATGCTTTACTAAATTTAGATGGTGTCCATAAGCTGATAAAAGAGTGCATTAAAAGGGGCCTATAGCTGGTAGTGTTCACATGCTAGTGCCTTTCATCCATTTTAAAGACCAGAAGATAAGAGCGTAACAACACTGAGAGGAGTCCTGCTAAATCAGACCATAGCCCATCTAGGCCATTTCTGCACTTTCCTGGTAATCTGGAACAAGCTGGTCCCTATTTTTCACTTGGGCCACATCCCCATCACAACCTTATTTCGGTTTCAAACCGTTTTCAATCCTTGCCGACCCCACGTCAGTTTGGCTTAACACGCTTTCCGCATGTTAAATCGCCCCAAAGCGTTGTAAATGTTAATTCTCATTTCAACAGGTCTCACTCTGGTTCGTGCGCTTGAAACATTTTACATTTTTTACTGTGGGGACCGTACGGTGTTAAGGGATGAGAATCCGTGTTTAGTGTTTCCCTCCCCAAATAGCTTGCTTCCAAAGATAGTGATTTCACTGAAAAAAACCACCCCTCAAAACAGCCACTATAAAACTCCACTCCTTAAAGCAGCTGCTACACTGTAGCAATCTACCCACTTCACACCTTATAACAATTTTGCAATTTTGTGCAATTCTAGCTCTTTGAAAGTTCTGACCTATAGAAAGGAAAAAGAAAGTAAAGCAGCCGGAGGCTCTCTTTTAAAGGCTGTGGCTGTGAAGGGGGCTTGAGTTGCCACTGCTGCTGTGTGCCCTGGGAAATGGGGAGAGGAGGGGAAAGAATCGCTGGCTGCCTGCTGCTGTTTTTCCTCCAGGCAAGCGGCAGCCACCCAGCCACCCAGCTAGGCTCCCTGAAGGGGTCCCTTATGGGTGGCGGGTTCATGCCAGGAGAAAGAGGGCAGCCCCGAAAAGCAGCTTTTAAAAAGTAGCCACTTGAGTCCCTCCTTGAGTCATGTACACCACGTACGATCCTCAGAATCCGGATCGAACGCGATTAAGCTGAAAGTAATGGGAACAGGCAAATTCACGTTTGCATCCTGTTCTATTATTTCAATTTAGGGAAACTGGATTAAGCTTATAATGTGGATGTGCCCTTGGTTTGCATAGTGAGGCTGCGTCCCTGTTTAAGATTTAAAGAGCTTTGAATTTGTTTTCAAAGCTGGCCATTCCCAAACAATAGGAGGAGTCTGCAGTTTCTGAGGATTAAAGGACCCAGAATGAGAATTATCTTTGTTCCAATCAAATGAACTCTCACTATGGGACTTACAACTAATACTTGTTATTTGTTAATGGGGACTCAAGTGGTTTTTTGGAGGTGTGGAACCATGATTTAGGGGTGTTCACTTTTCCCTGAGCCAATGACAAGCCAGTATTTCCTCTATGTTCCCCCCCCCCCGGCTGTTTGCTAATGAAATCAGCATGCCATCTCCCCTTTCAGCTGTAGAAGAGAAAATGCGGGAGGGTGGGAGGAATCCTATTGTCTTTTGGCTCCCACCCAAGCTCAAATTGGCAGCTTCCCGCCTGGGGGTTGCCAAAAGTGTATTGGCTCTTCAAAGGCTGCGTATTTTCAGCTGATCAGATCCAATGATAACCTGCAATTTCATTCCCTTTTCTCCCTCTCCCCATTACGTGCTTGCCTGAAAGTGAGCAGCTTGCAATGTAACCAGATCAGACAATTCATTGTAATGAGGTATTACAGCATACCCCCAGGAGATTCTGATTTTACTTAGGCAGGGATCAGAAAGACTTTAAAATGACTGTTTGTGATTGAGACTTTGGAGGTTTCCGTCCCCCTGCCCCCCTCCTTCCTTCCACCCAGCCTTTCACCTCCCTCTCTGCTTCTCCATGATGGCGATCTGAATCAGGCTTATATAGGGAGTTGGGCTCGGATCCCACCCAAGGTATGGCGGAAAAGACAGGGGAGGGGGTTTCTTCCCTGCAAATCTGCATCACAAGCTGCCAGTAGGAACGAGAAATTTCAGAGCTCACTGCTGATTTAAAAAAAAAAAGGATTAAAACCTGGAGTGAATGGTGCAGTGGAAACAAGACCAAATAGCGTCATTCTGACCCAGAATCATTTTATGAGCTCCCTATACCGGCTTAGCCATCAATCTGTTTGAAAGGTCTGTAAGTGCACTAATGCCATCTGTTCTGATACAGGTGTTGGTGCTTCTGTATTTGGTTTAGAACAAAGAAAAAAAAAGAAATGGGGCTGCAGCATTTTCCATTGTCACTTATGCAAGCTGGAGACATTGGAAGGGTGGGTGGTGCTTGTCAATGGGTGGATTAGTTAATCTGCTTCAAGGCCATGGACACACCTTCCCTTTAAACCTTCTTCATTTCTACCTGCTCACACCTATTGATTTCTATCCATTTTATTTGTGGACTTTCGATTCAAGAAAGTCGAAATGAAGGGTGGAAAGTCCACAAGTTCAATGCCGGCTCATCAGTCAAATTCTGGTCTCTCGTGGGAGTCATCTCTGTCTGTCCCCCCGTCATTCCTACTTCTTCCCTTCTTCCAAAAAGCTCTTTTGACCACAGGGTGGAAGGAACCCTGGCACATGTGTTGACATCTACTCCTTTCGGCCCCTTTTGACTTTCTTCCAAACCACCTATCTTCCCCTGGATAACTGCTGCCACCTGCGAGAGTGAGCAGGGTGAGGCAACAGTGAGTTTGTGCTTTTATGCAAAGCTGTGGCAGCTGCACTGAGATCAAGGAGGAAGCCTGATCTTTTCCCCTCCTTTCTTTCTCATGAAGTTCTAGTCATCTCTCCCGGCCTCAAACCTACACCCCTTGAGTCAAAACAAGGCAGCTTCATGATGTGTGTGATTGCCTTTAGGAGACCCCTCATTGCCTCCCCCATTGCAGCAATCTGTGCACTCGCCTTTTGGAAATCTTCCAATCTTAATAATTGAGGAAGGGTTTAAAGAAGTATCTTCTGGACCCTTAATCTGCATTCACACATAAATTTTAATCCAGTTTCAGTCCATCTTTGGAGTGGGAGCGTACCTGACCAAAGTGACTACTAATTTTCTTTCCACATTACCTAACCCCAAGATGGATTACTTGAGTGATGCCAGAAGAGAACATCTTGTCACTTTGTTGATGTGTTATTTCACCCTAAAAGTGTACTTAGAAGCATCTTAGAAGCATTTTGAACCTAACAGCTCTAAGATTCTTTTGAGCCATTTCTTTTTACTGTGTGTGAAGGTAATGGATGGAATTTCTACACCTTCAACCATTCACAGCAGAGGAAATATTAGTATCAGTGTTTCTATTTCCTATATTCCTCTTCTTCCAATAATGGGGCATACAAAATAAAATAAATAAAATATTCCAATTTTTAAAATATAAATTCTTGTAATTAATCTTTCTTTTTAATTTCTACATTATTTCTTTCATCGTGTAGAAATTTCATAAATTTCATAATCCATGAAACCCTAGGCGTTTCAGATTATTGGTTATTGTGTTCAGCCAAGGCTGCATCCACGCATGTAGCTAAAGGTTTCTGAGATACTGAAAGCTGAGGCCATCAACAAAAGAATGCAGTTTTGTGCAAACCTGTGGAAATTGGTCTCACTGAACACAACAGATTATACTCATGTTAGGCAAGTGCATAAAGAACTTTCATAAAGAAAAAGTCAATAGACTCAGGGTGTGGTGAGGCACTGTCCACTTTGCTTTTACGGAATAGCTATGTTATGGACCAACATGGACTAATTTAAAGGACTGCTGTGTTTTTTACATTGTTAGGAGCATAAAACTACAAGAGAAGGCCTGCTGGATCAGGCCACAGCCCATCTAGTCCAGCAACCCACCTTGTACATTGGCCAACCATTTGCTTCTGTGTGGCTGCATCCCTAAGCAACTTATTTGCCTCTCTAGTTTTCCTCTACTGTCCCTCTATTCCAGTGGACTTTTAAAGTGCCGTTCAATTCCGGAATAAGCGTCCCCATGAGGTTCAGTAAAACACGCATTTTAAACGCACCTACCGTCCCCAAGGAAGCTTGTTTTGTTTGCCTGCATCTTTTTCTCCCTGCCCCCTCTCTGCTTGATAGGGTGCTGGGGAGACAACCCCCGACAAGTCCAAAAGAAAAATAGCCATATTTACAAGTTCTCTGTTCATCTCCCCTGCCAGCAAAACCCACCAGAGCCATTTTTCACTTTGGGATCCAGAGCTTGCTTCCAAAGATAGTGATTTTAATCACCGTAAAAATCCACCCCGTACAACAGCCGTTACACTGTGGCAATCCACCCACTTCACACCTGATAACAATGTTGCAATTCTCTGCAATTCTGGCTCTTTAAAAGTTCTGACCTTTAGAAAGGGAAAGGAAGGGAAGGTGCTGCTGTTCTGGGAGATGTGTGAATGTTGAAGACTGTGTGTGTAGGCGGCGGCAGCAGCAGAGCCAGGATGCTTTTTTTGGAGATCTTGGCCGCCAATCCCCACCCCTTTTGCCACAGAGCGTCGCCATGCACAATGTTGCTTGGAATACCTGCGGCTTCCAAAAAGTCCTCTGGTAGTCTTGTTTAAAGGGCACTTTTTCCCCCACGCATTTTCCTCCCTTTGTGCCTCTGGAAGCTCGGAGAAAAGCCGTGCATGGGGGCGCTCAGAGGCAAAAGAAACTTTTTAATGAGCCTTTTATTGCTTGGGGATGCAGCCTGTGTCCTTAAGCAGAAAAAGAAGGCAAAACTGTTTGAAGGAGTACTTAGATAATATTGGAACTTTTAACTTCTTTTATTTTTAGAGTTAATGGGCTAGTGGCAGACTACCGAAACAATTGCTGAGGTGACGGGTATTGGGGCAAGGCTATACTTGAAAGCTCTGGTTTGATGTTCTTGAACCAAGGGCAATTCCACACTGGCCAATATACTGGATCAGTAAACGTACTAAAATTCACATGCAGGTGAGGTCTTAAGGAGGCCCAGACTGCAGAAGGGAGAGCTCTGGTATGCTTGCTGATCCAGTATACCAGTCAGTGCCAAATAACCCCATGTTTCAAGGTGAGGCTTCCAATCTACCCCTCTCTCCACTCTCATAATCCACTTAGGCCCAATCCTCAGGTTGCCACTGGAATAAACTAAAGCTAAAGGTATTCTTAACAGGAAAAAACATTCAGAAGAAATATATCTGGCAAAATCAGAAGCACAAAACATATTCTTGATAATAAAGGCCAGAAACACATTCTTTGGGAATGTAATATTTAGAAATATGAAGGTTTTGTGAAATATAAAATGTCTTGCTGCATCCAGATGTTGGTTTGGATATTCTGGATGATAGATATTCCAGAATATCTGATTATAGTGGAATAAGTTAGTGATACCTGGATGCAGCCTCCTTCTAGGATAAGATCAGATTCAGCCTTTTGGTTTTTGTAGATTTGTAACATATGTACATTTGGGATACAAATGATGGACACTAAGCATTGTTGTATTAGGCAAAATGGACATGTTAGGCTTTGCTATAGTAAAATATTAGAAATAATAAAAAATAATAAAAATTAAATAATAATAATAATTAATAATAAAAAGCATTTATTTATAGTGCCCTTTCTACCAAATATTAATACTTACTGCAAATCTCTTTCCACAGCTCTCATTGCCACAACAGCCACAGCAGTCATTATTCTTAAGACCCAAAAAGACCAAGGCAGGAAACACCATCTGGGAACAAAAAACACTTTTTGAGTTTTGGTAACTTCCACTAAATGCATTAATGTTGGTTTCAGCTGGTCTACTCTAGAGTTGCAATCTCTGAAAGAAAGTCAACTCACTATAACGGAATTAAATTCAAGGTTACATATCTGACGTTTAGTCGTGTGATTCCCCACATTTAAAAAAAGATGGAAGTAGTTTCATGTAACTTTGTATTAATGCCTGGATTTGGCTACTTTATTAAATTGGCTATTGTGTAGGCAGAATAACAATGAACTGGTAGCTTAGTTTGAGACTACAATGTAGCACCTATTTTCCTAAACATCAAAAGTTGTGAAGTTTTTAATATAAAATAAGAAAGTCACTTTTTTCTCAGCTTTCAAATTATATTTTGTTTAAAAATACAATTTAAGCCACATCAATCAATTTAAAGCATCATATCTGAAACATCAAGTTAAACTTCTGCAAATATTGGGAACACAAGGGAGTAATGAAAACAAGAAAATGGCGTTTGATACTCACCAGGACACCAGAACCCAAGATCCCTCCAAAGTACCAGACATAATCAGTAATATTTTCTTTGTCTATAATTTCTCCTCCAGGGAAAAACAGTAAAATGTTAGCAAGAGTTGCTAACACGGCCAGCGGAATGAGGGTAATTCCTAGGCACTTTGCACAGCTTCCACAACACATATTGCCTGAAGAAACTGGAAATTCTTGACAAATATCTGGGTCCTTGCTCTGTTTTGCACAGGAGTTGTATGTGTATGGTATCCCAATCCGCTTGTGCTTTGGACTCCACAATTGTTTTCTTTAGAGAGGTCACAATATGCCCTGTTCTGATTATTTATACACCTACGTTATCATGATCTCATTTTTAATGCATCTTTCTTTCCCCCCATTTCCAATGAGATTACGTCCAGAACAACCTCAGATTTTGCCATGACAACCAGAAACCTCTGTTAATATTTTACTAGCATGGACAAGACACTAAGTGCTTTGGAACTTGATAATTGGAAAAAAGCCTTTCTTAGTGTCAGAGTATGATAATTCTGGTGATGCAATTGCAATTTTACGGTACTGCAATCCCCCTCCAAAAATGACTCATCATGAGGGAGTGGTTCTTATATGATACCACTCCAGATAATTTCATGAGAAGTCCCCAACAGGTGTGGCAAATCTATACTATTTTAGGAGTAAAAGCAAGATGAATGCTGGAAATCAAAGAGACTGATGTTCAAGTGAACCACAGACATTGTGTTGGCAGAAAGAAACTGAGTACCATTATCTTTGCACTGACAAGTACTATACACACATTGAAAGCAACTGGAGAATGTTAGAACATTAGTGAGCTTTCACACATTGCAAAAGCAACAGAAAGGACATGAGGTTTCATGCTGGTGACCATAGACGTTTTCGCATTACTCCCGTTCCATTTGGAACGGGAGTAGGACGGGAAGCTTAAGACAGCTCCCGGCGCTTTCCCCTTTCACACACAGACGCGCCAGAACGCGTGTAAACGCGTTCCGGAGCGTCTGTGTGCGAATGCTCAAAGCGCCGGGAGCTGTCTTAGCCGGCAAAGGCCGGCCAGGGGCGCGGAGACAGCCGCGGAGGCAGATCGGCAATCAGCTGATTGTCAAACAGCTGATTGTCGAAGCCGCGCCGGCGTCGGAGGCGAGCCTGCAGCTGTTCGGGAGACAGAAGCAGGCGCGAATGCTTCTCCTCCCGAACGCCTGCGGGCGGCTCGTCCGCGTTCGAACGCATGTAGAGCACTTTAAAGTGCTCTACATTTCGAACGCGAGAAAGACAGCTGCGGACACGTCGGAGCGCAAGCCGCGCTCGGGCAATGCGGATGCCGTGTCCGCAGCTGTCTCCCACGCGTCCCGTTCACCCCCGTGCGAAAACGTCTCATGTTTATGTGCATGAATTTCAAAGCTGTACTGGATTTTAGGGAGGATATTTTGTGCTGCGTACCTCCAGTTTCATTACATCCATACTGAAAACAATCCATCCTCCCCTTCCCTCCGGTAACATCTATATGTTCCTCTGTTTTATCTGGGAGATAGCCTGGATCATGACTTTCAGTTAATTATTTCTATTCCTTTCCATAGTTCCAACGTCCATACTGATATATCTTTCCATCTTTTCACTAATACCACCTGGGCAGCTAATGTCTATTGTTTCAAAATGTACCAATCTTCTTTAAGATTTTGAGGTGGAATTCATATATCACATACTTCTTTCATTCTCAGAAGTGCCACTGGACAGAAATTGCAAAGGCCACCTCTGCTCTAGCTGTTGACTTACCGGTTTCATCATCTGCAGCTCTATGGAATAGCACTTGAAGGGCCAGAGTACTTGGTCCAGCCCAGGAGGTGGATGCCCCCTTTCCAACCATACTAACCCTGCAGCTGCTTTGAAGTTTCTGCCTAGCATTCTTATGGAACATGCAGAATGTGACCTCAGAAGGTCACCATTTTCTGTACTTTCCAAAATAGGCTGGGGAGAGAAAAAAGCAGCAAGTCCTTCAGATAGGTCTCCATGACCATGGTGGGTAGGAAACACCATCAAAGTCATTTTTCATACTCTGTGTGATGATGTTCCTGATGGCACTGAAATAAAATGATGACCTTCTGGGTTCAGGGACAGAGGAAGACCACATCCTTCTGGCTTTTACATGGTGCTGTTGCTCACTGTGTAGATCTTGCTATTGAGGGGAACATATAGGCTATGCAGTGCGACTGCCTCTTGAGTAAGTTCTTACATGGTGTATTAACTGCAGACAATAGCTTCTACCTTTGCTGTTCTACTCATTTTATTACTGCACTGTGGCAGCTAAAACTATATGCAAGGTTGAAATTAAGGTCATTTGCTTTTAGTGTTTAAACTGGCGCATGAAAGATAGGTGAGCAATAGTAGAATGTTACTGCAAATGCATGGATTTGGGGAAATCTCAAAAAGATATTTATTCAGATATCTAATATCATGCTGTAATTTTCTCTTATTAGCCCTCTTTGTCTGTTCCTTCTAACATATCAGAAATTTTCTAATCTCTGCTTGATCACTTTTTATAACTGACTAGAAATTGACTATCTAGTGGGCTTTCTGCCCTTACCCTTAAGCTGGTCCAGAGCCTCCTCCCTTGTGGATCCTGTTAAGGGTGTCCAAGCCACCTGCAAGCAGGCTCTGTCTGCACTGTACAGTTTGTAGTCTGGTCTAGGTGGCCTAAAATGCCTGCCTAGACCAGGAGAGCCACAGACCATTTTATTTCACACAAAATCTGGAAATAGCTTTCTTCTATTATGGTTCTAGTTATTGAAGACTATCTAGTCTGCAACCAGTATTAATTTGATATTTCATTCTGAGTTGTACTTGTGGACACCCACTGCAGGAAATGTCCTTTTGCAACAATCGATTGATGATTCAGGAAAGTAAATCTAAACTTTGACTGTTATTCTTCCTGTAGGATGTATCAGTCAACTGTGTCCATTACGCATCAACTAAGGGCCTTTTTGTACTCACAAGTTGAGGATGATTAGGTACATTTGGAGCTTACCCACACCATGGAGCTGCTTCCATCCCAGAGTGGCTCCGAGCAACAAAAACAGCTCCACAGATATATGAGTAGTGCCAATGGTGCTCCTATTACATTTCCAGATGCAGTCTTTGTACATATGTCCATGCAAAAGCTGTGTGTGGTTTGTTTTTTTGCTGCGGCTGCACAGTTGCCTACTGTGTCACCTGATCACTATAGCAACAGAACATGTGCACTTTGGGAGCACAGAAGTAGGTATGGCAGAGATCAGGATGGGACAGTGCTTGCACTGTGAACGTTGGCCTCTGTCCATGGGACACCGTTCCATGGACTTTAAGTGCAAACAGGCCCTAGGCTTTTGATATCTGAATATTATAACATTTTTGTTCATGGTCTACTCCAGTTAGTAAGGAGTAGACCATTTGCATCATCTCCTGTCATTGGGCTGCAAGTTTCATGGAGAATCCATGTAGATCGCACTTGCACCTCCTTTGCATTGCATAAATCGATATTTGAAATTAGGGCCCTTCCAGATTAGCGGTTTAAATCCACAGTATTAAAATTCAAAGCTTACCTGCTGCAAAGCGGCAGTCCAGCATCCACACTGCAGCAGCCTCCCCATAGCATTTGGTGACATGGGGTGAGGCACACCCCATGTGGGATGGGCAGCCAATGGGAGGTGAACTTCAGTCTCAGCTCTTGTTGGCTTTTCTCATTGTCCTGTCCGAAATGGCAGGAAGCTTCGAATTTACTTAATGCTGCGGAGTGAGTACTGCTATATCAGCATTAAGTAAATTCTCAGTAGCCTCTCTGTAGAGCGACGCCACTGTGACAGTTCGATCTTGGCTGCGCATTCCAATGCATAGCATCAAGAAGTCTGGACACCACCTAGATTTGGTACAGTTTGTGGGAGGGACAACCCAAACCCTAGAGGTACCCGCAGGTCACTTACTTATTCCATTATATTTCAATATTCTGAAATAAAACATGGATGTTCTGGAATATTCATGCTTTATTTTGGAATATCCAAATATAGAGGAATACATAAGCAATATCTGGGTGCCATAAACTGCTTTTGAGTATCATTCACAGCTACTCTCACCTTTCATCTTTATTTCATGTCCTTAGCATTAAGAAATGGCCATGTGTGTATCTGTGTAATTTATATGGTTTTCATAATTCAGATTATGCCATTTTCATTCATAGCGTAGGAAGTATTTTAAATGATCCAACTCATCTAGACATGAAAGCCTATCAGACATTTCTACGTGCGTTTCTGGTACGCCGCACCCTGCAAGTGCCATATTCCTCAGCAGAAAGCAGGGGCAAATTTGCACTTCCCGTCCAAGGTGAACTTGCCCACATGTACTAGCATTCACATTTGCAAATACTAGTACACATGTTCCTCCCCCCATGCATCTGGACACTTACAGTGCAAACATGTGTCTGGGCACCACCATCTTCTCTCCAGATGCACTGGCACCATCACCGGAACTACAGTGACACATTGCGCACACTATCTGGTGCTTGTACACCATGTGATGCCCCAGTGCATTTGTGCGGTACATCACGTGCCCCTCCTTGCACCACAGAGGTACAGATGGGCTCCTTGGAGGATGGGACAGGACAGCAAAGGTAGCAGTAAGTCTATGAATGGAGCATTTAGTTGTGCTTCACACATGGTTGACCCGCCGTGTGGTCCTGCATGGAAGGCAGATGCCCTGTCAGGGGGTGCACTACAGGGCCAAGTGCTGAAAGGCCCCTGTACATTCAGTATGTTGCTTTTTTTCAATAACAGGCAGTGGAAGTGGTACACATTTGTACATCTTTATTTATAGTGCTAAACCAGAATGCACATAGTAAGACATTTTAAAAGAACCAAATAAAACTTATACAACTTTTCAGTGGGATCTGAATTAAAATGCCTCCCCCACATAACATATTGGTTTGTTTGTCTGTTTATTACCATTGTATCCCACCCTTCACTCAGAGGTCCCAGGACAAGTTACAACGTAAGACAAATCAAACAAGGGTGAAGGGTAGGATACCTTTGTAATAAATAATAAATAAATAATTCATATTCAACACCAAAACATAAAGCCATCCATCATGCCTTGTGTGATAATCTTTTTGCCTGAGGTATTTCCAGCTGCTTCCTTGTGATGATAGTGTTGGTACAAATTTGGCTGTCTTTCCTGCATTAATTGAATTGGAATCTGCCCACAGTCCCCTGGGAAATTGCCTAATCGTAGGTGATGTGTATCTGAATCAGAGGTCTCTGTGGAAAGGGCAGCATTATAGTCCAGGTTCTGTTCCTTCCACTGCACCTTCTTGCTTGGAGGTAAGAATTTGGCATAATGGGTCCCACTGCCTCTGCCACACAGCAAGGCTGGATGCTTTGGGTTGGTTAGGACCAGCAAAGTGCTTATATGATTAGCTGGATGAGAGGTTTTCCTAACAAAGCATCTTTTAGAAGTTCAGTTATTATCTTTTTCACATCCACATCCCAGGTACATCAGGGTGTGATGAGAGAGGCCAGCTGTCAGCAATTTATCCTTCAAGGTTTTCTCTGCTAAGATTGATAAAGGGCAAGAGCAAGAGCAGCCAAGCCCACTGGGCTAGAGATAAGTTTGAGTCAGAAGCTGATTAAGCGGTGCATAATAGTGTTCGCATTTACTTCTGCAAGAACGCTCTCCCCAGAGATGCCTGAGGTCTCGGGCGCAGATGGAGGACGCCTAGGTGGCTCCACACCCAAAGAGAAAACGTCACAGCATTTGCTTATTCAAAAGTGAACCGTTCCAGAGCAAAGGGTGTGAGGGGCAAGCTTTTCTGTTTGGCTACCTATATTCTTATTTATCTGGCATTTGCTTGTAAATCAGGGGAGTAGCTGAAACTCAGGCTGTATTCAGACATTAAAAAGGGGCTCATGTTCCCAAGCCTTCTCTATTCCACCTTTAATAGCACATGTTTAGGAGGGAGGAGGGGCAGACTGATATGTGAACAAAGCCACCTCAGATATGTGTGTGTGTGTATACGTATATGTATATTGGCTGTGTCTTATCACACCCTCATTAGCAACAGAACCTCAAGTGCACCTCTGAAGGGCTGTGAACAAGACTTTGATCCAGCAAGGATGGATCAAATCCACACTTTTCAAACCTGCTGACAGCTTGCAAGGGAAACTGAAGCAGCAGCTGGGGTGGAAGCCGCCTTTTCTTTCCGTGAAGACGGGGCAGAGCAAAGACGGGGCAGGACCCCATTCACTTCCTCTCCGCCCTGTGTGAGCCCTATCACTCCCTTTCACCTGTACCTGCCCTCTGTCAAGGAAGCAGGTTCATTCAGGGTGCAGCATTTTCTACCTGGCCCCTGTAGGGTTAGAGGGAACGTGACAGAAGAGAATCTGCTTTGCATGTGGAAGCTGCCGGTTCGATTCCGCAGCCACCACTCCCTTGAAGGGACGGAACTGCTCAAAACTTCCACGCTGCTCTGGCCCTGAAGCCAGCAGGAAATTTATGTAGATCGCCGTGACAGTATTAATTAATAAATTGCTGTCACTGCAATTAATTGCTGTCACAGGTGCATCGAAGAAATTCTGTCCGGACCCTTTTTACCACTTCTATATTCTAGAAGTGGAGTAAAACTCGAGGATGGCTCACGTGTTCCAGAGTCACGTGAGAAGACGAGCCAAGGGTCAGGGGCTTCGCTCGACTTCTGAACTTAGCACCGTCTTGGGCCGAGCTGCTCCCGCTCGTTCTTTCTCGTTCTTTGTTGAGAAAGGAATAAGGGACGTTGGTGTCGCCGCTTGGGAGGTAGGAGGGGCGTAGCGGGGCGCCCTCGCGCGCGCGCCCTCGACAGAAAATTGGGCGACTCGAGACGCTCGTTTGCGCGCTGCGCGGGCGTGCGCGCACGCTCACGTTGACGTTCCTGTTCCGTTAAGAGAAGTCGGCGCGCGTTCCCTCCTTGACAATGGTGGTGGTGGACGACTTTGTTATGGGTGTACACACATAGGGGACCTAACCCCGTTTGTCTCACTCTCGCCCCATGTGGAGGGGTGCTTCTAAATTAAGCTATTTTGAACTCAGGCCCTTTCTGCAGCTACCGTTGTTCCAGGCGATTTCCCGGAATAGAAGAAGAGTTGGCTTTTCTACCCCGCTTTTCTCACCCATTCAAGGGAACTCAAGGCGGCTGACAAAGCTTTTCTATTCTTCCCACAACAGAGCACCCTGTGAGCTGGGTGGGACTTTGGGAGCTCAGAAAGAGAGCTGTGACTAGCCCAAGGTCACCCAGCTGGTTTCATGGGGGAGGGCGGAATCGAACCCGGGATTCCCAGATAAGAGTCCGGCTCCCTAACCGCTAGACCAAACTGTCTTCACCAATCATGCTAGCTAGTGCAAACTATGGCAGGCTCCTGGCTGGTGGGACCCCTGTCACAGTCTGCACCAACAGATGGATGGCATATTCCTATTCTGAGCTATAATTCAGAATAAGACACAGTGCACAAAGGGCATGAGGAAGAGCTCCAGGATTTAACTGTCATTCCTATTCAACCCAGAGTTAAGCAGCACTGCTTGTCCTGTTTACTGTTTCTGTTTTGCATTTGGATTTTTGTTGGGAGTGTCTGTAGTTCAGTGAGGAGAGGCCCATGCAGTCAAGCAGGAGCGAGTGGTTCCCCAAAGCAATAACAACACTTTCTATACCTGCTGATAGTGCATAGATATGTGCATGTATATGTATTTATATCAAGTGGATGTAACAACAATTTTACTGAAGCATTGCCCAGAGCCCCAGACAACACTTGCTTAATCTGCATTATTTAGATAAACACGAGTAAAGCACATTCAGACATTTTATTCCAGATTATCCAAATAATGTGGATCAAGTAAGTGCTGTCTGGATGAAGTTTGAATTGTTAAAATAAATTTATTTAACATTAACGTTAACAGTAGTAGTAATAGTAACAACAGCAACAGCAACAACAACAACAACGGAATAGGGCATGAAGGAGGAATAGTGAATGTATCCTGGGAGGGGACTAAAGCAGCTAGGCTGACGAGGCAGGAGTTTGCATTATGATGCAGGCGGCAGATCCTTGTTCTGGGATATAATCCAGAATAAGGCCCAGTGAAGAGAATTCAGCAATCCTTTCCACATTCAAAATATGTACTCAGGATGGTTTTGTATCACACACAGCCAGGCCTTGGATGTCCAAACCGGGTTGCCCAGTTGTAGGAACTGTTGACCTGTGCTTGAAATTTGATAAGACAAAAATAATTCCTTGAGTGGTGGAACTAATTTTCAAATGAATTCTATTTTTCAGTTTGAAGTGGCTAAGGTAAGAATGATATTGGTATGGGAGCTCCCAACTCTGCCATAGAAGAGCATTGCACAGCGCTGGGCCACTCATTGCTTCTTAGTCTTACCTGTTTCACAAGGTTATTGTGAAGGCAAAATGGAGGAGAGGAGAATAATGTATATAGTAAATGCATATTGCCTTGAACTCTGCAGAAGAATGGCAGAATGTAAATGGCACAAGTAAAAAGGTAAAGATGCCTGCAGGCTGAGTTTGTCCTATCTATACTTTTGGCAGCAGTATGGAACTAGCTTGCCATTGCCTTCTGGGAGATGCAAATGATTGACTCTGTGACCTTCTATGTGCAAAGCCAGGAGCATTTTTTGCACTTACCATGGCTGGATATGGATCAGTGGATCCAGACTAACTGGATCCACTGATGCAGATTGTCTGGAGGTGTGGATTGGATCAGTATCATTTGCACTGCTTCTGCTGATCTGGCCCATATCTGCCTGCAGCTGTGAAGCTTGCATGAGCTTTGCAGCCACCACCACCCCACCCCCCAATGACCAGGAAGAAAAGTTCCTAGCCTTGGGGCTTTGTGGAGTGTTTTTCAGCTGCATACTATGGCACATTGCTGAAAAGCAGCCCCCCTGTAGTTCTGCATGCCTCCTCTGATCCAGAACAAGACCTTTGGTCCTCTTATGGACCTGATTAAATGGATCTAGAGCAGTGGTTCCCAAAGTTGTCTGGGCTACGACCCATCTAATATAAGTTTACCAACTCGGGACCCACCTCTAGATAATTTAACCGTTACCAATATGAATAAAGGCTCGGTCGGTTGGTGTGTCGTTCTACAGGCAGGGCCCACTCAATATTCGCTAGCGACCCACCAGTGGGTCGTGACCCATAGTTTGGGAAACCCTGATCTAGAGAGATTTGGATTAAGGGCCTATTGCCATTTTGTGCAGACAGAGCAGAAATAATAGGGGATGGAACATCCTTGATCCACATTAACATGTGGATGGAAGGCCTTAATTCAGGTTAAGAGACTCTTTAATCTGGACCTAAAACAGGTGCAGAAAGGACCCAAAGTTCTTCTACAATAGCTAACAAATGCCATAGATAAATAAATTCCCATCATCTCACAACTTGAAATAACACCAGTACAGCATTAATAAATGCAAACTGTACTTTAATTTAATAAAAATAAAAGAAGTAACAATGTACAAAACCTGCTAATGAACAGTTAAAAAGTTTTGTGGTGGTTTTGGAATTTAAATCTGGTTTTGTATTTGGCTTCTAGTTTTAATGCATGCGTCTTCAACATTTGTGCAGATTGCACATTTATTTTCATTTCAGAAAACATGCCGCTTCTTAAATTCTGTTCTCGGAGGTCTCCAGTCGTTTGCTGTAATGGTTGTGTTGCATCAAGCCAGCATCTTGCAACAAATATTGGGCTCGGTAATAAGTTCTACTATTCCTTTAATGGGAAAAATCTTGAATTTGCTTATGGGAGTGTTGGCTGACATTCTGCGGGTGGGCCCCTGATTGGAAGGCTGTTTCAGAGATTCGGTCATTTTGTGAGGACAGAGGCACTTTAAAGGGACCAGTTGAGTTTGCTGGTGTCCATCTCGTTTGGTCCTTCTCTGTTGTTGCTTGTGACTGGAGGAGATCCAGGAGTATTATCTGGAATCAAGGAAACTGGGTGACTGAGAGGCATCCGATGCTGGGCAAATGCTCAATGTCTTTGGGTGCCCCAGAGCAGTGCCCAGGGAAGGACTCAACACAGTCATTCAAAACGCTTAGTAAAGAACTTTGCAGCCATGCTGTGAGGACCAGTTGGTTGTGCTCCTCAGCCAATTCTCTCTCTGGCTGCATTCACAGATGCCCAGTAGACGAACAGCACCTGCAGATTCCCAGAATTGCTCCTCCTGCAGTGTGGGAAAAACTGATTCTGGGGATCCTTGGGAATGAAGCCTTTGTCTTGAATGTATGCTTAAGACCCTTTTCACAATGGATGATGAGTTGTAGCAGTTTTGGGGCTGTTATACTGTGTTCCAAGTTTCTTCTTCTGAGAACCTAAGCTTTCGGATATAACTGTGATATCCATCTTCAGAGATCTTGGCCGAGTCAAGGGTGACTGGTGTCCTACTAGATCTTGTTTTCTTCTTGTAGATGTCTTCTGTTTGTCAGCTCTTCCTTTGCTTGAGTTGCTAATGAGAAACCTGGAACATGGTATAACAAAAACTGCTACAAATGAAATTGAATCCAGCCGTGAAAGCCTGCGTACGTCCATATCTATATCTATTTGCATCTCTATTTAAACTTAAGTAACTGATTTGCTAAGCACTCAAGAGTCTTCATGATATTAATTTATATGGTCTTTGAAGACATCTGAAGCAAGCTGCATCTTTTTCCGTTGTTTCCTATGGAGTTTTCAACACAATGTCCTCATACTCCCATTTTCCTATTAGTATAATCGGATTTTGTTTGCCAATTTGATATTCATGAGGTTATGTAGGAACTTAACAAAGGAGGGGCTACTACTTTATATCCAGAAGTATCATATATGTCTGTGAGGAACAAAGCAAAAACTTGTAGCAAATATTTCTGAGCAATGTTTAAAGACTTACAGAAAAAATCTGAAGATCAACATTTTGTGTGCTTGTGATATTTCAAGGTTTCCAATGGAAAAAGCAGAAACTCTGATGTTTTCAGAACTCATGCATAGATCCCTTTGTCTTTGGAAAAACGGAAGCTTACTTCTTCTCGCTTTGTGGAAGAAGGGAGAGGAAAAAAGAAGGAAGCGTAGACTTCATGCTCTTTTCTTTACTTATACTTACAGGCTGCAAACTGTTTTGCTTTTGGGCTTTGCAGGCTTCTTGCAAAGCTGCAATAGCCAGCCTTGTTGCAAAGTTTGTTGCAAACCCAGGATTTTGGCTGCAAAAAGAGCGGGAAATCCTGTGCGGGCCCTGTTGCAGTGGTTGGCTGGAGTAAGGTTTTGGAGGGAAAAGCTGTCCGGGGATCTGAGTGCTGGAGGGGCTAGAGAGGAGTTCCCACCAATCAGGCTGGAGGGACAGCAACCTCTGTTAGGAGTCTACAGCAGCATTTTATTGCGGCTAGAGCCAATCAGGATCAGGGGTGTGTGTATAAATGAACACAGAGTACAGCAGAGAGTGTCTTCATGCTGGGCCAAGAGCTGAAAGGAGAAGAAGAGCTGAACCTGAAGGAGCCAGACCAGTAGTTGACCAGGGGTCTTCGTGCTGGGACTGAGGCTGAAGGGAACAGAGGAGCTGATCCTGAGGGAGCTGGAACCAGTAGCTGACCAGTGGTCTTTTGGGCTGAGTGATTTCTGAAGGAGGCAATCGGGTTGATTGTAGCTCTGAGGGAGACTTCACTAGCAACTGACCAGGCTGGATGATCGGACAAGCAAGGACGGACTGGGCCTTGTGATCATCTAGGGCCACGTTCTGGTACACTGGCTTGTCTTGAGCTGTGGCAAAGCAAGTCAGAGGGGGAGGAACGTGTGGAGGCTTGTCTTTTAAAAGGGGAACTATTTTCCTTTGGAGAAAGGGGTAGCTCCTAGCCTTAAGAGACTTGCAGATTTAAACTAACAACTACCTGAACCTTATTATCTTTTTAGTATTGCTTGTGTATAATAATAAACTTGTTTTTTTGTTTACTGTTGAAACGCTTGCTACCAGTGTTTTGTGTCCACACTGTAGTATTCACTTGGCCGTTGCACGAACCCAGCATCCTAACAGGGCCAAGCTACTCCTCAGAGAGGGCAGGCACTTACTGGATCGCTGGGCATCGTGGCAATTTGGTGGCAGCTCGGGACGAATCTTGATTCAGTCCGCTTTGGCCAGAATACTACAGTAGCAAGCAATACTGTGTGTGTTTGTGAAGGGCAGCCAGAGTTTGGCGCCTTTGTGATTGAGTCTGGTGTCTGGACACAGAGCCCTATGGTAGCGCCTGTGGGTCAGAACTCCTCCATCCCTGAAGTGTGAGTGTGCTAGACATCAGGGAGGGCTAGTAGGTACGGGCAAGCAGGCACAGGTCCTGAGGTAAAGGCTTTGGGTACTTTGTAAGGACCTGTTGCGCTGTCAGCCCAAGCATTTGGGTGAGCCTAGCCACAGTATAGTGGGGTCAGTAGGTGTGGTGGCCAGAGGTAATTGCTGAAGGTAATAAAGTACGGTCACCAGCCGGACGCTGGACCACGTGGCTACACCCAAATAAGCCTGGTTCCAGAGGTAAACTGCCTGGGTAAAGTACGGAACCAGGGAGGGAATTGCATTCCCTGTGTGTTGGCTACAAATATCAGCAGCCAGCACGGTAGATCAAGTGGTGGGGAGTCCCACACTTGATGCTAACTAGGAGAGGGGCCAAAGCTGTTCCAAAGGGTCTAGGGGGACTGCCAGCTAAGAGGGTTAGCAGCAAGCGGTCCAGAACCAGACCAGGGGAAGCTGTTATGGAGTCTGTGGTGGAACAGGAAGTTTCAACCCCAGAGCCAAGCGTGGGTGCGGGGCCAGGGACTCCTGAAGCTGTGCCAGGAGTGGCACAGGACAGAGGGCTTGCTGAGCTCAAACTTATACTTGAATATGAGTTGGAGATGAAAAGAATGGAAAAACGATTAGAATTGGAAATGGCCAGAGAGTTAGCTGCAATGGCTGGTGTGTTAAAAGGAGTCCTAAGGAGCCTGGGACTCCAAATGCTTCTATGGGTGATCCATCTGAGTGCTGAGTTGCTGACATCGCTGGAAGGGATCCAGGGAGCTGATGCTGTGCCGGATAGGTCAAGGACCACAGCATCTAACGCCAGGACCGGGGAGACCAACAGGATGGCATCTCCAGGCAACCGGGTCAGCAAGGAGCTGGATCCCACAGCAGGACCACTGCCAGATGGGACCAGCAAAGAACCAGACTGATCTTGGACTCAGACAACTTTTTGAGTGACTATGGGACACGGGGTTGAGTTGTAATATAGTCAGTTAAGGAAAACCTGTTATAGAGACTTTGGACTTTTATAGAGAGTGTTTATTAGATAGATATATGTTAAGTTACACTCCTCCTTGGGAGACAAATGTCCATGGGACAGTTGTGCCCCAGGTACATTTGTCTTTTTTGGGGAAGGGAGGGGTTGTGACGGTTTCTGGGTACAGGCTGCAAACTGTTTTGCTTTTGGGCTTTGCAGGCTTCTTGCAAAGCTGCAATAGCCAGCCTTGTTGCAAAGTTTGTTGCAAACCCAGGATTTTGGCTGCAAAAAGAGCGGGAAATCCTGTGCGGGCCCTGTTGCAGTGATTGGCTGGAGTAAGGTTTTGGAGGGAAAAGCTGTCCGGGGATCTGAGTGCTGGAGGGGCTAGAGAGGAGTTCCCACCAATCAGGCTGGAGGGACAGCAACCTCTGTTAGGAGTCTACAGCAGCATTTTATTGCGGCTAGAGCCAATCAGGATCAGGGGTGTGTGTATAAATGAACACAGAGTACAGCAGAGAGTGTCTTCATGCTGGGCCAAGAGCTGAAAGGAGAAGAAGAGCTGAACCTGAAGGAGCCAGACCAGTAGTTGACCAGGGGTCTTCGTGCTGGGACTGAGGCTGAAGGGAACAGAGGAGCTGATCCTGAGGGAGCTGGAACCAGTAGCTGACCAGTGGTCTTTTGGGCTGAGTGATTTCTGAAGGAGGCAATCGGGTGGATTGTAGCTCTGAGGGAGACTTCACTAGCAACTGACCAGGCTGGATGATCGGACAAGCAAGGACGGACTGGGCCTTGTGATCATCTAGGGCCACGTTCTGGTACACTGGCTTGTCTTGAGCTGTGGCAAAGCAAGTCAGAGGGGGAGGAACGTGTGGAGGCTTGTCTTTTAAAAGGGGAACTATTTTCCTTTGGAGAAAGGGGTAGCTCCTAGCCTTAAGAGACTTGCAGATTTAAACTAACAACTACCTGAACCTTATTATCTTTTTAGTATTGCTTGTGTATAATAATAAACTTGTTTTTTTGTTTACTGTTGAAACGCTTGCTACCAGTGTTTTGTGTCCACACTGTAGTATTCACTTGGCCGTTGCACGAACCCAGCATCCTAACAGGGCCAAGCTACTCCTCAGAGAGGGCAGGCACTTACTGGATCGCTGGGCATCGTGGCATATGTCTGTGAGGAACAAAGCAAAAACTTGTAGCAAATATTTCTGAGCAATGTTTAAAGACTTACAGAAAAAATCTGAAGATCAACATTTTGTGTGCTTGTGATATTTCAAGGTTTCCAATGGAAAAAGCAGAAACTCTGATGTTTTCAGAACTCATGCATAGATCCCTTTGTCTTTGGAAAAACGGAAGCTTACTTCTTCTCGCTTTGTGGAAGAAGGGAGAGGAAAAAAGAAGGAAGCGTAGACTTCATGCTCTTTTCTTTACTTATACTGTACATTGGGCATTATCCCTTGGTGGCCACCATTGTGAGGAGAGACTAGGCAGTGCTTAGTTGATAGTGTTTGATGTTGGGAAACCAAAGTAAATGAGCCTTTCTTTCACAAAACATCAGAGCCAGATTCCTGACTTCAATGGCTAATGGTGAAGTGCCTCTCCTCTCCTGTGCATCCTATGTTGAGCAGTGCTGACACTGGCAAGTGTTAAAATAGGAAGTGCAAATTCTTTGGTGTATTATTTGAAAATGAGTTTTGCATGTGAGTGGTACAGGCGTACCTTGTATAATGCTTCTCAGATAGTGTCTCTGGGAAGTGGGAGGAAATGAGGCTAAGATGGAGCAGCTGAGGATGTTCACCCCCACAGGAGACATGCTTATGCATCACATTTGGGTTATGAATATGTGCGAAGCTGCATAAATTGAGAAAAAGAGCAAGAGGGGGATTGCAGAAAATAAAAAGAGGAACTCCAGTGCTCTTAGTTCCATGGAAGGATGATGGAGACAGAAGTGGCTGGCCCTGAGAAGCCAAAAATTGATTGACAGGATTGTATCCGGTCACAGATGGTAGAGGGAAGAGGAAGACTGACAGCTGTAGTAAAAAAGAAATCAAAGTGAGTGACAACTATGTTTCATGGGTGTGATCACGTCCATATTGAACTCAGACTTCGTTGTGCAGTAAGATGGACTATACAGATGAGGTGTGACTAGGCCACGACTCTATCAGTGTAAGTCAATGGAAACTTATAAGAGTCCCAGCCAACCAGTGTAAGCCAATATCACTGCAGTGGGGAGATGCAGACTATGAAAAAGTCACCTTTGCTGTGTACGGGAGATCAATTCTGGCAAAGTACTGGTGGACCTGGAGGGGTGTCCCAGTCTACCAAAGTAGGTCAGTGGTGACTTAGGCGCGGTTCCCATTCCAAGCTTAGAACGGTTTTCCTAAACCAAAATAATATAACCGGATGCTAACATGAATTTGCCTGATCCCATTACTTTCAACTTAATTGCATTCGATCTGGATTCTGAGGATCGTACGTGGTGTACATGACTCAAGGGAGGACTCAAGTGGCTACTTTCTAAAAGCCGCATTTCGGGGCTGCCCTGCCCTCTTCCTACTGGCATGAACGAGCCACCCATAACGGACCCCTTCACGGAGCCTGGCTGGGTGGCTGCTGCTTGCCTGGATGGATGAAAAACGGCACCGGGCAGCCAGCGATTCTTTCCTCTCCTCTCCCCATTGCCCAGGGCACACAGCAGCAGCAGCAACTCAAGCCCCCTTCGCCCGCTCACCTCCACAGCCACAGCTTTAAACATTCACACATCTCCCAAACCTGCAGGTGCTTTCCTTTCTTTTGCCTTTCTAAAGGTCAGAACTTCCAGAATTGTGCAGAATTGCAACATTGTTATCAGGTGTGAAGTGGGTGGATTGCTACAGTGTAACCGCTGCTGTAAGGGGTGGATTTTTTACAATGAAATCATTATCTTTGGAAGCAAGCTATTGGGGGAGGAAAACCCTAAACATGCATTCTCATCCCACTAAAACGGTACCGTTCCCACAGTAAGAAATATAAAATGTTTCAAATGCATGAACCGGAGTGAGACCTGTTGAAATGAGTGTTAACATGTGGAAAGCATGTTAAGCCAACCTGACGTGGGGACTGCGAGGATCGAAACTGTTTTGAAACCGTTTTAAGCTTATAAAGGGAACATGGCCTTAGAGGCTAAATCACATTGTTGAGGGTTTCTGGGATTGTATTAAAGAAGGAGAGTCAGATTTTACCAACAATGTAAAATCAAAACTATGCAGCTAAAAAAAAGTTTATAAAGGGAAAGTGACATTTTACCAACATAAAAATAAAACCATATTAGAGGAAATCATTTCATACAAAGGATGATGGTGTTTGCTAGCTGCATCTTTCTTACATTGCCTGGGAAAAGGTATTTCTGAATTTTATATCTGGAATGCAAAAACATGAACTACAGCATATCTTGCACTTCTTCTCTTCTAGTATTGAGGTCGCCATGTAAAGCTCTCTGATTGTTTCAATTAACCTTTAAAAATTAAGACCTTGAAGCCTCCTTCAGATTATGTTGTTTCAATACTTAACTGCAGTTTCGCTTGCCACCTTATTTTGCTAGTTAGGTGTGGCTTTAGACTTTTTAACATTTCCTGTGGAAATACTGCTGCTTTCTTGTTGCAGATACCTTAAAGAAAGGCGGCAATGCAGTAGATGCTGCGGTGGCAGTGGCGGCTGCTTTGAACGTTACTGAGCCTTGCAGCACTGGCGTGGGTGGAGACTGCTTCTGCCTGTTTTATGATGCAGGTACAAAACAAGTTCATGGGCTCAATGGAAGGTAAGCGTCAAGAAAAGAGGCGGAGCTTTCTGGAGCGCAATGAGGTTAAAGTCTATATTGTAGTTGTCCTTGGTTAAGTCCTTGGCCCTTTCTGCACTGGCCCTTTTTCTGGATTATATCCCAAAATTCCCTCGGCATGCTAGTGCAGACTGCATCAGGCTCTAGCAGAAAGGCCCTTATTCCATTTTGTCCCCAAAATTAAATAAGAACCAAGAGCTGTTTTGAACTTAGCTTTCTGGATCAGGGAGGAGACATTCCCGCATGGTTCTTCACTATAAATGTCTTTGCACAAGCTGGAGTATTCCTCACCTGTTAAACTGCTCCATGTCTATATGTTGTATATAGTATCGCCTTGCATGCTGCATCTGCACCTCTTCTGGGTAAAAAAGGTGCAGAAGGAGCAGGTGACTGGTGGTGGCGCAGGTGCATTACACGCTGTCTTGTCTGGTCATGCTGGCACTGTTGCAGGGGCTCTGTGATCGCCTCTGTAATGGTGACAGTTTGCATTTAGCCAGTGCTTAGTTAAGCACTCACTAAGTTATGAATGTTTTGGGTGTCTGCAAGTATGAATGCCTAAAGCATGCAGCACTTCATCTCCCAGAAGTGGAAAGTGCAAAATAGCCTCAATGTGGGAAGACCTGGAAAATGTCTGTGTGATTGGAAGCTAGGTGTGCCAAGTGCAGAGATATTGATTAACATGGTTGAAGGCATTTTTGTTGATTAGTATGGAAACAGGTTATTAAATTAAAGCAGCAGGTGTACAGATGTCTGTGATGCTGGCATCTCAGCCCCATGGCATGTGCTGCAAAAACACACCAGAAATTAACAGAGGTCCTAAACTGTACCAAGGCCACAGGATACAGGATAAGATGGGGATGGCCATGTGTGGTGCGCACCTAAGACTACACTCTTTTGCATTGTTTTGCTAGGAATAAGGTCCACTAAACTCATTGAATTTTACCTTTGATCTGGGAGGGCTGAATTGGTAGATGGAGTGAATTGATGGAATTTAGACCTGCTTCCAAACCATGACCTCAACAGTGAAAAATAAAGGGCCTCTTCCTGTATGTGTAACTGAACCTTTGAGTTTTGCCTCCTGGACCTTTTGTGCACTAGGCTTTATTCTGGATTTGGCCCCTTCCAAATTAGCTGATTAAATCTGCAGTACTAAAAAAAAAAATTGCACTGCTATGAAGTAGCCGTCTGCTGTCCAGACTGTAGCAGCCCCTGCTCGGGGAGCTGCGATACTTCTGTGTGGCAGATGTTACATGAGGCGCGTGTCACGTGGGATGGGACAGCCAATGGGAGTTGAGCTGCCGTCCAAGCTCTCGTTCGCTCTTCTTGCCATTCTGTCAAGACTGGTTGGAAGCTTCGAATTTACTTAATGCTGCGCAGTGAGTGCATTAAGTAAATTTGTAGTATAAAGTGACACCACTGTGAAGTATCAGCCGTCACGTGTGATGGCTCGATATTGGCTGCGTATTCCAATGAACAGCATCAAGAAGTTTAGATGCAGCCTGTATCTCAGAATAGCTACCTACCATACATGTGTTGCTGCTAGCTTTAGCAGGCCCTGAATAGGGCCTTCCATAGTCTGCATCAGTATATGGATGGCAGGTCCCTATTCTGGGATATAATCCAGAATAAGGCCTAGTGCAAAAAGGACCCTGGTCACATACCTTCAGGTATGAGAAGTGCAGGGTTAGGAAAACAGTGTAAATGGAGAATCAATCAAAGTGAGCAGGGAGCAAAACTCTAACAGTGCTGCTATAGGAAGCAGACAGAACCTTTATTTTTCTCCCTGTGATTGGATTTAGCTTGAGTTTTTTGAATGCATTTTGTACGTGTAGTGGTGCTCAGTTTAGTGGCTTTGTTCAGACTTGATACGCTTATCATAGTTTTGTTTACATGATATCCAAATAGTATTTGCTTAGTTTCCCTCTGTGTGCTTCAGGCTTGTGTGCATAATGTCACCTCAAGTTTATTTTAAAGATGACCTTGGTAATGTTTTTGTGCAAACACTGGTGGATAAGAGTTTGTCATTCTGGTTTCATTTGGGGAGGACTTTCATTTTAACTGGAAGGTCAGAGCCCAGCTTTGCGTCCCACTTCCTCTTCCTTTTGTTGGAGTTCTGTTTAACTTTTCACTAGTACAAAAGAATAGCTGCCTCTCTGTAGGAGGCTATATTGGGCACCAATAGGAAAAGGCTATAAAAGAGATGTCATGAGTTCCAGGTGTTGTTCAGTTCCCATTGCTCTGGTCAGAGGTCAAAGGTCAGGACACGTTGTACCTCTGCTGTTGGATTTCCTCCCATCTTAAGAACCTTTTCAGAAAGAAACAGGAAACTATATTAAATGTAGCATTTTGACTTGTTTCCAGGGGTTGAAGAGGATGCACCCTGCCAAACACTCTGATGAAAATACAGTTAATGGATCTGGGGACCTATTTTCCATTTCTTATTACACTAGATTGTTGTAGAAGCAATCGAGTGTAGTAGAGAAATAAATCACATTAATCAGGAATCAATCTGGATCTTGAGGCTGCATAGTCTTGTGCCATGCAACTGCTGGCCTGTCCTTCATTCCTGGCGTTCAGAGGCTGGGTACCAGCTCCAAGGGATGGCCTTATCTCACTCCAGTAGCAACCGGGCCTAGTGTTACTAAGAAAGTAGCTCAGGTTCTAGCGCTAGTGCACAGGACTGAAAAAACAGGAATTCCTATAAAATGTTTGGACCTACAGTTTAGATGCTAGTAATTTTGAGTGGGAATAGGTTTGTGGGATATAATCTGGAATAAAGCCTAATGTAGAAAGGGTCTATGTTATCTACTAAGTGGTAGTTATTTAATTCTTCTGGATCCAGGGTGAACCAATGAGAAAGGGATACCCCACCACCTCATTAAGAGCTAGTAGGATTGCCCCATCTCTCAAGGAGACATTCACACTGGACACACCCCACCAGTTAGCTTTTAGAGCATATAGCTGGCTGAACTACAACAAGCAGTTTTTCCATACCTTCAGGCATAGAATCATAGAATCACAGAACTGGAAGGGACCTCTAGGGTCATCAAGTCCAACTCCCTGCTCAGTGCAGGATTTCCTAAGCCATCCCAGTCAGATGTAGGTTCAGCCTCTGCTTGAAGACCTCCAGTGAAGGAGAACTCACTACTTCCTGTGGCAATCTATTCCACTGACTGATCACCCTCACCATCAGGAAGTTTTTCCTAATATCTAATCTGTATTTACTCCCTTGAAGTTTTATACTGGCTGAATCCCCAAAAGACTTATTAGCCCCTCTCAGATTCCTCTGCAGTCACTCTGTTATAGCTGACTTTAAAAGTCCCCTCCACTTCCGGAATAAGCGTCCCCCTGGCAGCCGCGATCTAAACGGACTTTCCGTCCCCGTGGTAGCAGTTTTCTCTTTCCAAGCATTTCCCCCCCCCCGCCCCCTCTCTTGTTAAAAGGAAAAATAGGCAGATCTCCGTCTCTTGAAACTGCTCCACCCCCCCCAGCAAAGCAGTTGAGCGCTCATTCTGTCAATTTCATTCACTTTCAGCAGTTACTTTCACTTTGTTCTCTGTTAGAAAAGGATTTTCTGCCCCGGTAAAGTCAGCGGCTGGAGGATCGGGAGCGCGATCCTTCGCTCATTCTCTTTTAAGGCTTCCCTTGAAAACAATGTTGCCATTCTGAGCAATTCTGGCTCTTTTTACAAAGGAAAGGAAGCGAACCTGCTGCATTTCTCAGATGTGTGAATGCTTTTTGGCTGTATGTGCAAGCAAGCAATCCCCGCCCCTTTTGCCACGGAGCGTCCTCAAGGCAGATATAGCGAGCAAAACCCGCAAATCGCCGAAAGAGCGCTGGAACTCTTCTTTAAAGTGCATGTATTTTATCGCGGGTGTCTCACTTTGCTAAGCTCCCTAAGCGCCTTGTAAAGCCCGGAATGGGGACGCTCAGAGGCAAAAGGAGTGTCCTGGCACACTTTAAATTCCATGGGGACAGGGCTACTGTAATTTCTAGGCCTCCCATCTTGTGCAAGGGACAATCCCTCTGTACTGTGACAGCCCTTCAGATACTTGAAGACCGCTATCATGTCTCCTCTTAGTCTTCTCTTTGGTAGGCTAAACATTCTTAGATCCTTCAACTTTTCTTTGTAGGACACTCAGCTTGCCTAGAGTGGATTAACTATTTTGTTTCTGCCTTTCTGGATCAAATACCACAAGTTCTGTCTTTATAATGGTGTTTTGGACCAACACCAGCAGCAATGTGGATGCACCATGGCTCTATCAATCATGTTCTATGTCCGGTGCACAAGGGCATGGCTGAATAGAACAGTCTTCAGATGTCTCCTCTGCGTATGTCAAGGTTTTGAAAAGTTTGCATAAGCTTCAAAGATGGGCTGCAATATTTCCATTCTTCCGGACCAGGTGAAGATGTGCAATGTCTGGAACTGAATAGATGCTGTTAGTATGGTTGTAAACCTCTTCAAACAGGTCTATACCTACTCCAGAATACGGACCTCTTGGGACAGTTGTGAGCCGGAATGGCACTAGTCCCATCCAGGTGAAGCTTACAATGAAGCCACTTGGACTGCTCTACTGACCAAGTGTAGAATGGGCCTTAATGCATGTAGCTGGTATTCCTAAAGCAGCTGCATTTTCAAGCATACCATCAGCAGCACAAAGCTGTTTCAGACAGAAATCCTAGCTGGGCTCTCTGTTGCAGCCATGGAGGGATAAACGCCTTGGGTAGACAGTGTATTACATCATCAGACTGGATCTCCCTTCTTGGCACCATTGTCTTGCAGTGGGCCTCCCTTCCAATGGTAATGGAGTTACACTGTCAGACCGTGCCTCTTCCAAGCACCTAAATATTGGCCATTGCTTTGGGTGTGTGTCACTGTAATGTTTTGAATTGCTGTTTTGCACATCTCTACAATTGTCATGTGCTTGGCAGTCTTTGGAGGTGATAGCTTGCATTTTCAATGGCTCTCTAGCATTTGCAGGGGCAATGCAGCTGTGGGAAGAGACAGGTCAATGAAGAAACAATGGATGACTGTGGAATTTCTCCTCCTTTCTTTCCCCTTTCTTCTGGTATTTGGTTGCTCCAGTGACTTCCCTTGGATTTCCTGAGTGGTGCAGTTGTTTAATGCAAGGCCATTTCATCAGAAGGCTACAGCCATCTGACATGCGTATGCATGCCACTGTGGTCTGTAAGCTTTCTAGTTTCATCTCTGACTAGGGAACCTTTTGGCTGGAGCAGGATTTAAAAGTTGGTGCTTGGGGTTGCATTCAGCAACAGAAGAAGGAGGAGGAGGAGGAGAGTTGGCTTTTGTACCCTGCTTTTCTCACCCATTTAAGGGGCCTCAAAGCGGCTGACAAAGCTTTCTGTTCTTCTCCCCACAACAGACACCATGTGAGGTAGGTGGGGCTGTGAGAGCTCAGAAGAGAGCTGTGAATAGCCCAAGGTCATCCAGCTGGCTTCATGGAGGAGTGTGGAATCAAAGCCGGTATTCCCTCACCACTAGACCAAAGGTGGTGTGGGTGGAACTGGTGGACCAGGCACCCAGGCACCTGCCAGTTTTTGTGAGCTGATGCTTGGGTTTTTGCCGTTTGAGTGTTTTTGTGTATGATAAACTAGTTGGTGAAAACCTTAGTTTTAGATTTGATTCGCTCTACATCAAGATTCCTGCAACATCATCGGTGTCTTCTTTCCTTTAAAAATGCAAATGGGTATTCTTAGTTTTGTGTGTGATGGGGTATATCCATTTTTGCTTAACCATTTCTTGTTTAAATAATCCAATATACACATGGATGTCTGATCCTTTTCAGTGGCCGATCTCCGCAGTCCCTGACCCTTGAGCTGCTAAAACAGCACGGCTTCAATGAGGCAAACCCTCCACCTCCACTACATGCATTTAATATCACGGTACCAGGAGCTGCAGCTGGCTGGTGTGATGCTGTTGCATTGTACGGAAGCAAAAAGGTAGGATCTGTAAAAAACACACCTTGATTTGAAAAATGCAGTATAATCAAAGTTTTGTCCTCAAAAGTGAAAACAAGTTAGTTTTTCAGTTTGAAGGGGTTGAACTTGTAAAATTTATTCCTGTGCATTCTTTGCTCTTTTCCTGCCCTAGACAAAGGGGAAGGACAAAGAGCAACGTAGCTGCTGAAACTTCCTCCTGTGTTAAAAGTTCATTCTCCTTCCCCAACGACTACTGATATTTTAATTGGCGGCCTATGCATTTTCAAGGTTCTGTTCACTGCATCAGAGCTGGAAATACTTTGCTTATATGGAGGCTGAAATTCCGAGAGCACTTATCTTCTTGCGGAGTTTGTGCTGGCAAGGCTACCATTTATAGCATTCACTGAGATGCCCTGGCAGCCCCCTTGGCTTAAATGGCAGAGTTTGTATAAAAGGATGATTTAGGGATTCATTGGCTGTACTATCTGGCTGCTATTGCTCAGTCATATCCACAAATGTGCCAGTGATGGCTCATGTGGACTGCCTTCTCTACCTTATGGCTTTTGGAGCATGTCTGCTTTGAAAATATCCACACCCTAAGTCTTGGATATCCTTCAAGGATCACTGATCTACCATGGCTGAAGGGGTTGTAAATCTCAATGAAGCTCTGAGCTGTGCTGTGCAGCGTCACCCGAGGTCAACAGGTCATAGTGGAAAACTCAGACAAAATGTGATTCACAGAAGCAGGAAATGCAAACCACACTAGTATCATTGCTAAGAAAACTACATGGGCGGTATCAAACGGCTCAAAGATACAACATTAAAAGATGAGCCCCTCAGGTAAGAAGGTGTCCAAAACATTACTGGGGAAGAGAACAGAACTACAAGTAGCTCAAGAAAGAGTGAGGCAGCTGGGCCAAAGCTGAAAGGAAAGTCAGATTTTGTAAAGAATCATACTGCACAGGAACCTGAAATGTAAGATCCCTGCATCAAGGTAAGCTGGATGTGGTCAAGCATGAGATGGCAAGACTAAACACTGACATCTTGGGCACGTCCCCATGCATGTTTTGCCCCAAATCAGAATTGGATTCGGGAGTGGCTGTCCCCATGCATTTTATTTGGTTTGATTTTCGCGGACCAAATTGCCCAAACCAGGACCAAATTTGGTCCTGGAAAAAAACTGTTCTCACCATGGTTTGGGAGATTTGGTCCATGCCAAGCCTGCGCATGGGAACAGTCCCGGGCTATTTGTGAAGGAGATTGGCTTGGTTTTACTCCCTTTCCCATGGCAAGCGAGCAATCTACCTCCTGTTCACGATCATGGCTGTCAAGGCATAGACTTTTCCACAGCAAGAACACCCCCCCCCCATGCACGACTGCCAAGGGGGGCAGAGCAGAGGCTTGTACTCCCTTTTCTGTGGCAAGCAAGCAATCCACCCCCTGTTCACGATCGCAGCTGGCAGGGCAGAGGCTTTTTCATGGCAAGAATCACACACACTCCCATGCACAGTCACCAAGGCTGGCAGAGCAGAAGCTTGGTTTTACTCCCTTTTCCATGGCAAGAAACACCCCCTGTGCCCGATTGCAGCAGGCAGGGCAGAAGCTTGGTTCCCAGGTGAAGCAGAGGTGCGCGAAACAGCTCAAGTGCATGGGGACAGCAAGATTTGGCTTCAGCCTGCATTAGCAGTCATGGCATGGGATGGGCAAGATTTGGCTTCAGTCCTGTACCTAGTCACAAGTGAGCCAGTCCTGCACCAAATTGCTTGAATGGGGAGGCAACCCTTGGGAATCAGTGAACTAAAATGGATTGGGATAGGTATATTTAATTCATATGTCCATTACATTTACTTCTTTAGGCAAGAATCCCTTAGAAGGAATGGGGCATCTGTGATAGTCAATAAAAGGGTGAGAATGGCAATGATTGTTGTTACTGCATAGTAATCCAAGACTGTGTTCCAACCACTGATGCAGAAGAGGCTGATGTTGACCTGTGAAAGCCTGCAAGATTTTCTAGAACTAACAAACACACAAATGTTACTTTCATCATAGGGGACTGGAATGCTAAAGGGAAATTTTTTGAAAAAACCTGGAATAATAGGCTAGTTTGGCTTTGGAGTAGGAAATGAAATAGGCCAGAGACTAGCAGAGTTTTTTGAAGAAAACTCACTGGACATAGTAAACATGATTTCCCAACAGCTGCAAAGGCAATGTACATGGAAATACCAGATGGTGAATAGTAATACTGAAACCAGATGATTATCTATGTTGCTGCTGGAAATAGAGGAACTTTATACAGGCAATAAAAACAAGATTAGGAACTTACTGGTTTAGGTCATGAGCTTCTTACTGCAAAATTCAGGCTTAAATGGAAGACAGCTAAACCATACAAGTATAACCTAAATAATATCTTGTATGAATATGCAGAGCCTTTGAGGAACTACAGGCAGAGGTAGTGACATGGTACAGGAGGCAGCAACAAAAAATATCTTTGGCCCCGTCCCCAAGCAATAAAAAGTCTTTTAAAAAGGTTCTTTTGCCTCTGAGCGCCCCCATGCCTGGCTTTTCTCCGAGCTTCCAGCAGCACAAAAGGAGGAAAATGCATGGTAAAAAGACTGCCCTTTAAAGAAGACTACCAGAGCACTTTCTGGAAGCTGCGGGTATTCCAAGCAACATTGTGCATGGAGACGCTCCGTGGCAAAAGGGGCAGGGATTGGCGGCCAAGATCTCCAAAAAAAGCATCCTGGCTCTGCTGCTGCCGCCGCCTGCACACACAGTCTTCAACATTCACACATCTCCCAGAACAGCAGCACCTTCCCTTCCTTTCCCTTTCTAAAGGAACATTGTTATCAGGTGTGAAGTGGGCAGATTGCCACAGTGTAACAGCTGTTGTACGGGGTGGATTTTTATGGTGATTAAAATCACTATCTTTGGAAGCAAGCTCTGGATCCCAAAGTGAAAAATGGCTCTGGTGGGTTTTGCTGGCAGGGGAGATGAACAGAGAACTTGTAAATATGGCTATTTTTCTTTTGGACTTGTCGGGGGTTGTCTCCCCGGCACCCTATCAAGCAGAGAGGGGGCAGGGAGAAAAAGATGCAGGCAAACAAAACACGCTTCCTTGGGGACAGTAGGTACGTTTAAAATGCGTGTTTTACCAAACCTCATGGGGACACTTATTCCGGAATTGAACGGCACTTTTAAAGTCTGCTGGAATAGAGGGACAGTAGAGGAAAACTAGAGAGGCAAAGAAGTTGCTTGGGGATGCAGTCATAGAAAAAGAGCAAGAGAGCAAAATGATTGTCTGATGAGGCTTTACAAATAGCTCAGTAAAGAAGTCAGAAGGCAGGGGAGAAAGCGAAAGACATATCCAATTGAAAGCAGAATTCCAGAAAATAGCAAGGAGAGATAAGAAGACCCTTTTAAATGAACAATGCGAAGAAAAAGAAGAAAAAATAAAATGGGAAATACAAGAGATCTGTTCAAGAAACGGAGTATCAAGGGAATGTTTCGTGCAAAAATGTGCATGATAAAAGACAAAAATGGTTGGAACCTAATAAAAGCAGAAGAGATAAAACAACAGATGGCAAGAATATACAGAACTGTGGAAGAAAAATCTTAACATCACTGGAAGCTATGATAGTGTGGTCGCTGATCTACCCCACTCTGCCCTTACCTTTACTATCCCAGTGTAGGACAGACCACCATATACTAGGGTAGGCAATCTGAAACCAAATACTATACCTTGAGATGGCCCATTTTGCAACAGTGTTGAATTTAGCTGGGATGAATTGCAGGACTGAATATGGAAACCTGGCCAGTGGATGCCTTTCATAAGGTCATCATGGGATTGCTCCAGGGGTATGCCTCCCACATGTCTTTGTGATCAAAGAGTCCTCTTGGGGCACAGGATCGTGCACTAGGGAGCACTCCCTTTGCCCTTAGCACTCAATAATGGTACTACTATAATTGTAAACAGCTGGGGGAGAACTCTCACAGTGCTCCCCTGACAATGTAGCTAGGTTGCAGCACTTGGCCTTACCTGGCTCTTCTTCAGAGAACACAGGAAAATGGCTGACCTCTGTGACCACATCTTGTGCTATCCAAAGAAGTCCATGGATGAAGAATGAACAGGGGACCAATAGTTCCCTGGTTCAGTGTTCTCCTTGCTTGAGCAGTGACAGATGTGCAAACAGAACATTGCTGCCACTCTGAGTGACAATGATAATAACAGAAATTGCTCTAAGAGCTATCTTCCTTTAGACTACAGGTTCAACCTAGAGATGTATAAACCATTCAAATATGAATTGGTTTGATTCTAATGGGGCTGTTTGACTGGTTCAATTCAAACCAAACCACCTCCAGTTGTGTATGTCAATTTGAACTCAATCTGAACTTTGTGGGTCCAATAAAATTAGTGAACACCTTGGTTAGAATTGAACCACCCATGTTTACCCTAATTTGCCCTTTAAAGGGGATTAAAAAAAAAAGGTCAAATGTGTTTGAACAAGATTCGATCAAACCTATTCAAAAAGTTTTGAAATTGAACCAAATTCATGGTGTTTGCCTTGATTTCAAAACTTTTAATCTTTGTTCACATCTCTGGTTCCATCCTCATGTGGAACCTGCTTTTGTTGGGCATGCGGTGCTGGATACCCATGCTGCTCAAGGACTGGTCATTTTTTAGAAAGTTTGGAACATGTTCTAGTTTGCCACTGGAAATCCAAAAATCAGAATCAACAAAGGAACAACCTGCTTTAAATGCATAGTCAAAGTGGCGATAATGCACTCTGTGGTTGGCTTTCGATTGGTCTCCCTGCACAGCAGAGTGAATGAAGGAAAGGGAAAACTTGTGTGCAGCTAGACCCAGAGGGATAAGATTTGGGCCTTCCTGGCAAACAGAAAAGACTTCTAGAAACTTCCTGGAGGAGACAAAATAGGGTATCTACTTTTAAGGACTATTTTATATAGAGTGTTAATTTTGGGTAGAGATAGGCTATGGGAATGTTCCTAATCTATATGAAAAATAATAGGGCGATTTTTTCTGATGCAGCTTTCCATGGGACAGATTCTCCAGCCGGCTATAGAAATGGCTGAGAAGGGCTTTCCAGTGTCAGAGATTACTTCTTATCATTGGAAGAAAGGCATTCATGTACTTCAGACGCCTGGAAACCCACATGGAAGGGATCTACTGATTGATGGCCAAGCACCCGAACATGGACAAGTCTTCTGCAATCCATCTTTGGCAAATACCTTTAAGGTGAGGAGATGTACCTTAGGATAGTATCTCTGAAAAACAAAAGATTGATGAAGTATTATAATCAAGATAATCTTGGTATTTACATATTTTTGTGGATGGCCTTGGTTAATGTACAATACTTGTTGACAAATACATCCTTGGGAATAATCATAAGAGTATAAGAGCAACTCTGCTGGATGAGACCCAAAACCCAGCCTCTTTGTACAGTGATAAAACTATGGCAAGCTAACAAGCAAGGCATGAGCAGAACCACTCTTTCCTTGGTCTTTTTTGTAGCAGCCGCTTTCAGATGCATACTCCCTCTGTATATGGCTGTCCTACTGTAGCATACAGCTGTCAGCACTGAAACGTAACTGAAAGGGCCACAACAGGCTGGTCCAAAAGAGGGCTGGGAGCCTGGTGACTGCATGTTACAATGTGCTGGAAATATAGTGAGTGTCCATCACTTCATCATGGAAAGTAGAATCCACTCCCTGGAGTGATCCTTTTGCAGAGTGATAAAAATCATTCTCCAAAAGGGATCATAAACTTGGATTGCTGTATGGAGGACCTTTGGCCAAACTCCCTGCACTCCGGCTGCCCAGAACCATTATGTGAAGCTCTGAAAATGGCTGACTTCCAAGGTCATTTCTGGTTCTTCATGGCAATATCAGCACTAGGGAACTTTTGTTACCTGGCCTCGAAGTTTACGAAGGCAGGGATGCATGACTTCCTCCCTATTCCTGGGCTGAAGTAAGTGCTCCAGCCCAGGAACATTGTATTAAAATTGCATTTTAACTTTTGCATGGGCTTTTTGTGTCTTTTGTCTCATGTTATCAAATCCCTGAAAGCAGGACTCTCACACTTAAGGTTTAATCCAGATTTAGTCCACTTTCAGAGTGAGAGAATACAGCAGCAAAGTAATAAGCTGTTTTCCTTCAGTGTTAAATAACTGAGAAAATTCACCTCTGGGTTAGATAATGTGGAATAAAATTACTGATCACTTTGCTGATGTGTCCTCTTACTCTGAAGTTGGACTGAAGCTGCAGTGAACCATAGGTATGTGAACACAGCCTTTGACTGGAGCCTCGCTTTTACATTTCTGTAAAGAAGCTTCCTGAGAGAGTCTGGGCAGCAGCAGCTTAATGACAGTGGAATCTGGCATCTAGAAGAGTTCCTTTCAAGTGCTTCTAGCATGTTGTGCAGTTAATTCAGATTTGTAATAAGTAAATAAGCTAATGAAGTTATTTTTATTTTTAAATCAATTTACAATTTCAGTATTCTTGCACTTGTTCAAAATTATTTCTCACCATTTCTCTCATCTGAGAATGCATGCAGTTCAGTAAAATGCAAGGAAAATTGTCCTGTGTTAAATATTTTGGAACCTACCTGTCAAGATAGCAAAAGTGTGCTGAATCAAAACTCTTGTGTTTCAGATGCAGAATTTTTTCAAGGAGGGAGAAACTGGAATGTTCATAAATGCATAATGAGAAAGCACTTTATTTTCTTTAGAACTCTAGTAATCTCGTTATAAGGAGCATCATGTCACTATTTCATTGGAAACTCACTACACAGGGAAGGGGATATTACGCCATAATGCTAACAAACAATGCTGCCTCCCCTTTGTTTAATTGCAGCTTTTAACTCTGTGAAAAAATAATCTCTCTTGAGTGTTAGTTTTTTCCACCCCAAAGCCATTATCTTTATGTGGCGCAGTTCTGAAGAGCATTAGTCTTCCGTGCTTGCTGTTAAAATTTAAAACATGGTGATAAGCTTTCTAGGGATGAATTCAGCATTGTCTCCTTTTGAACTTTTTTTGTCTGCCCTAATACGGGTAAAATGGTCTCATATCCTTTCCTGCTCTGATCTGGAAGATGGATGCAAAGCAGCCAATTTAGGAAGTGTTTTTTTGCTGATGCCTTGAACAGGGAGACGATCAAATGAAATGAGTGCTCCGTCTGGAATTAAACCTTCCACATCCCCCTCTTATTCCATGGCTCCATCTGGGTTACTTGCTAGGAAGTGAGACCTCTTGTCTTTGAGAATAATGAAGGCTGGTATTTATCTGAAGAGAAATGTTTCATGCTGCGTAAGGAAATTAGTAGGGAATGGCAGTAATGTACATGAAATTGAATTTTATTTCCACAGCAATTGGATTTGCTTTTTGGCTAACTAGGTTTTGACAGATGCAAGACATTTGGAGATTATGCCTGGATATTCTTTAGCAGTATTTCCTTTTTCGTGTTTTATTGTTTGTTTTTCTTTTCTGATGATGGACAGATACTGCCTCTTAGTTTTATTGTGGAATTAATGTAACGCAGAGAAGCTGTTCAGTAACAAATGCCAGAGTAATCAGTAATGGAGAACACTGAGGACTCAAGATCATTTCTTGCTTTCCCTCTTCACCATATCCCCTCCCAATTTAAATTCTGTAATTTAATTCATAGATGCTTTAGAACTAATTTGCCTTGTTTTCTGCCTACTTCATACATTTTCATTTACAGAGAGGCTGTTGCTGAACTGAACATTTATAAGTAGTTTTAAAAGATGGCAAAAACTGTTTCAGTAGATACTTCTCAAACTCATGCTTTGGATCTGCTCCTAATTCTTGGAACTCAACACTTTCTCAGGCTGTGTTCCCATGCAATAATAAGTCTGCTGAAAGTCTTCTTTTGCCACGGAGCGGTCCCATGCACGGCTTTAATACGGGTTTCCAGTGCCGCTAATGGGGAAAACCCGCTTTAAAAAAATACCTGTTTAAAGCAGTACTTTCTGGAAGATGCGGGTTTTCAGCGCAACATTTTCCATGGGATCGCTCTGTGGCAAAAGGGGCGGGGATTCTCTCCCAGGTGGGAATTGCTGGCCGGAGAGATCATCTCTCTCTCTCTCTGTCTCTCTTTTGCCTGTCATCCAGCCAGCGATCTATGCAAACAGCGATCTAGGCAGGCATTTTCTCTTTGCTGTTTCTCTTTCCAATCCCAAAGAGAAACAGCAAAGATACATTGTGATGAATTGCTTCCGCGAAAGTGAAAGTGTAAAAGAGCTGGCTGGGTGGAGATCTTGTAAAGAGTGCCAGCTGCAGTCTTCGCAAGCAGGGGAGACGAACAGAGAAGTTTTAAATTTTTCTTTTGGTCTTTTTGAAGGAAAGGATTGCAGGATCGCTGGTTGGGGGGGAGGCGTTTCGGCAGCTGGAAATTCCTTCCGCCCAGTCACCCAATGAAACAGCGAGGGGTGGGGAGAAAAAGATGCGGTTAAACAAAACACGCTTCCTTGGGGACGGTCCATTCATTTTAAATGCGTGTTTTGCTTACCCCATTGGGAACGCTTAAATCCGGATTGAACCCACTTTTCTTTAATCCACTTCAGTGGAGGGGCAATAGAGATACAAATTAGTACCATGGGGACGCCCCCTGAGTGTCATCATAATGCTTCTGGCTGTGGGGTTCCAGTGTCATTCTGTGTTTGCTCTGTCAGTAGCACCTGGGCTTTTCTGGCAGAGTTGTATTAGCTACCACAGGGGATGCAGTGCTGGGTTAGAACCTTGGCAACCCTGGGTTTGATGCCCGCTCAGCTAGCAAAGCATACTGGATATCCTTGCCTAGTCACTGCCTTTCAGCTTAGGCTAAAATGAAGGGGCAGAGAGTAAATGGCTGTAAATGGAGTAAGAGGAATGGAATGGAACAGAATACATCTAGGGCTGCAGCTTCACCCAGTAAAACAAAGTGGCTCAAAATCAGCTTAGAAGTGATAGTGTAACAGGAAAAATCGAGCCAAGCTGGACCGGCCCTCTGGAATCAAAAGCTTTTTATTTTGCATGCAAAATTAACAAAGCCCAAATTGTTTCTGCAAAAACTGTGTGTCCAGGAAAGGAAAAAGTCCTTATCTTATACATTTTCTCTTGAAGGCCATGTCAGTTGCGCAAGCACACCCATCGTTCTTCTTCAGGTGGTTTTTAAGTTTCCTTACAAATTAGCATTCAGCACCTTCTAAGCAGTCTGCTAAATATAGAAAACTTGCTGGAGAGACAGCTTATCTTAGCAGGCATGAAAGCAACAAATATATCATAACTACTGTTGAGCAAAGGAAAGGGGGAGGCTTATACCAAAATAGAAAAGAGATTTCTTATTCAACTGACCGTTTGCCGTCTTCAATAGCATTGATATGATAGTGCCTAAATCCACATTAAAGGCCAGAAAATGCACTTCTGACGTTCAGTTTCTGACCTTTAATGTGGTAGGACAGAAACACTAGCATCTGCATGCTACTAAACTGCTTTGGGGCTGCTTTTTAAAAATCTGTGCAACTGCTGCGTAAGAGCAACATGTTTAAACTGCATGAGGGCTTTGAATGGTGTCTTCTTATTCAAGCCAGTCAAGTTGCTATGGAATCTTGCACGCTAGGGATGTGCATGAATGTTCTAAACATTTGAAATTCGATCAAATTTGATCAAATGGGGGCATTTGACTTCAAATGGAATGTGTAAACATTCAAATTTAAACATTTGATCAAATTTCAAATGTTCCAAAGCAGTCGTTCAAATCTCATATGTATCTGTACACATTTGCGCTTACAGGGCATCCTACACACATTCCATCAGCCCTTGTGTGAAAAGGCCTATGGTGTTAGCAGCTCAACTCAGTGAATTGTTTACTAGGGCATCTGCTACTCATTAGCTTCATTACATTTCTATGTACTTGCCTGTGGGAGGAAAATAATTTTAAAATACTAAAAGAAAACATTTATCAAATTTCATTGGTTGCCTTATTTGGAAGATGAAATCAAATATTTCATTGAATCAGATTTACCATTTTTGATGTCGTAGTTTAGGTTATGTACTGTGTTTCTCAAGACAAGGAATACTGGGGCTGTGGTCACACCTTCACTTGAAATCTTCTTCAGTCCATCTGCAGGTCTGACTGCTTACACCTTTTCGTTTCTGTTCATTTTATTTGGACTTTCCTGGGTGAAGAAGGTTTAAAGTGTGACCATGGCCAAAATCTCTGTGAAGGTGTAACTATGGCCCTGTGGAAGCATATTTTCTGGCCTTTAATGGAGATTAAAGATGGGATGGGAATGGTAGTATGTGGCAAAACAGTCCAGCTAATACCTCTAAACTGCTTTTGAACCACTTTTTAATATACTGTACTTGGATGGAGCCTTGTTTAGATTCATGTGACTGGAAGCCCACTTTCATTGAACTCAGAGTTGCAGCTCGCTCACAAAAGATAAAAGCAGCAAACAATGTTCTATTTGGTTTATTGCTGTGCTTGCATCTACAAAAGTTCGCTGTGACTTATGCACATCCATGCGTCTCTTCTGCTTTTTTGAATATCTTGGGGATGGATCTCTTCTTGATATATAGGTAGAAATGGGGAAATTAGCTTCTTTAGGGCTCACATTGTGTTCAAATATTTTATGCAGTGATCTCTGGGGAAAAAACCTTTCATTTCAGCTAGTATCGTTGTAGATCTTTTCATGTGGAAATGCATTGTGCATATGTAGGTAGCAGTCAGTTTCAAGTCTATCAAAAACTAAAATTTCTTCTGTCATATTATGATTTGGAAATATCCCAACAGGTTGCTCTGTTTGCTTTAGCAGCGCAAAACATACAGGCCAAATATGCAGAAGGAAATTGCTCAAGAAGCAGGTTTTATTGGTGCCATTTTATATATTAGTTTGTTTGTAAAGATCTTTTTAGATATTCTTATCTTTTAACTTTTAATTCAGTATGTAGTTTTGTTATGCTGTGTAATGGTCAATGGCTAAATCAATGTTTAAAATGAGAATACTAATGACTAATAATGAAAGACGCTTTTTGGAAAGTGGGCAAGTAGAGGAAGCAGAATACATATCGAGCCTCATGACTGAGCATTGGCCTTGTGCATAAATGCTTCTATGCAGTTCCCTTGAGAAGGATGTGGAGGTGCCATGCTTCATTCTGGGAGAAGGCAAGGACCAGCCTGACACATTCTACTTTCCAGACAGTTAGACCGCATCCCCATTACAAGCTTATTTCCGTTTCAAACCGTTTTCAATCCTCGCAGACCCCACTTCAGTTTGGCTTAACACATTTTCTGCGTGTTAAATCTCCCCAAAGTGTTATAAATGTTAACCCTCATTTTAACAGGTCTCACTCCGTATTGTGTGCTTGATACGTGTTACATTTTTTACTGTGGGGATCCTACCATTTTAAGCGATGAGAATCCATGTTTAGGGTTTTCCTCTCCCAATAGCTTGCTTCCAAAGACAGTGATTTCAGTGTAAAAATCCAACCTTCACAGCAGCCGCTACACTGTAGCAATCTAGCCACTTCGCACCTGATAACAATGTTGCATTTTTGCGCAATGCTACCTCTTTAGAGTTCTGACCTTTAAAGGGGAAAGGAAAGCAGGGGCAGGTTCTGGGAGATGTGTGAATGTTTAAAGCCCCCTTGCTTGAGTTGCTGCTGCTGCTGTGTGCCCTGGGCAATGGGGAGAAGAGGGGAAAGAATCGCTGGCTGCCTGCTGCTATTTTTCCTCCATCCAGGCAAGCGGCAGCCACCCAGCCAGGCTCGGTGAAGGGGTCCCTTATGGGTGGCGCATTCATGCCAGGAGGAAGAGGGCAGGGCAGCCCTGAAAAGCAGCTTTTAAAAAGTAGCCACTTGAGTCACGTACGATCCTCAGAATCTGGATCAAACACGATTAAGTTTAAAGTAATGGGAACAGGGAAATTCGCATTTGCATCTGGTTCTATGATTTCAATTTAGGGAAACCGAATTAAGCTTATAATGGGGATGCGGCCTTAGACTGAGTCTCCAGTTATGGAGGGAGGCATCTGCTTTCTAAGCATTCAAGGAAGGTGCCATAATTGTTGTTGAAAATGATGTCTCTGTGTCTTCTTTTATGAGTGCAAAAGTATCATTTTCAGTAGCAAGTGTAAGTGTTTCTGTTAAGGGCAAAAAATGTGCCTTCCATAAATAGTGCCTCGATCAGTGATTGCTGGTGTGTGAGTCAGCTTGGTCTTGTGGTTAGTTTGCACACTCCTGTGCAAAGCCAGCTGGGTGACCTTGGGCTAGTCACAGCTCTCTTTCTGCACTCTCACAGCCCCACCTATCTCTATGGAGTGTCTGTTGTTGGGAGATGAACAGAAGGTTTGTCAGCTGCTTTGAGTCCCCTTAAGGGTGAAAAAAGCAGGGTATGAAAGCCAACTTTTCTTCATCATGTAGGCCCTGGCCATACCTTATATTTAGAAAGAATGGAGGCTGTCCTCAGTCCTTGGAGACCTGGCACCAAAGTGTGTTTCCCTGTTTTCTGAAGACTTCCAAACCTCAAATAGGACTACCCTGAGTCCGTTTCAGCCAGAAAGGCCTGATGTCCAGCTGAACAGCAGTGTAGAAGGCAGTCAATAGATTCTCTTGCACTTGTGTCATTTTGAGGGGATGACACGAAGAAGAAGAGTTGGCTTTTCTACTCTGCTTTTCTCACCCTGAGGTGGACTTTTCCCCTACTGTCACTGTAAATGAAAATATTGTGGGCCAGCCTTATTCTGCTGATGAAGTGCAGCTGCCTACTACTGCATTCATTTGCTGCTTCCGATTTTCTACCTGATTTTGGAAACCATTGCTAAGAGAAGAACAGCAATTTTTTTAGCTTAATACGTACTATTTTTAATTCATATGTTCAATGGTATTTCAAAAGTTAATATTAAGCAAAAATGTTAATGTGCCATGTCGTCCTGTGCTTTCTTTCTTTCTTTCTTTCTTTCTTTCTTTCTTTCTTTCTTTCTTTCTTTCTTTCTTTCTTTCTTTCTTTCTTTCTTTCTTTCTTTCTTTCTTTCTTTCTTTCTTTCTTTCACAAAGGCACAGTCCTTTTTTGACTTTATAATTTCATCTTGTTAATATTTAACAGCTCAGTACCAGGTGGTAACCTGGTACCTGGGCAGGTGTACTGTTTGATGACACACATACCCTTTTGACTTGTTGGTGCCAGGCAGCAACAGTTTCCTGCCCTTTTGAATCACTGATACTGAAGAGCCTTCTCCTTGGAATTGGGACCGGACTTCCTTGTAGCTCCTTTGTGTATATAAGTATCTAATTGTTCAAAATGTGCTTGGAGTCTGAATCTACTCATTTACTGGGTAAAGTGTAGTTTTAAAGAGTCTGCTTTTCACATAGACCTGTCCTATAACCTAAATAAAGAAGTAATATCAAATGCATCTGTACTTAAGTAAATTTTCCTTCACTTGAACCTAAGGCTTTGAAACAATTCATCCCACCTGGTTTTTTAACTGGAGAACATTAAAATGGTTCAGTTTCTCTACCGCTGTTGCCTACCTTTCCAAATTAAATGTAAGAGACATGAATAAGCCATAGTGGTGTCATCATTAGTCCTAATGCTACGTGAGCGCAGTCAAGACACCCAGGCACGCTTACAGAGTGCTCAGAACTAATGACAATGAAGGCAGGTCAGTGTTTTGGCTGCCTTAGCAGCAGCTGGAGAGTCTGTATTATGATAATATATTTCCTACTTTAGGTTTTCTTTCAAATTTCCAAACGAACTACCTAAGAAGGTGTTATGTAGTTTTGTCCTGAAACTCTGTATGAAGAATTCAGCTTTTTTGGGGAAGAAAAACCAGCTTCTACTGTCATTGAAACTAAAGGTTGTCTGAGTACATGGATATACAGTATTTATCTGGTTTCTGTGGCAGGAATGTGAAAGAAATTTCCTTATCTTATGCTGGGTTTTTGAAAGTTTGGAATATAAATTCCATTGATGAATGAATGAACGGGTGAATTAATAAAGACATAAACGTGCTGGTTTCTGTAGGTTCCAATCCAATATTTAATTCTTCCAGGAACTGGCGAAATATGGCAAACAAGGCTTCTATCAAGGCCGTGTGGCCAATGCTGTTGTGGACATTATTCAGAGTAATGGTGGAGTGATGGATTTGGAAGATCTGAAAAGTCATCTCACTGAAGAAGTTAGACCAATTGTTACAAATTACAAGGTATGACAGAATTTAAGACGTTTTCGCACGGGGCTGTTTGGTACGCGTGGGAGACAGCCTGGAACGCGGCAAACGCATTGCCGCCGCGGGGCTTGCGATCCGACGTATCCGGAGCTGTCTCTCTCGCGTACAAACTGCCCGCAGGCGTTCGGGAGGAGAAGGATTCGCGCTTGCTTCTCGCTCCTGAACAGCCGCGGGCCCGCCTCCCCCGCCGGCGCAGGTTTGGCAATCAGCTGTTTGACAATCGGCTGATTGCCAATCTGCCTCCGCGGCTGTCTCCACGCCCCTGGCCGGCCTTTGCCGGCCAAGACAGCTCCCGGCGCTTTCACCTTTCGCACACAGGCGCGCCGGAACGCCGGAACTGTGTGTGAACGGTGAAAGTGCCCGGAGCTGTCTTAAGCTTCCCGCCTGAACGCGTTCCGTTTGGAACGCGTTGCAGTGCGGAAATCCCTCTGGTCTTTCACAGTGGAAGCATCTAATTCATTAATAATGTCCAACTGAATCACAAGTTAGTGAGAACACACAGAAATATATGCGAAACTTCTGTTTCTGGAACTCCGATATTACTTCTAATGTTCACTTCTCAAAATTCTTTTTTGGTTCTTACTTGTTAATCCGGGACCTTGGTTGTATTCTGGAATATATCCCAGAATAGGGACTTGCTATCTGCATGCCAACGCAGACTATGGAAGACCCTAAGTGAGGCCTGCCATAGTCTGAATTAGCTTGTGACCAGCAGATTACTATCCAGAGATATATTCCAGAATAAGGCCAAGTGCAGAAAGGGCCCAGGTCAAGGAGGTACTATGGACACATTGTCTGCATGACAATTCAGGTCAATGAGCTTCCAGGAATACATTTCTGCATGGGAGTAGAGTAGAGGGGAGGGGAGGGGAAAGGAGAGGAGAGGAGAGTTGGATCAGAACTGTGCTAAGGGCTTACTAATCTGGATTAGTGGTAGACCAGATAAATGTGGTCTACATCTGTGCTAGCACTCTTTAGCACATATTTGCTGTTCTAAGACCCACTCAATGCAGATGCCTCTGCCTGTAGTTGATAAGACTCTAGCTAATGTGGATCTAAGAGGGATTAATTGAAGTAAGGGTGGAAAGGGCCATAGAAGAATGCTGCTTCCAGTAAGTAAGTGAGTCTCCTGATTCCTAAGGTTCCCCCAGATGAGGGCTAAAACTCAAGATTCTCCTGGGAATGCCACATGTAATTGTGGCATTCTTAATATAGTCCTAGGATATGGAGGCAATATCTTGAAACATTACTATTATGGCCAATCCAGCAATGATGCTACGGTTCTTGTAATAACTATTGCTTACCACTTTCAGCTGGTTCCTTTCATTACTGTTCTTACAAATATCCAGATGTCACCCAAATGCCAGCAACACCCTCTGCCCCCCCCCGCCAAAATATCCAAAATCACAAAAGGATACAAAAATGGAGGTAAGAGCTGGCAGGGCGGGAAGAGGCAATCGTGGGGTCTTCTTTAGATCCCACAATTGCCTCCCATCACCTGGAGGCACTGCTAGCACCTTCCTTTGATTTTCTTCTTTCAGAATTTTGGAGACCATTTGCCCATTCAAGTAATTCTTTCAGGCTTTGTGCAGGCAAGAATGTGGACTGTCATACTAGCTGTGGACTGGGTTGACGTACTACAGGTTTAGTTTAATGAAAGCGTAGTGCCAAAGCATGAAAGTCGCAGGGAGAAACCTGATTGGGATACAGAAGATCTCTGGCTCAAACTCGTGTTTCCCCCTGGAAGATACATCTGTATCCAAAAAGGCACATGGAAGTGGTCTTTTACTAAAAATTAAAGCATTCAGTGTTAGAAATAGGACTATCTTTAGTGACAGTACCATACTGTGAACACAAAAGAGGAAAGAGAAGAACCAGGATCATAGTTTGGACAACAGCTCTGCTTTTGTGTATTCTGCCCCCTTCCTCTGGAATTTTCCATAAGTGGGAATGGCCTGTGACTCAGGAAATTTCTCTTTGTTCTTCAATGTAATATTTTCCATTTACACAGCCAAGACTGGAATGAAAACAAGGTTTTCTTGCCAGGTGGTTCATGGAATCCCCTTCTTCCTTCCCTTGTTCTGTAATTTTCTTCTTGTATTTTTTATTTATTTTGAACAGCAATAAAATTATGTGGCAGACTTTTGCCACCCACCCAGCTATACCCTCACCATGACTTCCGAGTAAAAACATATAGTGCTGATTCTTCCTCCTGAAAATAATAAGCATGCATAGCTTCTGACATAGAGCTCATAGAGATTATGATAACGTGTGAATGGGAGGCGTTCTGAAACATTATTTTGTGACTCCAAAACTTAGGGTACATAGAGTTCATCCTCCAAATACTTAAGGCATTACTATCATCATGAACGTCTTGAACAAACTCAGTTTAAACCCATTACAGCGTGGCAACATACTTTGCAGAATTCCTATCTCTCTTTCTAGTCTGTGTATAAAAGACCCCTATGCACTGGCTGTGCCTTGATCTAAACCAATGGATCTGAACCATTGAGGCTCAGTAGTCCAGATCACAGCATGGCATGGACTGGAACAGTGTTGTGTGCCGCACGCCACTGGTCCAGACCAGCCCCCATGAGCTTTGGAACAGGCTTCTGGGGCTCCAAAGAACTAGGTATGGCAGCTCTTAGCCTTGGAATCCCTAAGGATCCCACTTTGGTGGTGTGCTTTGTTGCACTTCTGAAATGGGTTCTCCAGCAGTCTGACAAACAGAGGTATGTTTACTACCGGGTGCTTCCAGGTGTACCCATGTTTTCAGGGAACTATTGGAAAGAGGACAGTTTGAATTAGTAAGAAGAAAGGAACAGAGGTAATGTTCAACATTACTCTGGAAAATCCCCCCTCTGCAAAACTCAAACTTCCTCCACAGCTGCTTCGTTTGTGGGTAGGGGAATTTCAGTGGCAATCAGGGTCAGATATTTAGTCTTTCAGAAAGCAAATTTAATGTTGTATTAGTGATAGAAAAACAGAATTATTGGTATGGCACTGAAAAGCACCCTCCACAGAGCCAGAGGCTAAGAACTTTCATTCCTTGCCATTGGAGGCATAGGGATGGAATCCCAAAGCTCATGTGAGCTTCAAGGCCTCATGCCATTGGCAAACTGGATCAGGCCATCAATGCAGACAGGGTTGACCCAGAGTACGCCGTCCCACAATCTAGATCAGTGGGTTGGGCTAATTCCAGACACACTAATCTGGATCTAACTACAGGTAAGTGCAGAAAGAACCTATGTTCCAAAAGGAAAAGCAGTATCTAGTTCTCTATGCCAATTCACAGTGCAATTTGTTTTTTTCTTTTAAAAATTTGTCTCCCTGTAATTCATAGCAAAATTCTTTTTAAAATAGGTGCTGTAATACTAAAATCCAATGCCATCCCAGAGTCATGGAATTCATCATTAACAGATTGTTAAACATCATTAACATTGTTAAACAAATAAAGTAACATTTCTGACTTATACCATCCAATTGCACTTCCCAATCAAGATTTCAAGGATTTTACAGGAGAGATGGCTATCAGACCTTGAGCTTTTTTGTACTTGGGCAACTGGGACGGCTGCACATGCTCTGGCATGGTGCATTCACACACTGTGGTGCTGCCTCCATCCTGGAGTGGTTCAGAGTGCTGGCACCATTTTGGAGCCTAGGGTGGTCCTGGTGTAGTCTCCAGTGCAGTGTTGACATACTGTAACTTCCTTGTGCAAGTGCTACAAGGGGGTGGTGTAGCGTGGTGGCTACGCACTTGAGTGTCATGTTACTGATCGCTGCACGTGGCTGTTGCTGTGGCAATGCTTACGCACTTCATTGGGACCCAGGTAAGTCTGGGTTAAGTTGGGATGGGCCAGCACTTCCAATGCAAGGCAGCCACTGCCCCTAAACGTAACTTCTGTGGGACTGCTCTTAGTTATATCATTAGAACATATTCGCAAGACTCATATGACTGATCACAGATCAAATCCACCTGATGTTAAATGAACTTTTCCTTAAAATCACTTTGGGCTTCAGGGTCTCAGAGATGAAAATCAGCTTTAGGTATGACAGGTCTTTAGTTTGATGTACCTACCATGCAGTGACTACTCCTGCCTTGGCACCTGTGTGACATTCATGAGTGTCAGAAAGCCTCAAATCATTTGTAAGAGCGATTTGCCTGAGGAATTGTGACGCCTGTGTTCTCAAGTAAGAAAAAGGGAATGCTTAGACACCCTGTCATTAGCAAAGGTGTGCCACGTTTTGCAGTTGAGCCTTTCCACTACTGCTAAGAATAGTACTTTTCAACTTGAGACTGAAGAATAAAACATTAGTCATGCACAGAGGACACACATTCATATTGGCCCATGAGTAATGTGTTTAAACAGAGAAGCAGAAGCTTGTAATTTAAGTTTATGTGAGTTATTTATAAGTTAATAGTTGTATCTTCATCTAGATCCTTAGCCCATTTAAAATCCTCAGGGCTTCACATTCCAAGGTATTATCTTAGTAAAGCATTTTTCTCACTGATATATTTTTCTTTATTTAATAGTAAATAGGAAATTCCTGATGTTAATACAGACTAAGTATTTTCCCCTTTAAATCAGGGAATCAGCAATGGATAAGGTTTTAGTTACAATATTTATTGGACCGAGTATTTATTTGACTACAGTAAATTATAATATGACCCCCAACACTGCATTAAACAATTTGCATGCTCAGGTAGTTTAAAAGTTAAACAGTAGTGACTTCCAGGGCCTGTGGGCACAGTCATAAATATTTAGAACCACTGCACAGCAGTTCTGATCCATGGGGTATTGAAGATACTGAATAGGATCCTCTGCTGGAAGGGTTCATTGGTTTTCACTGAAACAATATCATTTCTAGCAGTCTTAAGCTGTGATCAGACACAGAAAAAAGCATCTCTGTGATGCCTCGGAGGTAGCTTAGAGGGGACTCTAAGGCAGAATTATTCACACGCTTGTCTGCCCCTCTTCCCTGTTGGGATAAGTAGAGAACCTCCTTAGAAGACTGGTTGCTATCACTGGAAGACATTGTGACAGCAAACAGTCTCAGTAGCTTTAAGAAATGATTAGATAAATTCATGGAGGACAACTGATTCCAAGGCAACAGTGGCTACTAGAATGGATGCCTAGGTACTGCCTCCAGGTTGGAGGGACAGGCAAGATGCACCTGAAAGCTATTAGCAGGGAACTAAGAGCAAGTGAAGGTTTTGCCTTTGTCCTCTGCTTGAGGCTCAGAAGCGATTGGTGACCCGCTGTGTGCAAAGTGACGCTGGACTCGATGGTTGTAGCCCTATCCAACAGAGCTTGCCTTATGTTCTTAAGTATTGTCGAGGTACATTTTAGTTGTTGTGGGTGCTTCCACACGTAGCCCAAGAAGTTAAGGTGGATTTTCATGATTACTACAACATGATCTTGTGATAAAATCATATCTCTTACCTTTTTTAGGCAGAAAAATGTATACCTGAGATTGTGCATGTTGAAGGATGCTAAAAACATTTTTTTTCTTAAAAGATTCATTACAGATGCAACATGTGTTCTGCATTCACATTGTAATCATGCCTTCCAAGGTGTGGGTTTTAAAAATATTAGGGATGTGCATGAATGTTCAAAACATTTGAAATGCAATTGAATTTGTTCAAATTTGGACATTTGAATTCGAATTGAATGTCTATAAATTTGAATTTAAACATTCAAATGAATTTTGAATTTTTGAATCATTTCTACAAATTATTCAGAAATTCAGATGTGTACGGATACGTACATGATGCATGCTTGCCCGTACGCATCATTCCCGCATCTGTACGCATTTGTACAGATCTGTACGGGAGAAAAACGGGATGCATACGGATGTGTATGGCACATATGAATGTTGTCGACATTCGTATTTGCAAATATGGATTGAAAATTTGCATCAAATCCCAAAAATTGCATTCGTGCACACTCCTACTGGATATTCAAATGTCTGCATCATTGGGAACATCCCAAATGCCATGCTTTTCTTTCCCAGTTAGGGCCTTTCTGCAGTTACCTCCACTTTGGATCTTGTCATCTTCTGTCTGCATGCTGATGTGGATTAAAGAGGTCCTGCACCCACTAATTCCTGCTCTGTCTGCATAAGACGGATCATACCCCAAATGGCCTCCTGATCCACCTTACATCCAGAATATCAGGAGACTTCATAATTATAATAATAATATTTATTGATTAGTCCATTAGTCCATATAAAAAATAAATAAACTGAATCTGTTTATCTGCACGAATTTTCATGGCTTTCAAGTGTACCTTTTAAAACAGACTGCTTATCAGAACCCTGAAGCAGTACATGAAGTTTCCCAGTATTTTCCAAAAGCTTGTAGTTATCTAGAAGAGGGATATGTAATGGCTCCTATTTTTTTCATATAGACGACATTTCAGAAACGGATGCATTAAGTCTTCAACTGTATTTTCCCCGCATGCACAGGTTCTCCTGTCATAGGGTAACCTCTGATAATGGCCCATTTAATAATGATGCCAAGTTGGTCAAATCTTGCTCTAGTAAATAGTCTACTAGGAGACCTTGATAATAAGGTTACTGACATAATGGGTGTTTCTCCACTGTCACAAAAAGTACCCATTAAGTACCCATTAATGGGTACGAAATTGCATTTTTGTACCCATTAATGGGTACTTAATGGGTACTTCTAGTGACAGTGGAAAAACACTACATAAGACCATGAGAGATCCGTTTTGGTATTGTACCTTGTTCTGCTATCAGAATGGGCTCCCCAAGAGCTCCAAGGCTGGGAACCATTGTTCCTACTCTTTGTGGCAGGGCAGAAACACAGATCTGGGCCACTGCCTGCCAGATCCAGACTCAGTTTCAGATCATGGAAGGTAGGTGCAGAAACGCCTTTAAGTTCCATGCTGGTTGTTCATTGTTTTGTTTTTCACTTTCCAAAAGATCAGCCTCCTTCCTGTTTGTTTGCCCTTGCTTTGTTATGTTTTTCTAAATAAGGGGATCATTCCGTTCCCCATACAATGTTTTAATCCCTGCCCCTGCCAAAGCCACATTTCTGGTTATCAAATCTAGGTGAATGTGAAGCTGTTATTTCAAATGTGTTTGGTGTTGAATAAATTCACTTTAATAAACTCTAGGGAAGTATCTACGAACTTAGGCCCTTTCTGTCTTATACTGGAGTATATTCTAGAATAGGGACTTGATATCTGCATGCTGGTGTAGACTACATTAGGCCTGGTGCAGAAAGAGCCTTAAGGCATCAGAAAGTTTTTAGATAGGTAGGCATTTTATGCTCTAATGCCTCTTTGGTGTATGAATTATTTACAATTTTTTTTTAAAAAACATAATTTTTATTCATTTAATTTGCTTATTTATATGCTGCCTTTAAGCCTAAAGAAAGACTTTCAAAGCTGCTTACAATATATAGTGTTATACACTCCCTCTGTTCAAGCTTACAATCTAGTGCATTTTTCTGCATTAAAGTACTAATAAAAATGCCAAGAAATTTTGAAATAATAGCTCTGGTGGAAAAAAACCCTTCACACTGGGAAGTTCTGTGTATGTATTATTGTCTTCAGTGGTGATGTAAGTATTATCTGTCATTTTTAATGAAGTTCATTTTAAATCACCTCTTTTATACTGGTTTTATTGTAGCCAGCTCTGAGAATTTAGAATGTGGGGTAATTAGAAATAGAAAAAAATATCAAGAAACTGTAGGTGTCCCAGAAATCTCAGAGGGTAGAATAAGTGACTGTAGATGCAGTAGTTTAAAGAAAGGGCTCAAAATACAGCAAAAATGTGAATCATGGCAATATTTTTTCCTTTCTTGTATCTTTTGTTCATTAATGAGAAGTAACAGCTGTTTATCTTCTCAGGGTTTAAATGTCTGGGAGATCCCTCCAAATGGCCAAGGAATCACAGCTCTATTAGCCCTGAACATTTTAGAAAATTTCAATCTGAAAGGTATGACTGACTTCTTAAACTTTGTGAGAGTCCTGTTAACTTCTTGCAAGGAACATTAGTAGAGAAAAAACATGCCTGTTGTTTCAGCATTAACAGTAGAAAATCTTCCATCAAAACCAGAGCCAGAAACCCAAAGCTATTTTAGTGTTTATAAATGCTACAATAAATCTCTTAACGTTGGCTTTAAAAGTGAGAGTATTGTGGGGGGAACAGGAAGTGTGAAACATCTGCACTTCCTGTTTACTGTCCAACTGCAACACTGTTCTTTCTGGAATCATATAGCAATAAAATACAAAAAGATGCAAACTGTACTTTTCCTTTCAGCAATTCCCCACCATTACAGGACTCATTCCTAGTTTTATTTTAATTTTTTTCTTGAGAAGAATAAGCATTTCCCTTCTTCATTTTCATATATGCATCTCTGCAACCCTCCTTTTAGTGAAGAAATACCATGGGATACAGGGTGTGATAAAAAATGCAAATAAATAAGTTTCTGCACTGTCCCCAGTGTTACAAGATCTTAATTTCCTTTCATTTACAAATTATTTGCACGATAGCTTATATCAGAATACCCTCAAAGTGTGTTGTTCTGGTACATGCGTAGTAGATGGAACCATTGACTTCTGGGTAAGTCTCAAGATGACGCCCTAGAGTATATGAAGAGAATAAAGAGACTGGCTGGGAGAGGAAAGGAAGCGTGCCCATGTGTGCATTTCATGCATGTGTGCATATACCTAAGAGGGAGGAAGAAGTAGCAATCAGCACCTGCAGATGGAGTTGAAACTCCTGACCTGAAGCCAGCGTGCTCCAGTTTGTCTGCAGTTTTTGAAGCCACATGTATGCCAGAAAATGTTGCTTTGATCCAACCCAAAATGGATCTAAGGGAGATTTTTTGCCAGCACACCTAGGATTCAAAAAAAGGGTTTTTTTTCCCCACTAGCACTAAGTACCCATTAGGGACCCATTAAGGACCCATTAGACTCAGAACAGGAAGACCCCATTTCCACTGCAGACCCCATTAGAGCCACATTTGTTTCCACCTGTTCTAGGGAAATCCAGGTCATATGGGTCCTTCGGGACCTATAATCTGGATTTCCTGTAGACCCCATTAAAGGGGTCTAGAATGGGGTCTTCAGGCATCAAATCCAGATTATACGGAGAGCCTTTCCACCACAATCGGGCAATGAGGTCTAGAGGGGGCTTCGGAGGCTGCACCCATCTTTGAAGTTTGCGGCAGATCGCTCCGGAGATTCCCCAGAGTCGCTCTGGAGAATCTTAGAAGAATCTTTGGATTGTCTATGGAGATTGCACCCCTTGTCCCCCCAAAAACTTGGTGTGATGGGTAGACCTCATGTGGGTTGATCCAGATTTGCCTCATGGGTGCTCTGGCTTTTCCACTGCGGGCAAGCTAGCACCCATTGCTGTTGAGTGCTGCACTGCCCATGGGGACGCATCGGGTACCTCCCTTAATCTGGATCTACTAGATCCAGATTAGTTGAAGGACCCATTCCTTAGATCCGGATCATCTTAGATCCAGATTAAGGGAGGTCAGTGGAAAACTCCCCAAAATTGATGGAAGGGAGTGTACAGGCACCAAAAGCTTCAAGCTGCCCCACACTGCCCTCTGCTGCTGCAAGAAAGAGCAGGGTAGGTAAAAGTGGTGTACTCTCTATTCTCTGCCACCATCATTTCACAGTTCCTAATCTTTGCTCTTTCATACAGTCTTTCTAGGTGCAGCCAGCATATTGGGATGGGCAACAGTGTACCATCTCAGCATGCTGAAATTGTTGTCTCCACCTGCCCAAATTGGTTGAATAAATAATTTGGCAGTCTATGTGGGTTGGTGGAGATAACGCTTCCATTGCACTCCTACACGTGCATATTGATCCCTACCTTCAGAACATAATAAGTGTCAGAATTAAATAGATTTCCAGTTCTAAAAATGAGTATTTATGGAAAGCTCACAAGTAGGCCATGAGGGTACTGTACAGTTCTTTAATAATGAGCATAGGCAGCTTGTAGCTCTGGACATGTTATAGCTCACTGAATCTGATATTATTACTTATTCTGGTTTACTTTACTTTTTTTCTTATTTAGAAATGGGCCACAATACTGCTTGTTATTTACATATTCTAATCGAAGCCATCAAAATCAGCTTTGCTGATACTTTCTGGTTCTGTGCAGATCCAGAAAAGGTCTTGGTACCTACCACAAAGCTACTTTCAAAATATTATGCCAGGGATCTCTCAAAGATGATTGATTTTCAGAGGTAAGGTCTCTTATCTACCTTGCTTTTTATGCATAAAAAGGATAAGTAGCATTTTGACCCTGAAATGCAGAATAATTCTGTTGTTTAAGTAGTTTCCCTGGCATCGGTTTTCCTTTAGTGAAGGTGGTCTGCTCTAGATTTTTAAAAATTATATCCCAACTTTTATTTGCTGCTTTCAGGATCCATAAAGCATTCATTTTCTACCTTATACCCAAAGATCTCAAGGCAGGTCACAGTAAAATAGTAAAAACAAGTAAAAGCTTGACTAAAACAGTAACAGTGCCTGCATGGGGAGGGGTTGTTGTTCCCTCAGCCAAAGGCCAGGGCAAAGAGGTGTGTCTTCACCAGTCATCTAAATACATTCAGTGAGTCTGCCTGACACATCTTAGAAGGGATACTGTTTCATAACCCAAGGGCCATGAACCAAAATGCCCTCCCACACAGCTTCCAAGTTGTCTTCAGGTCCAGCCCGCAGAGTGCATTGCAAGGTAGCATGCATTAGGTCTGTGGACTTGTGCTGTTGATCTCAGACATTTTCTCTTTGACCTGCAGGCAGTAATGAGATACCACAAGCTGCTTTTAATTGATTTCAGAGGTGGCTTTTGTGGAATGGGAAGGGGCTGCTGTTATAAGACCACAAACTCAAAGCCTTCTAGATGATATTTCACAATGGGCGCATCTACATGCTGAAAATACTCTGGATTTAAGCTTGTTTTGCCTCAGAGCATCTCCATGCACAGCTTTACTCTGAGCTACATCAGGCGCAAAGGAGGAAAATTCACGGCAGAAACCCCCCGCTTTCAAACAGTACTACATCAAACATTGGGGGAAACCATGGATTATCCTGGGACCATGGAGACACACCCTTTAAAGTGTCTTTCTGGCTACATTAATCTTTCTCGCTCTTTACATGTGTGTGTGAAAACATTCCTTTCCTTGGCTGCCAAGAGTTAATAGCATAACCAATGCTTGTGACATAGTAACAAGCATAACTAAAAGCAAATCACCCCCTGCAGCCTGTCAACCAGCCAGCTGTCACATCTAGCATCCCTCCATTCCATTTATGCGCACAAACAGAGCACCGATATCTTTCTTCTTAAAATAGATGTTTCCCCCTCTGTCGTTAAGATAATTAGCATCACTTTCCCCCGATAGCAAGCACAGAATTTCTCTCCCCCTCCCAATAATGTGAATGAAGGAGACAGTTTCGCTGGACAGTTTCTGTGCACAGGCAGCTGTAGGGAGTTGAGCTGCTTTCAGTTATGCTTTTAACTTTTTGCAGCCAAGTAAAGGGATGATCTGTGTTGTGTTGTGGAGGTTCAGTTGAGGTTTTTGCCTGTCATCGCCGCAGTGGGTGGGTGGGTGGGTGGGTAGGTGGGGAGAAAAAGATGCAGGCTCACAAAAAGCAACTTGCATGGGGACAGGAAAGTAGTTTTAAATCCGCGTTGCCCCAAACCACATGGGGATGCTTTATTTCAAATTACAACCCGAATTGTAAAAATCCGATGCAAGAGAGAAGCAAAAAGAGACCATGGAGACACGCCCAGTTACTCAGATCCCAGCCTGTGAACTCATTTTTACATTGTGATGTAGAGTCCAAAGTATAGAGTCCAGGTATTTTTCATTTTTATTTATAGTTTCTTTATCTAAGAATTTATTATAGGTGAGAGACTGATAAAATAGGAAAGTCTGGTAATTGTAGTGATTTATGTATTTGAAAAAACAGACATATAAGTGGTTTCTTTAGGAATAGGGATGATTGGAGAATTGATATGCTTCTGATTAGCACCCCTTTTCAAGAATCACATGACCTCTGACACAATGATGAAAGGTATTCTTACTTCTGATGTGGTACAGTGCCTGGGATGAGACCTTGAAGCAGAGGCCTTCAGAAAATTAATAGCTGTGATTCAGGGTACATCTGCACATGGTAGGTGGGGCGATTTCTGCCTGCCTTCCAGTCTGTGATTCTTTCAGCTGGGTGCAAGCCGCTGGAAAAAACTTTGAAGAATTGCTCTTCTGAAAGCTGCTTAAAGATTTCTGGGAAGACCTCTTTCAAAAAAGACACCCTCAAACCAATGTGTGTCCGGATGGTATGCACTGAAGTCAGGATGGGGTGTGCTGGAGTCACTGTCTGGGGAGGAAATCCCGACTTATTGGTGGCCCTGGATTTCAAGGATTCTGCCACTGCTTTTCCCCTATTCCCAAAGATGGAAGTTTTAGCTGCCATTTATCCAACAGGGCAGGGAGAAAGTATACTGATTCTATGGTTTCTCTAGAAACTCTTTCTCTGATATTTTTGAGTAAAAACAACTCTCTTTTCCCACGTGACCTGCAGTTTCAAAATCACTTCCTTTGGAACAATATGTCAGTGCTGGAGGTAAGAGGCAACTTTTCCTCCAAAGTAATCTGTTCTCATTTTTCTTTAGGGCCAACCTTAACTTATGGTGTCTATATGGGTACATCTGTACAGGGTTTTTTAAAATAAAACAATGCAAACATGGCTTGCCATTGCCTTTTCCCAGAGAAATTCAGAGGAATCAAATGCCATTAATAGTCCAAGAGAATAAGATGGATTTTGCTGGTAGCTGAAAGGAAAGAACATGTTAGGTGATAGAAATATGTCGTATGGGTGTCATCTCTGAAAAACTTCTTATAGCCACAGAAACCATAAGCTTTCCAGAGGAAGTTTTCCAATTAAGTCACCATTTGTACATGATATTACAAGATTGTTTACACAAATGAGTGCATGCATACTGATGCATAGGGTAATAATGTTGTTCAGCTTGGTTTCATTTACCTGAAGAGTGGTATGACATAGTAGCAAACATATTTAGGAACGAAAAACCACAGACAGGTATGATGTCAGGAGATCTGTGCCCAGCAAGCATACAGTTTGTGTGTCCTGTGTCCAATAAGGACAATATGAGGGCAAAGAAAGGTAAGGCCGCGTCCCCAGACAAGCCACTTGGGGCGGGATCGGAATGCATGGGACTGGGAGCGGGTCTGAGATCGCTCCCAGCCCGTCCCCATGCCATTCCCAGCAAGGCAGACTAGGTGCGGGTTGGGTGCGGATGGAGACGTCCCCATGCAAACCACGCCAAAACCTGGCACGGGGGAGCAGGGCCACCTCCTCTCCACCCCCTCTCTCCTCATTGGAAGCCGGATTGATGTCAGCCCACCTCTGTGCCACATCCCCCCCTCCCTTAGCAGCACTGAAAGGCAGGACTAGACTGGGAGGCACAGAAAAAAGTTAAAATAAAGCTTACTTCATAATAAATTTATAAATAATTTTAAAAGACCAAAAGCTGCTACGAGGTTTTGCGGCAGTTAGGCGCTTGAGCAGTTTTGCGCACCTCCACTCCACCAGGAACCATGAGAATGCCCACCAAGTTTTAAAGGGAGAAAATCAAGCTTTTATTTCATTATTGCCTTGGTGATCAGGAAGCAGGGGGTTGAAAATTTTTGGAACTGGAACAAAAATTAAGGTATTATCCTGCCTGCCTTGGCAATCGGAAAACAGGGGTGGAAATATTTCCGTGGAAAATGCACAAAAATTAAGCCAGTATCCTGCCTGCCTTGGTGATTGGGATTTTAAAATGTCAGTGGCTGCAGTCTCCAATGCACAGGGCAGGAACGGCAAGCACACCCCACCTCCTAATGACATGAGCACCAGTTTCCTCCCCAGATAGCCCACAACTGTCCTCATGCGCGGTCTCAGCTCACTAACCAATGCATGCCGGGACCCCAAACCATGCCGAGACTTGTTTTTTCAGGGACCAAATTTGGTCCTGGTCTGGCATGGTTTGGTCCACTTTCCGCTGACCAAATCCAAAACTCATGGGGATACTCCTTGCCAAACCCACGTTCGGAACCGTACCAAATGTTCATGGAGACACGGCCTAAGTCCGAAGCAAATGTGGTATTATTTCAGGATTCCTCTGAGTCTTGTGGATTCAAAACAAATGCTTTACAGAGGAAGGAAGGCGAAACAAGGCATTGCTCTTATGTTTTCAGTGAATACATCCACTGAGAGAGGCTGCTGTCTCTCTGCATAATCAGTGATACTATCAAACTGTCATTAGTGTAAGGTACAAAGGCTACCTCCAGATGGTGAGAGGAAAACGTGGGATCTTGTTCAGAGCCTGCAATTGCATCTTGCCATCCCTTTCAGATTGCGGGGCAAGCCTGGGTCCTTGTCTTTCTGGTGCTTGCTCCTGTGACACATCCAAAGGTGCAAAATACCCAGTACTACACAAGCATCTGCCCCTGCACTTGTGCAGTCGATTTTTTCAACAGGAAGACTCCCCAGAGCAAGTGCCAGACAAGGTAAACCCATGTCACTACTCCAGGAAAATATGAGTTGAGAGTTTCTTTTCCTGCAATAGCGATATCCTGGGATTTTGCCTCTGTATCCCGGGATAAAGTTGACATTGTAATGGGATAATGGGTTTTAGAGGCTTTCTGGATACAGCAAAAGTTTTGTTTTTCTTGTAGTCAGCTGGAATCTCCCTTGTTGAAAGTTAAGCCCACCATTTCTCTCTTCTGCATGCTGAGAGGACACAGGACAAGTCATGAAATCTTTTTAGATATTGGAACCAAGGTATTGAATTCCTTCTCTGTCTTCCCAGGATTAAATTCTTTAATTCTCTTAATCCTCGCAGGACTGTGTTTTCCCACCAGTGAGATTTATTCATCCAGCTATGGAGATGTTCTTCTTGAAAGTAAAAAAGCTGTATTAAAACTCTGAAAAAAGTGTTCACCATTAAGACTTATTAGATTTTAGCCACCCTTTACAAGAAATATGGACAATTAGCTGAAACTGATTTAAACAAGATTATGAAAACTCAGGTCTTAGTTTGTGACTTTTATTTTTGATTTATCTTTTGATTTGATTTATCTTTTTGATTTAGTTTTGATTTATCTTTTTTTCAGAGCAACTTCCAAGCTTCATCATGGAGACCCTTGCCAATTAGGAAGTGATACAGTTTATTTCACAGTTGTGGATGGCCAGGGCAATGCCTGCTCTTTTGTTAACAGCAATTATAAAGGATTTGGTACAGGGCTTGTTCCAGATGGCTGTGGATTTACACTACAAGTAAATAAATACTTTCTGGTTGCACATGTTGTTAGGAGAACAACTCTAGACACGTGTCTAGCACCATTCTTATAACCATGATCTTTGGTTTTTGCAAGATTTGTAAACCCCAGTATTAAACCATCAGAGGGTCAACTTAAATGATAAAAAATTAGATTTGTCTAACCTTTTATTCCTGGTTCCAACAAGAATAACCAGATTTAAGAAACTATCTACTTATAAATGCTGTGATATATCCATTTATGGTGGCTTTGTTTTCAGATTATCTGATTCTAGAAAAAGATAGAATAAAAAATTAGTAGCATTTTAAAATATAGAATAAAACTAACTCCAGGAACAGTTCTCAAAAAAAATTGCTTCATTTTTATAGCAACAGCAGGCCAAACTCTCATGGCCCAGCAATGGAAATATGGTTCGAAAAACATTAGTTGAATATTTAACTAAACAGGGAGTAAATGTCCATAATTCCAGTTTTATTGAAACCTGGCCATCCTGTTCAAAGCACTAAATATGATAAATAATAGTATTATTTATCTCCTTGTGAAGGAACAATGATGGGAAAAGTCACAGTAATTAAAAAATGCAATTTTTAAGAGGCATTCCCTTGCATGCTCTTTGATGCACTTTTGATTGCTTATGTATTTCAGTCTGCTTTTGTTCTTTTTGTAAACCTGTTCAAGATTCTTTTACAGTAAGTTGTATAAAGTGGTCTTGAATGAATGAATGAATGAATGAATGCCAACCACCATATGTTATTGTATTTACCCATTTTCAGAACAGAGGAGCCAATTTTTCCCTAAATCCTGACCATCCAAACTGCCTGGCCCCTAGGAAGAGGCCGTATCACACAATTATGCCAGCTTTAGCTACAGCTGCAGAGTCAGAGGAATTTCTGTGCTCCTTTGGAATAATGGGTGGATTTATGCAACCACAAGGCCATGTACAGGTTAGTCCCTTATCTTTTGCTGCTTGCAATTCTGCCCTCCTCAAGAAGGTCACTGGGAGATGAAACATTAATCAAAGCATATATTTTCCTTTTGCAAAGAAGTTATGTAATCCTTGATAGGGAAACAACAATTTGTTCTTCAGCTGGAACATGATTTAAACTTCTCTCCAGCCCAGAGTTATAGTAGGGATGGTGTGTGTGTATGTATGCAAGTCTGAGAATATATGAAAGGACTAGGGATGTGCATGAATGGGTTTTTTGGCATTAGATTTGTAACAAATTAAATGTTAGAAAATTAATATTTGTTCAAATAGATCTACTTCGAATATGGTAGGATTCTGTTTGTATGACTATCCGATACACACAATGCACACAATAGTAATCTCTGATGGACCTTTGCTTCTCAGTCAGCACTGACATGCAGTCTTTGATCCACAGAGCCACATTTAAATCCACTGCGAATCAGAGCACAGTTTGGCAGCAGCATATGGGAAGCTTCCAGCCTACAGACTACTGCTTTTTTGGAGATTTGGCTAAAGTTAAACACAGCCAATGGGGTAATTCGCAATAGAGGATGATGCTATGCTGAAAACTAACTAATTGCTTTATAAAAAATCCACAGGTTATCTAAGCTGACTGGGCCACTCTTCAGTTTATTCCATTCTGTTTTCCCATTCTATTCTACAGGTACTATTAAATATGTTGGAGTTTCACATGAATCCACAAGAGGCTTTGGATGCTCCTCGTTTTTGTGTTGAATATGACAAAAAAGGTAAGATTTTAAATAAATCTACCTAACACGCCAGCAGCCTGCACTCAGGGCTATTGGTATTGTGTACAGCCCATCTGAGCCAAGGTTTGAAAGGTTTTGAAGTCACCAGCCAGAATTTGAAGTTCCCAGGGCTTCTTCACTTTCAAGTTCCCAGCCATGATCCAGTGTACCATCAGCAGTCTGCTTGTGGACTGGTTTTAACATGTCCTTCTCTGGCTCCATCCATTGATGCCACAACTGTCTCCATAACTATGTCTAGTGTGGATGGAGTATTCAGGAGTGGGGATGGACCTCTGCTATTCTGTACCAGCTAGCAGAAGACAGACAGCTGGCACCCTCTGTAGGTCGAAGGCTCCTTGAAGTTTACTCTGTATGGCCATTTACACTCCAGTCAGATCACCAGACAATGTTGCACTTTTGCCAAGGACAGACAGATGTAGTTAATCTTTAGAGTCACAAAAAGACTCTGTTTAAGAAACTTTTAAAGCTTCTCTTGTGTAATGAGATGCTGGGAATGTTCACTACATATATAATATTTCTTGAGTGTCATGGGAAACTTCCATTTATACTTCCAATGGAAATATACACTTCCATTTAGACAGTCTATTAGCTGGAAGGTGCTCTGTTAAAACATCTCATTTAATCTGTTGCCTTAAGGCAAGTTGTGATACAGTACAACCTTATACCAGATTATTCAGAAGTTACTCCCTGTGGACAACAGGGCTTAGGTAATCTAATTGTACAGATAGTTGTAGACTTTAGAAAACTTTTGCTAGGTTCTGACCTAACTTTAAAGGCTGGGAACAAAAGTTGCTGGCCAGGGATATTTTTATGGTGTACTCAGAAATAGCCTATTTCGGGAGCTTTTTCCAGAGACCTGCAAAATGGCACTTGAGCTGTTTAAGCCACAGTAAGTGGCTAAACTGGCCCAAAGTTGGGGATATTTGCTTGACAGCAGTCTTTTCTTAGGGTGAATCCCCACAGCAAGCTTATTTTGCTTTCCCTAAACCGAAATAATAGAACTGGATACAAACGCGAATTTGCCTGTTCCCATTAGTTTTAACTTTGGATCGCGTTGGATCTGGATTCTGAGGACCTTACGTGGGGTACGTGATTCAAGGTGGGACTCAAGTGGCTACTTTTTAAAAGCCGCTTTTCAGGGCTGCCCTGCCCTCTTCCTCCTGGCATGGACGTGCCACCCATAAGGGAACCCTTCACGGAGCCTAGCTGGGTGGCTGACGCTTCCATGGATGGATGAAAAATGGCAGCGGGCAGCCAGCCAGCAATTCTTTCCCCTCTTCTCCCCATTGCTCAGGGCACACAGCAGCAGGGGCAACTAAAGCCCCTTTGCTTTAAACATTCACATTCAGCTGCTTTTCCTCCCTTTCCCTTTCTAAAGTCAGAACTCCAAAGAGCTAGAATTGGGCAAAATTGCAACATTGTTATTCCAACCATCAAGGTGTGAAGTGGTTCCAGCGCTACGATCCCTGTTAGGTGGATTTTTACACTGAAATCACTGTCTTTGGAAGCAAGCTATTGGGAGAGGGAAACCCTAAACGTGGATTCTCATCCCTTAAAAAGGTACTGTCCACACAGTAAAAAATGTAAAACGTTTCAAGTGCACAATCCGGAGTGAGACCTGTTGAAATCAGGATTGAGATTCCATTTCCATTTCCATTTTTTATTTGTATACCGCCTTTCCAAAAAACAAATTTTGCCCAAGGCGGTTTACAACAAACAGAAAAAAAAAATACAAAGAATTCAACAAATCAATACAACAAGTAAAAAATCAATCTCAATAAATAATCATCACATCAAAGAATACAACAAATCAATACAAGTAAAAAAAAAAAAGTCAGGAAATAAAGGATCAAAAAACATATCATGAACAATGTCCCCCCACCTGTCTTCCCTCTCTAGCTCCCAGGAGGAGGCATGGCCCACTTGGATGGAAAGGTGGCTTAAGTGTCCATTTTTCTTCATACCCACTTCTAGGAAGTGAGTACATGTGAGGAGAAGGCTGAGTTGGGAATGAGTGTCTCTTCGTACTTTTTATCCCTTCAGAGGGGATGTAGCACAGCTGGAACAAGTGCAGGGCAGGAGAACGCCAAGTTGGGAGCCACCATCTTCCCACTTTTATCTCCCCGCTTTGGGGTAGTTTCACCACGCTTTGGGGTAGTTTAACACGGGGAAAGGGTGTTAAGCCAAACTGCCGTGTGGACTCCGAGGACTGAAAACTTTTTGAATCCAAGATAAGGTTGCCGTGAAGACACGGCCTTAGAGTGGTTTCTTTCCATGACTTTGGTCCCATGTAGCTAGCACAATCTCCCAGCATTCACTCTAGCATGCAGACCTGCCATTCCCCAGCAGGAGCAAGCATGGTCCACAGGCACTATATGGAAGTTGATGTTGTGTCCCTTAAAATTCTGTCCTCCATTGGAACCAGCAGAGATTGGGTAAAGAGTAACCTGAAAAGTCACATTCAGGGACTCATTTAAAAACCGGTTAACTTCCTAACTGTTATTTCTTTCAAAGTGAATGGATGGAGGGGGGCTTAAACGTTTTGTGGGTGCCAAGAAAAACTGTTCGGACTCCTCGTGGTCATTGGGAATGAGAATCTTTCTGCAGCTTCTGTCCCATCTGCATGCAAGTTCAAAAGAATGTGGAAGGTTCTGTAATCCTTAAATCTATTCTTGGCTTCTCTTTATTGGCTCAGAGAACACCACACTCAAGCCTTTTAAGGTTTCTGAATCACATTTCTGTTTACATTCCTTCTCAATGAGTAATACAGAAACTAGTATCCATATGTTTTTAGACTTCAGCTTTGATCAGCCTCAGTCTTCAGTCAGGGATAATAGGGTGCATATTTCAACAGTAGTGGGAGGGCTACTTGTTTATTATTTATCTATGTAGGACTAAAGCTATAACCATTCAGAGAAGCCATTATTTTTGCTACACATATTCCAGCATTAGCACATCCTTTTCGTTCTTCTCAAGAATGTGGAGGAGGAGGGGGCACTGCGGATAGCACTAAATTTGGGACCCTGTAGGTTAGCAGTTATTCTTTTGTTCCCAGTCATCTGTTTCAATTCCTAGTCTTGTTGAAATGGATGAAAATATTTTCTTTACCTTTCATGGTAGCATAATTTTAGGTTTTTTAGCTTTCTGGTTCAGGTGACATTGGTAGAATAGTTGGCTATTCTTCAGCATTAGAGCTCCCATGTTAAATTCTTGAATGCTTTTCTTAATACAGCAGATGCGTGGTGTGTGCACTTGGAGGATGGCATTCCTGAGCACATCACAGAACAGCTGAGTGCTAAGGGTCATACTGTAATGGCTGAGGTGACTGGGCATAACAGATCCATCTTTGGACGCGGTCAAGTGGTCACAAAGGGAGACTGGTGGAGACATGGTGGAAAACTGCTGTCTGCTACCAGTGTTCTCTGGGCTGGCTCTGATCCTCGAGCTGATGGCTGTGCACTGGGATACTGACCCTGAAGATACTAGGGATGTGCACAATTTATTTTCCCTGTTCACTTCACATCGAAGCAAATTTGCATATGTGCGAATAGAACCACTTTGTGCTAGGTTTTGAATTTACTTCGGGTTCTCTTCAAATCCCTACTGCCTCCAGTCATGCCTCCAAATCTGATCTGAATCTGCTCTGGAGGCTACTGGGCAGTTGGTTTGAATATAACAAAGCTTAAAAAAAAAAAAAAAAGCTTTTGCTTTGCATATGAAGGTCAGTCTTCAAATAGAGCCAATACTGGATTCGAATGCAAAGTTTCAAAGATTCGGAATCTGTACAAATTGCGAAAGCGACGAACATTTTTCGCCCATCCCTGGAAGATACTTACACTGTTCTATATTAAACTGGATGAAAGTCAACCTCTGAAGTATTTTGTGATGATCAGAATTCAATCCTCTGCCCTACATTGGTAACAGAGTACACTTTTTATATACAGATGTCATCTTCTGTAACAGAAATATGTTCATAGCTTTTGAGAGAAACTCAGCTGACAATCAGTTTATACAGTACTAGGCTGGACTTAGTAAATTTGTTTAAATGTGCTTTCAAATGGTGATGGAAAGCTGGGCATAAAGAGGAAGCTTCCGTTCTCCCCGATGTGTTTTCAGCTTACCAGCTGTCTGTCAAAGTACTTCCCTACAGCCAATTATGCAAGCAATGGATCACAAAAGCCCTGCCATAGCATCAGGGCTATCTGTGATCCATCCATGGTGTCAGCAAGCTGCTGACATTTCGGCCGTGCCTGGCACCTCCCTGGTCCTTGGTTCTTTTCACAGTTTTTAAAAAACAATGCTTTATACTTTGTCTTTGTGACAAATATAAAATCATGTTTACAAAATCAAAAGAAAAGCAGTTGATTCTAGAAATATTAATACTGATTTGCTGTTACTTTTTCTAACTTAATTGCCTTCCTTGTGAGCCAGTTTGGTCTTGTGGTTAGGAAGCTGGACTTTTACCTGGGAATACCAGGTTTGATTCTGCACTCTTCCATGAAGCCAGCTGCGTGATCTTGGGCTAGTCACAGCTCTCAACTCTCACAGCGCCACCTACCTCACAGGGTGTTCTATTGTGGGGAGAAGAACAGAAAACTTTGTCAGCCGCTTTGAGTCCCCTTAAATGGGTGAGAAAAGCAGGATAGAAAAGCCAGCTCTTCTTTTTTTCTTCTTCTTTCTACAATCATTTTTATAGCCTGTACATATTGTATGCATTAGAGCAGACTCATTTATCAGCACATTGAGACAGTTTGGCAATGCTGTGATAATTACATAGTACACTTTTTTAAAATATCAGTTTAAATTTAAATTCTGATTTATAACCAAGATCCAAGTGGGTAAAAAAGAAATCCACAATAAAAGCTCTTTGAAGTGGTTTGCCTATGTTTTTTACTGTAACATTTTTGACATGAATTTTATGGTATGTTCTCCTATGATTTATTACTCAATAAAGGGTATCTTACACTTGAGCTGTGTGCATCAAGAAGTTATTATCATAAGTGCTACAATCATAAGTGCTTTGTCTGAAGATAATGATAGGAAATCCAGCTTGAATTTTCTAATCAAAACATCACTAGTTTTATGTGTCCACAGGAATGTGGCCCTGCAATTTTCAGCAATAACTTCTGAAAAAGTAAGCTATTTCCGAAAATGTACAACTGAAAACCACTTAAAATTTAAGAATAGGTCAGTAGCAATGGAAACCCACAGTTCTGTATTGAAAGATGATGCAAGGCAACATTTAGACCTCTGGTTCTCTAAATATGTTGCTGCTAGCTAGAGATGTGCATGAATGAATTCAAACTTGAAAATTTGATCCAATTTCCTCCATGCCTGGCTTAGCTCGCCCCGGTCTGGAGTCGCCCCGGAGCAGGAGCTGGACAAGCGAGTGGCGCTCTTCCCACCCGCGGCCAAGCTGCTTCCCCTCCTTTTCTCTTTCTAAATAGGCAGAATTGCGAAAAATCACAAGAGTGTTAATCAGGAGTGAAGTGGTTCCCTCGCTACAGTGTAGCGCTGCTGTGTGAAAGCTGGATTTTTTGAAATCGCAAGCTTTTGTGGGAGGGAAACCCTAAACATGACATGCCCAGAATACGGACAGCCATTGGGTACAGTGCGATTGGGGGAGGGACACCCTGAACACGGAATCTCATCCCTGAAAACGGTACTGTCCACACAGTAAAAAATTAAACACGTATCGAGCGCAGGATCCGGAGTGAGACCTGTTGAAATCAGGATTGATTTCACGGTTTGGCGTGGTTTAACATGGGAAAAGCGTGTTAAGCCAAACTGCCGTGTGGACCCCGAAAATTGAAAATGTTTTGAATCGGAGATAATGTTGCCGTGAAGACACGCCCCTAAGTTTTAATCCATCTTCAGTTCACTTTCAGAGTGAGAGAACACATTAACAAAGTGACAAGCCGAGGAGATCCACCATTGCGTTAGACAATGCAGAAGGAAAACTGTGTTGCCTATGAGTTCTCTCACTCTGAAGGTGGGCTGAAGAAAGATAATGTTGGGTAATAAAGCACTGAGTGAAGGTGTGTATGAGGGAGGGAGGGAGGGAAGGAGACAAAAAAACAGCCTTAAAAACAAATCTCTTTCTATAGACATTTCAATCTCTGACTATAAGAACATGTCTGGATGTGCCCAAGCCAACCATCTATAGGCATCTGAATTGGCTTAAAAAACATTTCAGCAGTTTCAAATGTGGGTAATAATGAAGTGCTTATCCCTTCCTCTGCCTTTTTCCCTTGCTGACTTTTTAAACTATTCAGCATTATCTGTTCCACTCAACCTCATCATTTACCTTCATGTGCATGTTCAGACACATGTTGCCCCACATGGTTCCAGGTAGGCATGTAACTAAAAACAGTTCAAGGGAAAATGTGAGTAAAAACCGTGAAAGGTTAGTATACCATTCTGTACTCAAAAACACTGCCTCTTCTGACAAATTCTAATATTTTTAGAGAAATTATCAAGAATTTATTTATGTATATGTGATGTGCTACTTGTGTATGTTTGTACTTCAGGCAGTTATTTTGTGGCTTAGTAGTAGTGCAAAGTTCTTCTCCTTGCATTGACAACCCAATAATGGAATTGTTGCTAGGATGCTATTGTTACTACAATACTTTTATTACTGCACAGTGATGACAGCACAAATACCCATTCATGGTTGAAATCCTAAGGAGTAAAAATATAAATTTTGTACCTATTGTGAAACACATCCTGATGTATCTGTTTCTATGTAACAGAAAACACTTCAGCTTACTAAAAAAAATGATGGCACTTTGCAGAAAGAATGTATTCTGTCTTCTTGTTATTGCTATCCTGTAGCTAAGTAGGTGACACTCTGATATCACAGAAAAGAGATTGCACAGCACTGATAACTAACTCTGGTAGGAAAAGGTTATTTCCAAATTATCCTGCAGACAAATCCAATTGGGGAGGGGGGAGTGAGATGCAGTCAGGTAGTTGGCAGGGTCTGATCAGTGCAGAAGAGAAGGTCCATGCAGGATCCAGGGTGAGGTCAGGATACAATTGGGACAGACAGGAGACTAGGGCACAACTGAGGAGGTTGCAAATGCTTCTAGATTCTGGAGTGAACCAAATTGGCACTTTGATCTTCATATACTTTCTTTGTATAGCCAATGGGTAGGAATCATGAGCACATAGTTCAGCAATATCTGTACAGCCATAGATTGGACAACATGGGGCAGATAAAAAGCCACTTCTACTGCAGCACCAGAAGGTGTAAGAAGATGGAGCTAGTTGTAATAAAGATGTCCTTATTAGACCAAATATTTGGAAAGACACGTGCAGTCTGATCCTATTTTGGTTTTACTGTAATTACAGTCTCATTTCCAAGGAAGTATGCATAGAATTGCAGCCTTAAATTCCATTGTATAGGTCATTGGACCTCATCCACCCATGACACCAAGGGAAAACAATAAATGAGCACATGTTTATAGAGTTTTTGGTATAGATGCTCCTGCGTTAATTGGCTTCATCGTGTGCAATGCATCATTTTCTATTTTCTGTTTCAATTTACACCTGCCGTGCCAATCATTTTTTCTAGATGGAAATTCTATATGGTACAAGCTGCAAACAACTTAGCCCAGTCATTATCATATTTGGTTTACTTCCATAGGTGCTTAAGAGGATAGTGCTGGGGACAATTGTGGAATAACTGGTTAATTGCTAAATCATATTTAGCTTTTTATCCTTTTATAAGGCAGGGATAGGCTCTCTTTTAGAACAGGGTTTGGTCACTTAGTCATGATTGAACATTTATGATAGCAACATCTGTTCAGATTTTGGAGATATAGTCGGGTTATCCATTTTAAAGGGCTATGCTCAGGATTTCCCAACAGTTTGATCCCAATATTTTCAATATGTTTCTGCTTCTACTATGTGATAAATACCACCTATTGTCCAAATCAACACCCTTCACACACCATTTAATTTAGTTGTATACGATACTCATCTTTCTGATACACTCATAATTTGGGTTACATTTTATTATTAGTCAAATAATACAATGCAGGACATAAGAGAACATGAGGGTAGCTCTGCTGAATCAGGCCACAACCCATTTAGTCCAGCATCCTGTCTCACATGTGGCCCACCAATGGCTTCTGGGCATTTCAAGCAGAGGACAAAGGCAAAACATTCACCTGCTCTTGAGACTCTGCAAATTATTCACTCACTCACTCACTCACTCACTCACTCACTCACTCACTCACTCACTCTGGTACATTTCTATCCTGCCACATACCTGAAGGTCTCTGGGCAGGTAACAACTGTTAAAACAACAGATTAAAAACAGAATATACATTAAAAGCACTTTTAAAAAATCAACAATTCTAAAACAATACACAGCATATTTAAAATGATGGTATCTGTGCTGGGATGAGAAATTTAATCATCTCAGCCAAGGGCCATGGTAAAGAGGTGTGTCTTTTAGAAGCATCCTGCCTGTCTTTCCAACCTGAAGGTGGTACCTAGGCATCCATTCTAGTAGCCATTGATACATCTGCCCTCCATGAATTTACCTAATCCTTTCTTAAAGCTGTCCAGGCTGGTTGCTGTCACCACCTTCTTGCACCCTATAAATCTGTACCAGGAAAATGAGTTGTCAAAAAAGCTAGCATCACTGATAAGATTCCCATATTGTGAATGTAATATGTTCGCAAGACCATCTGCAGACCCAAGGTTAAATCTGGTGTCATCATTTACAGCATGATTTAATCCCTGAGATAGTATGATGGAGGGACAGTGGACCTTAGGAGAAAAACATTTGGTAGATACTAGTTTGTAAGAGGTAGGAACTTGCTTTTATTTAAAAAACAATATGTAAGCGATGGGCACATTCTCAGGTTGCTAAATTGATGGGCTGGACTGTTTCTGGTGAAGGTAAGTCATCAGATATTGTGCTGCACATGTAGTTTGCATGCAGTATGCTCCTACACGGAAGGGGCTGTTCTGCAGCCTTGGAGTGTACTGCATGCTAATTATGGGGCCTAGTTCAGAAAGGCCTCTTGCCTGTGTGAAGAGCCAACTAAGCTCAGGCTCCAAACTGAACTCCAGTCCACAGCAGAACACCCCAGAAACTCTAAGGAATACAGTATATTGCCCCCACTCTGCTGTCACAAAAATATGGTTTCTAAAGTTGGAAGACACTGATAATTTTTGAATAACACATTTAGTTTACCAGACGCACATTCATGAATTATGTTTAGGTCCTCTATCCAAAGCCTATCCAGTATTCTGAGACTATGGCCAGTATTCTGAGACTATGGCCAGTATTCTGAGACTATGGCCACTTCTCCACTTACCATCCAAGGTGCCTGCAACAGCCCAAGAGGAAGCCCACTGCCACCACACCTCCATTTCTGGCAGCAGCAGGCGCCTCATCACAATTGCACCACCACATTTCCAGGTGTGATAGAACTAGATGCACCATTGCTGCAGGTTGTGGGTTCACATCCTCCTGAATGGAAGGGCTTCCATTCATTGCTGAGAAGACACCCCCATTCAAAAAGTCCGCTGGTGCCACGGGACTGGAGCAGGCAGCTGCCAGTCACGGCGTGTTTCGGTGGTGTGCGGCACGCAAGGGAGGGTCTTCCGAGACAGGCCATCCTGCTTCCACCCCTCCCAACATGGCGGCCATGGGGACATCTGTCCCTTCACCTGACCATGTGCGGAAGCATCCTGCTTCCACACGGATCCAGGTGAAGGAACGGATTGAAGACCTAATTTTTTAGGTCTTCAATTTAAACTGGTTTTTGGCGGCAAGACCTGTTTTATAAACGAATCTCGCGCGCCAAAATGCAGAAAAATGTCTCCAGTGTGGAAGGTAAGTAGGGAAGGGTCTAAAATCTCCCTAGGAGAGAGATTTACGAGCAAAAAGATGCTCTGAGACTCTGCTACATTTGAGCCATTTCTTTCTCCATCTTACTTTTAAAAGGTTGGGAATGGATATAATCACATTCACAAGTAATATTCCTCTGATAATTTGTGTTCTGTGGCTACCTTATCAATCAACCAAATCTAGGGAAAATAATTTGCAATGATCATGGTGGTCACCCCACCCAAACTGAACTGGGTGTGACTTGTTTACCTGCCCTCCCTGTGCTAGGGAAATTAGGGGAAGAGCGTATCTCCCCTTTCAAATGAAAAATTCCACAACATCCAGAATCCGAACAGGGCTTCATCTTGCTTTGAGAACGAGGGAATCAGAAGATTGGGGAGGCTACTATTGCAGGGCAGGCATCAAATATGTTTTTAACCCAAGATGCTACTTCAGCTGGTTAGTTAGCTGCAGCAGTGACTTCTCCGTCCTTAAGCAAGCTGTCAGTCATTTTTCAACCAAATTTTCCAGGTGAAATTGGAGGTTGGGCTTGGAAGCAGTTTTGTACATGGAAATGATAAACTGGGAAAGTATTGCATATTTATAGACTCATAAATGATACCTTACATGACTTGGAAGAGTCTCTTCCAAAGGAGGATGTGATAGTGTGGTCTGACCTCCTTTTAAACTTTGCTGTCCCACATTTCTTTAAAATGTCAGTTTAAGAAGCATTAACCACAAGCAACATACCAGTACAATTGGCCAATAATTGCAGTCCCTAAACCTGCTTAAATGTTAATTCCTCACAGCCATTTTATGTTTCCTGCAATTAAAAAAAGTAAAAAAAAATACTTGTATATGTTTGGCTCATTAAAGTTGCTGTTGTTTTATAGTTATTATTTATTTAAATTTGTGTTGGTTTGCACAGGCTTTTTGATGAAATACCTTTAGCATGCTTATATGGAGACTAGCTGTACTCATATGATGTAAAAAGAATAACTTAAAAACACTTTGGGGATGGTAGCATATGACACTAGTGTTCTCATCGCTGCTCCAATCCACTTCTAACTCATGCTGGAAGTGGCACATTAGAGGTGGGATGAGCACACGTCCATGTCAGAGTACCAGTCTGTGCTGCTCTTCACACTTACCTGTAGCAGATCAGACAAAGCTGGGACAGCTATGGTAGTTGCTGAATGAGAATAAGGCTGTCTGCATTGGGATGGCCTGCTTTGTTCTATCACCCAGGTTGGCTTCGATATCACCCATGTTGGAGCCACTGCTTTAAGCTTTTCCAGTTAATCGGTCAAATATAGTAGCATAAATCAAGCTTTGCGTTTGCTTCCTTCCTAGTGTTGGGGTTATTTATTCTGACATAAAGGTTCTAATTAAGTGTAGCATGTCTCAAGTTTTCCTCTGCCTGACCTGAGGAAAACATTGCTTTGGTTTTGTGTGGGGATGTTCATGGATGTACAATCCTGTGATGTGTATGTGTGTACTTATCCGTATCTAAATTTCTCCAATTTTAAATAATGTCTGTACCATAATTACTGTGCTACAGTAATTTCCCTGTAGATTTCCCCCTTTTTGTGTTGGTTAATAACATTTTTTAATAGCTGAAGAATGCCAAAGAACATCCAATAAGTCATTGGCTATGTTTAGGCATCATAAAAGCACCTCAGAGTTGTCTCAGAGAGCGTGACCCTCAAGTTTCCAAATCTTCTCTAATCATCATGTTTCCAAACTTTCTCTAATCATCCTTTTTTAGCTTAGAATGGTTGGGGAAAGGGGAAGGATAGACTGATGTGTGAACAATCCTGTTCCCAAGCCACCTCAGAGATGCTTTTTAAAAACTGTTTCTGATCACAGGCATTTTCTTATCTACTTAATATAGTCGGCAACCAGAGGCCTGTTTGCATTTGGACCTCTGGATGGAAGTAGGACAGCCCTGGGACAGAGCATTTGATTTGTGGGCTGGGCGGTTCCATCCAGAATCGTCCCATTCCAGGGCTGTCCTACTTCTGTCCAGGGTGTAGAGCCTCGGCCCAGTCTCGGGCCACCCCTGAAAGGGGCTGCCAGCCAGCGGGCCGATAGTGGCCCAATAGCAGTAGCCCGGGGCAGGGAGTACAGCCCCCGCTGCAGCCTTTTCGGACTGGTGCAGCCAGGGGACAGCTTGACCATTCACACCTTGGCATCCCTTACTAACCAAAGTGAATGGTCAAGCTGTCTCCCGGCTGTACCAGCCTTAGAGCACTTAGCCGTCAGGCTAAAGTGTGAAAAGGCTTCTGATCTGATCTGAGCAGATTCCCACATGAAGAACAGGGCCTGGCCCCGTTGTTCCTATCTTCTGTCTACTAGGAATAGCTTTGGTAGGAGCTCTAAAAAAACATTGTAGATTTATGGGCACTGGGAATGTTTTGGTGGAAATACTATATTTTAGCCAATGATTCTTTTGTCTGTGCAGCAGAGTTTAGTCACCAAAATGTGTGATGGTATTTTTCAGTTCTACAATAATTATTTCATTGTCATGGTAGAACTTTGTTTTATGTAACAAAATTCTTATCTTGTTATTACTGCTGGTTTAAAGAGACAAAGCTGTTTTTGATGTTTAGGCGTTAATGAACATTTATACTGGAAGAAAGTATCTGTGGTCAGAACTGCCAGAAGCATGATTTCTTTAAAAAAACACAATACTTGAAAAGGAAGCTCTCATTAGTTAGATTTTCAGCTAGTCTGGATAAAAGTTCTGTGAAGGAAACCTAGGGATTGTGTTTATATTTGAATTCAGTTTATCAAAGCCCAGACACTGTCACTTTAGATCCTGATTAATCTGATAACGCTGTCAGGATATTGTTGTAATCTGACGGAAAATCACCAAGGCCAACAGCTACAGAACTTCAGAGTTGCTGAGCCTCTGTTAAAAAAGACATTGATAAACTGGACTGGAGCAAGTTCAGGGGCAAGGGGGGCTATAATGCAGAATCATCAACCCTATTCTCACTTGGATAAGATGAAAGGACTAATGTCCGGCATTAAGCAAGGGGCAGGACTCAGTGACCCTGGAGGACTCTTTCAAATTTATGATTCCTCCATATTCGAGTATCATTGTGGAGGTTGGTGAAAGAGCATTAATGATCACTTCCCCCCACAGAGACAAATGAAATGAAGATTGCTATTCTGTGCATATTTTGGGAGTAGCTTCTATCAAGGCAGTAATAGCTGCATTTTACTAAAGAGTAGATCATGCTGCAGATTAATATTGTAGCTTTATAAAACAAGCCATCTAGGGGGTAAGAACTGATCATGCTGTTAAGTTATGCCACAACTTGAAACAAGGGGCATTTCTGCACTTGGCTTCCCATCTGTTGGATGGGAAGAATGCATAACAGACTAATGTGTACTAGTGTTCACACTAGGGAACTCTAGTATAGGGTAGTCTAACCCCGATGTGCCCAGACGCTCACCTCCATCCGGTCAAATGTCTGATCCCCAACTGGGTGCCGCCATTTTGGCTGCTGTGCCCTGTGTGACTGCGCATGCACTGGCATTGTCATCACGGCTTACACAGTACCTCAGATGACCCCATGCACTGGAAATGGTGCAAATGGTCACTGCATGGACAGGATAGGTAAGTTTTTGGTCAGGATTGGTTTGGGTTAGTTTGTGTGTGGCTCACAATTTTGTGCACCACTGCTAGTTTACAATAGGCCAACATCTAGGCAGGCAGGGGGTGTTTCTACATTGTAAACACATCTGCCCAGATGTTCACCTATTGCAAACTACAGGGCCAGGTGCAAATTGCCCTAAGGCTAGAGATAGCAACAGAACAATTCTGCACTGGCCAGTATACCAGACCAGCAAGTGGTATGGAAGAGAAATGCAGGGATGCTTTCATCTCACTTATGTCTCTCATCCCTTTCCAGAGTTTACATACAACAAGCACAAAGCTGGCATGATTTAATTCCATTTATTTCAGTGCAGGTATGCTTTATTAATCTCATTTATTTCTCTCATCCCTTTCCAGAGCTTCATGTCTAAAAACCTGTTCTTCATGCATGATTGCATATGCTATTATTCATTGCTATAAGGTATAAATCAGGCCAACGGGAGCGCTGTAGCAATTTGAAAACTGTATGATTGCTCATGGCCTATGACCCAGTGGTTCTCTCAAGTATGGCATTCTGCAGTTTCAACTCACTTGCAATTTGGCATTTAATCATTGAGGTTTTCTTGGTAACATAGGGTATTTAAGACGGAATGGGCATGGCTCATTCGCCCTTTTTTGTTTCTCAGATAGGTGCATGCGGGCTGGAGTTGCCATAGCTCCTAAGAGTCTGTTTAGACAACGGCAAGCAACATGTGTTTATCAAGATGTTCTAGGTACACAGGGTACAAGCTGCTTGTCCTCGCTGTGCTCTGCATTGTGGCAAATATTTTGCTCTATTTCCCCAATGGTGAAACGAGATACTCTTCACACCACTACCTCAGCAGATATGTGGGTTGTCTTCATGGTATTATAGGAGGAGGTATTTTGGTAAGTAACAAATAATTGTTTTATTCTTTCCCCTTTTTTCAAAGTCAGTGGTGCCCTTTGAACTTTCTTCCATCATCTTCTGGAGTTAGGCTTCAGAAAAACGCTTAGTTTGCTTAACTATATTAGATCTATAACTATATTTAGCTTTGGGAAGAATCTGTTCTGCCTTTGCCCTTGGCCCTTTCTGCACTTATCTGGTAATCTGGAATAAAGAGCTCCCAGTGTTCACATGGTTTGCATGGGACTTGTGTTCATCAAGATCAGATCCATACAAAGGGTGCAGTAGTCCAAATTAGTGGTGGGCCAGATTAATCAGTACCAGAGCTGTACTAGCGCTGTCTGATCTGGAATAAGCGATGGGGCATCCGCACATATAATGGGGCAGGAAAGAATGTGGGCATGGCATTGAGGAATCGTGTACTGTGATGGTGAGACTGTGAAGACACGTTCAAATTCCCTTTGGAACGCCTGATGCAAAGTGTGATTAATGGGGACATGGCCCAATTGCATTGGATTTGGGAGGTGCTGTTGCTAGTAGTTCACATCCACTAATATGAAACAGTGCTTAGGCATCCACACTGCATCTCTCCTTAGAATGCCTTTGCTTCATTTAATGCAGATGCCTCCCACTGCAGCTGATCTAGATCTAGCTAATTTGGATTCACTAATATGGATTAAGCACCGTTAAAACATGAAAGGCCTACATTTAAAACTGATGTTCCCTTAATTTAACAAAATCTTTGACCATCATCCAGTGCCAAATCACCAAGAACGCTGCTGAAAGGCTGAGATTTAAGTGATGACAAGAATGACATGTGGAACATGCATTAAAACCAGCCCGAAACAGGAGCTCTTCTATGTTGTTAAGGGGAGGGTTTAAGGAGACCAGAAAGCAAAATACAGTAGTTTTTAATAAGAGTGTTTCCTCCATTGTCATACCAGGCTGTAAATGCATGTAGTTTTTTTTTTTAAGTGGATGAAAAGTGGCTTTGAAGTGGTAGCATCCACTCAAAAGTGGATTTTCTGCCCTTTAATGTGGTTTAGAGGAGAGATGGGAATACTACTATCCACATAATACCTACTTCTAAGTCACTTTTGAGCTGCTTTTTTATGTATGTGGATACAGCCATATGTCACTAGAGGGCCACCAACTCTTAAGAAATCTCACATGGTTGACAAATTAGTTTTGTAGATGGAATATTTGCTAAAATACCTATCCTATACTAACAGGACAACTCCTTTGTTTTTGTCCATCGTTTTATTTTATTTTGATGCTTGTTTTGGTTCTTCATTTTCTGACTCCTCTTGCCCAGTTTGGGTGTGGAAAACAGCTGGGGGGGGGCATCATTCTAACTTCAGAAACCCATGATTTTGGCTGCCATTTCTGGGTCAAAAATCATGAGGAAGGGTGTTTACTGTTTAAAGTTTTTTATTCTGGTTCAACGTATCTCACAAGCATTGAGCTTGTAAATAATAAGGGAAAATTGTATTTGACCAGTAGAAATGTTGGCCCCTTGTGCACTGGTCTTAGTCTGGATTATATCCCAGAATAGGGACCTGCCATCTGTACAGGGGAGCCTGCTATAGTCTACACCAGCATGCAGATGGAAGGTATCTATTCGAGGATATTCCAGAAAGAGCCATAGAGTCTCCCCAGCTTCTAATTTCTTGAGAAACCCACTTACTGCTGTGCTGACAATGGGGATGGCTCAGGGACTCTCTGGCTTGGAGCATCCATACACTTCTGTCTCAGAGCGGCTCTGAGTGTGTGCGGCTGTTCCCATCTTCAGTAGTTGTGAAGCAGTAAAAACTGTTCCACAACTATAGTAGGAGCACCTATGGTCCTTAGGGATGTGCAAAATATTTGTAACATTCATTATTCATACGAATTCAGACATTTGTACACGAATCAAATGTTACAATATTTGTATACTAATATTCGTACAAATACGAACGTTTCTGGACATTAGTATGAGTAGTCAGACATTTGTTAGATTGGATGTGTGGAAAAACAGAGCACCAGTCCCATCCACAATGGATCCAGATTGCATTTGACATGGATCAACAGCGGATTAAAAGTGGATTCAGGTCGGATTTGACGTTTTCAAGGTGTGGGTATGTTACGGATACGTATCGGATACATATCAGATATGCATCCATTTGTATCAGATACGTATTCGTATCAGGTACGTATTTGTTCATATTGGAAACGTATCCGGTACGTATTGAATATTGGTATGAATACATGCAAATAGATTCGTATCAAATAGAATTTTACCACATTCCAATGTGATCTACTCATACAAATACAGATAATTCAGTGTGCATTCATGCACACCTCTGATGGTCCCCCTAGTGCAGCCCTGGATGCAGCCTTCACACTTGCTTTTGTGCAAAGGCTGTGTGGGGTTGTGGCAGGGTGACTGCGGCTGTTGTGCGCCACATTTCCTGATTGCCACAGCAACGACCATCCATTGCTGTGGCAAGGGGGATGCTGCAAGACAGTAGCGTTCTCATTTACTCTGCTACAGGGTAAGATTAAAGTAGATTTGGCTTAGGATCTGCATTTGCAATGGAAACACTGGCTTCCATCCTGGATTTTAACTTCCCTAGGACACAGTTAAGTAAGAAAAAGTTCATTCTCTCTGCTATATATCCATTAAAAGATTTAGGGGCATGTCCTCTTTCTATACTACAACTCTGTTTCTGTGTATATGGAAAAAAAAAATCTTATTCTCAGATAGCCTCATTTCACTTCTGAATACATAGGTATTCCACCACCTTAGTTTACTATCAAAAGGAATTCTAGATCCTTCGGAAGAGGGTAGATGTAAATCTTCTCCCATAATGCATTTCATTATAAGATTGTGACAAGTTCAAGAAATACCCTTAAGTGATTCTGGTCCAAGCAAACAAAGGGAGGAGACAGAAGCTCTGTCACTACTTAGTGTTCTGGGTTTCTTTGGGCTTTGGGCATCACATCTCCACTCATAGTGGCATGTCAGGCACCTTCCCAAGCTGAAATGAATATGCCAGGCCAGTCAGAAGCTGCACTGTCCCTTCAATGTGGCTTCCCATCTGTCAGACAGAACACGGCATGTCTTGGAAAATGCAAAGTGAAAAGATGCTGATTAAGCAGCGTCTTTTTACTTCGATGAATACTGTGCCACTGCTGCAGGCTGAAGAAAGCTGTGCCGCTTTGGACCAAATCTGGACACAGCCTTAGTTATGAACTACTAGATGGTGCAGAGAAAATCTATATAGTCAAAGAAGTAAAACAGGATAAAAAACCAGTGTGGATTGGCCTTAAGTTCCTCCACAAAGGATTTAGATATTTATTATTTATTATTATTTATTTATTTGTATTTCTATCCTGCCCTATACCTGAAGGTCTCAGGGCGGGTTACAATATTATATTAATCTTAGACAGGTCCCTGCCCTCAGGCTTACAATCTAAAGAGACAAGAAACAAAAGGAAAATGGTGTGGGAGGGAACAGGGAACAGCAAAAAGCAAGGATTTGAGGTCTTCAGTTCCAATTCTTCTGCTCATTTCTTATTGCTAGAATTTTCCTATTCTCTTTACTTTGAATTTTCTCTTCATTGATGACAAACGGGATGATGGTAGAGATGGTCAGCTGGCATCTACTCAGCCCCACCTTGCTTGGCCTCAGGACCAGACATTTCCTCAACTGGTGGATCGGCTGCTGTAGTCTCTTTGCCATCTTGTGATGGGAGCAGTTGGGAAGAGGGAGGGGCACTGCTGGGAGCAAGATGGCAGAGCAGCCCAGCCTGCTGCCTCTTCTCCTCTCCTCTCAGGCAAGATGGTTCTCAGCCTTGTGATGGCAGTTGGAGGAGGGAGGGGCACTGCTGGGAGCAAGATGGCAGAGCAGCCCAGCCTGCTGCCTCTTCTCCTCTCCTCTCAGGCAAGATATTCTCAGAGAGCTGAATTATTTGGCTGACAGCCACATCCTTGTCTCACCAAGGCCAAAATGATGTCATGTGGATGGAGAGGCAGACAAGCTCTGAGATAAACAACTTCCTTTTCCTCAGGGTCTAAACCCAGCAGGATTTTGAGTGTTGGGGAAAGAGGAAGTCCTTGAGTCTTCCTAGTCTGCAGACATTTCTGGCTGATTCACCCAAGCTTGTAAAACATCCTGGGTTAGTTTTGTAGCATTTGAAACGAAATGGGCTGTTAAAATCTATCTGGGAAGCAGCAGGACCACATCTCAGCCCTTTTAAACACTCTGAATCACGACACTGTTGCACGATAGCCAGCTTTAAATTGGAGAAGGAATCAACCCATATTTTGATCAGTATGCATCTTATGTGACCTATATCAGTGTCATTCCTTTCATTATAAACTGAAGGGATGGCTGGTATGCTTTGGCATCACAGGCCTTAATTCTTCCAGGACATGATCCTCATGAAAATTGATTTTGCTTTAAATTTTGTGATTGTACCACATCCTGACATTACTCTTGATGAAGAACAGGGGCAATTTCGCACTTCTCTTCCCTTCCCATCCCGTGGACGGAAAAGGTGCGTGATGAGCCAACATTGACTAGGACTCACAATGGCAAGTGCTGATGGAACTGTGCTTCAAAATATCTAGAAGATAACTAGCGAGTGCTAGTCAATGACATCCCCCCCCCCATGTGATTGATCACTCACCTGTGTTTGACTGCCAGGCTAGTCCTCCACAGGGCACCGCCATCTTGCATGTTGCACTCTGCGTGAAGGCGCATGCATCAGCGCTGTCGCTGCAGCAAAGCTGATGCTATGTGCAGTCACATCAGGGTGTCATTTGAGCTGCCAGCATGCTTGCGCGGCAGCTCAGATGACCTCGGCAGAAGTGCAGATGGTTGCCAGCTGGACACATAAGGTAAGTTCCCAGTCCTGACTGGAGAGAGGTGGGTAGCTTGTGGTGCATGATTGTGCACCCCAGCTAGTTTACAATTAGGCAACATTTGGGCAGGCAGAGGGGACTTGTAGGCTGTAAGTGCCTCCTGTAAGTGCAGATGCATTTGCCTAGATGTTGCCTAATTGTAAACTACAGGGCGAAGTGTGAATCGGCCCAATGTATGTACTCTACACTGTGCAAAATGCTGCTGTACCAAAATGGGTGATTAGGGCCAGAAACAGAGTAGAGGGGGAGTGGCATGCATTCATAGCTATCTGCAGGATGACTGTTCCTTCCCACCTACCTTTAGGCCATGATCACACCTGTAGTTCAAGACATCCTCTGGCTGTCTTCACATTGCTCACATTTCCCCCCACTCCGGGATCGTCTTGGGGGCAGGCTGTGCTTACTCAACCCGGCTTCTCTGGAGTCTGCTTTTAAAGAGGACTCAATCCATCTTGGGGGACGGCAGCCTGTTTTTTCTTGTCATGTGTAAGCAAGGGAGCGGGCTTTCTTCCTACCCAATGCCCTCCCATCCTGTCCCCCAGCAATCCCCCTTTGTTCTGAGTGCAAACTTGTGGACTCTGTACATCATTTTAAAAAAATAAAAATATAAATCTATTTTGTGCTAGACTGATAATACAATAGAACCTATCTCTTTAATTACTTTCTACAGGTTTTGCAAAAAACAGGAAAGGATTTAAAAAATAAATGGCCAGAATAGCACTGCTGGGAAGGGCAGAGAAGGAAGAATGGAGCAAGAGTATCAATGATACAATTCTAAGGACAATGTATCTTCTATTTTCCTTCAGCACTGTGAAAGTGTTTTATCAGCTTTAGGCAAATGGCAGATTACAGCCTCATTTTTCTATGGGAAGAGCTGTGGTGATGGAGGCGCGTGCTGGATGGAATATGCTTGGGCTGCATCTGTTTGGGGGCACAGTCTCCTTACCCCAACAGTACCCTGTGTTAGCATTGAGTTTGCCATCAGCACTACACAACTCCATACACCCCCCCTTGCCACTATTAATTAACAGAACTGTATCTTACTGGAATGCAGGTAGTGTTGATGCAATCAAGGGGGTGGAGAACTAAAGAGGTGTGTAAAGGAGACTCGGGGAGATAACATAAAAGGTGTGAGCATAGCAGGCCAAGCTGAGGACGATCTCAGGACTGATGATCAGGAATTGGGTGTGAACAGGATTAGGACAGCTTCAGTTCAGTTTCTTAACGGGACAGACTATTTCAGCAAGGTGTGATCATGGCCTTAAGAGTTGCAGGCAGGCCCAGAAGCAGTCCTAGAATTGGATCACTGGGCTCCAGAGCTGGAGGTAGGCCGATTGTTCTACTATTATCTGCCTGCATAGCAGTGGGAGAAATGGGGTGCAGCCTGAAGTAGAAGGGAGAGCACTTTAGAGTGGTCTCCCACTGGAGCTCTCCTAGGTGTGGTTTCTTCACTTGTGAAGAGGCCAGCACATTCCCTGGCAATGCAGCGGTGTAGGGACCCCACTATGTTGCAAGTTCCCAGTTTAGCTGTGAGGATGTGACCAAGGTAGGTGTAAGTTTTCACATTGTTCCCGGTATTTATTAAAATTCATCTTCTCAGCACTGGTGCTGTGTTAAGTGCCACCACCAGATGCCCTAGGATTTTAATGTTGATTTGTCCACATAAAAATAATTCTTACAAAGGTTTTAGAGACATATGGGCAAGATTGTTTATATGCAAATATAAGTTGCATGATTATAAGTGGCCTAGAGGTCATGATCAGATAGGCCAGTGGAAGCAGTTGTGATCCATTGCTGAAGTCAGCTTAGCACTGCTGTGGCACTGGAGCTTGCCAAGCAGCATTTTACAGCCAAGTGGCAAGATTTATGGCCGAAAATATGGCTGATGTGCCAGTGAAGGGTGTTCCATGGACACTGAAAATGGCATAGCAGGAGGGAAGGGTTGGTAAAGCACACAGAGAATACTTCTGGACTCTCCCCTTGGGAACTTTCAGTGCTTCCATGACACACTGTGGATGGCAGACATCTATGAACGTGTGACCCAAGTGTCAAAAGAGTGGATGTCAAGCTTTCGCCTATTGACCTTTTCTAGCATAGAACATTCAGGAGAATGTTCAGATCGGTGTGTGAACAATCCCACCTTGAAGCTTCTTGAAGCCACCTCAGAGGTGCTTTTTATTTTTGCTATATCTGATCTCAGCCACTGACTGTACTTTGGGTGACAGTTAAGGGGCTTCCATGCTTTATTTGCTTGTGGTCGTGGTGCATGATGGTAGCTGGTATATAAGGGCACATGGATCAGAGGAAGAGAGGTGATGTTCTGATGAACAGACTCCTTTGATTTCGCCAAGTGCTGCATGGTGGCTATATTGGGAGGCCTTGTTTCTGGAAAACCTTAGAACATAAACTCTAATTATTTCAGAGTTTTGAAACAGCTTCTACTTGCCTGCATGATGTCATTTTTGTTTGTTGGCAAGTTTCATGACTATGACTAGTGCTTGTTAAAAATAAATAAATCTCATGACTCACATGTCAAGGAGAATTTCAGACTGTATGTCCACTTCCAGTTGGAGGCACCATGAAAAGAAGGAACCTGCCTTGTCTCCATATCAGGGCAAGGAGGTGCCACAGTATTGCACCTCCACTGTGCTGGGTGGGAGAAACAACTGCCCTGCCAAGAAGGTGCCTCCACCAGGGATTGTGCTGAAAAGGGGCCCTGCATGTTCACCATAAGGCACCCAGTAGCACAGAAAATGGAGACAGGGTGACAGCAGGTGCTTCTGTGGGCCCTTGGACTCTGAAACTGTAAATGGAGATATGGCCACAGTCTTTTGTGGGGGTGGGGGTTGACCGGCATTTTGGTTCTTAAATATTTTTTCTAGCTGTGGCTTGTTTTGTTTTTTAAGCATCCCAGAAGGGAGAAAACATGATGTTGGCATACAGATGTGCATATTAAATGCAATTGTCCCTCATGATCCACAGTTCTAATATCTGCTAGTTTTGTTGATTCCTGAGTGTAAAAATGTGTTGCACTCCTGGGACTTACAGCAATATGGAGCCAGACATGGTATACCAAACCACAGACCATATGCTGTGCACAGGTGGGCTGCTAGTCCATGTTCAGAGTGGGCTAGGGCACCATGTTGCACTGTAGCCTACTCTAGGGCTTTGTCCGATGCTGAGGAAACAACCTACCAGGAAGTGTGGTCTCTCAGTAGAAAAGTACCTAGTGCAAGTTTTGACCAGAGCAGGGAGTGCTAAAATATGTAAGTTTGTGTAGGGGCCCAGGCATATCAGCCAGGGGAGGGTTCCACTGAAGCTTCTTTCCTTCCCTTGTGAAGATCCCTTGTGAAGAGGCAGAATTCTGAAATAGCTGTCCTAAGAGAACTACAGTATATTCTGGCATATAAGACTACTTTTTAACCCAGGAAAATCTTCTCAAAAGTTTGGGGTCGTCTTATACACCAGGTGTCGTCTTCTTATACGGCAAGTATATCCCAAACTCTATATTTTAACTGGAAAAGTTGGGGGTCGTCTTATAGGCCCAGTCGTCTTATATGCCGGAATATACAGGTAACTGATCCTCCTGGCCCTCAGCCAAGTCACTCTTTGCCTTGGATGTACACTTGGTACCTGTTTTTGCACCGGATATCGAACTGCATTTTATTTATTTTCCCTCTGTTTTTAAATAAACGATTTGGTGAGACAGTTTGGTCTCTGAAGACATCTCTTGAATCTCTGAGGTGTTTGGGGAATCTAACCCTGGTGAATAATGGGGACCAACTGTAAATAAATAGATATAACCAATGATGGCACTTGAAATCAGAAATCTGCTTTGATCTGTGGGTTTACAAATAATGCTATAATGTAGCTGTTTGTCTTCTAAATTTAAACCTAGGTGTTGGTACCAGCATTTGTGACTATTGGATTAGAGCATTATCATTTCCCTGGATGCCCAGTTCATGAACAGCATAGAAGAAATTGTGCAGTAAGTAGATGTCTTCCTTTGTTAAACACTGGAGTATGATGTCCAATCAGGAACTCAGCAAAAGCTTAATGGTATCTTTTTGCTTTTAATTGTATTGCAGCTGTTAACAACAGTCCTGGCAGCCTGTGTTGGAATTTTTGGTGCAGCGTACTGTTTCATCATTTCAATTTTGGCCCTAGCCCATGGACCTTACTGTTATTCAGCGCAAGACCACACTTGGTGCTATCCATTCTCTGACACATCTGGCGGGTAGGCAGCCTTATTGATGGCATCTGGCAGGGATAAAAAACATGTTGGAGTAGACCTCCCATCCCAACCATTTGCTATGCTTGCTGGGTCTGGTGGGAGTTGCAGTGCAGCAACATCTGGAAGATGAAAGGTTCCCTTTTTTATTTACAATGCAGTCAAAGATTCTACCTGTTCCACAGTGTAATACGGAATTTAGAAACAGGAACCCCTTTGCCTGTTTCTGAGGTTTCTACAACTCTGGGGAGAAATTCATTAGAAATACAAACTGTGAAAATCCATACTTCTTGTTAGCCAAATTTGCAAGTGTCTTTCAGAATTCACACTCATCTGAAAATTGTATTACAGTCCTCTCATCCTTTCCTGGAATGTTTATAAAAATGCATTGGTCTTTCCCTGCAGATCACAGGAACCTGTTGTCCACACCTCAATTCCATGCAGATGTTCTGGACGTATACCACACCATTCTGGATTTTTACCTGCTGTGGACAGTTTAAAAGTTGTCCACAACTAGTCCCGTAGCATCAGAAGTGATGTGAATACAACACTTCTGTGTGTTATGGCTTGCACTACCTTTGAGAACTGGATACAAGGTTCCATCACCAAATTGATGGCTGTGGGGCTAGGTGGAATGTCTGACATCAAGATGTCACACCATGAACACAGTAGGAGGGCTTCCAGCCACATTTCTAGCAATTCTGGACAGGAGTGGATGGCCCCAACATTCCTTTTGTTAACTGACCTGGGCTTGTCTTTGTAGGTCATTTGATGTGGGGGAGGCAGTTCGATGCGGGCGCGGTTCAACATGCGACAGTGGTTTGATGCATGGCAAGCAGTGGTCAGGGCCCCCCGAGCAGGTCCCCACATCCTGGGGAGGATGGTGGCCCCTCCCTCGGGTGACCCTGCATCCCCCGCGGGACCCTGGCCTGGGAGGCAGTGCCCGGCCAGGGCTGTTGCCTGAGCCATGCCTCCCTCAGTTCGATGCCCCAAGAGGATGGGGAATCCTCTGATCCTTCCCAGAATGGCCAATCAGTATGGATTGCGTGGAGGACAGCTTCCCATTTGCACCTAGGCAGGTAAGGGACGCCTTGCAAACGCGTCCCTTACCTGCCAATGCATATGGGAAACTGTCCTCCACACATAATGAAAAAGAAACCCCTTCCTTCCTTCCTTCCTTCCTTCCTTCCTTCCTTCCTTCCTTCCTTCCTTCCTTCCTTCCTTCCTTCCTTCCTTCCTTCCTTCCTTCCTTCCTTCCTTCCTTCTCCTCTTGCTCAGATTCTCTTTAAACGTGTTCAGTGTGTTCACTTCAGTTCAGGTCACATCATTGCATCAGTCTTTTATTTTTAAGCAATGGCAGAACCTTCAAATCTAGTTGAGGAATTTGTTGGTGTTTGCACACATTCTTTTTCTTCCTAAGTTCACAATTTCATATTTGTAATTTGTTTTAACAGGTACTTGCTCCACCACTCCAGCTGGTCTGACTGTCAAGAGCCAAGGGATATTGTTAAATGGAATGTAACCCTTTTCTCGATTCTGCTGATTTTAAGTGGGATTGAGTTAATTATCTGCACCATTCAAGCAATAACTGGCTGTATTGAAGGTGCTTGGGGCATATGTTGTGATCGTGGTGAGGTAAGTACTTCCAAAGGGTTTCTAAAAGTGGACTGGGAATTATTGGGTCACAGTGAACGAAAATGTCCATAAAACTTTGTGAACTGACTCAGCAGTCAGAGTATGTCCGTTATGTCTGTGTCTTTTGGAAGTTACTGTCTGAGCACCAAGGCACAGTTTATTTCTCAGTGTATTAAATAGAACATTCTCCCTCTCTTTGCTTTTGTTTTTTACAAAGTTCCTAAAGTGGTGTACACTAAGTATTAAAATGGAGAAAAATATCAGAAACAAAGTTCCAGCATAGCAGTCACCAAAAAGAGTCAAGCAAAACTTAGCAGTTTCTTCTGAGGGCTTGCTAGTCGGTTCCCAAGGGTCTTTCTGCACTTTTCCCTGTAATCAACCAGCAGCGCACTCCTAGATGGAGCATCTACACTGCAAGGAGCCCATTCACACCTTGATGGTGATTAGTGGGTCATTTGATGTGCTGTGCAAGCATGCTGGCAAATCAGATGACATGAAATGTGAGTGTGTGTGTGCAGCATATCGCTGTCAACTTGGTGCTGGAACACACACAGCAGCACCACAATCAGGACCCAGGATGGTGGCACCTGGACCATGTGTCCACACCTAAGGTAAGTCTATGGACATATGCGGGGAGGGATGGTGTGCACTTGCATTTGCAAGTGCAACTGCTAATACATACCAGGGCAAATTCATCATTTCCATCCCTTGGATGGGACGGGACTAGAAGTGTGAATTTCTCCCAGGACTGCCCTATGCACCAGACTGCCTCAGGTACTTTATGCTGGCTATGGGGAGACAGAGCAAACAGAGGGCCTTTGTTCACTGACACTTAGAAAAGGATCTATACTAGGCCTCCCTTTCTCATGGAACATGGGAGGCCCCATCCTTGGCTGATATGCTTCTGTCTGCAAAGGATGGAACATGATCCAGACAAGGGAACTTTGGTCTGAATCACTGGTAGACTTCAATATCAAGGTCTACTAGTGGACTAGCTGGGCCTAGTCCAGAACATGCAGGTGTGCAGAAGGTTTGCCTCCATGTCCAGGACTACTGGGTGCCCCGTTTTGGTGGTGCTCCAACATGGCTGACTGAAATGGGTCAGAGCAGCCATGTCAAACATATGGCCCGCGGGCCGCATACGGCCCACGGGCCGCATCAAAACGGCCCACGATCGCTTCCACTGCCGTCTCCTGGTGCCCCCCGGCGCCATCCGCTGCTCCCTTGTGTTGTCGGCTGCGCACCAGCGCTCACCGCTGCGGGCTGCCAGCTGGCGCAGGCCCGACTCTCGCCCCGGGTACCGCTGCCTATCGGAGGGAGGGGGCGGAGCCAGCGTGGGCGAGGGGCATGCGTCTGCTGGCCATGTGAGTGCCAAGAAGAGAAGATGGCGCTGCACGCGCCGGGCCTGGGGGGCACAACCTGCGCCTCCTTCTTCTCCTCCTCAGCCTTGCTGCCTGCGGCCGCGACACCCCCAGGCCCTGCTGTTCGCCGCCCGGAGGAGGAGCGGCAGCGGCGGCACCCGGCAGGTACCGAGGGAGGGAGGAAGGCGCGCTTCTAAGGCCATTTGCCGGGATCCAAGAGCAGCAAGGAAGCAGAAGGGCTGAGACCTGATATGTAAAGTAAGATATGCTGACTGGCTGAAATGTTTTCCACACTCCTTGCATTCACATGGTTTCTCTCCAATGTGAGATCTGAAATGTGCAGTGAGATATGCTGACTAGCTGAAGGAACTAGTATTAAGATTTTAACAACCGTATATTATATACTATATAATTAAATAAATAAAATGTTATAATAATTCAGTACATTTTTTTAATTTGAATCCGGCCCGCCTACACATTCTAAATTTAATATATGGCCCTCTGCAAAATTGAGTTTGACACCTCTGGGTCAGAGCCTTTCATTCCTGGCCTTCAGAGCTTTTGCAGGTTGCCTCTGAAGCTCATGAGAGCTTTGGGGCCAATGCAGGGGTTGATATTGACCAGCCCCATTGTGTAGATGCCACTGACCCAGCCCAGAGCAATCCATGCCAGCCTTTGGGCAGATTAGTCTGTACCTGACCCACTATGCTGGATCAGATCAGGGAAGTGCAGAAAGGCCCAGAGATGTGTGCATTCCATGGCTTGTGATACAGGCCCAAATTAGTCTTCAGTCCGGTGATGGAATGGAAGTCTAACTTCCAATGTTGAAGTAAAGATCAGTTGTCACTCTGGTGTCTGCTTTTGTGGAATAGGGAGATATCATCTCACCCCCTGCCTCAGGCAGCAGAATAAGAACACATGCTTTACTGGATCATACACAGCCCCATCTAGTCCAGTAAGCTCTTCTCATGTGGCCTGCCAGCTCCACAAGGGAAGGATACATGCAGGAAACAAGCACAACAACATTCTTTTTTGTTCGTGTGTGTAAAAACAAGTGTTGCAAGACTTCACTTCCATGTTCATTTCCTTGTTTACTTTATGAATAGTCTTCCATAAAGACACCCTGCCAGCCATATCATTTTCAAGCATTGTTTCTTTGGCTACAGGGTGGGCATGGTTTTTTCTGTCTAATGGTAGGTTTGAATAAATAGATTCTTGTACTGTAAGGATGAGAAAAGTCACACATCTGAAGCAGCCACATTATTCTGACAGTGTCATCAGTTCATGAGGCCAGAGAACATCAACACCAGAGTCGCTTTCACTCAAGAAAATTCAGCACTGAGAACCTTCCCTGTAGAGATGACAGCATGAGCTTAAACCAAATGGCACCGGTGGTATTTGAATATTCCTACCTCTACAGCTTCACATAACATCATACTTCTCTTTGCCAAATCTGTAACTTATGATTGTTTTTATTATCTTTTGCAGAAATGCCCTTGCTAAAATACTTCAACCTGAAAATGGTCTGAGATCTTCTAACGCTGCAATGTAATTATTTCTGAGCTGATGATGAACTCATATTTTTACAAGATATTTTAAGTGGCATATATATACTGTAAATTATTACTGAGAATTCTTGTCATTATACATCATGTTGCTAATATTACTCTGCAATGTCAGGCAGAGCAACACATTTTTGAGAGCAGAGTATTTTTGAAGGGTAAAGGTTTGTTTTCAAAATTCTTTACAGGAAACTATGGATCATATATGATGGAATACCATACCCATTTGCATTTGTATAAGACCTATTTAATTCAAAGAAACTTGCCTCTGAGTAAGCACCCATAGGATCAGATTTTTAGCATATTATTAAGTGGTAGTGACCAGTAGCTTGGAACATAGTATTATGTTCTGAGTTATAAGATGGATCATTTCTTAGTCTTTCTTTCTACTCTTACTTGCAGTAGATGCAGATCAGTGGACCCAGATTACCCTGGCCCACTGATTCGAATCATGGAACAGTGTGGTGTGGATCAGCGCCCTCTTCATTGATGGTATTGATCTGAATCATCCACGCCACATGGCCTCAAAGTTTGTGCAAGCTTTGAGGCTGCAGCCCAATGCCTCCAAGGGCTAGGAACAAAAGTTCCTTGTCTTGAGGCCTGTGTGGGATGCTTTTTGGCAGTGTGCTATGATACACCCCTGAAAACCAACCCCTGATAATCCTGAACTTTCTGCACACCTCCCACGTTCCAGATCAGGATGTGCTGGTCCCACTGGTGGACCTGATTAAATGGGTCCACCAGTGATCCAGATTAAGGGAGCCCTTAATCTGGATCTTGCTGTGTCTCGTGCAGATGGAGGCAGACCAGCGATGGACAGGGCCTCCATGATCCACATCAATGTGCAAATATGGAGGCCCAGATGTTTACTAATATGGACCCTTAATATGAAGTGAGGATCCGTGCAGAAAGGGCCAGTTCTTACTTGTCTCTTTTATGCATTCACAATGAATACATACAAGAGAATGGGACATGCACATTAAAAATGTTCAGATACATACGGGAAGAAGTTTCAGTTGCTCACACATTAAGCACAAAAGTATAAAGGTGGATTCCAAATATGCCCTTTTTATTTTATTTTATTCATGCTTATAACATACATAACAAACATAGGTGAACATAATATGACATAACACATAAGACTTCATTCTGACCTCTCCCATTCAATTTTGTGTTGTTTAAATTATAATGTTGGGCTACATGATCCAGCATTATATAAACTATTTCCCAGGGGTATCATATGACTTCATTTACTAAGGGTGACTAAATTTTGAGTATCTCTGCTTTGAAAACTCTCCCCTTCCACCAGCTACATACTTTCATATACAATCATTTACAAGTAATCTCCAAAGAACATTATGCCTATCTTGCAATCAGTGTTTTCACAGCATTCAACAAATAATCCTACAATTGTTTCTGATATTTATCACTACTTATTTTTTGAATATCATGTAATAGATACTGGGATTTCTGGGAGCAGGGATAGAGTGGGAAATATTCTCTTAATATCCTGCTCTGTTTCCTGCCAGTACTATTTCACTCTTGGGGATTCCAAATATATCCAGGAACATGCATGGAGCCTCTGGTACATATCTCTTTAGATATTCCTAGTCAATGGACAGGGATGGGTGACAATCTTACCTTCCTTATAAATAAGAATTTACAAATTTGTATTCCCTAAAATGTTCAAATTGTCGGGTGGTACTCCAATAAAATACTTTTAATAGTGCGTGCAAAGATGTGTATGTTAGTGAAGGGTCAGAGTAAATTATACGATATTAAGAAAACTGGCTATAAAATTGCAGCAATAGTGCCTGATATTGTTCCTATGTGTGCCTAGAAGGTATTATGTGAAGATTTATCCAGTGTGATGCATTAGATCAAAAAGGGATTTGCCATGCAATTCAGACTTCAAAAATATACAGTAGCTGTACCCACAGGACTTCAGGTTGTACCATCAACCGCTACTTCAAGACCATGCATATTGGGCAAAATTAGGTACAGAGATGCATATACTGATCTAAGAGTAAAAATTTATTTAGGAACAGAATGAAGCAAACCATACTTTAAATTGCTAATATGGGAAAATAAATCTGACAGATTCAACCATCACTATACATGAAGCGAGGGGGTAGCCAGCATGAGTAGATGCACATTGAAGCACCTTCCCCTAGTGACAAGGGAGGCACCCAAATGTTGGTTTTTTTTTGGTATTCAATTCATAGCGAGTTGAATACAAGAAAATTTGTATTTGTTCAAATAGATCCCCTTCGAATGTAGTAGGATTCAGATTCAATATGAATTTGATACAAATCCTTGCTACAAATCGCATACGAATTTCCCATGTATTTCATATGAATCCCTACATATCCAGTCTGAAAGCATCAAATCTGCCCTGAATCCACTTCAAATCCACTTTGAATTCGCTCTTGATCCATTGCAGATGTGAATGGTGCAGCCCCTTTCCCACCTTCCCAGGTTCATGAATGTAATGAAGCTTCACATTCGATTTCAATTCGAATATCAGTCTTTGAATGTTCCAACATTCGATTCGAATTGAAATGTCTGAATTCATGCAAATTTTGAATGTGGCAAATATCCCTACTAGTGACTGCTAATTCATGGGCTACACTTGAACTCCAACATAGTGCAGGCAAATGGCTGGCACCATGTAAGACTTGGCACCACTTAGAGGAAATTGCAGGATCTTATTTAGATCCAGCAATCACCTGTTGCTGCCCATGTCACATGGCAGGAGGCAATCCTGTGGCAATCTTGGGATATTACCTCGTCCATCATGTCTTTGCAGAATTGGTGATCTTGCATGGTATAGAAAAGGTGGATAGAGAAAATTTCTTTTCTCTATCACACAATACTAGAACCAAGGGACACTCTATGAAGCTGATGGGTAAGAGAGTAAGGTCTGACAGGGGGAAGTATTTCTTCACCCAGAGGGTCATCGGCTTATGGAATGTGCTGCCGGAAGAGGTGGTGACAGCTACCAGTCTGAATGGCTTTAAGGTAGGGTTAGACAAATTTATGGATGACAGATGTATCAATGGCTACTAGAACGAATGCCTAGGTGCATCTTTCAGGCTGGGGGGGATGGGGATCGGGGCGCTTCTAAGGCCATTTGCTGGGATTCTAGAGCAGGAATAGGCTTGTCCTTGTCTCTGCTTGAGATGCCCATGAGCATTTGGTGGGCCACTGTGTGCGACAGGATGGTGGACTAGATGGGCTGTGGCCTGATCCAGCAGGGCTTCTCTTATGTTCTTATGCAAATGTACAGTATATGGATGCAAGCAAGTGTCTGCCCATGTCCCTTTTCCCCCACACATTTCTTGCGTATGGGAACTTTTGCAAGAGCAGCAATCCTGTGATGAAGCAGCAGACAATGTACTGATCTGGCTCACTTGTACAAGCCGCCCTTGGCTATGGTCCAAGACAGAGCTAAGATATATGAAGGACTTAGGAACGTGGTGTGCCTGCCCTCTACTTTTTTACTGGAATGCCACTGAATAGGGCTACAGTTATATTTTTTTTATTATAGGTATTAAACATTTTACATAAATGAACACCTAAGGGGCAAGGAAAGACATTTTTTGGATAGTGCGTGTCCTTTTAGAAGAGAAAGCATGGAATGTTGGATGGAAGTGAGGGGAATGTGAAAATAAAGAAATTGGTGGTGAAAATTAGGAGTCTTGTGAGCAAAAACAAAAATTATAATAAAAATACTGAAAGCCTCCACTGCATTTGCATTTTCTTATTCTTTTAAAATCTTATTTATGCAAATTTTTTCAGTTTTTTTTTAAATAGATGAAAGGACTGGAGCTTCTGTATTTCTTATAGGAGAGGACACTTTAGATTCTATAAAACACAGCCCCAATTACTGCAAATTGGTTCCCACATTGGAACTCTCATTGGATCCTGTCTTAATGGGGACTATATACTATTCTATCTGTGCCAAAGATCAAAGATATTGATCTTAAAGTCATGGCCACATCTCCAATGCATCATGGTTGAGCCCTTCTCTAGTGGCCAAGATGGAATATTTCCACAGGTTCCTCCACTGAATCTCTTAACTCACATTGCAGCATTTTTCAGTGGCTATATGGAAATTATGGGGGCTGTTGGAGTCTGCACATGGAGGTCTACTCATGAAAAAGCTGGGAACATTGGCCTCTGTTTTCAGGTGCCAGTTCTCCTGAACATGACCTGGTTGGCAGTAATGGAAATCATAGAATCATAGAGTTGGAAGGGACCTCTAGGGTCATTGAGTTGGCATCACTGCCAGGTGGCACAGAGGCATCTTCCCCCTCCAGCTGACTTACTGGGGTTGAATGGAAATGCTAGCATGGTTAAGAACATAAGAACATAAGAGAAGTTGTCTTATAACATCTTATAAGTTTGCAGGTGGGCTTGTATATGCCTTACCTTTTACTTTTCCTGACATCACTGTATGAACCAAGGTCATGTCTTCATTGCATGGTATAGATGCCCTTTCCCCACCCTGGGAGTGATGCTTTTTTTTTTTCATTTTCCATTTTATTTGTATACTGCCTTTCCAAAGGAAAATTTGCCCAAGGCGGTTTACAATGCAAAATAATAATCAAAGCATGATAATAAAAATACATTATAAAAATTGCACACCATTAAAAATATTGCAAAATAAGCTACAACCACACACAGAGAGGCAGCTGAGGCCACGTGGAGTCCAGAGCAGCTGACCAAAGGCCCCAGTCCCACAAAAAATCACTTCCTCCAAGATGTCTGTGCCCAGCCAAGCTGGAGAGTCATCCAGAGGGCAGAGGGGTCTAGATTGCCACCACTAGACCACCCCCAGGAGGGATGGCATAAGCAACTGTCCTTTATGGTCTCTGGTGTAGCTGAGACCAGATGGAGTCCAGAGCAGCTGACAAGAAGGACCCAATCCTGCAAGGAAGCAGCTCCAAATTATCAGGGTCCATCCAGGCTGCACAAAGCAATACTATAAACAAGCAAGCAAGCAGAAAAGGGGCAATTCCAGGTCAGGGTATGAGGACCAATACTGAAGTTTCAAGCTTGCATACTGACCCCCTGTGTTTTGTGGATATGCAAATGCACCTGTACGTTGACACCAATGTGCAATGTGCTGGAATCATCAGTTCAGTCTGACCAACAGCATCAAAAGGTGTAGCCACATCAGCCACTCTGCCAGAGAAGCGTCTCCTCACAACTGACTTACCACAGTAAGTGGAACCATGGCCAAAATGTTCATTACTCGTTACGTGTACTTGGGGTTCAACTAAAATGTGCTGTGACAGAAGTTTTATAAAAATCGTTTTGGGTTTCCTTTTCTAAGCAATGACCACCATAGTGACACAATAACTTCTATAACCTTTCAAGGAAAAGAAAAGTTAGTTTGGTTAATTGATTGTTAGTAGGTGGGTTATTCACCTCTTATGATAAGCAAAGACATCATGGAAATTAGCAAGTTACCGGAATATTGCAACATTCAAGGACATAGTTGAGAAACTGCTCGTAAGCAGTATTTCAACAGCAAGCAAGCAAAAGATCACTTTAGCCTCCTGGAGGCTGTTCTGAACAATGGAATGGAACTGGCTTAGTTTCAGGTCTTCTGGAGTTAGCAAGAGAGAAACATAGTGCTTGTTTGTACTTTACTTACCTCTGAGGTACAGAATGGGATGTTCCGAGATGCACTATCCATATGCTACATTCCTGCCTCAGCCTGGAGTGTCCCAGAGTGCTCTGATCCTACGTAACTGTGGAGAAACTGCAAAGCTGTGAGGAGGTGAAGCAGGGAGGCTGTGGCTGGGCAAATATGTATCACGTTGTGCTCACCATGGAAATGACCCAGCATGCAGTGGAAGTTGCCATTTGGACAGTCCAGGACAGATCAACCACACCACAAGCACCTGTTAAGTTGGAGACAGTGCGAACATGGGCCACTATCCCTCAGTTTAATTGCACTGGAATCATATATCATCCAAAGAACTTAACTTTAGCTTTATACAGGAAAACCTCATGTAATGCTTCATTTTTGTTCCAACAAACCACCATATGATACAAAATAGTATTATGCAAGTAATTACTGCTTTTGAGAAACGGGATTAGGAGAACCACGGAAGCCCAGTCTATCCGTGTAAAACAATGGTGGATGGAGAGAGATCCAATCTTACTAATACAAATTTAAAATGCCAAAGAAGCCAAACTGCATTATTATTAACTTCCAGGACTGCATTTTTAAAAAGGAAAAGCACATGCATTTTATTGACTGTGTAAGTGCAAAAATATTCCGTGCAAAGAGCCTCATTGGGGTGCATGATGTTTCCTCAGGCAAAGGGCAACATGAAGACATGTATCTTCACCAGTCCTCTAAATATTTACAGTGAGTGTGCCTGAAGGGGATGGTACTGAAAGGTGCTGAAGGGGGTGGCACTGCTAAGGGGGCTTCACCCACAGATCTTAGAGTATGGACAGGTCTATATGGGAGGAGGTGTCCTTCAGAAATGGGAGGCGTCCTTTAGACACATGTTGCCTAAATCGTTTACGGCCTTTTACATTAATGTTGATGCCTTGAATGGGACCTGATAGCATGCCAGGAGCACCAGGTCACTTGTGGTGTCTAGTCAGTCTTCTCAAAGGTCACTATTTCCCTGTGTAGCATTCTTTATTATGGAAGTTCTGGATTAAGGGTGGAGAAGCTGCTCTTCTGATTAGAAGAATATTGTGTATAATTCTGGGCACCACACCTCAGAAAGTATATTGTGTAATGAGAAAAGGTATTTAAAAAGGTCAACCAAAATGATCAGGGGGTTAGAAGACCCCCCTATTAGATCAGTCTCTGATGTCTAGGCCTCCCCAGTCTTGAACACTGGCGTTAATAGAGAATCTGACTGAAGTTTATTAATCATGCAAGTTATGGAAAAAGTGGATAGAACCCCCGGGAACTAATAAAGGAAAATACCTCTCCATCCAATGACTCATTTATCTATGGAATTTTATAATCTGAGGAGGCTGTGAAGGCCACTAGCCTGGGTGACTTTAAAAAGAGGTTGGAGAAATTCATAGAGGTCATGTGTACCAGTGAATGGATTCCTAGGCATTGTCTCCAAGTTGGAGAGACAGGCAGGATGCCACTAAAGGGCATTAGCAGGGAGTTGAGAGCATGTGAAAATTTTCCTTTGCCTTCTGCTTGAGATGCCCAGGAGCAATTGGTGGGCACTATGACAGACAGGATGCTGGACTAGATGGGCTGTGGCCTTACCCAGCATGACTTGTCTTACATTCTTTTGTACTTCATTTCCTTCTTCTGTATTTGGTCTGTAATTTGGGTTTTTCTCCTAAATGTGTGTTGTGGGATCTCTTATTAAAGACTGCAGTTACACAATTTGATCCTGCCCTAGGGTAGCGCACGTGCCATCCCACACCCCACACTTTGCCACATTCCCTTTATGCAGCAGAGAACTCAGCTACTAAGAGAGTGTCCATTCTGCTGACAATCTTGCCTCTGCTGTGTGTATAAACAGAGTGGCAAACAGAGCGTCTAAGGGCAGTGAGTGCCTTCTGAGTGTTTTTCTCCCACTCTGTGGATAGGGCGCTCTGAAGGTACTTGCAAGCCTTTATTGGAGCAGAGTGGCAGTTGCCACCTTGGGTTTTTAGATGCCACATTCTTGGGGCCTCTTCAGCACTTCTGCTTCCAGACATGTGGAATGAGGTAAAGTTCAGGTTCCAAAAACAATTGTATTTGCAAGGCAGCTCAAAGGTGACGCTCTCCTGCTCAGGGGGATAAAATGTTAAACTTCAAACTGGTCCAAAAACATACAGACTTCCATGCTTCATTTTAGGCTGCTCATACCACCAACAGCTGTGGAAACTTGGAAACAATTCCAGCATCATCAAGATAAAAGAGTTACTGGGCTTGGTTTCCTAGTCAGCTCTGTCTCATCCCCTTGGCATAGCTAACTACAGGGCACAGTTTCCATCCTCCATTTGGGTGGGCACCTCTCGGTTAAACCCCAACAAAATTGTATGCTGCAGGAGAAGTCACCAAAGCCTAATGATTGAATCCACTCCTGCTTTTGTTTTCAGAGGAACTTGTCTCTTCCCTAACACTGATTGAAGTCTGAGAAGGCCCAACAGGGAATTCCCTTTAGAGGAAGAGGAACAGCCCTCCTCTTTCAAGGGTCAGACAAGAATTACAGCCTAGTGGCATTTGTCTATTGTTCTACAAAAAAGAAACCTTTTTGGTGTTTTGTTTTACTGTGCACTAGACTGCTCTGACAAGAACCATCCCTGTCCCAGTGACCAGCTGTTGTTCGCACAAAATGACTCAACCGAAACAAGAAAGCAGCTAACATATGTCTGCTTGGGAAGAGAATTGTCCACCAACATCTCTGCCCTTTTGAGATGGGCTTACAAAAGTGCGGAGGATGTTTGAGTTGCCTGATAATCCCCCTCGCCCTTTGGAGCATTGTCATAAATATCCTGCTGTATTTTCCTGACGGGAAACCTTTACATGCCTCCAGCAACAACCTTGCCAACTACGTCTGGCATTTTGAAGGAATCTGTTTCTCTGGCATTATGGTAAGTGTGGTTTCTGCGTATTTGTTTTCCCCCACCCCCTTAATTGCTACCCTTGGTATCCCTGAATCAAAGAGTTAGTTGTGGCAGAGCTATCTGATATATCAGTACCAGGAAGAGGTGGCAGAAAGAAGTAAGGAACAGTGGCTTGAATGATGATATTGCAGGTAGTGAATTTTTGAAGTGTCCTAAAATTGATGGCTTTAAGGTAGGGTTAGACAAATTTATGGATGACAGATGTATCAATGGCTACTAGAACGAATGTCTAGGTGCATCCTTCAGGCTGAGGGTGGGGGGAGGAACTGGGGCGCTTCTAAGGCCATCTGCTGGGACTCGAGAGCAGGAGAAGGTTTGTCCTTGTCTCTGCTTGAGATGCCCGTGAGCATTTGGTGGGCCACTGTGTGCAACAGGATGCTGGACTAGATGGGCTGTGGCCTGATCCAGCAAGGCTTCTCTTATGTTCTTATGTTCTTAAGCAGCTCAGAACTTTTACTCTGGTAAGGACGTCTTTTTAGTTTTAGTGAAGAAATGGGTTTCCAGAGGGTACCTAAAAGGTATAATGGCACTGTGCAAACATAAGGGGAAAGAGCATTCCAGAGGGTAGGCACCACTACGAAAAAAGTCTAGGTGGCATTCAGTACTTGGTGGTACTCATAGCAGGACTTTTCCAGATGATATCAGTGGTCTTTCAAGTCTCTAAAAGGGAAGGTGATCTTCAGGTGTACTCATCCAAAGGCATTTAGGACCTTATAAACCAAGCGTAAAACTGGGCTGGTATCTAACTGACAAACAGAGCAGTTGCTTAAGCATAGGTGTAATTTTGCATGAGCCACTATCCGACTCAACAACTTGCCCACCACATTTAGCTTCCAGTCTAGATGCTAGGGTAGTCCCATATAGAGTGTATTACAGTAATCCAGTTGTCAGTTTACCAATACATAACCAACAGCGGGCAGTTATTCCCTGTCCAGGTAGATATTTAGCTGGACCTCCAGCACCAACAGTGAATTTGGAATAATCACAAATGATGGACTTATTTGTTCTGAGGAAATGCAACTCTGGCTAGAAAAAAGAAATTTCCTAATTCCTGAACTCAGGAGCTTTCTTCCTAATAGGCATGCATGAACTGCTGAGCTGAGGAGACAGCTGCTTTGCATATTATGAGGAGAAATCATGCTAAGACTTTCCTCCACTCTCCAGCATGATGTGCAACTAGAGAGAGAGAAAAGTAAAAGCATAGAGGGCAAAATAATTGCAGTACTTCTTGAGAGTTAGTCTAAACCAGCGGCTCTCAACCTTTGTAGAGCCACAACCCCAAAATGAGGTTCCCAAAGCCTCTGCGACCCCAGGGGCGGGGCCAGGGGTGGGGTGGGGGTGGAGGTGGGGCGGGGCGGAGCCGGGGTGGGGGCGGAGCCGGGGCGGGGCCAGGGCCGCTGGCGTCGTGTTCGCTCCCCCCCGACCCGGAACTCCTCCTTGGGGGGCTGGCAACGCCGGATTTTAGTGGGCAAAGGGCGCTGGCGGCGAGGCACCAGTCGGTGCGGGTCCGGCGCCCTTCACCGCCATCACCGCCTGGCGCCGCCGATCTCTCCTCAAATCAGCGGCGGCGGCGCGGCGGCGTGGGGGGGACACGGGGGGGGGGCTGCACAGGCTTTGGCAACCCTGCCGAAATGGGTGCGCGACCCCCAATGGGGTCGTGACCCACAGGTTGAGAACCACTGGTCTAAACTATTGTTCATATCTTTCTTTGGAATCTACGTAGATATGGTCCATGGGAAGTGGTATAGACATAAGTCATAAATTAACAATTTGTTGTCCAAACCACTGTAAGAGTATTTTCCCACATCATCCTTTTCAGTTCTTACTTTAGATGTTCTACAAGGACCTTTAGAAAGAAATGCTCTGTTGAGACAACAGCCACAGAGACCAATGAGCAGGCCTCTTCAGATGTGTTTCCATCTGGAGTTCTCAGGCATTTTTGTACTTAGGTTCCTGTCCACTGGATGGGAAAAGTGCTAATGTGTACTAGCATTTGCACATGCCCCAGAGACTTGCCTGTGCCTGAGCACCACCGTCTTTTTTTCAGAGCCCAGTGTGATGGTGTGCGTCCCATTATCACCACAGTGATGGTGACGCTCCATGCATGCGCAGGAGTGTTTGGGGTCATCTGAAGTGCTTGCATGGCACCTCAGATGACCCCTAGCACCAGAAATGGTGCAGGTACATGGTGCTAAATGCAACAGGTAAGGTTCTGGTTAGGGCTGGCATGTGTGTGGTGCACAATTTCATGCACCACCACTAGTAGATGACAGGGTATCATCTGATAAGGCAGGAGAGGTTTCTGGGTTGGGAATACCTCCTGTAAGTGCAGATGCTCCTTACCAGATGTTAGGAATGTGCATGGATATTCAAAATTCAAAAATCCAATTTGAATCCATTGAATGTCAAATTTGAATCGGATTTTCAAAAATTAGAATTTACACATTGGAATGAATTTTGGATTTTCAAAAATCCGATACAGATTTTTGAATAATTCAAATTAGTAGATCTGTATCTATCGTATATGAATGTGTGCAAAAATTATATATATATATATATTTGCACGTATAATGTAGGATGAAAATGGCATGCATACGGGATTCGCACAAATTCATATAACGGATATAAATCGTATTGATACTCATATATCCTGATTCGAATTGGATTTTTGAATATCTGGATTTTTAAAATTCAAATTGAATCAAATTTTTGAATATTCAATTCAACTCGAATTCGAATGCAAAAAATACAGTCATGCCCACCCCTACCAGATGTTGTCATATTGTACGAATTGGCCCCTCACCTCACAATAGCTGTATTTCTATTTTATGTCACATAAAATGAGGTCACATAAGATCCTTCCCTGGTTCTACATCTGCCATGATGGTGATAGGTGAGAGAATTCAATTCCCCTCAGAACATTTTGTGGGGTGATGTACTCCTCTGCCCCACATTCCTTAGGGGACTCAGCCTGCCTTTTTATGGGGTTGCCCATTGAACACATAATTGCACCAACCCAGACTCCAGAGGGTAACCCAGAAATATGTTGAATAGGAGGGAGAATACAGTTCCCCTCTCTGTGTGTTCCACTCTGCAGATAGCCAAATACTGAGTTTCCCTGTCTTCACTCTCATTGTGTTAATATGTAATTCCCATCACATTTCTCCTTCCCTTCCTTCTTTTCCCCATTGATATCCCACCCCAGCCTGGAAGTGAGCAGAACTGAGCTCTTATGCAGATCTGTGCACTATAAAAATATCCCCCACTACATCACCATGGGCAGATGTGCAGAAAATGTTGGAGGAACCCATGCAAAAATGATGCTTTGTAGCCTGCCCTTAATCCCCCCCCCCTCCAGCTTTTGGAGATGCAAAAAGATTGATGGTATAATAATAAAAAAGGAAGGATGATAGAAATATGTAGATGGGCAGGTGGGAGAAGAAGGAAGAGAGAACAGTGAAGGCCCACAGGGTCAGACATTGGCTGGTGTGTTAAATGGGAAACCTCCCCTCTGTCCATCCAGGAAAGTTTGGGTATCACCCTATGCATATAGGCCCCTGGTCTCAGCTTTTGCTAATCTTCTACCCCCATTCTTAACTATTTCCTTTCAACTTGAACCTGATTGGCTGTATTAAAGTGGGAGCAGGAAGTGAGCATACTCCTAGGATGGCACAGAATACCAAGCTGAGAAGATAGTGCTCTTCCTAAGCAACCATCATATGCCAGCAGGAGCTCATGGACCAGGGGCATTTTCACATTTCCCTTCCCATCCGCTGAACAGGAAAGGAGCATGATTAACCAACATTGAATAGTGCTCACACTTGGAGTGCTAGTCAACTTTGGCCATTCTCCTCCCCGCCCACCACCCGTGATTGAATACTTACCTTATTTGATCCAGGGCCTGGTCCTTCTCTGGGCACCACAATTTTGGCTGTGGCACCCTCCATGATTGTATGTGCATCAGCACTGTCACCCTGATGGCGCTGACGCTCTGCGCACATCCAGCCTCTTCTGTGGTTGTCCAAGATGCCACCACACTTGCACAGCACCTCAAATGACCCCAGAATGCTGGAAGAAGAGGGAATGCTCCTGCCCTGGATGCTTCAGGAAAGTGTCTAGCAAACATTGGTTAACATGTGAAGCACAATTTTGTGCCCCACACCTAATCAGCGAGTAGTGAACTTCTGGTGAGGGCAGGCATGTTTGGAGGCTGTAACAGCCTACAACATATGTGGATGCTCTTCACCAGAGATTTACTACTTCTTCACTAGAGGCAGTAGTGCGAATAGGCCTCAGGACTTCAGGCAAGTAAAAAAAAAAAAGGCAAGGCTTTCACTATATAGCTCACTTTGATGTTGACAAACACACATAAATTAATCATAAATTGCTATTTGATTTATGAGGCAAAATTAGATAATTAGACAGCAGCCCTATTATCCGGCACTTCATTCCTGTGGTAGTAAATCAGTGGAACTTAAATAATGCAACAGAAGATTGTATTATGTAGTGCCTCTATTTTTTTCTTCCGAATATTCATTAACAGTGTTTTTGATATGTCCCCCTTACTTAGTGCTTTAATTTCATGCATAGCAGAGGTTCAGAAACATCTAATCAGTATGGTAGCAGGTTGGTAAAATAATTCAACATGTACTGGAATTAGCATCCTCTGTGATTTCTACTGCCCTTCCAGATGCTTATACTGGCAGCACTTTTAATAATCCTGGACCAAGATGCCTTCCAAAAATGCTGCCAAAGTGAGAGCTGTACCAAAACATACAGGGTAAGTATTTACTTCCTCATAGAGCATTTCAGCTGGTAGCATCCCTTTCCTTTTGACTCTAGGGCTGACTTCTGCTGCTCATTTCCTTCCTCACTTCTAATTGCAGAGGAAAAGAAAAGAGGCTCTTTACCTCTGATCTCCAGAGTTCCTCTTGGAGTAGAAAAACAACAACAGGAAGAATAGCTGCCATTACTCTCAAATTGGCGGAAATGTGTGTTGTTTTGCTTTTGCTTGCTACCAAAATTGAGAGATATTTTGGGATACTTGCCAATTTCCCCCTAAAACTAGGCTACCATCTCTCCTTGTTACATTCCCAGGAGGAAAATATCCGAAAGAACATCTAGTCTATATTATGTGGCCTAATTAGAAGCCTCAAGGTCCACATGCTCAGTGGAGGAAATCCCCTAAGGTTATGCCCACAATAGATTTATTGCTCAGCTATCACTTCCTAAATATTGTCCTTCCTGCCACTTTGCCCGGGTTAAGAGTTTTGCTTTGGGCAATCAGCGTATAGCTTCTATGAGAAATATGTCATGTGACTATTAAAAAACACAGAGAATGTTTATATATCTAATAGTTTTAAAATTAAAATGCTGAGTTTAGCTTGCCGTGTGGAAAACACAGTGTGCGTAGCCTCTAAGTGGAATTGCAAAACTACTGTCGAAGAGGATTTTCTCGCACTTTATGCACCTTAGGAATGAGGTTCTGAAAGAGGATAGATTAAGAAAGCAATGTGTTTTAAACCCAGTGGGCACTCTTACATCAGGGTGGCATGCAGATTGAAAGGAACTCTTCTTGGTCTTGCGTTTAGAGTGTTGGATTGTTATCCGGTAGTCTCCCAGTTTGATTCCACACTCCTCCACAAAGCCATCTGGGTGACCTTGGGCTCACTTTCTGAGCTCTCACAGCCCTACCTACCTCACGGGGTGTTTGTTGTGGGGAGAAGAACACAAGGGCCATGGATTCTCGGCAACCTTATCTCGGATTCAAAAGGTTTTCAGTCCTTGGAGTCCACACGGCAGTTTGGTTTAACACGCTTTTCCCGTGTTAAACCACCACAAAGCGTGGTGAATCTCAATCCTGATTTCAACAGGTCTCACTCTGGATCATGCGCTTGAAACGTTTTACATTTTTTACTGTGTGGACAGTACCATTTTAAGAGATGAGAATCCATGTTTAAGGTTTCCCTCTCCTGCTTCCAAAGACAGTGATTTCAGTGTAAAAATCCACTTAACAGTGATCACTACACTGTAGCGCTGGAACCACTTCACACCTTGATGGTTGGAATAACAATGTTGCAATTTTGCCCAATTCTAGCTCTTTGGAGTTCTGACTTTAGAAAGGGAAAGGGAGGAAAAGCAGCTGAATGTGAATGTTTAAAGCAAAGGGGCTTTAGTTGCTGCTGCTGCTGTGTGCCCTGAGCAATGGGGAGAGGAAGGGAAAGAATCCCTGGCTGGCTGCCCACTGCCATTTTTCCTCCATCCATGGAAGCAGCAGCCACCCAACCATCCAGTTAGGCTCGGTGAAGGGGTCCCTTATGGGTGGCGCGTCCACGCCAGGAGGAAGAGGGCAGGGCAGCCCGGAAAAGCAGCTTTAAAAAAGTAGCCACTTGAGTCCCCCCTTGAGTCACGTACGCCACGTACGATCCTCAGAATCCGGATCGAACACAATTAAGTTAAAAGTAATGGGAACAGGCAAATTCGCGTTTGCATCCGGTTCTATTATTTCGGTTTAGGGAAAGTGAAATAAGCTTGCTGTGGGGATTCGCTGAAGGTTTGTTAGGTTCTTTGAGTCCTCTTAAGGCTGAGAAAAGCAAGGTATAAAAACCATCTCTTTTTCTTGTGCACAACTGAAGTCATGGTATTTCTTCCCCTCCATAAAGATAACACTGTACTTCTCTTGAATGCAGCGTTTCATTTCAGTGGTGCTCGCCCTGCTAGGCATTGCATTCTCTGGATACAGCCTGATCATATCTGCTTTGGGCTTAGTGCAGGGCCCGTATTGCAAGACTCAAGCTGGATGGGACTACGCCTTTAAGGACATGGCAGGCCGGTAAGAATGTCCGCTGTGTGTAGGTTCAACTATAAGTATGTAAATGCCGTCAAAAACTGTATCCTCCTGTATTCCAGTTTCTTTTGCTGTTTCAGTACTCTCTCCCCACTCATCCATTTGGCCTGGGAGTGCCGTGAGATTTGTATGCATTCCTCCTTTGCAATTCGACACATCCACCATTCATAGAATTGTTAGGTAGGATAGTTGATGACCAAAAGCCTCTCTGCCCAAGGTGGCAATTATATAATTGTCTCTTTCCTTGAAGTATCGCTTGTTGACGCTAGTTCTGTTCTTTGTATTTTACAAATCTTTGGGCCTGTTCACACTCGGCCAACCAGGATGGCCCAGCACACTCTGGGTCCCTGAATGGCCAAGAGCAGCCCTAATTGCTACTAGCTATGGAGAAGTTTTTATCAGCCCCAGATACAGCATTCAGATTGCAATGCTGGGGGAGGGGGGTGCAGGTGCAGCTATGCAGTCATGCACTGCATTGCTGATCGCTGTAGTAGTGGCCTATTGCACGTGGCCATTGCTACAGTGAGATGAATGATGATCCTGGACAGGGCTGTTTAGACTTTACCCAGACTCAGATAGGTCTGGGTGAAGCCTGGAATGGGCCAGAGCTCACAATGCAAACGCCAACCACTGTCCCTGATCTTAACCATCATGGGATACTCTCCCACAGCAGTTAAATGCTAAAAGCCCCTTCAAGCCAAGTCTTCCAACTGCTCTTCCAACTGTTCCTCCAATGTTTCAGTCAATCCAGATCCAATCCCAACCTCCTTCCTTCCTTTATGGTTGTTATGTGAATTACTGTCAGCACAATGGCCTATTCATCCACAAACTAACACTGCTGGACATCTCTGCTGCCATTTCATTCATTAGAGTCTACTGGTCCCATAATTTCAGCAGTCGTCCATTCAGGAAGGGTGGTTTGACAAGCGGCTGTGAAATTAGAATTCCTGGAATGCCAATCTGCTTGACTGTCATTTGGAACAAACTGCTTTGACAGCTCATTTGGTCAGATGCTCCAAAGTGGCCTGGACTGCTTTACTTGTTGCTTTTGCATGCATCCTCCCTGTTAATCTCTGCAGAAGAAGCAAGTGCCTATGTGACAAGATTTCCAATATGAACCACAACTATTTTACTGCTGTCCACTTCTGTGGTTGTTCTAGACCAGTGGTTCTCAACCTGGGGTTCGGGACCCTTTGGGGGTTGAACTACCCTTTCAGAGGGGTCGTGACAAGTCTCTCACCACCCTTCCCTCCCACTTCCCAGCTGCTCCGCCCCCATGGTTGGGGGTCTCGACAACATGAGGAACTCCATTAAGGGGTTGCGGCATTAGGAAGGTTGAGAACTGCTGCTCTAGACAGAATTGGCCTTAAAAGATTAAATCTCCTATTGCTTTTGATTAGGGGTGTGCACAAATGCAACTTTCTGGATTTGATTTGATTTGACTATCAGAAAATTTGAATCAATTTGAATATCTAAAATTCGAATGTATTCACATTTGATTCAATTCACATACATTAAAATCTATTTGTGCAAATTTTCAGTGCATATTTGCAACTACGAATGTCGACAACATTAGCATGTGCCTGTATGCATCTGTTTGCATCCCGTACACATCTGTACATATCCGTATACATCCCGTATTTATCCTGCATGCATCCCATTTTCATCCCGTACACATTCGTACAAATGTGTACGGATGAGGGAAAGGTGCGTACAGGCAGGTACGCATCAAGTGCATATCCGTACACGTACAAATGTCCAAATAATATGTACGAGTGATTCAAAAATTCAAAATTCGTTGGAATGTTTAAATTTGAATTTATAGACATTTGATTCAAATTTGAATGTCCAAATTTGAACAAATTCAGTCAAATTTTGAATGTTTCAAATATTCATGTACATCCCTACTTTTGATCACTAGCTGTGCTGCTAGGGAATGGTAGGAACTGGTCTTCCATGCAAATTAGAAGTGAAATGGGAAAGCTAGTGTGTGGAAGATGCCACCACACCCAAGCTGCTTTTGAGCTGCTTGGGTGTTTTTGTATTATTTTGTTTTAAACTGTATGTGATTTCAGTCTTCAGCCCCTGCCTTCTAGTTTAAGAGGCCTATAATTAAAGTATACAACAATAAATCATTCTAATTTATTCTCCCTCCCCAGTTACAATGACATCACTATTAATGTACTAGTGCAGTGATGGCCAACCTATGACACGTGTGTCACAGGTGACATGCCAAGCCCTTTTGGGTGACACACCTGGTCACCCTGGCAACTGGGCGTGTTGTGCTTGCTTGTTCTTCAAGTGTACGAAATACCAACTTTCTATTGACTATTAGCAAATGAAATTCAGCAACAGAAGTCACTAATGTAAAGAATTATTTGTTTTGCTTTTAATAAAATAGATATATCAAAAATATAACTTTTTGACTAGAGCTACAAATATCACAAAATTATGGATATTTCTAGATGTGACATAGCACCTGAGTTAAGACAGGTTTTCTTGTGAATTTTGACACACCAAGCTCAAAAGGTTCGCCATCACTGCACTAGGGAGTGCACGGTTTTACATTTGTTGATTTTTAAAGGTGTTTTTTAAACGTGCATCTTGTTTTAATCTGTATTTCATTTTAATCTGTATCTATTTTAATTTGTATCCTGTTTTAATCTGTTTTAATCTGTTGTTACCTGCCCAGAGACCTTCGGGTATGGGGTGGGATAGAAATGTAACTAACTAACTAACTAACTAACTAACTAACTAACTAACTAACTAACTAACTAACTAACTAACTAACTAACTAACTAACTAACTAACTAACTAAATAAATAAATAAATAAATAAATAAATAAATAAATAAATAAATAAATTTCTTTATGCTGTTTCTCTCCTGATAGCTACCTCATGGATCGCTCTTCCTGGTCTGGATGCTCTGAACCTGCTCATGTAGTGGAGTGGAACATCATTTTGTTTTCTGTTCTGATAGTTCTTAGTGGTCTCCAAATGTTCATCTGCTTCCTGAAGGTGATTGCGGAGTTGAAGAGGATACTGTGTGGCACCTATCCCGTCTTTGTATAAGTAAGCTCCTTTCTGTTAATATGAAACAATTTATATCTTTATCTCTCTTCCATGAAAATTTGCATGACTATGGCCATGTCTCCACTTACCCAAAATAAGGGCAATCACTGACTGAGGAACCATTGGGGAGGTCCTGTCCTCAATGGAGGTGTTTTCAATCTCTGCTACAATGGACGCCTTTGTGCTTGAAAATGGAGATAAGAAGGTGTTATTTCAAGTGACAGTTGTGGCACTTGACCCTCACCCCAAGTGCTCATAAATAAGTTGCCTGCTTTTTAAAATGTGAACCTGGCTTGACCCTATTTCGACACTTACCTGAGCCCTTTCTGCACTTACCTCATTAGTCTGCCGTGAACTAGGGCTGGTACAGTCCAGGGACAGCAGGACCATTTGCATTTGCAGGACCAAAGCAACCCTTACTGGCAAGAAATGCGAATGGTTCTCTGAATGGTCCACTGCTGCCGCGAAAGCCAAGAACCCTGCCTCCTCACTGCCTTGATCGGCTACCACATTCTGTGATGTGTTGGCAGGCCTATGCAGAGGGGCGGGACCGATCCTTGCAATGTATTGGGCGTGTGTGCCCCATCGCCCCCTGGATTGGTCCTCGGCCAGCTTGCTGCTGTGATGCCAGCCCGCAGGGACCTGCATGATCGAAGCAGCACCCGGCAATCAACCAGCACCAGCAACGTAGCCGTGCCTGAGCAAACGATGCATTCCCTGTGCGCCACATACAGTGAGCCAAAATCCCTATCTGGGGGGGTGGGGGGGAGTTGCTCCGAACTGGGATACAAAATCTATCTCAAGCTGGCATGGATTGCTCCTGGCACAGGACAAGGTCATCTACATTGGGACAGCCTTTTCTGTGCCAGCTCCTAGTATGCTTATCAGTGCAGAATTGACCTTAAGCTCAGTAAATTGACTGAGCCTTTTTTTTTAAGACTATGGGACAGAAACACATTGGAAAGAGTAGGATGAAACTAGGTATCAGAAAATCAAGGAAGAAAAGCAGAATAATGATGATGATGATGTTTGTGAGACAGACATTTTGTACATTTCATACATCTTGGATTGAAAGTGCCTAAAAAAATGCACCCCTGCTATGCATGGGAGTGGATTTTGTTTGATGCAATGATGCACATAATATCAATGCCAAATCAAAGTTCTATTTCTAATTTGTGGATCACAGGACAAAAATTGACCTTTTCTGTTCTTCTCCACAGCCTGCACTGATCTGATAATCATGGGGAAAATCACATATATAGCTCCAATGACACATCTCTTTCACCCTTTTCTGAAGATGCTAAAATTCTCTGCTTTAGAGGAAGAATCCAGCCAAGAATTAAGCGCATTGAGAAATTTGTGCCATTTGACTGCAGCATTCTCTCAAAGTATTGTGATTGTCTTGGAAAACTAGATCCTTGAATTGCTTCCTTCTTTTCTTTTCTTTTTTTTTCTGACTAGTTCCTCCCAGTCCCCTCAGACATACTTTTTTGCCCTCCGTTCTTCTTTTCCAGAAACAAAGTTCATTGGCAACACCACATGCCACCCCTACTTTCTCAGATCCCTGGGATGGATAAAGGACCTGATGTCTGTAATTACATGTGATGTAAATGCCCTCTGTGTCCCCCTATCTTCTGCATATGGATGTAGCCTATATCTCTCATCATACATTGAACTTCGTTGATAATGGGACTTTACTAAAATATATGGGCTTTCTTGCACTCATCTGCTGTGGGATAGTATCTAACAGCAGCTAAGTTGAGGGGCAGTGCTCAGTGTTGCAAGTGCTGGCATTCTACCTGGAAGCCCTTGAAGTGTGGACAGTCCTGTCCTAGATCGCCCATGTTGCTGTTGCTGTGGTGATCATAATGTGTGATTGCACAGCCACAGTGCCCCCCCCCCCAGCATTTGTATAATGAAGTAATGCAGACACTATGCCTGGGGGTGTACTGAGAGCAACACTCTTGGTTAAGCTGTGGAACAGTTTTTACTCTATACAGCAAGAGATGATTCTGTACATAATCTGAGCTGCTCTGAGACAAAGGCGGCACCACAGTGTACATATTCTCAATTCTGGAGCATACCAGGCCATCCCAATCATCTCAGTTCTCTGTTTTGTTGCCACTTTTTAACACAGATGTATGAATCTAGGAACTAACTTTTATATTTTTTTTCAGCATGTGAATCATGAAGGGTGTTGTGGTTAGAGTGCCAGATTCTTATCTGTAGTCTCTCAGTTCAGTTCCACACTCCTACATGAAGCCAGCTGGGTGGCCTTGGGCTAGTCACAACTCTCTTTCTGAGCTCTCACAACCTCAGCTACCTCACAGGGCGAATGTGGTGGGGAGAAGAACAGGTTTGTCAGCTGGTTTGAGAAAAGCAGGGTATAAAAACTAACTCTTCGTCTTCTCTTTCTAAGCAAGCACGTGGACTTAAGAATACCAGTGTGTTCTTGGTATTTATTCTGTTTTCATCCTTTCTTCAGCCCGTGCTTCCTTGTCCATTTAGCGTAAAGAATTTTACTCTACTCTCTCCCTTTTCAAAGTGTGCGCTGTTTGACAACCATCTAGGAATGACCCATCTCTGGGGTGAGTGACCAAAAGTCACATGGTCACACACATATATCCACAATGGGCACATCCAGATGAGCTGAAGCTGAAGGGTGTAAGTACTGATATGGCAACAGTAAAAAGGATCCTTTCTGCACTGGGCTCGCTATAGACTGCATTAGCATCTGGACAGCAACCCCCTATACCAGGATTATACTTCAGAATAAGGGACCAATGCAGAAAGGGCTGGGGTCAAAGGCAGTGTACTCTCCAAAACTGTCTGTTTTAAACTGTGGCCCTTTCCACACTAGACAATTATGTTGTCAAGCACGGTGCGTCTAGAAGCTCCAATAATAAATATTTGATTCAAATAGTGACAGGGTCATACTTTACTGAACTGCTACAAAACTCAAATCCATCACAGATGATAGAACACATGTATTTCCTGTATTATATGAGATGATACGTTTCAAATTAATAGAAAAGAGACCAAACATCACTAACCACTTCATAACAGGACAAACACCTGACAGCTAGTGACTTTGGCTTCATCCCCACTATAGCACCATCTTATGATCTGGGGCACCTTTTCTAACCCCATGATGTCTTCATACTGGCCCCGTTCCAACAGTGACTTTATTGCATGTTGAGAACGTTTTGAAAATTGCTTGTCCACATTGAAAATTGTCTTCTTGCACTTTCAGAGGAGTAAATTGAAAAAAATGCATTAAAAACCTGTCTAAAGGACTCCCGCTCCTGTTTTTCTTCTTAACACACTTTATTTTCCCTTTGGGAATGGTACACTCGCAGTATCCTTTCAGCTGCCACCACCACGCGTGCCTGCCCACCCACCTGCCCTTTTGGGTGCCTTGCCCACCCAGCTGCTTGCCCACCCGCCCGGCTGCCTGCTATTTTGGCCTCTGTCTCAGCCACCTGCCATTTCAGCTGCCACCGCCACCCGCCGCCCACCATCTGCCACCACTGTCTTGCCCGCCTGCCATTTTGGCTGCCACTGGCCTTTCAGGCTGCAGTGCGCCACTGCCGCCACCTTGCTCTCTCGGCTTCCCACTGAGCAGCCGTGGCGCTCGCAAGGAATGGGGAGGAGGAACACCAGGTGGTGGCGTTCCCTTTCGAATTCCCTTTCAGCCACCGCTGCTGCCGCAACGCAGCCACCGTGCTCCACTTTTTAAAGTGGAATTAACAACAACAACAAAATGGGAATGCACATAATGCGTCTTCGCATCCGTTTTTGTTAATTCCATTTTAAATAACCCAAGTGGGGTCACTGCCACTGTGTGCTTTCCTCCTTTGCACAGCATGCAGGCAGTGGTTCATAAGTCGGCCATTTTCATTAGAGCTGGGCAGAGAGAGGGCTTGGGGGTTTCTTGCATGGCTGCTGTTGTGTTCATGATGGCAAGAGTGCTGCAGGGCAGTGGTCACCCTAAGAACCTTTCTTCCCACTCTCCAAGTAAGATGCCTCAAGGGGGATTTGCCAGTTCTTGCATGCCAGCTGCTCCACCTGGGGACCCTACCAGCACCTAGACTTTATCTCCTTTAAGGCTTCCCTGCTGCCCATATAGATGCAACCCTGCCTGGATTCTCCTTTGCTGTATGTTTTTCATTGGAGGCTCATTAGTCACATTTCAGGAAAATTACAGCAGCAATATTCCTGTACTGGCATGCACTAGATGGCTTCTGAGAGCCAGCCAACATCTGCTTTCTGAAAATTCAGTAGTAACTGAAAAATCAAGAGTAACAGTGACTTCTCAATGCTGTCTGAACTGCCAGCTGCAGCGTGGAGCAGTCCGGCTGTCTCCCAGGAGGCAGACAGAGGCGATTGACAAAAAGTGGTTCTGTTTCTGTGTCGTGGGCTGTCCTCTATCTCAGATCAGGGACAACTGTAATTTAGTTAGGCCTAACACCCTAACATGTTTGCTTAGCACTGTACCATATAATAAAAGTTGTGTTTCAGGGCTTGGTGACTCTGCCTACAGATCAATGAATAACGGCATCTCTGTTCAAGATTGTTTCAGGCAAGATCCAGCCTGTGGCCAGGCAGCTGCCAGCAAAGAAAAAAAAAAAGATGCTTCCTTTATACAGTAAACAAAACTGACCTGCTTAGCCTCACTCCACTCTGGCACCCTTTGAGAAGTTCTTGCAACTATACAGCAGGATATAAGTATTCTAAATAAATAATGTTTCACAACTACAAGCAGGGCGCACACCAGCACCAGCCTTGATCCTGTGCTAAGAGGTCACAGGAACAGCCTTTTATGAACTTTGTACCCACAGACTTCAAAATAACAAGTGCAGCTGCAAGTCTTAAAACTGGGGACTACCCATGAGTCTACTTGTTCGGGATCTTCTCCCTGAATCCCACTACTGTTACTACTTATTTCAGCTGACATCACTTGGCTTCTCCCTTCAACAGCTCTTGCTGAGGTCACAGATCTCCACACGCACACATTTCACCCCAAGGTGATACCAGGCCATCCACACGTACATTTTTCTCTAGCCACATTCTTCCAGGGCCTATCAAAATGGAGTATCTCCACAGGGTACCCTTGGTGTACCAAGAACGCACCTGTTGCCTTCTTCTAATTCCAATTAGTGAAATGAAGATCTAGGTGCAGCAGTACAAACCAAACTTATGGAGACTGCTCATAAGTTAAACTGTTTATTAGTGAAATACATAGAGATAAGCATAGACGATATAGTGTGAATTTTATCTCTCGCTTCATCTATGTGCAGCCATGCCTAGGGCTGTTTGAGCTTCAGGAGGAGCAAAAGAACTTCCAAACAAAAATAAATCTGTTTTCCCCTCTGTGTCAGTCCAGAACTCTCATACAAGTGGATGGGTGCGGATCTTTTCTGATCTGCGAAATTGTGCACGTTCATGCCTTAGACTGGTCGGCAAAGTGCATCGCCCTGCGTCTTCCAACTCTGAACTGCTGTTATCCTGAGCTACAGGCTCACTGGCTGCTTGTGTCAGGCATCCCTTTTATTTTGTCTGTCCAGGTGGCCTGCCTGAGCTTACCGTGACTACCCCTTCATCCTCGGAGGAAGGGACGCTGACAACAGAGGGCATGACAATGGACCTGAGACCCTTTGGCACACAACACCTCAATCTTCTCTGTATTCAGCTTCAATCTGCTGGCCTATGCCCAACCCATTACAGCTTTTAAGCACCTCTTAAGAACCAGAACCACCTCCCTGGATATAGGTGGAATGAAGAAACAGAGCTAGGTGTTATCAGTATATTGATGGCATCTCACCTCAAATTGCCTGATGTTCTTTCCCAGTGATTTCATATAGAAGTTAAACAGTGTGGGAAATAAGTCCATTTCCTGAGGAATCGCACAGGTTAATTCTCAGGGTATTGAGCAAAATTCTCCACAACTATCCTCTCCTTTCAGCCTTGGAAATAGGACTGGAACCGTCACAGTGCAACACTTCCACAGGTCAGGCACTTTAGTATTAGTATTAAAAGCCACAGAGAGATGAAGAGGAATCAATATGGCTGCACTGTTGTCTTTTGTCCATAGAGGGTTATCAACTAAGGTGACTAAGGCTGTTTCAGTGCCGTTACTGGATCTGATGCCAAACTGAAATAGTCTAGATAAATCAGCTTCTTCTAAGCCTGCCTGTAGTTGAACGGCTGAATGTCTTCTTGCTCAAAAGGGGTATGTTAACAAAGCCAGCAGGGGTGTGTTAGCTACCCAGCAGTAGTTGCTTAAGTCTTCTGGATCCAGGGAGGGCTTTTTGAGAAGGGTGTGTGCCACCATCTCTTTAAGAACCTGTGGGACTAGCTCTTTTCTCAAGGACATTCATCACTTACTGGACCCACCCAATCAAATACTACTTGTTCTACCGGCCATGAGCTTATTCTTGTCTGAATTCCAGCAAGCAGCTTGTCCACATCCTTGGGCTGCAATAATGGCAATAAGAGAGATCCAAAATAACAGGACCAGATGATTCCCTGGAATCTTCTACCATGTTATTCTTAACTGTAACATCTAACTCTTGTGCAAATCCAAGCAATTTCTTCCTCAAAGTGCCCTGCAAATTTGTACAGCAGATTTTGAATGGCAACCATCCTTCCTTCCATGAAGTTGATTCTATGAGGCCTTTTACCACTTGAAAAAAACTCTGTTGGATGCCTGCCTGCCAATGCAATGGTGGCAGAGGTATAATAATAGGCTCTGACCCCTGTTCTGTTACACTCACAACAGGATTACACCTCCTGCTCTCAAGCTGTTGATTGCTTTAACTCACTTGTATGGTTAAACTGCCATGGTAACTTTTAGGGTGTTTTTCCACCGTGCTCCTTTAATCCATATCTAAGAAGATCCAGATCTAAGGAATGGGTACATTCCTTAATCCGGATCTAGTAGATCCGGGTTAAGGGAAGTACCCAATGTGTTTCCATAGGGGGTCTAGCACCCAATAGAAATGGGTGCTAGCCTGCCTGCTGTGGAAACACTGGAGCACCCATTTGGAAATCCGGATCTACCCATGAGGGGTCTGCTTGTCACCCCAGGTGTTTGGGGAGACCGGGGGTGCAATCTCCAAAGTGGCTTCGAAGTCATTTGAAGCAAAGTGGGGTTAAGTCTTACCTGGCCAGATTGCCGGGGGGAGGGGCGTGGGGTTCCCTCCCACCTGCTCCTGAGAGGCCCCAGGGGTGCCCACCTGGAGTAGGGGGGGCGCCCCCGGCCCCTCCCAGCCTGCGATCTAGCAGGGAGAAGGTATGATTTTACTCCTGCTTCCACTTTGGAGTAAAAGCACCTCCCGTCTGGATCTCGTGGCGGGAGGGGCGGGGTGGCTCTGCGGGACTTCAGCACCCCAATCGGGTGGCTAAGGAATCCCCCCCACCCGATTGCCCCCCACCCCCCACCCCATCGCCCCCCCAGCCAGGGCATCGGGCGCGCACAGGCATCTTACCTTGTTGATGCACGTTCCCAACATCCCCAGCTCATTCCGAGCCCAGACATCGACAAGGTAAGACACCTGTGCACGCCCGATGCCCGTGCTGGGGGGTGTGGGGGGCGAACAGGGGTGGGTGGGGTGGGTGGCGGGATTCCTTGGCCAATCGGACCCATGGGGTCCAGTCTACCAGGGGTCCCACAGCCCCTGCCCCATGGCCAGCCAGAGATCGGCCTCCTTGCACCTCGGAAAGGGGCAAGGGGAAGCCAATCTCGGTGCCCCCAACCCTGGGAGCCCCAATGGGCTGCCAAGGCCGAGAGGGCCCCACCTCCCTCCGCGTGAGGCCGTCACCTACCTTGCCGGGTTGGAGCCCGGCAAGGTAGGTCATTAGAGTGACCTTGGTCAGCTGTTTGGCCGATGAGAAAAGACCTATTGTCTTGCATGGTCTGGGCCACTCTGGGATGGAGGGAGCACTGAGGAGAGTATATGGAGCATCTCAGAGCATGTGCGCCTATCCCAATCGGATAAGTGTGAAAAGGCCCTTAATCTGCAATAGGCTGCTTGTGAGCAGCCTATGCCAAACCCTTGGGCTGCCATAATTAATTCCCTTCTTTTGGTATCCATGATAGAAAAAAGTAAAAACTGCTGCCCCCATCTCCTGCCAAAGCTGCAATAAAGCAGCAAGTCTCTGGGTCTTGCAGTAGTAACACCAGCTCATCTATAGATAACACGACTTCAGATAATAATCCTGCACTTGATAGTCAAAGAGTAAATTAATGAATCAAATTTTGAATAGGTATTCTACTTTGTAAGATTATATCCTTCCTTTCCTATTCAGTGACTTGAAAAATTTAATAAGATGTCTTTTCTTAATTGTATTTCAGGGAACCTAAGCAGACTTAATGAGCTAATTAAGATACATTTTTCTAAATTATAGAAAAGGAAGGCACATTCTGTAAGATTTCAGGAAATGCACATTAATGGTGCCCTTAAATAACCTCTAAAACACCCATAGATTTACTGAAGTCCTCTATGGCCAATTCTAAAACAAAGGATTAAGCAATAAATCCTCATAAACGCAAGTGAGGTTCAAGATGTTCTATGGAATCAGTCAACAAAATAAACACTGAAGGTGATTCCGCACATGCAGCCCTGACCAGTCAGGAGGTGTGCAGCACGCAGGCGCGCAACCTCCTGGGATTCCCCGGGCAGAATCGGGGCGATGCTGAAGAGGTAAGGAGGGGATCGCTCCGGATCAGTCACTTCGAAGTTCACTCTGAAGATCAGCACAGACTTCAAAGACGCTCCGGAGCTATTTTGCACAGACTTCGAAATGACTTCGAAGCTTAGGTTTTAGAGCTCCCCCCCCACATGGGTGCCCCTCCCCCTAGCCTCCTTTAGACCCCATTGTCACACAAGCATGGAAACAGGCTCCCTTTAATCTGGATTTTCTGCCTGAAGACCCCATTGTAGACCCCATGGGGTCTACAGAAAATCCGGATTAAAGGCCAAAATGTACCCATTAGATCCGGATTTCCCCCACGGCAGTGGAAACAATCGGGTCCCAAATGGGTGCCGTGGTGGAAATGGGATCATCTGGCTCACACCCAAATGCGTCCTTAATGGGTGCAAAAATGGGTACTTTCTGACACTGGAAAAACACCCTAGTTTTGCTATGTTTTCCCCACCAATGTTGTTAGGGGATTTTTAAAAAAGGAAATACAGTTACAGTCTTTTTTTAATCTTTGTTTCATCTCTTTCCCTGAATCTTGTTTCAACCCCCCCCCGCCCTAATTTGTTAGGTGGGCCAGCTGAGGCTAAAAATCGTCCCTGTTAAAACACCAAATGAACCAAGGTGACAACCCAGGTAAGCAAAATCGTGGGCAAAGGTAAATGCATATTGTGCAGTAGTTCAATAGCTTACACAAGAGGAGGTGGCTGTCCTTATTGAAGTGTCAGAATCATCAGGGTTGTTCCTTAAAACAAACAAACAACAGAAAAATAAAATAGAAAACAATGTCCTAGGTTGCATTCACACCAAAATTTTAATCCAAGGAAGAATATACCAGCAAAGTGATTTATCATTTTCCTTCCATGTTTTCTAACTCAAAGGTGTATTTTCTGAGTTAGATAAAGCCTAAACCAAACAGCTTGTCATTTTGCCAATGTATTATCTCACTCTGAAAGTAGACTGAAGTTGGATCAAAATGCAGGTGTGAACACGGCCCTTGAGTTTGTTTGCAAAGTATGCACTGTTCTTTGAATAATTAACAATATGGAAATGAACAGTATCATTAAATTTGGCAGGCTTTCACCAACTATTTATGAGACAGGCCACCAAATCTTTTGTGAAACTCCTCTGTATTCACTGGCATGGATTAAAAAGAAGAAAGAAACATCACATGTTGTGGAATGTGGGAAATCTCAGCTGTGCCAAGTGCAAAGGGAGCCTTGCCTTCACTTTGGGAAACTCCAAATTTTTTCATCAGACGTTGTGTATTTAGTTTTTTTTTAAATCCCGCTGCTTGGGAAAGTTTGCTGTCCATGCATATTAAATCTGATTCACATTTGTAAGGAGATTAACTGAAAAAAATCCACGCGGTGCACAAGTTACTGGCAGTGAAGCTTGCTGAGTTTATTTTAGTAAGCATTGTGCAACCTTTTCTCAGTCTGTGTTAAACTAAGCAAAGAAAAGCAAGGGGGAGGGAAATTCTGGCTTTATAAAGTGAAAATGTACTGGTGCTGCTTCTCCACTGAACCAATGAGAGTGAAACAATGAAGTTGTCTGTTCTGGTTACCTTAGTGAGTTGCTATTTCTCACAAGTCCGGACTGAAAGCAGGGAATACTACATTGGGATAAAAGAAACCGACTGGGATTATGCACCAGGGACAAAGAACATCATATCTGGGAAGTCCTTTTCAGAAGATGAGTAAGTGGGAATTGTCTTCTATTTACAGTAATGAAAATAAGCCTTCTTATGTTAGTGTAAATGGTTTGCCACCACTGACTTTGTTGGGTTTAAAATCAACTCCAGGAAGACCTAACTCAAAGGAATAGACTAGAGTCTCCCCCTGTCCCTGGTTGCTACAGTTGCATATAAGAAAAAATGATTATCTTTGTAAAGAAAATACTCACCAAAGCTGCATATTAAAGCCCGGTTCATCTTTTCATGTGTTCAGCCCACAATATTTATTTTAGGTACAATTGATTGTAATTCTCCCCCACCCCATTAATTTCTCCCTTCTCCCTTAGCTGCATGCAATGCATTCACTTATTTCAAGTGTGGTTTGCTTAAAAAGTTGATTCAAAGTGCTTCCTGACACGGGTAAAAACTCATGTTTCTTATGTGACTATATCTGAATGACTACAGTTGTGGGACTGTGTTTTAGAGTTAGTGGGATGAGAATCTTATAGATAGGCGTTATTGAAAAACCAGCAGTGATGATGGGTTTTCCCTAATGTCAGGGTCTTGCCTCCCTCTGCAGTTTCTCTTCCTGGTTGAAATACCTGGATGTCAGCCAAGTGTGGGGAAAAGAGGAAGAGAAGTAGGTGGGCACTTGGCTGACATCCAGATATTTCAATTAGGAAAAGAATGGCAATGAAAAGCCAGACAGACGTAAGAGCCCAGGACTGCCTCCTACCCATTTGGCAGGGCCAGTGAGAGGCAATTGTGGGACTGAAATAAGATCCTGCAATATCCTATTGCAACCAGGAGGCACCCTCAGAGGGACAAAAGAAACTGTTTACTGCCTTATACATAGTTACTGAAAAACATTGCTGAAGAATTCCATCTCTTACTGACTTTTCTTTTGGTTCATCAAGTTGCTGACTGAGACTTGTTTGTTTATGCCATTTCCACTCCTCAGAGGCAGCCTCCGGATGCCATCGGAGATATCTCACTAACTAGAGATAATGTGGATTATTGCCCCTCCAGTGTAAAATCATAGAATTGTAGAATTATAGTGTAGGAAAGGAGTCCAACCCCCTGCTCAATCACGGATTCACTAAACATTATGGTCCTGTCCCCATGCAGGTTTTGGTCCAAATAGAAATTGGATTCAGGGAGGGCTGTCCCCATGCAAAGCCCCTTTATTGGACCTTTTGTGGACCAAATCGCCCAAATCTGGACCAAATTTGGACCAGGAAAAAACTGTTCTCAGCACGGTTTGCTAGCCGAGTCTACATCAGTTTTGGAGCTGAGTCCACACATGGGGACAGTCCCAGACTATTTGGGGAGGAGACTGATGCTGGCATCATTGGGGGGATGGGGTTTCACGTCCTGTGATTGCCATTCCTGTCCTGTGCATTGGGAATTGCAACTATTGAGATTTTTTGGTAATAAATGGTGATAAAACAGATATGATGAGAGGTTCAAATGGCCTTCGATGCCCCATGAGTCACTTTCTGTGACCATTAATCTGTCCCCCAGCACTGATTGCCAAGCCAGGCATGATAATGGCTTGATTTCAAGGGTGGTTTTGCGGACGAGTGCTTCACCACCTTACTGGCTGTACTTGCAGTGACACAGAGGTGCACATAATCACTAAACTGCCACCAAACCTCGTGGCAACTTTGGTTAATGAGCTGGCTTTTAAAAATTATTATTATTGCCTTTCAATTCTAGCTTCTCTGTGCCGCTAAGGGGGGAGGATGCGGTGTTTGGTGGCATTTCCCTGTAATTGCTGCAGCCGGCAGCACAGAGGTGGGGTGACATCAATCCAGCTTCCTATCAGGAAAGAGGGGACTGAGATGAAATGATGGTGGTTCCCCATGCAGGGGCTCAGCGCAGTTCGCATGGGGATGGTCGTATTCACATACAACCCATGTTACTAGTAATGGCATGGGAACGGGCACTATGCGAATTCAGCCCCACACCTGGGCTAAAACAAGCCCAATTCGGACCAAAATATTACATGGGGATGTGGCCTGTCAGTTTCTGGGGCCAGTGCTGTCTTTGCATGTTTTAGTGACACACACATCCAGGTATTTAGCTGCTGCAAAACATCTGGAAGTGTGCCTCATCACCACTGCACATGCATGGCCATCTTTTTCATCCTTTACGCATGCACAGTGGCCAGAGTGACTATGGCAGTTCTCTCTGTAAGGTAAGTAATAGTGCTGTTGATGAAAAACCCACCACCAGTGTCAGGTTTTCCAGCAATAGTCTATCACACTTTTTAGGGGGTTATGGTTGGGTTACCACAGATACAGATTTCCCCTATCTGGATGGTGCCTAAGTCAATGGTATCTCAGAGGCAGGGTGCAGATCAGAGGGCAGATGTGGAGGCAAGAGGTTATCAGACAAAAAATTCCAGGCACTGTATCACCCTACTGCAGAGCCCAGATCTCTTATGACTGGAATACATGCCAGAAATAAATATGGAAACTGGGCTGCATACCCACTTTGTGGTCTGATATTCTGGGTGCCATCCAAGTAACCCTTGTGCTGACTTCTCTGAAGCTATGTCAGCGTAGTTTACTCTGGCTTAAGAAAGACTTGTCTCTTTCGGAGGAAGGGGCAAAAGCCATACACATATGATGTGGGGACTCATGATTGCCTCACTTCCCGGCTGGCCAAAGGTTGAACAGACTGTCTGTTGTGGGTTCTTGGATCACAAAGTGATTTGGATCAGGTAGAACTAAAAATATGAGGTCAGTACTTTAAAAAATTGCTGACCCTAGGGGCCTGGTGTTCTGTGAGACTCTGTCATTCTATGATCCATTTGTTATCGGGACAGAAAAAATGTCAAGCATAGTATTCAAGAACATTTTCATTCAGAAATGCTGTGAGATGGACTTAGGATAGAAGGGCTGTGGTCACACCTAAGGTTTAATCCAGCTTCCGTCCATTTTCAGAGCCAGAGAACACATCAGAAAAGTGACTAGTAATTTTCTTTCCACATTATCTATCCCAAAGCTGAATTTTCGGAGTTATTTAACACTCTCTTTCTGAAAGTGGACTGAAGCTGGATTAAACCTTGATTGTCACCAAAACCAAGGAGAAATCTTGATTTTTCAGGGACTAAAGTGGAGGTTGTGGATGAGAAAAATTTGTGATGAAAGGTCAACAAACTGTGTGCTGAACAGGAAGCAAAAACAGAACTTGGATAAATAGAAATTCTGTTCATGGTTCCGCATGACTCAGCTTGGCCAGAATGCAAAATGTGATACAGTTTCAGTGGCCGGATTGGTATTCAAAATCAACAAAACTGGTTCCACCATAAGGTCATTCTACTAGACATGTTACACAAGAGGCATTGTGTTCTTTGTGAGTAGCGGCTGAGTAAGAAAAGGAAAAAATAAAAGAAACCTCCAAAAACACAAGTAGTTAGCTATCATCGCACGTACACAGAGTATACCAGAAGAGACACACTAGGAAAGGTTAGACAGTGCTGGCAGGATACACAGACCATACTTTCATTGCCCAGTGTCCTTCATGTGAGCTGTTTTAGTAGCAATAGGACAAATCACCAAAGTATAGGTTCAAATTCCATATTGGTTTAAATTCATTCAGAGCAGTGAGTTTACACTGGGGGAGAGTTAGGTTTGCACCTGGGCTGTTCGCTGTCTCACTTATAATCTCTACATAGTTTCCTCTGAATGAAGTATTGCCAAGGTGAGCAGAGAAATGAACTAGAACTATATGTATTACAAAACAGCATATTCAAGCACACATGAAAAATGGAAGTTTTTATAAATGAGTTCTTTTTTTTATTAATTTTATTTATTAAAATTTTTCCAAGAAAAATAATTCACACAATCTTTCCATTATTACATTACTTAAGGTTCCCTAAACTTCCTCGGCTTATCCGACTTCTATATTATGTACCCATTATTTATTGCTCCGCATCTTTATCTCTCCTGTTTCCGATTTATTCTTTGTCTTCACTCAAACCCATCTGTCGTTAATTCAAGCACTGCAAGATATACAATAAATGGGGACCAGTCCTTCACAAATTTATTGATTGTTCTATCATTTAATAAGTTTGTTAATTTATCCATTTCAGCCAACTCCATCATCTTGATTAGCCATTCTTCTCTCGATGGTATTTCTTCTTCCTTCCACTTCTGTGCATATAATAATCTAGCTGCCGTCACCATATACAGCATTAATGAGTTTAAGCTTTCTATAGAACTATCTACAATCACTAATAAAAACAATTCTGGATTAAACCTAAAATTTCTTTTTAATGAGTTCTGTACAAACAGATTGCAAGTTATCAAAACAATTATTTATCAGCAAATGAAATAGAATATGATGAGCTGACATGACTGTGTGTTGCAATTTTTAGGCAAGCTACTGTGTTTCTTCAACAAGGCCCAAACCGGATAGGAAGAATATATAAGAAAGCTGTGTATGTGCAGTTCACAGACAACTCATACAGTGAAACCATTGAGAAACCTTCATGGCTGGGTTTCCTAGGCCCCATCCTCAAAGCAGAAGTTGGAGACAGTTTTATTGTCCACCTAAAAAATTTTGCTTCAAGACCATACAGTCTCCACCCACATGGTGTCAAATACACAAAAGAAAATGAAGGTAGGATGCATTTTGTGTTTCATTGCAATTTCAGAAATTTCAACTGATTTAATGCATTCACAGTAACATTGGTGTTGTACTGATTCTCTTTCTGTCCCATGGTAATTGTGCTCAGCATTAGCGGACCTGCCAGCATGCCCTGATTTTCCTGAAATAGAAAAGTGCATGTTCCTTTAATGAACTCTGCAGGTTTGGATTGGACAAATATGAATGAGTACCAACCTGCATGGTGAAATAGTGGGAGGGGTGAGTTGGCAAAAAGAAGTGGTATCTTTGAATGCTCTGAACTGAGCTTTGATCCATAGTGCCCAATAGCGAAGACTGCATTACTGCAACTATGGCTGGATCAACACAGGCACACTAGGATGCTCTCCAGCTAATCCAGAAGGGTTGTGTACCTATATCTGGGTGATTCTGCAGCCGTGTGCCTGTGCACATGGTTGCACACATGGCTTCTAGGTTGCACTCACCATTACAGCAGTAGACTTATGTGTCAAGCACTTTAAATGGTTCTCAGGCCAGTTGCCAGCTTCTGATTCACCTCTCCTTTCCTATATTGATGGAAAGGGGGGATGCAACTTACCCGCCCAATATCCAGTTTGACTGCTTCTGATCAGAGCAAACATAACTGGCTTCTGGGATCATTTTTGCTTGGGTACAAATGTAGTTTGGGCAGAAACGCCACTGCTGTGACTGCAGTTCTCCAAGCAGCAAGTCTGGGGGATACCGGAGCCAGGAGTGGGGATGTGCAAGAATATTTGAACACATTTGAATGTCCTTAAATTCAAATGTAAAGTTTTGATTCGAATTCCGAATTTTGGATCTATTCATTTGAATTATCTGGACATTCGTATATGTACGGGCTCATACATGATGCGCACTTGAAGATTCGCATCTTTCCCACATCCTGTGCATTTGTATGGGATGAAAACGGGTTGCATATGGGATAACTACGGGATGCTTAAGGATGTGTACCGATGTGTACAGACCTGGGGAAGATGTGTACAGGCATCTACAAATGTTGTCAACATTCGTAAGTGCAAATTGGAACAATAAATTCAATGAATAGATTCAAATTTGCTTAATTCAAATTGAATTAGGTTAAAATAGAATGTAAAAGATTTGAATTGAATCCAGTCTTTGAGTATTCCATTTGAATCAAATTGAATCCCAGAATTTGCATTCGTGCACACCCCTAGCCAGGAGTCACCATGCCTCCTGCCCCAGTGACAGCTTACACATCCCTTGCCCAAGGCATCTCAGCTCACAGCTACATCCCACCCCTATGCAGAGGAAGGTTACAAAATGACCTGGATTCTAGCCAGCTACTGCTGTACTGACATTAGGGACTAGAGGCCTGCTGAAGAGCTGACCATCTGTGGGCGTGTTCCCACATATGCGTTCCTGGATTATTCTGGTCCAGGGAATGACCAAAATTCTGGTGCGGGTTGCAGGAACAGCGCTGAGCTCACATTTCAGCTTCCCCATTTCGGACCCGCACTAAATGGCAATGCAGCGGTGGCGATGACGAGCCCAGCGGCAGGAGCAGAAGCGGTGTGGCGCTTCCAAGTTACAGGTCCGCTGATCTGCTTGTGCACACATGTGCAAGCAGATCGAGTTCAGTCTGGCAACCCCCCCTGCTCCTGCCCCACTGCCGCCACTGAAAAGTCTTGTTTAAACAGGAGGTTTCCCCCCCCTGGATTTCTGCAGGCTGGTGCTCAGAAAATTCAGGAGGGAAAATCGAGGATGGCTGGATTTGGACTATTGGCAAATTTAATGGGAACTCTGGTTCTCTAGTCCGAATCCAGTCCGGATTTTAGCCCCTTTGGGAAGGCGCACTGTGTGGAGCAGTGAGTTGAATTCAATAGGTTAAATAACCCCTTCCAACTCTGTGGCAGCTGCTGGTGCAGAGTGCAGACATCGGTACTGATGTGCTCCAGTTTGTCAGCTTTGTGCTAAGCTTTCTGCATGCCAGCAGATCTCCTTTTGATCTGATTAGTAATGGGCACATCAAGCAGAGATCTGCCTTCATGTGGAGAGCTTCAAACAAAACCAGTAAACCAGCACAAATCAGTGATAGGAATGCTTCTGGTTTATGTTTCTATGGAACAGTATTCTCTACTCATCTGAAGACATCCACCTACCTTAGAGAGTGAAGGGCTGGTAGGCCCTTTAACAGCAGGCAACAGCCATAATGCCTGCAGCCATTACCCTCTGCACTTCCCAGTAGTTTTTACATTTGGCTTTTGTTTCTGCCTAACGGTAGGTTGATTTTGTCTGCATCAAATGCAGAGTTTCTTTGCAGACAGCATACCTGCACTGCCTTTCCAAGGCTTCAGCTGGCATGAATGGGCCTTTGCAAATACAGTGCCTTTATATCTTCCCTTGGATTCACAACAGGATCAGCCTGAAATCAATTGTCTTCTTTGCTTATTGCAACCCTGCCACCTTCACAGCCTGCATACAGTATGCACAGATCTTTTCTTGCATTATTTGTTTTAACTTATGGCATTTATATCCTGTATTTCTTCTGAGCAGCTCAGGGTGGTACACATTATTTTCCTCTGTTCTGTTTTAAATGCACAGCTACCCTGTGAAGTAGGTTCAACTGAGAGGCAGAGATTGGCTAAGGATCACCCGGTATGAATCAGTGACCAAGAGAAGATTCATAGCCAGGGAATCCTAGATACTAGAACAAGCTATGCACTACAGTGAACTAAATCCGTAGTATAAGGCTTATTTGAATTGTGTTTGTTTCCTACACGGCGCCTTTACAGCACCGTAACCCAATCAAAAGGTTGCAGGATTTCCTTGCCTGCTCCCTTGCACCACACTTAGCTACCAGAGTAGGGGTCCACATGGACCTGCACTCAGTGCTCAATAAAGCACTGTGAATGGCTAAAGGAAGTAAGCACTGTGATAAGTGCTCACATACGTTTTTCTTGGTGTCCATAACACTGCAAGCCCTTGAGCAGACTATGGGCCTTTCCACACTTGTCCAAACATGGATGGACATGTGGGCTGGATCAGGAGGTGGAATACTCCAGCTGACCCAGTCTCAGTGGAATGGTCTAGTCAAGGCAGGTGCAAAGATGCTCTGCTGTTACCGACTGCTGCTGCCAGTGTCAGTCTTGTGGCCTTTAAACATGGGGCCAATTCCTGTGTTTGAACAACCCTGGATGGTGATATCACAGCTGGGGATTGAAGTTCCCCTGGTTCATGTGGCCAGGAACAGCTGCATGTGAACTGGCATCACACTGCCACTTTGAAGAGGGCTGTTTTCGTAGCACTTTTCTTAAAGCACCACTGGGAACCACATGCGCAGATCCTGCCTGTCTGGTGGTTCCATAAAGTAGGATGATGTTGAAACAGTAGTCTTTCTTAACTCAACAGACCTTTTAAAGATACCGTGCTGATATACTGTATAGTGTTATTTCTGCTGTTTATTATGTTTTCTAGGTGCTTTCTATCCTGACAACACCACAGATTTACAGAAAAAAGATGATATTGTTCAACCAGGAGAGCAGTATGTTTATAAATGGGATGTAGTTGAAGATCATGGCCCTGCAGAGGGAGACAGCAATTGCTTTACAAGGATATATCACTCTCATATAGATGCTCCAAAGGATGTTGCTTCTGGCCTTATTGGACCATTGATCATTTGCAGAAAAGGTAAAGAATCATTTGTCCTAAGGCTTCTCTTCCTGGAGGCATCCAAATCCCACTCTTCTGGAGGTGAAATGCTTTCGAACATGGAGCACCATTAGCTACTGAGCATGTACCTCTTTGAAAAGTAGTGTGCAAACACCACCCAAAATGTGCTCTCAGAGCATTTTAAACAGCTTTTATGAGTGAATGAATGTTTTATGATATATTGCAAACTGAGAGGTGGAGTAGAAATTATTTTAGTCTCAAATTTACTTCTTTCCTGTACTCCATTTACCTCTTACCATCCTCCCATCTTAGTTAATGGTTGCTTTTTGGCTGTGTTTCCACTTACCTGATGAGGAACCAAGTAAAGCACCTACTGCCACTGTATCTCCATTTCTGGTGGCAATAAGCACATTTGCAGCAATTGTGTGGTCCCACTGCTTGATGCCATCATTATCTCAGCTGCCATTTTCTGGGATAGTGATTTTGCTGTCCTCAGTGGAGACCCTTTGGAGCACCACTACAAATGACTTCTCCTCTCTTGAAAGTGGAGATGAGGAAGTATCATATGAAGTTACCATCAAGGTGCCTCCCTCACAAGCCCCAGAAGAAGCTGCCTTCATTTTAGAATGGTGTGTCTTTTATTATTACATTGCCTTTCTTCTTGACACATAGTCACCCTAATGGAGGATATTTTTCTAGTATTTGTGGGAGAGAGGAAATTCTGTTAATTGTCACTTTTCTTCCATAGGTACGCTGGATGGAGACAAAGATAAAGATGTTGACAAAGAATTTGTCCTGATGTTTGCTGTAGTGGATGAAAACTTCAGCTGGTACTTAGATGAGAATATTAAAAAATACTGTTCCCAACCTGACACTGTTGACAAAGAAAATGAGGATTTCCAAGAGAGCAATAAAATGCACTGTAAGTGTGTCTTTCAGTATCATTTCATCCTTTTAAGAACCTTATTTAAAATAGACTTCACAGGGATTGCATTTACAACAAATGCAAAATGTTTAAGTTCTCCGTAACATCATTCTGTTAAGGGATTCACTATCCTTTGATGTGAAGTTGTTTCTGCCACTATGAACCATTATTAAGATCTTCATCATATTGTATCCCAAAGTGCAAGAAGATGTAAGTGGGTTTCCTAAGTAATGTCCTATCTGGACCCTGAGCACGACTGCATTCCCACAGCATGGGGGAATTTCAGTGCCTGCTAAGCCAGAGAGCTTGCTCTAATCCTAAAGGTGGGCCATGTGGAGTCTAGATCACAAGAAGTAATTATTCCTCTTTATTCTACCTTAGTCAGACCTCATCTAGAATACTGTGTCCACTTCTGGGCACCCCAATTTAAAGAAGATATTGACAAACTAGAGCAAGTTCAAAGGAGTGATATCAAAATGGTTAGTGGTCTGGGAACCATGTCCTATGGGGAATGGTTGAAGGATCTAGGAATGTTTAGCCTGCAGAAGAAAAGACTGAGAGGAGACATGATAGCGTTCACATATCTGAAGGGCAGTCACAGTATGGAGGGATCATCCCTATTTCTACTGACACAAGTTGGGAAAACTAGAAACAATGATATGAAACTTCAAAAGAGTCAATACAGATTAGATATTAGAAAAAACTTCCTGACAATAAGGGCGATTGTTGAGTGGAATAGGTTGCCACAGGAGGTAGTGAGCTCTCCTTCACTTGAGATCTTCAAGCAGTGGCCAGACAGACATCTGTCTGGGATGGTTTAGGGGGTTGGGCTCAATGACTTTAGGGGTCCCTTCCAACTCTATAATTCTATGATTCTGTGATAGTACACACCTTACTCCTCATGAGCCTCCAAGACAAGGAACGGCTGTGTGGAGAATAGTATGGGTAACCATTTGCATGACAAGGAGAACAGCTGAGCTGACCAAGGCCCATAGAGTTGTTCTTCCTGTTCTGTAGGAAGAGTGCTTCCAAGGAAGTTGTCAGCCCTTGGAGATATGTTGCACACTTGGGGGCACCAACAGCATGAAGACATCATGGCTCTTAGGCCTTCACTGTGCCATCCTTTCCTTGTGTGTGGATGCAGCCTTAGTGTCTTGCCTCAGCTGTCTCTTCTATCTCTTGTTTTTTCCCCCTTTATTCACAAATGCATCAAGAGATCAGCACAGTCAAGGCTTTCTAGATGGCATGCTGCATCACTTCCACATTTTGGTCTTCAGGCTACTGCAGAGACAGTACTGTTGAAAGCTTGCTTGGTTACATGCTTTCTGCTCCATGTTGGCTTGTTCATGGTTGTTTGGAAAAAGTGCAACACAGTCGTGGCATATTGGAGAGCCTAGGCTGGCATACGCAGAGCTGTCGGTGGTGGATGTCTGCCTTTGTATTAAAACTCTCTCCCTCCTTCCTTCTAACAGTTGGAGATATTTCAAGTTTTTAACAGAAACTGATGTTCTACACCATTAAAAAATTAAGCAACCATCTGTTAAAGCTAAGTAGAGGGCTTTTTGCACGAGGGGGTGGCCGGATGCATTCCAGACCGCCCCAAGCGTTCCCATGCACTCTCTGCATGTTCTGTTTTCGGAGCAGAAAAAACTGCTCTGAAAACGTCTCTGTGCATTTGGTGCGCCCCCAGCTGTTCCAGAGGGAGAGCATTCGCACACTCTACCTCTGTGACAGCTGGGCCCCTCCCCGGCCTCCCCTGATTGGCTGCCTTACAGCCAGAGGTGGGAAGGCCAGTCAGGCCAATGCAAGTGGCAGGACCCCCACCTAACACCCCCCCCCGCAACTCACTGGGCACCCGTGCATGCTCAGATGGCCAGTTGAGGCCAGGCGGGTGCCCGACCAATGATGGGCTGCCCCTCGAGCATGCTCAGAATGTCCTGGCCTATTCTAGCCAGAATTGGGCCGGCAAGAGAAGGTAAGCCCCATTCATGCACATGCGCGACCCCAGGGTGGGTTGGGGGGGTGTTAGGTGTGTGTGGGGTCCTGCCACTTGCATCGGCCTGATCCTGGCTGATGCAGGTGGCAGGACCCCTGGGAAGGGGCCCGACTGATCTCCTCACCTCTGGCTGAAAGGGAGCCAATCGGGGGAGACTGGGGGAGGGTCTTCGGACCGAACTGGTTGAATACACTTCCTCATTCGCACATAGGCAGGGAAAGAATGTGTTTGGAATGCGTCCTTTCCCTGCCAGTGCAGATAGGAAACTGTACTCAACCCGTTCCAGCTGAAGCATCCTGAGGTGTCTTCACCTTAGTGTGAAAACGCCTCAGGTATTGACCTTAGCAACTGAAGTAGAAACTTCTGAAGTGTCACAAGTGGCCACTCTGGAGTTTCTAGGGAAACAAACTATCATTGCCAAATTCCAGAATGTGCTTAAGTGTCATACTGCTGACTGGTGCTGGCTTGAGGACAATCCCAAAACTTGTCTGGCACCATGCAATGCCCCAAGTATATAGATGATAATATTGAAGGATCCTTTGCAGTTGCTGATTCCTGGCTGGCTGTGCTAATCCCAGTACCTGGACCATTACTAGATGCCATTCCTCTATAAATCTACTCACTTTTCACGACACTTGATCTGGGCCAAGACTGAAGTGGTGAACACTGGTGTATTCCAGCAACCAGGTAGATTACTGTAGTGCGCTGAAATAGCACGACAGATCCACTGCCAAGAACAGTTGCCTGTCAGCATACTCCTGGCACCATTTTTACATTGGAGAATGTGCCGGCTGCTGGCATTGTGTGACCTTGAGAGGCTGCACTTACTGGAGACTGTTCTGGCAGGCGGACACCACAGTCTGTGGAGGCAGCTAGTACGTCTGCTAACAACTATGCAGAAGCTGCCTATTGTGGACATATAAAAGCATTCTATATATAAACATTGGCCATGTTGCCACCTACCGCAAATCTGGAGCAACCCAGGATTACTCTGATCCGGGTTTGCCCCGGGTTCTGCTGTGGGTTGGGTTGGAGGCCGGGAACAGCACTGAGTGTGTGTCAGGCTGTTCCCACAGAACCCACAGGTGCACACAAGCGGTGTGGTGTGGCACAGTGCGGTACGGTGCTGCCACTGCTGCCAGCCTCCTCCTCAGGTCCTAAGCTGAGTGAAGGGTTACAGCCGGTGGCTAGATAAGTGAGTGAGGGGGAGCCGCATTCAAGGGGTGGCCTCCCCTCCACACATCCCCTGTTGAAACAGGGGGAGGCAAAAGGAAGGAAGGCAGCTGCTGCCAGACACCTCCTCCCAAAGTCCTCGGCTGCCTTTCTTCCTTTTCCCTCCTCCTGTTTCAACAGGGGGAAAGAAAAGGCTGGCTTGGTTTAAAGCCCGAGTGAAGGAGGACAGCTGGTGGCCGGGTAAGTGAGCAAGGGGGTGCCACATCTGAGGGGCGGCCTCCCCTCTGTGCACCCCCTCGCTCACCCACCCGCCAGCCTTTAAACATAGCCAACCTTTTCTTTAACCCTATTGTAACAGGAGGAGGGAAAAGGAAGGAAGACTGCTGAGGATGTTGGGAGGAGGGGGAAAGAAAAGGCTGGCTCTTTTTAAAGCCGAGCAAAGGAGGACAGCCAGCAGCCTGGCCGCACCCCCTCACTCACTTACCTGGGCACCGGCTGTCCTCCTTCACTTGGCTTTAATCCACGTCAGCCGGTAAACCCCTGTTTCAACAGGGGTTTTCTTTCCCTGCATTTCCCCCCTGAAAATCTGGGGAAAGAAAACTGGCATGGGGACAGGGCTGGAAAATCACGAGTGGATTTGAAGTATTGGGGGATTTAATGGTAGGCCCTCAATACCGAATCCAAATCCACCCTGGATTTTAGCCCCTATGGGAACCTCCCTATAATCTTTTCATACCAGAGCATATGAGTGATTCTGCAGAATTCTGCCATAAGAATCCCTGTTCAAATGGAAGGCTTTTCAGATTTCTCTGCTGATTCTCCCTCATTGTGATTGAGGTCAATTGTTTACAAAATTAAATATAAAATTAAATATTTTATAATGTCTTCAATGTTGTTTTGTATTTTTAAAGCTATCAATGGATATATGTTTGGATATCTTCCCGGTCTCACAATGTGTGCGGAGGACAAAGTGAAGTGGTTTCTTTTTGGCATTGGAAATGAAGCTGATATCCACTCGGCTTATTTTCACGGGCAAGTCTTGACGGAAAGGAAACATCGAGTTGACACCATCAGCCTCTTCCCAGCTACCTTTGTGGATGCTCTCATGGTACCAAATAATGAAGGGGAGTGGCTGCTTAGCTGTCAAGTCAATGACCATATAGAAGGTATATAATAATTAGCTATATTTTGGTTTGCTTGCTTTTTGTGTCTGCAAAATGGAAGTCACCTAGAAAGCAGAAGGTTACAGGTTCAATCTATAGGATCGATCCAGAAGAAAAGTATGCATCTACCAAGATGATTCTGGCCCAATGGTTCCAATTTTAAATATAGTGATTTAGAAGCATGCTCTATTTATGAATCTCATGTATGAGTGCCCATCCCAGGCATGACACTGGGCGGTTAGAACTCAGGGTTTCGAAGCAATTCAGAATACAGGGACACAGGTTTGGTTAGAGTGCCACCCACAACAGCCCAGAGTAAAGCAGCGATATGGCCGTGCACTCGAAGGGCAACTAGAAGGCCACTACATTTTCAGTCTGCAGCAGTTGAATTGATTCGTGGAAACTGTATGAACTCATCTAGTGAGCAGAAGTTGACCCCTACGTTGAAGGTTGCTCCACGCTCACTCTTATGGGAATCTTGGGGACTGAGTGTGGATGGCAGTATTTGTGAGGCAGTTTGGTCTTGTGGTTAGAGTGTCAGACTCTTATCTGGTAGCTCGGTGACCTTGGGCTAGTTCGAGTCCACTCTCCTTCACAAAGCCATCTCGGTGACTTTGGGCTGGTCACGGCTCTTTTTCTGAGCACTCACAGCTCCAGCTACCTCACAGGGTGTTATCTGCTTTGAGACTTCATGAGAAAAGTGGCATATAAAAACTGACTCTTCTTCTTCTTCACACTGCCATCCAGATGATAGGTTTATGGGTTCCTTAGTTTACTTTAGAAAAAATAAAGATAAAATAAACATTAGCGTTCTTTTTTAAACATACTGTATATATCCCGAAACAGAAAAGGCTAGTTTTTCAACTAACTAATTAGCTTTCTTCTAGTATTATAAGATCCTTCATTTCACAAAACTATCCTAAATTGCTTGTGCTATGTTATCAGGCAAATTTGTGGGACTGAATTTGAACCAAACTGGCTGTAACTCTCAGGCTGCATCCCCATTCAAGAAAAAATACTGGTTTTAAATCCAGATTAATTTAATCAGCATTGAGCTCAGTTTTTTCCTGCTCCCATTTGTAGCTTTTTCTGTGGATTTTTTTTTGGGGGGCTCCCTCTCTTTTGCACCATACCCTGACTTTATGGGCAGGAACCAACCCCTGTAAGCCTACCCCCTGATTAATAGGTATAGCAACAGGGAAGGGAGAAAATGGAAATGGTCATTTATGCATCCTGCCAGCAAGGCAGCTCCTCCAAGGAGACAATGTTACTGGGAAGGCAGCAGCTTTGCACAGAATCAGCTGAGTGAAAGAACGGACATCCAGGGCAAACCAATCCCTCTCTCTTTCAAATCAGACGCCCCCTGCATTCACTAAAGGAGCAAGGGGTGGGAGGAGAAGGGAGAATCATGGTTCCTGCACAGGTTCAAAGACAGAAGAGGGGATTTTCCCTTCCTCCTTCTTTGCTTTGAATGAGCTGCTCAGGACCAAAGAGAGCTAAAAAAAGATTCCCTCTAACGATTGTCAGATTCTGCCTGCTGTTACAATTTTAATGTATCTCTCATAATTACAGTGGCAGTCACAAAAGGGGAAATCTATGTTCAAAGATCCAACACTTTTTTTTATTTCCATACATAAAAGATGAGGAGAACTCTACCATGGCAGGGATGGCAAGGGCAGGGGGCAGACCTTCCTGAACGTGAAACCCCACCCATTTAATGGTGCCCCCACAACAATAGCAGGCATTGGCCAGAAGGATATGGGGTGGACATCTCAAAAGGCATGTTCTCCCCGAATAGTCCTGTACCGTTCCCATAGGAAAAAAAAAAGTGGGCTAGCCAGCAAAATGGGACCGAGACCTGTTTTTATGAGGGTGTCTTTTTTTCTGTGGATTTTGGTGATTTAGTCCTTGTAAAGTTTGGGAATAAAAATTTTAATGGAAACGGATGATTCCCAGAACAAACTGGATACAGATTTGTTCTTGAATGGGAACGCAGCCTCAGTGAGCTATATTGCCATCATCTGATTGCCCAAGGAAGTGGAAAATAAGCTGTGTCTACACTTACCCCTCCAGGGCACCTTCATTATGCTTTGAAAACCTGCTAAAGCAAGCTTGGTCTGACATCCATTTTGAATGCCTTTTCTCCAGGTGGTATGCAGGCAATTTTTGAGGTAAAAGCCTGTGAAAGCCATGCTCAGTTGCCTAAGGAAAACTCCAAAATAAGAAAGTACTACATTGCAGCAGAGGAAGTTGAATGGAACTATGCTTCATCTGGAATCAATAACTTCACAGGAGAAGAATTAATTAATGATGAGTAAGTATTGGTAGCCGATGTGCAATCACCAACAAACTGAAAATCTAGAGGCATTTTTTGCGCTCACTGGGGTTTTGGAACAGTTCAGGCTGTAGAGCTCTTCTGGGCCTTTTTCTTCTACATACATTCTTTTACATCACCTAGTCCAGTAGACAAGTAGACAGTCCAGAGGTTGCTAAAACAGACTGTGGAAGTGTGCAAATGCGCTGCACACCTCCATGTTCCAGTTTAGTGGGGAACCCATTTTGGTTATGCAACAAATTGCATCACTGAAATGGGTCCCCCCTGCAGGCTCTGAGGCCAGGAAATTTCTTATCCATAGGAGAATGTGGAGGCTGATGCCTAAGATTACGCAGTCTTTGGGACTGGTGTGGGAACCGTATTGGAACAGCCATGCAAATGCAGATGGTCTTCTTCAAGGGCAACTGGCCTCCTTCAACTGCTGGAGTGATGTCTTCTCCAGCAATCACACCAGCAAAGGGGTCAGTGAGATCACTCAAAGCATTTGCTGCCATTCACAATGGGGACAGGCCCAAGTAGCCTAGAAGGAGGAAGGAAGGGAGGGAGATTCAGGAGGGAAGGCTGGATCCACCCACCCCACCTCAGTCAAATGCCAAATGTTTTTCCTGATGCATTAACACAACTATTAACCTGCTTTTCTGCACAGGGATGCCAAGGTATTTTTTGAGAAAAGCCCACAAAGAATTGGCGGAACATATAAAAAAGCTATTTTCTATGGGTACACTGATGACCATTTTGAACAGCATCTGGAGAGGTCTCCTGCTGAGCAACATCTTGGACTTTTAGGTAAAAGAATTTTAAACTAGTGGTGACCAAGAGTAGAATATGGCTTTCTTACTTTTCTTTGAAAGCTGGGGTATTAAATGAACAGATCATAAACATTATAGCTGTTTCCCATTGTGGTAGTATGCTGTGGGCAATGGGGTGACCTGTACGTGTGGAGTGCATCTGAGGTGAGAGATTTCGCAAATAAATGCTGCCCCTTAATCCTTGCAGCTGTGGAATGAAAGTTCCGCAGCTATGAGGTTTCCAGCTAGGCTGTGCTTATACTGCTCTGGAAATGGCCCCAGAAATCAGACATTTTGGGTTCGACATAAAAACAGCTTAGCTGGAAATTTGCCCAGAAATTCCACTCCTTCTCATCCATCCATCCAAATAAGAAAAGGAGATGCCTGAGGGATTGACAACCACCTCAAGGATCTGCTGTTCACTCTACAAGTAAGTAGATCCCTGAAGAGATTGGGGTGGCCCAGGAGTTATCTGGAGGCAGATGTGTCTAAATGCACTGCCCTGGTTGCTTGGATACCCTATGAAGGGCACACTATATGGTCTGTGCTTTAATAGGCCCTCAGGGATTATCTTAGTCATTCAAAGGTAAATATTTAGCAGACTGTAGGTAAAAAGCAGAAACTGACAGTTTAAGCAAACTTGAAGCAAATTGAGCTGTAACTTGAACAAAGGCCAATATTATTTTCAAATTTGAAATAGCTCTGGGCAAGATACTGTTCTTCGTGTCAATTAGTTTTCTCTGCTATAGGGTTCACCAGTTGATAATAATTAGGCAAATAGATTCAGTCCTTATAAATATTCCCACAATGCACTGGAGCAAACTTAAACTGAATATACTAGCAAATTGTTGGTAATTTAGAGCAAGCACTACTTGCTTCCAGAACTGCTATTTGTTCATTGTTGGAAATGTTTCATTGATTGATGATTTATCTGCCAGTTTATATCCTCAAAGTCAGGAGTCTCTTAAGAATAACAAAATCAGTGTAAAACAATTCACATTAGCAAGTGAAGATAAATACTGCAGTTTGGACTTCCCTAAATATATGGAAACATTTTTTTCATAAGATTATAAAGAATAATATCTACTTTTGGCTTACCAGTCATGCTTCTCACTGCATCTGGAAGCTTCCATTGATTCTACCGGACTGCATTTTATTTAATTATTTGAATTTTTTTTTATCCCACCCTATACCCAGAGGAACAAAACAGTAGAAACAAAGGGAGGGTCTCTGGGCTCCTGCAGTTCCCATTTGTGGACTGCTAATATTGCTGCTTCTGAATAACCTTCAGTGCTAAGATAGCATACTTAAACATGACATTCTTGAATATAAATAATTCGTGCATTTTTACATCAGGGCCAGTCATCAAAGCAGAAGTTGGTGAAACCATCCACGTGACATTCCTAAACAAAGCAAGTTACCCATTCAGCATCCAGCCACATGGTTTAAGCTACAGAAAGAACAATGAGGGTTTCTTCTACAAGACTATCTCTGGAGGTAAGTTATGCATATTAAGACATTTCTGTGGGTCTCAAACTACATTGGAGGAAGAAAAAATACACCTTGCCAAACTTCCGCTGATGAAGAATTGAGACTTCCAACCCTTTGCAGATACTTTATTGCAGTTGTGGGTTTATTACAGGCGCTGCAAGTCCATCCTCACATGTGGAACCTGGTGAAAAATTCACTTATGAATGGGAAGTTCCAGAAACAGTAGGTCCTACTGAGGATGATCCAGACTGTTTAACATGGAGTTATTATTCAGCATCAAATTCAATCAAGGACACCAGTGCTGGCCTGGTTGGACCGCTCTTGGTGTGTAGAAAAGGAGCATTACTTCCCTCCAGAAAACAGGTAGTGCAAGATGATTGGAGATAATCTGCATTATTCCTGGTAGTTTTGCCTTTTGTTTGCCAACCCTTTTCTCCTTAAAAACATTTATTTTTTCCACAGAAAAATGTAGACAAAGAATTCTTCCTGCTTGCCACAGTATTTGATGAAAATCTAAGCTGGTATTTGGATGATAATATTAAACAGTTCATAGGAGCTTCTGAGAGCCTTGATAAAGAGAATGAAGATTTCCAGGAATCCAACAAAATGCACTGTAGGTTTGCCTTTTGTCTTGCTTATTGAATTCAAGAAGGCAACTAAATCTTTAAACACCAATTTCTTTAAAAAAAAATACTATACTGACATCACTTGACAAAGATGGCTGGTAGGATGAAAAACAGGAAGTGTAAGCTGGCTGTTAGCTCTTTACGGAGAATAATCCAACATAAATGGAACAAATTCAATGATTTTCTTTTAAATAGAAAAATATAGGTGTGTAAACTCAGTAGCAGCTAAGTCCTGCTAGCAAAGTATGACCTTCTTTCTTGAGTAAAGATGGATTTTGCTTCCAGGCCTAATAAGTCCCCAGTGTCCAGTCTCTCGTCATTTCTCCCCTGCTCCGTCTTTTTTACTTTGAAGATAAATGATGGCTGGTTTCTCTCCCTGCTTTTCTTTATCCTTAACCAATGTGTTTAGTGGCTCCCATGGCTTACTCTATCTTGCCAAAGTGACATTGCATATTATATAAATTATTTTATTAAATGTTGTTAGTTATAGAATTTTGACAATTAATGTGCTTAAATCTTAATTGGCATTTTTTCCAGCCATAAATGGATATATGTACGGAAATCAAAAAGGTCTTGACATGTGCCGGGGTGACACTGTTTCTTGGCACATGATTGGCCTGGGATCAGAGGTTGATATCCATGGAATACAATTTTCAGGAAATACTTTTTTGACTAAAGGAACAAGAAGGGATACAGCTAATCTCTTTCCACATACTTCTGTCACAGCTATTATGAAGCCAGACTCAGAAGGTAAGTAACACAGTGTACCTCTTAGTTTTAAACTCTGTGTGCTTCTGCATTTGCTGCTGAAAAATGGATCTAAGAAGATCAGTTTTTCGGCCATCCGACCTCCCGAGGATCCATCCCAAATGGGGACGGATCCAAAGGGCCCTCGCGTGTCTGCAAACGCGCGGGGAAGATGGATCGGGCCAGCTGGATGGTCTGGATTCCCGCGCCGCTGATGCCACCCCCGGAGCCATGGGACTGGAGCAGGCAGCTGCCAGTCACCGTGTGTTTCTGGCAGCATGTAGCGCACGAGGGAGGGGTTTCTGAGGCAGGCCGTCCTGCTTCCGCCCCTCCCAACATGGCAACCGCAGGGACATCCATCCCTTCGCCTAGCCATGTGTGGAAGTGTCCTGCTTCTGCACAGATCCAGGTGAAGGGTCAGACTGAAGACCTAATATTTTAGGTCTTTATTTTAATCTGGTTTTCAGCGGCGAGACCTGTTTTAGAAATGGGTCTTGCTTGCCGAAATTTGGAAGCAGCTGCCAGGAAGGGTCCCTAATCCTGTGTCCAGTGCGGAAGGTAAATCTAAATGTGTCTTGTATGTGTCATAAATCCTTCTTTAAACCGGTTTCCACAGCCAGTGCGGAAACACCCTCTGTCTTTTCATTGTATTGACTGATCCCAAGACATCTTGAATTTGCATATATGGGCTTGCTTGCAGAATGTTTGGAAGAAATAATTATTCAGGCCCATTTCAATCTGGCTTCAGGTGGAATTGTGGAACTGAGACTGCCTTGGCCACACTTATTGATGACTTTTATATGGAGAAGAGCAGGAGATTGGTTCTACTCAATCTCTCAATAGTATTTGACCATGGTATCTTGCTGGGGAAGGGGAACTGGAGGCACTGTTTTACAGTGAAACTGTTCTTTTTCCCCGGGTGAACTTTATATTCATATTTTTATGGCATCCTATAGCTAATGGTCTCATAACAGTAACAATAACATGACAGTAAAGCGAGTTAAAAAAACATAAGTAGCACTGGGGAACTTCTGGGAACATTGAATGGAGTTCCTCACTGGTCAGTTGTCCTCTATGCACTTCAGACTCTACATGAAGCCACTGGACGTAGTCATCAGGAGATCTGGAGTGAGGCGGCATCAGTGCACAACACCCAGTTTTATCTCTCTGTTCTTTGGGAAAATGGTTCAAGTGTTTGATGATTAGTTGGAAGTAATAACTGGTGCCTGGATGCAGCTTTAAACAAGCAGACAAGGAACATTCTATTTTATATACTATACCTCTGTCTGAAGAGTTGGATTAAATTAAAGTGCCTGAAAGGGTTAGGTTTTTAAAAAAATTATTTTAAAGGTTCATTTAAACTGAATAGATTTATGATTCATGGAGTTATTAATAAAGAATAATCACACCAGACATGATGGCAGAAAATGCTGCTGTTTGTTGCTATTAATAATAACAAAATTCATAATTATAATTATTCAGTGCAATGCATTTAAAAATAACTTTAAAAAAATTATTGCACATTCCATTTTTATTTTGTTTAAACAAGTGATATTGGACAAGCTAATGCTTCTCGGCCAGCTCACATCTCTGACGTGTGCTTGGTTTGTTTCAGCAGTTTCCTTCCAATATGTTTCTCCAGGTATCTTTGAGGTGGCATGCCTAACGACAGATCATTTCACGGGGGGCATGAGGCAGAAATATGAAGTCAGGAAGTGTGATTCAACAACAGAGGATAATGAGCTATATGTCCATGAGAAGACTTATTACATTGCAGCAGTAGAAACAGAATGGGACTATTCCCCAAACAGAACATGGGAAGAAGAGAAACATCGTTTCCATGATGAGAGGTAAGACCCAAGAGAAGAATATCTGTGATCACAAACTTTTCCTTTTTCCCCCTTTATGGAGGGTGGTATCTAACGCTAACTAAAAAGTTTTGTAGGAAGCAGGAGTTTAACTGCCGCTGGATGAGATCCTGCTTGTCCCTAAAACCACTCAGGTTGGCCAGGTGGTTCAGGTGCATCCAGTTTGGTTGGTTACCTCTATCTTGTATGCTTACCCAAACTCAGCCTTGCCTGCTCGCATTCCTTTTGGATCAGGTGTTTCCTCTAGTTCTATCATAGACTCAGCAGTAGATAACCTGTGAGAAATGTTATCTCAGTAATGGTACAGGAGAGGAGGCCGTGGGAAAGTGTTGCTGAGAACCTGAATGATATACCGCTGTCTGAACCCAACTGGTCCAGGTAGTGGACTGCTCTAGTAGAAACGGATCAGCTGGAGAGGTTCCCAGAAGATAAGTTGATGTTAATGCCCTTGTAGCTTCCTGCTGCTTCTACTAAGGCCGCATCCCCATCCACTCCATTTAGTGTGGATTGGATTATTTTTAATCCAGATGCAGGGCTGAATTTGAATTGAGACGTGCCCATGCGTTTGCTGATAATGTGGGCTCAATTCAAATATGGGTCTCCCCACGCAAACTGAGCTAAACCCATGCACGGGGAAACAGCATCTTTTTCTCTCCACCCCTGTTCTCCCGACAGGAAGCCGGGCTGACATCACCAACCCCTGTGTTGCCTGCTGCAGTGATGGCAGGGACTTTATAGTGCATGGGGACACAACCTAAAACTCAGTTTCATCTAGACCAGCGGTTCTCACCCTTCCTAATGCTGTGACCCCTTAATGGAGTTCCTCGTGTTGTGGAGACCCCCAACCATGGGGGCAGAGCAGCTCAGAGGTGGGAGGGAAGGGTGGCGGGAGACTGGTCACGACCCCTCTGAAAGGGTAGTTCGACCCCCAAAGGGGTCCCGACCCCCAGGTTGAGAACCACTGATCTAGACAGTACTTACTTAATATGCATTAGTCAGATAATCCAGAATAAAGCATGGATAATTTGGAAGGAAATGTGCCTGGATGAGCTTTATTCCAGATTATCCAAATAATGTGGATTAAGTAAGTACTGTCTGGATGATGCTTTAGTCTGAAACAATGATGGCAAACCTTTTGAGCTTGGTCTGTCAAAATTCACAAGAATCCCTAGCTTAACTCGGGTGCTGTGTCACATCTAGAAATATTAATAATTTTGTGATATTTGTAGCTCTAGTAAAAAAGTTATATATATATATATATAATTAAAAGCAAAAACAAATAATTCTTTACATTTGCTAAATCTTCAATTGAAAGTTGGTATTTCATACACTTTAAGAACAAGCAAGCACTACACGCCCAGGTGTCAGGGTGACCATGTGTGTCACCCAAAAGGTCTTGGCGTGTCACCTGTGACACGCGTGTCATAGGTTGACCATCACTGGTCTGAAAGCATCAAGTAGGTTCAGTGTACTTGAGAGTGTGGCTACTCTGCCCCTTTCTGACAGCAACATGGGCCATTTTTGCAGGGTATGGCTATCCTGCACCATGTTGGGCCACATTAATCCTAGTGTGAGGTAAGGGTCCTTTGCCGGCAGGCTGGTCTGCACCAGCTCAGTCCTTGGGGGTGGTACCTAGATTCTGAATGTGGGAAACCTTTTTTTTCTCAGTCTTTGAAATTTCTGGGAGGGTTCTTTTCAGAGGTGTGTCCACTTCTGGCAGCACTTCTTGTTACCCCTCTGAAATGGGTCCCCCATACCATGGAAAAGTGGGCCTCTTGCCTATGTATGATGGGCACAGAGTGGTGATATGGTGAGAAACTGGGGGAGTACTTGGCAAGCTGATTTAGACCTGATGGATGAAGATTTCATATTCTTGTCTTAAATGTGTCGCATCATAGAGTGCCCTCTGCTGTTCTGAGCTAAAATTTGATTAATTTAGGTATGGCTACTGACCTGGCTTACCTCACAGATGTCAGACCTCCTTAAGCTGAATGACATCTTAATAGTTTATTTCTCTAAGCTGCATACAGAACACTAAAAATGTGATGGCAGAGAACACCACTTCATATTTCACTGAGACAACTGAACTGGAAAGACATTTTCAAATTGGAATTAACATTGCTTTGTGTGGATCTTTCAAGTTGACCTTTGTCAACTTGTCTAAGAAGCTGTAGACCTAGAGGAAAAAAAAATTTTTTTTCTTCAGCCCAGGAAACCCATTCTTAAATAAAGAAGAAAAGTTCATTGGGTCCAAATACAAGAAAGTTGTTTATCAAGAATATACTGATGAAACGTTCAGCACTCCCAAGGAAAGGAAAAAAGAGCATGAGCATCTGGGAATTCAAGGTATTGGTTCCTTAATTTGAGGGAAACATATCTACTTTTATGGATTGAATGTGCACACTAAATTCTTTCAGGGCCAGATCTAGGGATGAAGGGAAACCAGGGTACTTACTCTGAGTAGCAATTCTACTGGTACAGCAAAAATGAATCAAGGAAAACTTTATAGTGGGGGGAGCAAGCCAGTAACAGTGGTTATCCACTACTCTTTGGATTTTTTTCTTAGATCCATGTTTGCATGTGGGTTCAGAGCATAGCTTCTTTTTGGTTTCTATTTATAAGCACTGTGGATTAGAATTTGTGGTAAAATATAAAGAAGAGTTGGCTTTTCTACCCAGCTTTTCTCACCCATTTAAGGGGACTCAAAGTGGCTGACAAAGCTTTCTATTCTTCTCCCCTCAACAGAACACCCTGTGAGGTAAGTGGGGCTGTGAGAGCTCAGAAGAGAGCTGTGACTAGCCCAAGGTCACCCAGCTGGCTTCGTGGAGGTGGGCAGAATCAAACCTGGTATTCCAGATAAGAGTCCGGCTCCCTAATCACTAGACCAAACTGGCTCACATTTTTTCATCCATCCCTAAAAGAGTGCTGTGGGTTGCCATCCAGAACTGAATGATGCTTTCCATGGTCCTTCAAACAATCCAGACAGCACTTACTTTATCCACATTATTTGGATAATCTGGAATAAAACGTGGATAATCTGGAATAAAATGTATCTGGGGCTGTCTTTCCATTGAAGTTTTTAAGTGTATTGAATCCATTTTCAGAGCTGAATGTTCCCAAAGGATTAGAGGAATCTGCGGTTTCTGGGGATTAAAGGGCTTGAAATGCAGATATCTATATTTGGATAAAAAGTGGTCTTGGAATAGGATTTAGAAATAATCCTCGTTTTTTGTGAAGGGGAACGTGCATTTTTTTGAGGGTCAGGAAGGGGCATTTTCTTCAGTTCCCCCTGACCCAACAATCACCCATTATTTCCCTTTTTTTCCTCCTGGCTGTAGCAGCTAGAGCAGAGCTGTCAGCTGCTGTTGCAATGTTATGAGAGATACAATACATTGTAACAGCATGGAGATTCTGACAATTGCAGAGAAGAGTGACTCTTTTCTCTCTCCTCTCCCCTTGTTGCTTTATGCATGGAGATTTTATAGAGATAGCAGGAGCTTTATCTTTCCCCTCCCCTTGCTGCTTTATGTGTGGAGATTTTAAAGAGACAGCAATCGGAGCTTTATCTCTTCCCTCCCCTTGCTGCTTTATGGATGGAGAGTCTGATCCCTGCCCCATAAAGTCAGGGCGCGATGCAAAACAGAGGGGGGAGGGGATCCCTCCTGTATCAACATAATAAACTATAAACGGGGACATGAAAAATGGAGCTCAGTGCAGCTTAAATTTATCCAGATTTAAAGCCATACTAAATTGTGCAGTGTGGATGCAGCCTGGGTATGCTTTATTCTGGATTATCCAAATAATGCAGATTAAGTAAATGCTGTCTGGATGAAGCTTAAGTTAGACCTAGTTTTGCTAGAATTCCAAGATAGATTTTAGTGTAAAACTAAAAAGTCTTTGTAAGCTTGAATTTGTGTGTTGCTGCTGTGACTGAGGAGAATGGGGACTTCCATTTTATGGCTTAAATTGACCACAGTTTGATGTTAAATCCAGAATACGAGAAAGGAGGTCCAGAGAAAAGGAGACTGCTAGCCTTCCATGGGATGGCCTGTGCTGGCAGAATGATGAAGCAGCCATAAAATGTTGTGCAGCATTGCTTCAATGAGAATCCCATGTGACAGGTGCAGGAGGCCATCCCTTCAGTGTCAATTTATGGTGCTTCTACTGGTCCAGCAAAACATGGCCTTATTGAAATAGATCAAATGATTGTTCCTGGCTTATTTCAGAGTTTACTGAGTAACTACTTTAAAAAAAAAATATTTTTATAGTAACATCAACATAAACATAAGAACAAAATTAACACTGTGACCATATACAGTGAAAGTGGCATAAACATACGTCCCTCCACCATGTGTGCACTCAATTGACAACATCACATATGGTAGTTTTTCTTCTTTACCTCTTGATATACTTTTATTTGGACCAAAGAAATAGTCTTAATATTTCAGCTCTCAAAATTTCTGGACCTTGAGGTCTTGTTGAATAGTTCAACAGTTCTTTCTAACTATCTTATGTCTTGGAGCGTAGTTTGAATCCTTGGCTTTTCAATCTTATTTCCTGTACTTTTTCAAATCTATATTGTTCCATTAGGTACTTGTACCAATCCTCTAATGCCTGTTTAGTACTCTTTTTCCATCCTAATAGAATTTTAGATTGTGCAGCATATATTGTTTATTCAAACAAATACTGTTTTTCTGCGCTTATTCTCTCTGTTGTCACATGAAACAAAGCTATTTGGTATTTTCTTTCATGCGGTACCATTGTCTTATTTTTTTCAAGGTCCCCTAATGGAGGCAACTGTTGGAAACAAAATCAGAATTGTTTTTAAGAACAAGGCCTCTAGGCCTTACTCCATCTACGCACAAGGAGTGAAAACAGACTCTCCGGTTATAACTGAAACGAGCCCAGGTAACTCATTCCAGTCCTAACCAGGGGTGTTTTCCCACTGTCACTAAAAGTACCCATTAAGTACCCATTAATGGGTATGTAATGGCATTTTTGTACCCATTAATGGGTACTTAATGGGTACTTCTAGTGACAGTGGAAAAACACCCCATATCTGTTCTGAAGTAAGCCTCATTAGTATCAGTGGTAGAGATGTGCATGAATAATTCATTATTTCTACAAATTCGCATGAATCCGGACATTTGTACACAAACTGAATGATATGAAATTCGTACATTAACGTATGAATATGAATGTTTTGAAACATTCGTACGAATAGTTCTGACCTTCATTAACCTGAGGAGGTGGGAAAGTCGTTGCACCAGCCACATCTGCAACAGATCCAGAGTGCATTCAAAATGGATCAAGTGCGAATTAAAAGTGATTCAGGTCAGATTTGATGCTTTCAGAGTGGATATGTTACAAAATATGTATCGGATATGTATCAGATACGCATGCGTTCGTACTGGAAATTCATATGAATACATCTGTATTTACTAGAATCCTACCACATTTGAAGGGGATCTGTTCGAACAAGTACGAATTTTCTAGCATCTTTGCTGCTTACTCAGTGGTACTTACTCCCAGGACAGTAGTTAGGCTTGCAGCCTGTGGGCCTGTTTGCACTTGGCCCACATCCTAATGCAGACTCTGTTGTTCACACCCTAATGCAGACTCTCACAGGCCTCCTTTGGGGCCTGCTATAGCCTGCCTAGTATGTGGACAGGAGGCCCCTACTCCAGGATATATTCCAGAATAAAGCCAAGTGCAAACAGTGTCATGTATTTTCAAGATCTGAAGAGAAAGAATAAAACAAAAGCAGAATTAATGGCAAAACATGAGCTAGAGCAAGGCCTTTTTGCACTTAGGCAACTGGAAGGGCCCTGCATGGGCTAGGACCCTGCATCTGCACACCATGATGCTGCCTACGTCCCAGAGCATGCATGGCCATCCTGCTCCTCTGTAGCTGTGGAGCTGTAAAACTACTCCAACGCTTTACTGGTTGGGGCAGGCTGTTGTGATTGTTGCAGTCATTGTAATGGCAGTGGGCCTAAGTTGAGGCTATTTGAGGGCCTTAAGTTAAGCTGGGGGTGGTCCTGGCACTCGTGGTGCAAACACTGGCCGATACTATCCCTCTGCAGTTAAGTACAAAAAGGCCCCAAATGCAGTAAGACTTACTGTGTAAAGCATCTGAATATAACTTGATTAATACAAATGTTATGAGGGAGAATGGGATATTATTGTAACATGCCCGGAAATCTTCTGGTATAGGTAGGATTAGAAATATAAATGATAAATAAATAAAATTTTAAAAGTAGACTACACAATTTTTTCATAGAATAAAAATTTCCATAAAAATACATCTACACTTTCACTTGGCTGGGATACAAAGTTACCCCACTAGTACTAACCAGGGTTAAGAATTCTTTCTTCCACTTCATTTTATTCTCATTAGCAAACAGCAGAGAGATGGGCAACAAAAAGATGCCTTACTTTGACAATTTTGTTATGGGGAAAGATTTAAATTTTCAGGATAAATACATGTAAAGTGTATTGTTTCAATGTCTGCTCAGGTACAATAAAAGAGTATATTTGGAAAATCCCAGAAAGATCTGGTCCCCAAGAAGGGGAATCCAACTGTATTCCTTGGGCGTATTATTCAGTTGTGGATAAAGTTAAGGTGAGCATTTACCTGGTTATTCTTTTCCTAGGGCACAGGATACTTGCAAACCTTGATGTTTGTTCTGTCACCTAATGGTTTGGTTTTGTGAGCTGGTTTTATGTGTGTTGAAAGCCTGACAGCAACCATGACGTGCTAGACTCTGAGTTTGAATGTTCATTGAATGTTCACCAATCCCTGTGCTCACCAGTTGCACTTCCAAATCTGCTAAGAATCCATGAATTCACCTTTGCAAATGTAACGAAGCTTTGAATGAACACACACAAGCTTTCGCTTTGACTGTAGCCAATATCTGATTCAAATACAAACCTTGGAAGCCTCGCAATTTGTACAGATTGTAAAGGTGACAGTTTTCGCCCATCCATCCCTACTTCTAAGAAGAAAAATGCTAGAACATATTTATTCTCCCAATATCACTTAGGACGGTTGGTATCAATCAATGTATAATATTAATATCTGTAATTGAAAGGAATTGAATCCATACCTAATTAGTAATGCTTGGATCCCACTGAAATTATGGAAAACATAACCACTCATTAAGCTCCAGTAATTGCTATGTTACCCAAGTACAACAAGCTGAGTGGGAACCAGTTTATTTACAGTATATCCTTACATGGATCAGTTATATGAGGAATGGGTGGTGTGGAATCCCTGTTAGACCTACCTAACCTTTACCAAGTCTGATTGGCCTTGGGGCAGCTAGGGGAGAAGGAAACAAGTGGCCTTTTATTTATTAGTTTTCTGTTCTTTCAGAGAAATAACTAGAACTGGCATGATCTTTTTCCTCTGCAGAGATGAACCATCCTTGGTACTTAGGACACTGATAATGGCAGTAGAACTTCTTGCGGTTGTATTGTCCCTCTCTACCCATGGCAATGAAAACCAGAAGGGACATACTAGCTCCTCAGTTGCCCTTAGCTGAACTTAGGATTGCTCCAGAATTTTTAAATAAGTGAATAAATACTTCCTTGTCTTAAACTCTTGATATCACCTAGTTTTCACACAATGCAATTCTTCATTGTCTCATTTGTTCTACCATAGATCATAATTGCCTTTTATGCTTTTCAGGACATCCACAGTGGATTAATAGGAACACTCCTTGTCTGTCGCAAGCCAGGTTTATCTTTAATAGCAGGTCCAAAGCTTGTGAAATTTGCTCTTCTTTTTCTGGTGTTTGATGAAAATGAGTCTTGGTACTTGGATGAAAATATAAAAACCTACTCTGCCAACCCTGGAAGTGTGAACAAAGAGGCTGAGGACTTTATTGAGAGCAATAAAATGCATGGTAGGTTTGCAAATAAATGAAGTCTTTTTAGCCTTGAAAATTATCTGTTATAAATTGGTCATTGGGATGCTGTAATATAACATAGTTCAGATGTAATATAACATGTGCCAGGGCTGAAATGTTGGTTTCACCTTAACTCTAATTTTGTATCTCATTCCTTGCTGGCTGGTGATATATTTGCCTGTCCGTGGGTTACAGTTTTTATGGTAATATCAGTTTGTTTCATCTTGGTTTTATCTTATTCCTTTGTGCCTAGCCCTGTATTTTGGATGCCTCCAGACAAGATGAAAGCTTTGGAAGGACACTAGAGCTTTGATCATGTGCAGTATCTATGGAGCTTTCTCTTCCTACCCTGCAGACAATCAAAGCTGTCTGGCTGACAGGGACTGCGAAGTTGCTGCTCAGTTTTTGGTTGTCATGTCTGTTTGACCAAAAGTAGCTGTGCAGGGATTCTGCAGCTTCTGATCCCTGTGTCTGGCAGCTTGGCAGTGGGTGCGGAGGGATGCTGAAACTTTATGTCTGTAGGTACCCTTTGCGTTATTAAATATTTCTCCAGTTGTTCAGATGACCTTCACCAAAAGTGCTTTTCATTTTCATTTGCACACCATTTTCACATCTCTTTGCCACATTGCCACATTCATGTACTGCTATTTATTCCTTTTAAAATTAGTATTTTTAAGAGATATATTTGAAATAGAAAATAGTCATCTGCATACCACCTAAAATCTAATTGGCCACCAACAGTTCCTGCATTACCTTTTGGGAGACACTGCACAAAATATCTGACATACAGCACTGGAAGGATTACAGAGTGTGCGTACACTGTCCTTTTGAGATACATTCTTGCTCTTTGAAAGCTCACCTGAAAACTGTGTCTCAGTGATTCTAAAACTTCAAACAGTGTTCTTGGTATTAATATCGGATTACTGCTTTTATTTAAAACTCAAACCTAAAACCAGTCATTGCATTTTTATTCCCTCTTATTTTTGTTGGGTAGGTTGAGGCTGCATTCACTCATAGAAATACCAACAGCTCAAAAGTGCCTTAGATATTGTAGTGTGCAGCTCTTGTGTTCTTATTATGTCTGTAATCTATGGAGCTTTCTGTACTTACCTGAAATCTGCATCAAGAACCTTTCTGCACGTTAGTGAGGAATACAGAAGGCCCTGCCCACTGTTAGTATGTTTTGTGTGCACCAGCAGAGCATATTTCAGAACTGGATAATTTATCAATTCTATTGGCGTACTAGTGAGTAAAAATCTGAATCACAGAGCCATGGAGATGGCACACGTTTCTGTGTTCTGGATTACTGTGGGGGGGGGGGGGGGAACCCATTTCAGAGGTGCACCTTATTGCTCTGTCAAAATGGGCCTCTTGAGGGCTTTGAGGCCAGAAACTTTAGTTTCCAACTGTTGGAACACCAGATGCCGGCCTGGAACAGCTGTCACCATGCAGATATTGCAGTTCCAGCCCAGAAAGATTCTACCTTTTCTAGCTTGGAATGTTCATGAGAGGAGAGATGGGCGGACTGGCATGTGAACAATCCCACCAGTGAACCATTTTAAGCCTCTTCTAAGCTGCTTCAGAGGGGATGCTTTGTGATTCAAAGTTAGTAAAAAGAGGCATTGAAATGTTTTCTGAATTGATGCGCTCTAAATGTTGCAAAGAATTCTTAAGCTTTTACAAGTTTTCTATCTCACAAAAAATATACTATTCAGCCAAAAAGTTAATTCAGTTGGAGTGGTTGCTCTCACAATAAATCTCTTTTTTCTTAGCCATTAACGGAAAGCTGTTTGGGAACTTGCATGGCCTTACGATGCATGTTGGTGATAAAGTCAGTTGGTACTTGACTGGAATGGGAAACGAAGTGGATATGCATACAGCACATTTCCATGGCCACAGCTTCTCTTATAAGGTAAAAACAATTACCGATGTGCTAATGGAGGAAAGGGGCATCTTTCTAAGACAGCTTTTAATCTGAGATCAGCACAATAAAATGCTATTCAGGTTTCCTTTTCATCTCCATTTTATTTTCACAAGAAACGTGTGGGGTTGGCAGAGTGAGTTAGATATTGAATCCTCCATGTTTTCCCCTAGATTCTCCTGTATCTGAGCTAGCAACAACAGCAGTTTATGGGTCAGGCCTGCAAGAGTCTTTCTGCACTGGGTCTTACTCCAGATTACATTGTGAAATAGAGACATGCTGTCCTCATGCTAGTGCAGAGTAAGGCAGGCCCTTGGGTGGGGGTCTTCCCATAGTCTGGCACCAGGATGTGGATGGTAAGCTCCTTTTCCTGGATGTAATCAGGATAAATCCCCGTGCAGAAGGGGGTGAAGACTATCCATTGGAACCTTTCCTCTTCCTTGTTAGTGTCCTAGAAGTGTTCCAGAAGGCACCACTTACCACTGAAACATAGCTCCCTTCCTTCTCAATCACTCTTTAGTACAGCAGGCTTGTTTCAGTGGCCTGAAGACAAGACATCCCATTAATAGTGCAGTGGGAGGGTGGCTAGGAAATACAAGGCAGGTGCGGAATGACTTTGTCTGCATCCAGACATCAGCTACTTATTCCACTATATTTGGATATTGTGGAATAAAGCATAGATATTCATGCTTTATTCCAGAATATCTAAGTGTAAGTGACCAACTCTGAATGTAACTTTTGTGATTCCATTAAGTGACATCCTGTAGACCTGTTTTGGCAAGATAGAAGATTGTTGTTTTAATGGAGCTGAAAGCTTGAGAGATTAGTTGAAGCAGCTGCCCCTCCATCTGTTGCTGGGCCAGGATTCCCAGGGCCCGGTCACTTAGGGTACAATTAGGCAGGACTTTTCTTGGTTGCCTATTTATAAAGGATTGCCTCATCTGTGGACACCGGAAGAAAACCTGTGTCATGCAGCAGTTAAAGTAAGCACCTAGAAACCTTCTACCTTGCTTCTTGTCATCATCACCTTCCATGCTCGTCTCCCATTGGCTAACACCAACTGTTTCCAGGCTATAAGCCTTTGTACTGGCTACAGGAGTGTCTGTAGCCTTCCACACACCCATCCTAAACTGTAGTCACCCCAAGGATGAGGAAATCACTTCAGTAAAAGGGCAAACAAAAGAAGACTTTTTATACATTATGTGTCTCTTGTGCCTCAGATTTGTCTCAAGGACAATGTGAACCCAACCTTAGAGGACCATATGTTCCCTACCTTCTGCTCCTAAAAGTATACTAACAGCTTTGGATATGAGGCAGAACTACATATGCTCAAGCTGATCTTGGCTCAAAACAGTTGAACCTAAAGCTTTATTTATTTATTTATTTGTGATTTTGTATTCTGGCTACTTCATAATGACTTGAGGTGGCTAACAGCAGTCAATAAAAACATTGAAAGAAAAAGGTGGGGTGAAACATAATAAAAGGCATAATATAACCTTGTAATTTCTTTAGAATAATATGCAGAAATAATATTTAGACATTTGAAAGGCTATGCATGGGAAGATTGCTAGAACATTTAGATGTAATCATACAATTTAATTTTGGAAGAGTATTTGAATAACCCCTAATGGACTATGGATGGGTTTTGTTTAAAAGCACACAAGAACTTACCAGGGAGATGTCTACGATCTGTTTCCTGGGACATTTCAAACTGTTGAAATGTTGCCAAAGTATCCTGGTACCTGGTTACTGCACTGTCACGTGACTGATCATATCCATGCCGGCATGGAGACCGTCTATACGGTGCTCCCTCAAGAAAGGTAAGTGGTAGCTCATTTTGTTTATCATTTGTGAAGGTCAATAATTGTGGAAGTAGAGGAACCATAACACACAGGGAACACATTTCTATGATATCCTGAACTTTCCTATTAGGCCCTGTCTGGGCCATGAGTGCAGGCACTGCAAGTGGAAGGAATATCAAGGGTGCTAGTTAACTTTCTGAGCTGGGCTACAGCTGCTTAAAAATAAACTTGCTGATTGTAATTATTAGAATAAAAAACTAAGGGAAGAGAGCGAGTGAAACGCTGGCAAGGAGAGGGGGAAACAGCAGAATTAATGCTTTAATTTGTGTCTCTCCTAAAGTGAAAGAAAACCTTCCACTTTGAAGTGATGCAAGCTGCAAGGGAGAGTGAGACTTTCCCCTTTCCCCAGTCCAGTTTAAGCACATTATTTTGAGTGCTTTTACAAATGAAGGTAACCGGATAGCCTGACAATGTTGCTGCTATCCTCATCACAAAGCATGTATGTGAGTATTTTCCTTATGGAGAACATCCAGTCAATAGCTGCTATGCTCCCTGGGTATTTTCCTGCCTGCAACCAAATTGGCTAATCCTGACCTGACCCAAGCAGCGAATCAACGTGAGAATTGTTCTCCCTGTCTGTGGAAAGGTTGCATAATTACAGGCTTAGAAATGGGAAGAGTATTTTTTAATTTGGTGTCTTAAATTTGCCTCACAGACAACCCTAAATGTGTGCATGATTGCAGCCCCAATCAGTCTGTGCAAGTGTAGGAAAGGCCCACTCTGTTGGTTGATGATGACATCTCAGAGGTGACATCAGTAGTAGTGGCTGGTGTACAAGTTTGTCACCTTCATGTGAGGTTCACAGTATAGCATGAAGCCGCTCTTTGAGCCAAAAGGGAGATATGCCACTCCGTTGCAGACTTCAGATGAAGCCGATGAGCCTACATGCAGTGCTTCCTGTGCTCTCTGAGGACGTGACAGCTCTTGCAAATCACATTCATGCACTCCTGGAATTTTCCAGTGAATAAGGACAGTCAGGTTTTACCTCCCAAGTTGAAGCAAAGCCATGCTGTTAGAAATGATATCATTCAAGAGAGAATCTTAATTGTTATACCAAAATGCATACCAGCTCCACTAAAGTATCTTTTTGGATTTCAAAGTCCCATTTGGATTTTATGTTCTATCATTTACAGGGTCAACGGCAGGCAAGCAAAGGTGGCCTGAGGGGACCAAAGATTAATCTCTAGCATAAAAGCTTGGAAAATCCCTGATTGACAAGAGGAACTGTTTAGAGTTATTAATACCTAAAACAATTCCCTATTCCAAGTTAATGTCAACAGCATCTATAAAAACCAAGAACAAAACAGGACTTTGCCAGAATAGCTGTAATGTTACTTAAAAGCCCTGAAAGTTTTCTGAAAATGAATCTGAAAGTTCTGTATACTTTGTACACTTCGAAAACTAAAAATGCAGAAATTGGAAGCAGACTGAAGTGATAGCACAGTTAGTCTTTGTGCAGATGGTTTAAAAAATGGAAATCTGCAAAAGAAAATCTAGATTATCTAAGTTATATTCAAGTTCTGAGCAGAAAAAATGTTCCTGTTTGATTCCAAAGAGGTGCTCAACTATGTGCATTCCTGTCTACTGTTTGATACTGATGTCAAGAATAAAAAAAATAACCAGAGTGATGGTACTCATTCAGTATTGCCTTATGCCTTTCTTAAGCGGACTCTGATTACTACTGTGCAACTTGCAATTAAATGGAACAAAAGGGTGCTTAAATATCAAACACAGGGTTATATTACTATATTTTAAATCACAAAAGTATTCTTTTATTTTTGCTTTTATATAAAGTTAAAGCCCACTTTCCTCACTCACTTCTAAAGACATGCCAAGGGAGAATTAACCACTACTGGGCACTTGTATTGGACTCCAAATGAGGTTAGCTTCAGCCAGTATAACCAGTGGGCAAGAAAGATGGGAGTTAAAGATAAGCAACATCTGGAAGACATCACAGTTACTCCCGTACTGAAATGAAAAATATATAGTTCATATATAGTTAAGTCTGTTGGGGACAAAACTCCCAAAACATCCATTAGAGATGATGGAGTCCTCCTTTTTACCTCAAGACAACAATCTTCTTCTGCTACACTGAAGCAGATGTGGTAAGAAAAACACTGCATTCCCATCATCTGGTAAAACATTCAGGAAATCCCTCAGTCCCAGCTGCATGGCAGTGACAGACAATGTTTCTAGACAGGGAAGACAAAAAGATGCCACGCTAAGCACATTTTAGAATAATCACATAAGATGCCTTGCTAAACTTTGGTTGAATTTGCACTTAGCGGCTTGGAATGAGATCAGTAGACAATCCCAGGCTGGTTGACAGCAGGAATGTTTGGAGCCATTTGCATGCTGAGCAATGGAACAGTCCTGTTCCTGCCCAATAGCCTCTAGCAATGCAAATGGCACAATGACGTCTTCTGTTTCCAGTGAGATATACTGATGTTGGATGCCCCACCCACCACTAGACGCAATTGAGCAACTGTCGGAGGCAGTTCCAGACCAGCAACATCTGGAAGTATTCTGAATGCACTTCTCATGAACCATTCCCAATGCTGTGGGAATGCCTGTAGACAGCATAAATGGGACAGTCCTGGAGGAAATCTGAACTGAGCAGGGGGTTGGGCTCAATGAACCTAGAGCGGTGATGGCCAACCTATGACACGCGTGTCACAAGTGACACGCCAAGCCCTTTTGGGTGACAGACATGGTCACCCTGACACCTGGATGTGTAGTGCTTGCTTGTTCTTGAAGTGTATGAAATACCTCCTTTCAATTGAAGATTTAGCAACAAAAGTCACTAATGTAATTATTTGTTTTTGTTTTTAATAAAATACATATATCAAAAATATATTTTTTTTACTAGAGCTACAAATATCACAAAATTATGGGTATTTCTAGATGTGACACAGCACCCGAGTTAAGCTAGGTTTTCTTGTGAATTTCGACACACTGAGCTCAAAAGGTTCGCCATCACTGCCCTAGAGGTCCCTTCCAACTCTATAATTCTATGATTCTAAGTGCAAAGAGGTCTTTAAATGTCAAATATGCTTTAACTTTGTGCAGAAATACACCCTCTTCCTCACAAAAGATCACAGTCCAGTAACTATACTGCATTCATGAGTGTACTGGATCATGAAACATTCAGCAGTTGGGCTGCAAAACCTCTTGTCTGTTCGTACACACACATACAAGGCTTACTATATTTTCCTTACCTTTCAGAGATGATAAGAGTATAGGATAGTTGTCTCCTGCTTGCCTCGTTCGTTTCAAGAGCTCAGGAAGGAGTTTGGTCCACCAGACAGCCTAAGGCATCCACAAAAATAAGACATAGGAAGTAACATGACTGAAGCATCCTGACTTCTTCGTAGCTAACCAAGGTTTTAAAGAGCTAATGAAGTGGAACACTTAGTGTCTAAGCCTAAAAACAGGTCGTAATTCTATACATACAAGATGTAAATTGGCATCATAGTTAAGTATAACAATGGCTCCCTCTAAGGGGAGTGTCTACAAGTAATGGCAGAAAGAACAGTGTAAGTTGTGCCAAGAAAAGTTTGACAAATTATTATTTTTTGCTTATTTTCTGTAATTTATTTTCCTTCTATTATTCATAGGAAGCAGCAAGGAACTATCTACAATACTGGAAATACTATCTCACTTATCTGCAGCCCAGAGAGTTCATTAACCTTTGCCTTTACAATTTTAAGCATCATAGTGGCCTTAAAGGCCACTTGAGCTTAACAAAACATCTCAGTTTCAAGATTTTGGCATGACCTTCATAGTGGGTAGTTCTAGACCACGGTTTCAAGGACAAACTGAACACAGTCCTCTTGGACCTTCCTCCTGAACTCTGTAGAGAATTTTCATATTTAAAAATTTCAGCTCAGTAGAAAGAATGTTTTTGTGACCATGTTCTATAAAAGCAAGCTGTTTTTCATAATCTGTAGCTGAAAGGTCGCAGGACAGAACCTTCACCTGCTGTCTCTGCAAATGGCCTTCAGAGCCATCCTGCCTGTCTCTCCAATTGGAAGCACCTAAGCATCTGTTCTAGGGTTACCTGTCCTCCATGAATACACCTGTCGTCCATGAATTTATCTAATTATTTCTTCAAGTTATCCAGCCTGATTGCAGTCACCATGTTTTCTGGTAGAAAATTCCACAGAGTGATGATCCTCTGGGTAAAAAAACACCCCAAACTCTTCCCCTCATCAGCCCTAACTCTCCTTGCTATCATCTTCATAGAGTGCATGATTTTGTATATTTTAATCAGGTCACCTCTTAAAACGCCTCCTTTCAAGGCTGAAGAGGCCCAAATGTTGAAGCCTAATTTTGATCGATTTCAAGGAAATGAAATTGAAGCTTTTCTCCAACCAAAGTCTCATGCACCTTTATTGCCATCCTGTAGTCGTAATCCATGGGTAACTGCTATTGCTGACTGGCTGAGTAACTGCTATTACTGACTGGCTGAGTTCAAAAGTAAACTAAGATTTTTTGGGAAGAGACAGTGAGCTTTGACACAGTCCTCTGTTCTGCCATAAGGGGAGTCATTGTGCACATCCAATATTTTGTTCAGGGTCACGCACACAGTTCTGCGGTCTTTTGCAGATGAATCAACAACAGCTATCAATAAAAAATGCAATGGTTTGCAAGTAAAACAATTTCAGGGCAACAGGAGCTTAATTAATATATAATATGAAGTGAGATGTAACCTTTCTTGGAACCCTGGATGGGGACATGCTCGTCTAAGGTGTATCTACTGGTGAAAATGCACCAAATCCATCTTCTCTTCCAAAATAAAATAAACACATGAACGTTACAACAGCATCCAGCTTGTGATTCTACCCTGAGGATTAAAAGAAAGACTAAACAAACTATGACTTAGATGTGCTTCATTAATCACTCTAGTTGTGTATGGGAAGTCAGGCAAACTGAGAGAAATATATTGTGATTCTGCAATGCAGAAGAAAAGAACAAGGACTATCTAAAAGTTACTGAAGCTTACCTGATGTTTATCCTTCAATTCATGTTGTGCATAGGGTATGATTGCTTCAGGACAGTTTTCCAGAAGTTTGTCAAGAGTTCTCTCATACTGCCCTAACTGTGTAGTGCAAATCAAATGAATGCTCAGGCCAGCAAGATTATCTTCTGGAAGGCTCTCCAACAAAGGCAGAATGGAAGATACATTGAAGCACACGCCACATAAAAGAGACTGCATGAAAGAGAAAATGAAACAGGCATACAAGAATTTATATGGATGTATGTAGTAACCACAAAAGCTGCACAGCTTTTCCCCTGGCTTCTTTTTCTTCAGCCTTCCATTACACAAAACTCAGAGTAAAAGGAGCAAGAATTTTCTCTCTCAAGCTATCATTGAAAAATGGAAACCAGTGCATACATTTAATGTGTTTCTGACAAGACTATTTTAGGAACTGAATGGGAGACCATTAGTTCAGCCATGAAATACTACCACTAACTTCTCCATGCCTATATAAAAACCTTCCTATGGTTTTGTAAACATGGATGTTTTTCTAATGAAGCATTCAAGAATATTCATAACAAGTGGCCTGGTAGTCTACATCACTGCTTGTGCATATCCTACAAGTCTGAAAGTTTTTTGCCCCAACACAGAACTTCTCAGAAACCCTCTGCAAAAAACTATGCGGGGTACTTATGTGCAAGAAAGAAAAACTGAACATGGCCAAAAAGGTGTGTCTGACTTATTTGTATTAAAACTTAATCATCGGGAAGAGGGAACCAATGTTCTTCTTGCTTAGAGTTGTTGCCATTCTGGGAACTTGTATGTTCTCATTGCACATTTTCTAAGCTGCTATTGTTCTTGTATTGTTATATTTAAGATTTATTTATGCAACTCACATTTTCTCCTTGAGGTTTGAAGTGACTTAGAGAAAAAAACAGGCTATAATAAAACATAATAATCTGTTGGTCCTCTGTATCTAATTGAAGCAAATCCCTACATTTAACCCCCACACCTGGGTACCACTATAAGCTGCAAGCCACACTCACAAGGAACATTTTTCATTATTTTTTAAAACCCAGTAACTGCTATTGAAATAATTTTTTATACTTGAAATGCTTTGGAAATGCAACCAGTGAGGCTGATCTGTAATATGGCTAGACTATGGCTCTCCCTGACATTTTGCTACGCTGGCCGGGGATGATAGAGATTTTAATTATACAGAATTTAGGATAAAATATTTGGTATCTGTCACTGAAGAACTACCCTTCTGATATGAAAGGTAAAGAGCTATTTGCTATCACCTAAAAAGGACTACTTACCTCTGTTTCTCTAAATATTTGATAATGATTATATAGTTAATGAGTTAATTGTGTCCTACTACCAGGCCTTTCCTTCTGCACTGAAAACTTCAAGTCTTATGACTGATTTCACACTCTTCTGTGACTCATAGGTCAATTTGCTTTCAAATAAAATACTATTATGAAGTCTGACTAAAAACATATATGAATAAAAATTCATACTTAGATATGGTAATAAATAAATGCATTCATTCATTTGTTCTTCATGAATAGTAGCATGTATTATTCAAGCAGGTATGCACATAGTCCTACAGATGATTCTGGACTACCATAACCCCATCTGAAATGGCCAACAGGTAGGAGCTGTCCAATGTGTTTCTCAGAAACTTTGCAGTTTCTGAGACAGTTAAAGGTTTGTGGCTTAGCCATGTAATAAACCAGCACATCAATCAAGATCAAACTGCATTTACAGCTTTGCCTCTTGATCATGCTATGAAGAGGTATTGGAGAAAAGATTTGTAAAAAGTCATACCTGTAATTTTGAAAGATCTTCAGATGAGTTTTGACTGGAATCAGGTGCTAATGACATCATGAATGTAACCCAAGGTAAAATAAGACCATAATGACCACAGGAATTTATCTGAACAGATGCAAAATGAAGAAAACCAGGTAAAGCCACTTAAGCTGAAGAAAGCATTTAATTGGAGAGATCTATATATATGTATTTAGATGTACATTTATGTGTATATTTATATGGATCTATGCAGCAACCACAAAAGCTGCACAGTTTTTCTCCTGGCTTCCTTTTCTTCAGCCTTCCATTTCACAAACCTCAGAGTAAAAGGGGCAAGAATTTTCCTGTTCCATAAGCTTGTAGTACACGCTCAGCACCACCAGGGTACTGAATTCTTTCTACTCCCTGCAGCTGCCCTTAGGCAATTATGAAATCCGCAAAGTATGTGGTCTTAAGAGTACAGCTTCCTTCCCTTCCTGCTACCACAGGATGTGGCATCAGAAGGACCTCTGACCCGGAAGACAGCAGCTTTCCTCCAATCACCTCCCCTGATGTTGCTTTGATGTCACTTCCTCTACACCCCCTTTCTATGCTGCATAAAACCCCCGTGCACCATTAAACTCTCTCTTTTTCCAGCTGATGTCCTGCCTTGAAGACTCTTTATTTTCCTCACCCCATTTTCTATTCTAATCAGGGTCGGCCATTACATGTGGTTGACCCCTGAGATCTGGGCTGGTCAGAACCTCAGAAATATCTATCTTAACACCTGGCTAATAGCAGCAGCTCACAGCTTCTGCTCACCACTTCCCAGAGCCCTCGGATCAGTTGTGAGAGCTAGATTCGCAACAAATCTAATTTTGGTTCTCATCAACAGTGGTCTGGATATCTTACACAAAGTACTGCTCAGTCATGTTCTGTATGATAAAACAATAATATGCAATCAATAAAATCTTCATTTAACCCAACAGAACTTCTATAAATTAATCACACTTATTTTAGAACAGAGGCAGCTGACCAGTGGGTCGCCTCTGGTCTGTCAGTCACAGGATAAGGACCCCATACCTTGGTGCTGAGATTAGCAGTGCTGTCCATTACTCACTGAAATTATATCAATCCACATTAAAATTTGAGTGCCTCCAGACGTGAGTAAAACTACGTCTTCCTTGCGTAGTTGCTTCCTGTTGTCCCACTGGGACAAGTGAAAGCTGTGCAGTGAGGGTGGAGCAGCATCCTGTAATCCAGGGACAACGCTTGATATTCTGCACTCTCATGCATTTTCCACGTGGGGGAAATGTGAAGCAAAAATCTGCTAATTGAACAGCAGCTTTTTCACTTGTACTTTGCGCCACAACTGTTGAACAATTGTCACATGATCAATCATGTGACTGCTGGGTTTACAGTGGCTGCCAAGCTTTTCTCCGTGTCTGGAGGTACTTTTTATTTCAGATGGTAATATGGTCTTAGGTGACCCTTGAAGGGCTGCTCTCATGTCTTATCTTTTCTGGCATGATGGATTCTCTCTTTACTAGAGATGCTGTTTGACTCAAATTTAACCAAGCAGCAAGCTATTCAGATTGAATCAAACCTTTTTGAACAGTTCAATTCAAACATCAAGACTTTTTTTCTCTCTTGAAGATGACTCTTTAAAGGTCAAACAACAGCAAAATAACTGAACGCAAATGGTTCAGTTTTAACCCGTGTGATAGCAAATAGGTCCTGGTTTTACTTCAAATTTAAAAGATCCCAAATGAACATGAGGTGGTTTGGTTTAAATCAAAACACATCCAACAGGTCACTTTGAATGGAATGAAGTCAAACACAACATGTATCTCTCTGCTCTTTACCAGATCTTCAGTGGTTTTTAGGGGCTTGGTATCCGGCAACTCCTTCCTGGATAACCTCCATATATACTGTGCAGCAAGTTTAAAATGCAGCTCCTGTACAATTTCTTCCTGGCTACATGATACCAGGAGAGCTTCCCAGAAGTCCACCAAGAATTGAGGAATGGCATCTTGCTCCTCGGCGCTCAGCATCTGCTTTACACAATATTAAAGTAAAGGAGGTACTTAGAATCAGAGTGGCAAGAATTTTTCAAAAGCTAGCAAAAGGACAGATACTTTGATGGAGAAAGAAGGAAAGAGAGAGAGGAAGAAAGAAAGATAGCAGTTTCTACCCTCTTTCCTGGGATTCTGGATTGGGCAGGATTCTTACACCTGCTCTAAATCTCACTCTGGGCAACAGCTGTTGTTACTCCCAGATAGAAAATGGGGAGCCCTGCACTTGTAAGAACTGTGCTCAACAACTCTCTGTAGAGCCAGGGGAGAAGGGCTGAGCAAGGGCAACGGGAGCCAGATTGTTACTGTTCCTGAGATCCGGGGGGAGTTCCTGACAGAGATGGCTCAAGGCAGCGGTGGTAGCCAGAACAGTCTGGCAGCTTTTTCTTGTAATTGCATTGCTGCATGAGAACTGACTGTTTTATTGCCCTTTCTGAGCTACATTGCTTGTTCTCTTGCTTCGGCGCAGTCTTGACCCTATGCAGAATGCCACTGCTGCTTCTGTTTCCCAAAGTGATTTTTTTTACTTGCCTGTGGCCTTAGCTCATGTTTTGTGCCAGTTACCCTTTGGGAGTAAAGCTACAAGCCTCTGTGGGCCAGTTACACGGTTTTGAAATGCTTTCTCCATGTCTTGAACTGCTTAGGGTTCACAACCTCAGTGCTGGATGCTCAGCCTCTTCCTGCCATGCTATCTTGCATTCTGGAGGAGTTGTGCACTGTTCTTACTCAAAGCAACTTCTAAACGATATGTCAGCTCTTAATTTTGCATTCTCCCAGTTGGCTGGTGGAGTGTGTGCTTGTCTTGCTCCCCTTATAACAGAAGCCTGTTTGGACTCCATTTTACCACTGCAAACCTTGTCAGCTTCCTCTACGTCTTTGAATGTTGATGTGGAAGCCTTGACATGTCACCTCAGCTATGTAACCACTTGCTTGTGAGTAAACCTTTGTGGCCTTTGCTCCTTCAAGGATAAGATCAGAAGCAGGGTCCATCATGGCTGGCATCTATTCTGAGGGAGTCTCATCTCTTTCATATCCTGCCTCTCTGACAGTGGTGAGTCACGCTGGGGGAGATGTAGATGAGTCAAGAGACCACCTGGATGAAAATCTATAGCACCATGCAGGAGGACTTTTTTAGGTGACATCATTACAATCTAGCTGATCCCTTCCATCCCAATCTTGTGATCTTGTTCTTCCTTCAGAAAGATACAGACAAAGTTAAGTTCCAGCCCAAAGTAGAACTGGCTTTCTATTATGACCAGGAAATCTAACCACCTGCACTCTACCCAAAAGTCAGGATTATATAGAAGTTTGGAGAACTCTTATCAAGGATTTCTGGTTCTTTTCATCATTGCTTCATTCCATTCCAAGACCACGTCCATATGTATAAAGGCTTGTATTCTTGTTGTGTACGAGGTCTTGGGCCTATGGCCACTGGAACCAGTGAAGGCTTATTCTATCTGATTAGCCTCCATGTAAGCAGCCTTCATCTTGTCTAAGTTCAGGAAATCTTTAAGGGAGCTAAGGGCAAACTACCAACATTTCCACATCCCTTTCAGCTGGGCTGTTAAAGAACGACAGAAGCTGTCGGGCCCTTCAACATGTAGTGTGCTAATGGAAAGACTGTCTGGGAAGGATCCGAGCCCTACCTCCATAACCTGATTTGGGAATGCTTTGATACATTCTGGTGGTAGATTTGGCTACCATACCTTCTGAGAAAGGAACATTATACTTAAAAGTCATTTATGTAGGGTGGGTTTGGTAAATGGAACCCATTCTGGGCTTTGTGCAGAGCTGGGATACAGTGTGTTTTTCTTATACTTCTGGTGTTTTTTGATAGGCTAATGGCTTAGGACTATACTGATCAGGACTGAGAGATTTTGCACTACAGAAATTCATAGGATAGGACACTCTCTATCAGTTCAGACAAAGTAAGAAACTTGTCCATTGCACCTTCTAGAAACTAATGTTCACAAGTCACAATGCTCCTTTTGAGTTCTGCTGATGAAATAAGTATGAAATACTACAAGTCGTTTATAAACAGATTTGTCCTACAGTTTTCCAGAATTTCATTTATGGACCCAACAGGCAAATTATTAGGATAATCAGAATAGTTAAGTAGGTATAAAATAATTGGAATAACTGCCGTACTACTTTTAGGAGCAATACAGTGAAAATCCACAGATAGCCAGCAGTTTATTTGCAATGTCTATGCTTTTTCCTCAATCATAAGTTCTGACAAATCTAAAAGAGGTATTTGCCTTCACAAGTGAATCAGAAAGTTGTCATTTCCAGGGCAGTAATAGAAGCTGTATCTTGAATTTAGTGTTATTTTTATGTTAATCACTAATCACTCTCTGTGATTTATTTATTTTAACCCAGGTCTGGCCTGGTTAAACTGCAGATTTCCAGATGTTCTGAACTGTATCTCCTTATGAACCTCAGACAGTTTTACCGCAGGCAAAGAATGATGAGATGTTTATTTCAGCAACATCTGGTGGGCCATAATTTATCTGGATTTGAAAACTGATTAAGAGGAAGGAAATTATTGAATTTACTGGATTAACTTTTTCCTGGTACAAGGAGCTCCACAAGAACAGCTCTAACAATTTCCTGGTTTTAATTATTCATTCTGTAGAGGAGCACAACCCTATTTTGTAAGTTTATAAGTACAACATTGAGGGAAAAGATACTAAATAACAAACCTTGATATACAAATCTGCTTCTTCTAGCTCAATTTTACCGTTTTCATGTAAAGCGAGTAATGATGCCACCAGAAATCCAGGTTTGTTCTCCTTGAGGTAGATGGCAAGTTCAGTTGGAATAAGCTTGCCTTTTATATGCTGCCTCAAAAGTCTTGGCTCAACAATAAAGCCACACACCAGCACCATCTGTAGGAAAGAAATGGGACAATAGTGATTATGTTGGCACTCTAATGGAAACACTGGCTCAAGATAAAAAATATCTAGTTTACTCATTCCAATTTTCCAATTGTTTTGAACTATAACTCCCATTAATCCCATCCATCACATGTATGGCTGTATTCATTTACCTCAGGAAAATCTGGATCAGTGTGTGGAATAACCTGTCCCACTGATCCAGATTCTGGGGAGGTGTGGGTGGGATCAGCTCTGTCTGTATTGACACTGCTGATGGGCATTAAGCTTTGCAGCTGTTGCCCCTACACCTCCGAAGGCTAGGATTAAACAGGCCCATCACAGATCTGCGCTAAAGCCCTCCTAATTTGGCTCCGGCTCTGCCTAGCAGATGAATGTGGACCAGTGGAGGTTAGGGCCTCCTTAATCTGCTTTAATGTGTCGATGGGATGTCCAGAATATGGCCTAAATGGACCCTTAATCTGGATCTAAGGTAACTGCAGAAAGGGCCAAGATGTAAAATGAACACACTCAAAGCAATGGCAGGGCATGAAAGTGGGGAGGAGGAGAAAGGCCAGGGTGAATAGGGGCATCTTCACTATTTCCTGAATGTGTAAATTGAAAGTACTTGATGCACTTGCCATCCCTTAAGAGAACTGGGGCTGGAGATACCAGACAGTTTGCTTCATCTCCAAACAGGAGTTTGCGGTACTGATAGTGACTCTTCCTTTCAGTTGTATTGGGAGGGGACAATCTAGCCAACTGCTGCTGACCAGTAACCAATCAGAGGCCCAGAAAATCTGGCAGGGCTGAGCATATATTGCTAGAGTGGCATTGCTAGACTTTGGGATGAAGGAATGAGATGGATTTGTTTTTGATTTCAGCAAGGGTGCATTTTTTAAAAGGGATGGATGAAAAATGTCCTGTTGGACAGGACATTATATTTCAAGAAATGAAACCTTAAAGGAATGTGGAATTCTATAAGAATCCTGCCTCTTTGTTTATGTCCATTCTGCTTATTAAGAACACAATTTTTGCCATGGTTGGTATATACGAATCAGTGTTCATACCTCTGCGTGGCTGTCCAGTTCTTTTTTACAGCCTTCTTGGTCTCCCATTTTCAGAGCCATAGAAGCCTTGGTCAGTGTAACCACTACAGATGGCACAATATTTTCTACCATTTGGAGGTATTCCATTGCCATTTTAGAGCACACATTTTTCATACAAGGACTGCATATGACGTGAGGCATCTGGTTTGGCTCCGCAGGGTAGAAAATCTGAAGCACTTTTGCTGCCAAATCCTGTGAAGAGATACATGTGGAAAGTAAGTTTCAGCCTTGCCTTCATTTCTGATACATGTACAGTTTAACCATAAAATCTAAGGAGAACAGGAAGAGAAGTTGCTAATTGATTATAAAGCCACCAGAAACACAAAATAGGGGAAGCTATTTCACATCTTTGTCATTGCAAGTCTGGATGTAAATGTAGGAATGCATCCAAAACATGGTAGATACTGTTTTACAAACATTTGCTTTAAATCCCACCTCCATACACAATCATGCTTATATAATAATGTATTTGTAGAGACAAATGTAAATAAAAGGAGCCACATGGTTTATATTCCAGGAATATATCGGGAGCACTGTGATTATGTGAGGCAAATCAAATACAATTCTGAAATAATTGCAGGTTTTTGACCCTGGCTGGAAGAAGAGCTGCTTTTTCTACCTTGCTTTTCTCACCCATTCAAGGGGACTCAAAGTGGCGGACAAAACTTTCTATGCTTCTCCTCACAGCAGACACCCTATGAGGTAGGTGAGGCTGTGAAAGCTGAAAAGAACGCTGTGACTAGCTCAAGGTCACCCAGTTGGCTTTATGGAGGAGAATAGAATCAAACTCAGTATTCCCAGATAAGAGTAAAGCTCCCTAATCACTAGACTCAACAAAAGATGAACATTGACTTGTCTTCAGCTCATAATAATTGGAGCAGCTAGAGGAAGCTCTGGATGCTATAGGTCAGCGGAATTTGCATGGCGCGTGTATGGCTCCAGACAAGTAAGAACAGGCCCATAGTTTCCAGAAGATATATTTACTGTATTTTCCGGTGTATAAGACTACTTTTTAACCCAGGAAAATCTTCTCAGAAGTCGGGGGTCATCTTATACACCGGGTGTCATCTTCTTATATGGCGAGTATATCCCAAACTCTATATTTTAACTGGAAAGTTGGGAGTTGTCTTATATGCCCAGTCATCTTCTATGCCAGAAAATACAATACCTCTTTAATCAGTAATTAAAATGGTTCTCTTTTATGAATTAACACCCACACCCACACATACATAAACATATTCACAATGATCTTACTTCACTCAGCTCCTCATTTACGTCTTCACAAAGGGAATGATATAAGTAAAATGTAAGCCCTCTTCCATACTTCTTTGCTTTGTCTTCAAATGTTGAATCTATTCTATTCAAAACCTCTGTCATGGATAAACCCGACATCTTATAATAAGGCAGTGCAAGGTGGAAGTCATTTGTGTGGAACCTGAAAATGTAGAAGTTATCAAATAAGCTCTCTATGAGTACTTGCATCTCTGAACAGAAAATGCTTTAAAAACAGTGGTCTATACATGGTTTAAATATTTAGATGTTCTAACTGACATGGAGGTTTACTTTAAAGTGTCTTATGAACCAACAAATGCTATTCTCTGAATGTCTTTCATTTCCTTCATTTGCAATAAGTACAGCTACTTTAGCCAATAGCTGAATCACAAGGTTTCAGAACATTTTAGAGCCAAAGTTATATTAAAAATCTAAGGATATGTTCAGTTTAGGAGTGATAAAGGATTTGTTTCTAACACTGTAAAATCTGTAACAGAATATATTCTAAAGAAGAGCAGAATATAAGTAGTTAATATAAATAGATATAAAAAAATAGCTAATCAACCTCCATTCCTTTTACCCCTAAATTTGTCACTCACTTAAGATAACACAAATAGAGGAAAATAAGGAAAGACAGAAAAAAGGAGAAAGATGGGGACAGAGAACCAAGTGGAGGCCAAAGAGAGCCCTTGAAATACTATCTAGTCTGCTCTAACAAAATAAAATCAGCACTGCTAAATCAGTCTAAAAGTTCAAGTGGTCTGGCAGCCTGATCACACAACTGCTAACTATGGGAAACTGTAAAGGAGAACTTAGGCCAAACAGAATCCTCTCCATTCATGTTCCCTCACAATGTGCAGTCACAGGCACCATGGCACTGCTTCTAGAGCAGCAGTTCTCAACCTTCCTAATGCCGCGACCCCTTAATGGAGTTCCTCATGTTGTGGAGACCCCCAACCACAGGGGTGGAACAGCTGGGACGTGGGAGGGAAGGGCAGCGGGAGACTCAGTGCGACCCCTCTGAAAGGGTAATTCAACCCCCAAAGGGGTCCCGACCCCCAGGTTGAGAACCACTGTTCTAGAGGTAGCACACAGCAGGACCCACTGCTTTCATATCAGGAATAGTGCAAAGACTGAGTTTGTATGTTATGAACCTTTCAAAGATGACTGGGTTCATGAAGATTACTATCTCCCAAGCCTGGTTCTCTTTGAAGGTGAAGAGAAGGCGATAGGAAGGTGAGAACAATGGAGACTGCAAGCTGAACTCTCCTGTCTCTGTCACTCTGCCCTCTCTTCCCTGCTGCCTTTGCAGCCAGGAGAGGATGGGGCTGGCTGAGGCTACCAAACTCATTCAGGCTTCATAGGGGCAAGGTAAAGGTTACACTGTCACATCAACTTCACACAGACGTGCCTGATCCCTGCAAGGGCAGCTGAGACAGGCAGTGAGCAATTAGGTAGGTGAATTTGACCTGTAATCTCCATTCAGGTTTGGTCAGAGTTGGAGAAAAGCCCATAAACTGTGGAATTCCCGTGGGCCATGCCCCCTCCTGGCTGCAAAGGCAACTGAGAAGGGAAGCCAGAGGGAAGTAGAGAGTGACTGAGACAGTTAGGTTTAACCCCCTCCCCTCCCCTTTGCCTTCAAAGAGGACCAGGCTTGCAAGGCAGTGATCCTCATGAACCCAAACCTCTTTTGGCAGGTTAGCAGCAAAAACCCTCTGTTCATGCACAACCCTGTTTCATATGCAAGACAGATCCAACATTCAGAATGTACATACAGTGCTTCTGGATGGACAATGAAGGTTTAAAGTTCTCCTCCATGGAAAGCTCAGATAAAAGAGGTTACTCAGCTATAAGAGGCTACTAATTGACATGCTGGAGAAAAAACATACATGTGGCATGAATCCAAGCAACACTATCCTGTTTTTTCTGGGCAACCTAGAGGCATGACTATGATTACTTTTCAGCAACCACATTCCAAGATGGCTTGCAAGGCAAACAAATTTATACCAGGATATTCCAAAAGACTGATGTTTCCAGCAAGACACTGCTTTCTTCCTGCCTAGCTTATCATCATTTAAAAGAGAGAGACAGGGAAAACTAATATTGGAAGCAACCAAAATTTCAGAGTAGAACTATGTAAAATCCAAACCTGCTGTAACAGTCCCCAAGGAGAGCACAACTTTCACTGAACGCTGCTTGGAGGTCCCTCTTTGTTTCTGATTCTTTGAGGTCAGGGTCCATTAATGCTGTTCTCAGTAATAAGTGGGCCTCACTTAGGAGATGGATAGAACTCTCTGTTCTTATATTTTCATAGACCTTGCTATAGTCTACCTAGAGCAGAAACAGGGTAATTTAGCATACAAAACATGGTTGGAGGTTGCTATATTTGTTGCATTACTTTAAAAAAAACAAAATGACACCATACCATTTCCCTATAAAGGAGGAGGGGTGCAGTTGTATTCACAATGTATAAGTTCCAGCCAGGTTCAGATTCTGGAGAAACCTTAGATTTAATGCTATCAGCCTTTCGAGAACTGAAATAAGAGAATGTAGGTTTATATGTTATCTTAAATGTACATATGTAGCAACAATTTACATTCCAAATGTTTCATACTTTTGAATGTGTATTACAACATTTGCTGTTAAGCCCGCACACAAACCATAGCTCAATTTTTAACCAAGCATGTGATTCAATGTACTTACAGAAGCCTCCTTGAAAGTTTCCTTTTTTCTTGCATATCTTCGGGATCTGCTTTTGTCAAAACTATAACATTGTTCTTGAAGTGAGAAATAGCTTTTAGACCTATGAAGAGCTGCATTCTCAAAGCACAGACATCCAGGGAAACAGGTGGGCATGCCTGTGAAGGAAAAGGTTAGCTTTATTCTTTGCGATGTAGATTAGTAGATTGCTTTCCAATTTTGATTACAAGTTAATTTGTATACGTTTAGCATACACAACTTAATTTAGTTTACTCGTATCCTGTTCTACAACATTTTTAGGGGCAAAAACAGTACAGTTGTTACTGACGTGCATTTATTACCTGCTGCTGAAACTTGCTTCAAGTTCTTCTATTAGTTAATTCAAAACATTTCTATATGGTTTCATCATTTCAAAATCTTGAAGTGGAGCACATTAAAAAATAACTTAAAAGCATCTTTAAAAACATCAAAATGTGAAACTATTAAAAACTGAGTGGGGATCAGGAAACTGACATTCATTCATGCCAGGAACTCCTGGGTGACCAAAATTTTTAATAGGCACCAAAGTATGGGTACCACCACAGAAAAGGCTCTGCTGCAGGAAATTGCATGAGGCCTGGTGTAGCAGGACGAGCACCCCCCGAGCATGCCTTCACACCCCAGGGGCCACTCTACCTGCTGGTATGGACCGAGCAACATCACATGAAACCAACATGGATTTTTTTAAATTTAAAAAATAAGAAAAGTTCAAAAAGCTTGAGCAAAAGTACAAAATAAATCATTCAGCAAATAAAAGGTTCCTTCATGCTTGTGCATGAGGTACAGCCTTAGTTACAAAAGCATAACATCAGCGTTCATTTGCCTCTTGGTAGCATAGCAAAACAGAGTTCAGGAACAAGAGCATGTACAGAGTACAGAAAAAAATAGTATCAAAGATTCAGGCTAAAATCAAGGTAAGTCAAAGACAGAAGATGATATATCACATAGCTAAAACACTAATACTATATTCTTTCAGGCTAAGTCACATGATACATGTAAGCCAATAAACAATGTACAAGCTGAGGTCACTTGTGGTGGTTGTTTTGAGAACATGCCCTTTCATCCAAATTGGATGCACTGGCTCCCAATTAGCCTTATTTTGTCCTTGGCAAAATAAGGTGCTTCTTGGCTCTAGGCAGAATTTCAGTTAAGGGTAGAATGTTCTGTTCTAGACTTTTCTCACAGACTAGATGTTACCAGAAAATTCTAAGATGGAAACAGTTTGGTTCTTTTCATTTTACACTAATGATGACAGGAATTAGTGGTTCCTCCTACACCTGGAATAAATTCTCATCAGAGGATCTGTCAAATGGAGGGAGCCTTGTAACTGGGTCATCATTCATCTGTGACTTGACTGTGGATAAAAAGGCTAACCTAGCATGTATCATATAGACCTTGCTGGTTAAATTTGGAAGCTCAGTGGTTACCCAGTGTGGCACCAGTCAAGACTCATGGGGAAGATACATCTTCCAGGCCAGGACTTAAGCTTGTTGTCTGGGCTATTAATAGCACCGGTAAAAGAAACATTTGAATGAACCCAATAAAGGAGATTAAGTCAGACTTATGAAAAATTATTTATCATTGTTTTACAGTGACAAAGATCTGAAACTTGTGGGTGTCACGTGTGAATCCCTGTACCTTGAGTGTGGTATCAATGTACGGATCTTCATCTCGAGCAGCTGATGCGCTGCATCGTACTGTGAAGCACTGTAGGTTGTTGCTGCAGAAAAGATATTTAAAAGGGATACATACTTTGTAATAATGATGCAGTGCAAAATACAGCTGCAGAATACAGAAATCCACCCACTCAAATATTTATGGCATATCCCACCATGTACCCAAAGATCCCAAAGCAAGTTACAAAAATAAAAACATAAAATCCATAAACAGTAAAACAGACTTAAACCATAACCTTCTCCTCTCTCCCAGCAGGTCAATAATCAGTCTTTAAACCTCTCAATCCCTAGAAATCTTAGTTACACCTGACGTGTAAATATTGACTGACATTTCCTCTTTAGACAATGTCATAGGAGCTAAAAGAGCTCTCTAAATAAAGGTGCAAAGCTCAAGGGCTTCAATGGTCAAGAAGTCCTGATAAGTAGAGTAAGCACATCTGAACAAACAAAAAAGTCCGAGGTTGTTATGAAGCATTCAGTGTTATATCTGAAGCTCAATGGCTTCAAGGAAAGCACTGGAATACATTGCCTACCTCCATCCTGAACTGTTACTGTAGTTCTAAATGTGCTCATGAACCGAGAATGAATAAACTCCAAGATCAGAAATTCCAGTTCAGAGAGTGTCTGATGTGCCTATTGCAGGCTTAGAAACCTGACATCCTCCATATCTTTTGAACTACAATGCCCATTGGTCTTGGGACTAGAGCTCATAGTGGCTGAGGTCTACAATGTCTAGATGGAACCAAGTTGACAAAGGCTGGCTTCTGGAAAGATGGCTTTTTCTTGGCCCCTGTCCTCCATGAACAACAGATGTTCTACTTTTTATGAAAACATTTTGTAGACAAAGATATCTTTTTGAGGCTGATCTGATTGTCTAAGTTCGAACAGGTCCTCAGTTCTAGGTCCAGGATGGGGAACTCAATCCTTCCAGATATTACTGGGTTCAGGTTCATAGCATTTCTGACAACCAGCCAAATGTCTAGGGCTTATAGGTGTCTAAATATTCCTGCAAAGTCTTGAGATCCCACCTTTGCTCAGGGTATTAAAACTAGAAAAGGAAAAGTTAATGGCATGGCATTCTGAATTACTTTGGGATATCGTTAACCTATTTGTTGTTAAAGCTTCAAGCAAAATTTTAAGCTACATGAGAATCCAAGAGCATGAGGGTGTACTGAGGCCATGTATTGTGGCTAGACTACTACTGTATTTAGGCCTTTCTCTGAACCATTTAGAACATAAAAGTTATCTGTGGGAAAACCCGCATGAAAAGTACATCAGCTTATGAGTACAATACCTTGTGATTACATGCAAAAACTGGGGTGTTAGCACTGCTTGTTGGGACTTCTCTGAATACTGGTATGTAGAAATCAGTTCCACCAAGTTATTGATTGTGTAAAGGTATCCAATGTGGGGCAGGGAAAAAAAGCAGAACAGGCTCAAGAGTTCTCGCTTAGATGGACCACTTCCATTGGTTTTCACAGAACTGTCTAGATGAAAGGACGAACATGACTTTCTCTTAAGATTATTGTTACTGAGTGACACACAAGTAACACACCAGCCTTTTTTAAAATCAGAAATTTTGCTTTGTTCTACCTGCACTACAGTATATGCTATTTTATAACAGAAGAGCAATTAAAATATTAGTGAATGCTTATAGAATTTGTCAAAATACTGAAAATAGATGCATCTCAGTTTGGGCACATGGAAATTCTCTGCTGCATGATTGTGCAATTGTTAAATCAGAAGAAACATGCTACTTATCACCTAATCAGTATGCATGTTGGACAAAATAGGCATCAGCCTAAGGTTAATATATTGTACTTTCTTTCCAAGCATCCACCATTAGGATGCCAACTAAATCCATTTTCTTACCCATAATGCTTTATGTATTAGTGATACTGGCATGAATTGCCAGATGACATTGTATGATAAGGGGAAAAAAGATCTGTTCTTTTGCAAAGGTTCAACAATCTGGTTTTTTCCCCCTTTAATTTTCCCTATCTATGGACACTTTGGTACCCAAATCTCAAGTACTCCCAGAAATTTTCAAAAGATCAATGTTACTTAAAATTATAAACATTTAATTAGAGGTAGCTTAGCTAAAGGTATAAACTTTCTTGAGTGAAGGTCAACTCTTGGTAACTCCATGGACACATTCATACAGCTTTCTTGGCAAAGATATGGAAGTGGTTTGCCATGGCCATTTTCTAGGAAGATGCCTGGGGCTGAACCAAGACTGGAACTTTCTCTATACGATGCAAATGTTCAACCATACTAAGGACCTAGCTATATACATCTTACCTCCCACTTTAAAAGGAAATTCACCTGAACTGCACATCAGTAGAGAATCAACCAAAAATAGATAATGTTTACCCAGTGCATTTGTTTTTGTGGCACACCAAAGGAAGTAGTATCATGGATAATGCACAAAAGATTGCTTGGTCCTTCTACCATGCCGTACCTGAAACACCTACCCACAGCTGTAAATGACTGTCTACATAGCCTGTATATATCTGGCAATTCTATTTCAGTTCTGTTTCTATGCAAAAGTGGTTCTGTGCTAATTTGTTACAAAGCAGGACTATTCCTGTGCACATCCATTTTAGTCCCACCCAGTCACCTGTGCCTCATCCATACAGCTATAATTAGGTATTTTGCTCTGAAAATATGTTTTGAGTCTATGTAATCAAAACAAATACCTTTCATAAACTTTCACTTGGACTTCTTGACAATACTGCAAATAAGGATTTCTGAGAATGCTATCCAGTCTTGAAGCAAAATGGCTGCAGAAGGAAAATTCAGCTCAGATGATTCCTACAGTGTAGTACCTCAACCCTGAACTACAGATATTCACCACTAGTGGAAGGATTCTTCACATACATCTACAAATATATAATTTTCTGGAATATACATACCAGTTTTATACATAGGGAGCAGCTGGAGAGAATGTAGCTTAGCATCATCAGCAGAATAGGCAAACGAGGACATATCTAGAGCTATACGTCTAGAAATAATGTGACAAAAAGAAAACACATAATTTCCATTTGAAGGATTGTACAACAAAACCCATATGCTATGAGTCCACCTCTCATCATCTTCTACTGGAAGCTACTTGGTTAATTTTTAGAAGGAAGTAAAGTAGTTTTTGATGTACCACAGAATGGGAGAAGCTCAAAGGCCAGGGTAAATAGGTGTGCCTTTACTGATCTTCTGAATGAATATAATTAAGGTACCTGGTATACCTCAGGAGGGAAACAGTTCCAGAGTTTGGAGGCTACCCCGAGAGGGCCCTATCTCTGTGAATTTATATGACTTTCAACAAAATCACAGTAGACTTTTATTTATTTAAATTTAAAATATTTGTATACTGCTTCCCATTAAAATATAATCTCAACTCTAAATATAAGTATAAATTAATACAAAACTGTTTCCAGAAAGTTTGGGACCTCATTTCAATGCAACTAATCAGATACCAAATGAGCCCAATACATGGACAGCAGACAAAGATTTCATTTACGTTTGTGGCCCCTTTCTGGCTTCAATTAATCAGCATATTCATGCCCATATTCATTTAATCTATTGTTGACATAGAAAATGGTTTTGTCAGGGGTTAGTTTTTTTTTTCACAGAGCCAATTTTTTCCAAGGCTAAGTATTCCTGGAAGTTTCAAGTTGTAATGAGTTGAGTTGTAATAGTTTGTTCTTTTTGGGGTTGTTTGTATGTTAAACTTACATATGATAAATTTATATATATAGATTATGGTGAACAAAGCTCTCTCCTATTTACACATTTGCAGGGCTTTTTGTAACAAAGGATGTAGCTGGGAAACACCATATATTTAACTTCTTGCTCCTTTATAACTCATTAGGAACTAGCTTTTTCCTAGTTTAAATGCCATATACAGTATTTGTTAGAAGCTTCCTAATTTAATTGCAGTTGATACAGAGGGAAGAATGAAGGGATCTGGCTTCATATTCCAACTTACAAACTATAATGCAACCATCTAAACTAATCCACAAGTTTTGTTCCAAACAATAGTAGGATGATAAATTTTCTATTATTTGCGTATACATATGAAATATGCATTTTTTTTCAGTCTTATTACCTGTACAGAATGTACTCCATTTGGTAATTTGAAACTTCACTACTTAGGCCTGTTGACTCCAGGGTCACAGAAATTCCACACTGCCTGCTTTCTTCCCCAAGGAGCTCCACAGGTTGCTGACAGATAACAAAGTCATCTGACTCAATCTGGTTTACCTCAGCTTCCTCTTTCCCACCTTTAATAAAAGTGAGACAGAATCCAGTGAACAAATTGGAAGAAGAATTAATGGATAATATTCAGACTGTTAAGTATGTGATCAGTTTTGTTAGTAAGGGCTGCTAGTATTAAACTACAATAAACAATAAGCCTAAATTCTATGCTTCAGTATCAACTAAGGGTGCCTCCGGACAGCACTTTAAAATACAGAGTTATCTTTATTGTTAAAGTCCCTCTTCAAGGGAAACTGTTTATCCCCATATTCTCTGATATTCCACTGCAGCAGTGAGGATTTTGCCATTCACATACTCAGCCCCACCCTCTCTGATACGTCTTCTGCTTCTTGGGTGAAAGTGAGTTCTTGTGAATTTTTGTGCAGTTCACCGAAACACCGTAAAAATGGGAAGGAATGTAATATTCTGAAGCAAACACCCTTGTAAATGCTAACTTTTTTACTTTAGAGAATCATGTGATATTGCAGAGCATTATAAACCTATGAGGCTGAAAGCTGCTGTGTAGTTCCTGCGAACCTGTCTGGATGCAGCCTAAGGAAGCTGAAAGCAAGGAAACCTAACCCTGAAGTCCTGTGTTTTGTGCATAGGATAGCACTGAATTCTTAGTCTTCTCACAGTCAAACAGCTTAAAACAGAAAAGCGAACATGGTATGCACTGGGTTTTACAGTCTACATTTTCCACCAGTCTCAGACAGCACAGGAAAGATAAGATGCAAACTCACAAGTAACAGAATGAGATGCACCAATTATACTGCTCAGTAAATACTTGTTCAAGAATCGGTCAATTGTTATTATAGCATGCACCAACTTTATGATTCATATGATTCTATCATGTTTTTTCTGGGCAACCTAGAGGCATGACTATGATTACTTTTCAGCAACCACATTCCAAGATGGCTTGCAAGGCAAACAAATTTATACCAGGATATTCCAAAAGACTGATGTTTCCAGCAAGACACTGCTTTCTTCCTGCCTAGCTTATCATCATTTAAAAGAGAGAAACAGGGAAAACTAATTTTTGGAATGTTTAGTCTACCAAAAAGAAGACTGAGAGGAGACATGATAGCTGTCTACAAATACCTCAAGGGTTGTCACAAGGCAGAGGGATCAGCCCTGTTCTCACTCTCTCAAGGAAGGACTAGAAACAATGGGGTGAAACTGCAGGGGAAAAGATTTAGTTTAGATGTTAGGAAAAAATTTCTAACAGTAAGAGTGATCAACCAGTGGAACAGGCTGCCACGGGAGGTGGTTGGTTCCCCTTCGATGGAGGTCTTCAAGCAGAGACTGGACAGCCATCTGTCTGAGATGGTTTAGGAGATCCTGCCTTGAGCAGGGGGTTGGACTCGATGACCCAGGAGGTCCCCTCCAACTCTACCATTCTATGATTCTATAACTTTAGTACTAATAAAGATTTTGTTGCACCAGTTTCCAATTATGGAAAGTGATGACAACAAAAGTACTAAGAAGCACCCATCTTCACATTCTTGCATTAGAAAAATACAAAAAATAGTGGTACATGCATTGGTTTGGTGTTGAACCATACAACACTTCCACCCTACAGACAGTTTGGAGTACAGGAAAATGTCTTGGAAGCCTGGTGATATTTATCCTGACACTGTTCTGAGATCCTGTTTCCTTGCATTGGTGGTTTAGTCATTTGGAGGCTGTCGAACTGGCAATGCCAATTCAGCCAATCCAAACCAGTTTGGCTGCCTCAAACTGGCAAGCCAGGAAATCAGGAACATGGTAGGATATGGGGCAGTGATGGCTAACCTGTGACACGCCAAGCCCTTTTGGGTGACACACATGGTCACCCTGGCACCTGGGCGTGTAGTGCTTGCTTGTTCTTGAAGTGTACAAAATACCAACTTTCAATTGAACATTTAGCAAATGAAATTCAGCAACAAAAGTCACTAATGTAAAGAATTATTTGTTTTTGCTTTTAATAAAATAGATAAATAAAAAATGTAACTTTTTTACTAGAGCTATAAATATCACAAAATTATGGATATTTCTAGATGTGACACAGCACCTGAGTTAAGATAGGTTTTCTTGCGAATTTTGACACACCGAGCTCAAAAGGTTCACTGATATAGGGAGAGAGCATACCAAACTTCAGGGTGGTTTTTCAACCCTTGTACATAGCTGAATCACCAGAATTGAAGCAAACTGGATGGGCGTCCTCCTGCCCTTCACTTGTTCCAGCTGTGCTACATCCCCTCTGAAGGGATAAAAAGTAGGAAGAGACACTCATTCCCAGCTCAGCCTTCTCCTCACATGTACTCACTTCCTAGAAGTGGGTATGAAGAAAAATGGACACTTAAGCCACCTTTCCATCCAAGTGGGCCATGCCTCCTCCTGGGAGCTAAAGAGGGAAGACAGGTGGGGGGACATTGTTCATGATATGTTTTTTGATCCTTTATTTCCTGACTTTTTTTTTTACTTGTATTGATTTGTTGTATTCTTTGATGTGATGATTATCTATTGAGATTGATTTTTTACTTATTGTATTGATTTGTTGAATTCTTTGTATTTTTTTTCTGTTTGTTGTAAACAGCCTTGGGCAAAATTTGTTTTTTGGAAAGGTGGTATACAAATAAAAAATGGAAATGGAAATGGTACTAAGCTGATGCATATGCCTAGAAACAATTGTCAGAAAATGACTTCTTTCCAGCACCAAATTGCAAATGTACAAATTTTCAGTCATACCTTATAGGGGATGGTCACTAACGTTCCATGAGAGAAAAGTCACAATTAGAAAAAAGCAAAAATAGCAAGGCAAGTCTGTATTGATAAAAGTGATGGCAATCCCCTTCTTTGGAATCCTATACTGAAAGAATTTTTTGTGTGCTCTCCTTGAAAAGTACAACAATTTTTAGCTATCACATTGACTAGAAACTTTGGTCTTTTTTGCACTTACTTGATTGATATGGTATAATAATAACAAAACCATATCAAGCAGGTTAAGGTTGAAGTATGGTGGTGGCCATTTGCACTGCGCATGCTGGGCTAGTCCTGTACCTGGCCAGCAGTGTGTGCATTACACATGGCTGGCCAGATCGCCATGACGAAGTCTGAACCAGCATCTGGCAGCTATGAATGACTGGGCAGCCGCAATCACACAATTCACGCCCCCTCACTGCACAACACACAGAAAAGGGTGTAGATCTGGTTGCATGTAGGCTTTCATGGTCAGTTTCAATCTTATTTGTAGCATTTTTGGGGCTGTTATGCTGTGTTCCAGGTTTCTGCTGAGAACCTAAGCTTTTGGATAAAGCCGCGATATCCACCAAACGTTTTGACACTTCCAAGAGCGAAATCCTCCGAAGATGGATATCAGAGCTACATCCAAAAGCTTAGGTCCTCAGAAGAAACCCGGAACATGGCACAACAGCACCAAAAATGCTACAAATAAGGGTGTAGATCTGCTATCCCAGGAGTGATCATGTGGACTGCTTTTCAGTTGCCCATAGTTGGATCACTCCTGAGAAGGCTGAAGCAAATTGGAGAGAGCGGTGGTAGTGGAAAGGTGTGGTCAGAGTGATCCAGCAAATGGCCTGGATTGCTCAACTAGGTAAGTGTGATAAGGTCCTTTACTGCCACCACCTGGGGCAAACACACACACAAATGATCTCATCAGTGTAGCTTTGATCTTGAGATTGTATATACCATACTAACCTTCATTGAGAAATGCTTCTTGGACTACAGGTTCATATACATTACAAGCATCTTTTCCACGGTTTGTTAGCTTGAGGATTAGAACTTCTAATTCCACCGTTACAGCCACATAGCCAGCACAGAAGGCAACTTCAGCCGGGGAGAAACTTTTGAAGTGCAAAATTAAGGAACGTTCGAAGTCCACCAGAGTCACATCCTGACTCATGACCAGATGCTTCAAGGAGAACAAGACCAGTTTATTCTTGCAGCCAACAAGCAGATCTCCCGTTAGAGGGCAAGAAGAGAAGCACAAAGGGGATTCTGACAGAGGCAGTTCTATAATAGTCATTTGGTCCTTAGAAGCTTCAGAAAAGGGCCCCTCCAGGTTATGGCCTATCATTCTCACACATACTCGTGAATTCCCCGCTGACATACATCTCCAGTTCACATAAACTCGCAAGAAGGAAGCCTCATTTTTCTCCTCGATAGTGATCACATAGTCTCCTGAAAAACAGAAGTAGTAAATTTTGGAAACAGGACCATAACAAAACATATGTAGACAACAGATGAACAAAGGACTTTGCAATTACTTTAATTTTGCTAAAAGGCCCTGGCTGCAAGATGCCTTGGAATCTCAAGCCAAATAAACAAAGACACAAGCATGCCTGTATTCCCGACAAAACCTTGGGCCCTTTCAGACTTTCCTCCCCTAAATCTGGATTAGTGGGTCTGGAATAACCAGGCCCACTGCTCTGGACTGCACTGAGGCATGGGCTGGATCAGTGATGGTGCTGATCCAACATATGCTTCCTGGTGGCTGTGAAGCTTCCGTGAGCTCCCCCCCCCCCCCGCCGCCTACTTCAGAGCCTGGGAGGGTGATTTCTGCATTGCACCAAGGCATGCCATGAAAAGCACCCCCAGTAGTTCTGAAAAATGGAGGCGTACCCACCACATGCCTCCTATGTGGTAGAGCAAGATCTTCAGGCCTTTTGTGATTAAATGGCTCCACAAGCAATCCGTATGAAGAGCCTCTTTAATCCAGACCTGGCTCTGTCCAGTGCAGACGGAGCTGGACTGGTGGGGGCAAGGGTTCCTTGATACTCATTAACATGTAGCTTTGGGGCCTGCGTGTGGGTGTGCTTCTCAGTGGTGTGCTATGGTGAACTGCTGAAATCACCCCCGAGTAGTACCAGAACATACGAGGTGTGCCTTCTGCACCCCTTCTCTGTTCTGGATCAGGGCTACTAGTCCATTGATGGTACTCCCAGTGATTTGGGTTAGGACCTCTCTATTCCAGATCAGGCTCCACTGAATGAGATGGAGGTGGACTAGCGGGGGACAGGAGCTCCACGATCTACGTTAATATGCACATACAAAGGCCCAGATGTGCAGCAGCATGGACATCCATGCAGAAAGGGTCATAAAATGTTGTTTATTACATCCACATTTAGAAAATGACAATTACTGTAAAGAAACTACAGTACTCTTCTTTAATATTAGGGCCATGGACTAAATAAAGCTTAAAACAAAGTTGAAAGCACCTAAGTTTCAAACAAGTAACCGAGCGCACAGTAGCATGTGAGCACATCATGAGTTCTCTATAAGAAAAGCATTCATTGTTTGGGATGCCTGTGTACTTTTCAGATGAGGCACCGCCCTCCTGGCTCAATTAAAACAAGGGCCAGAATCGAATATTTTCTAGGGTTGTGCAAAACATTGTTCCGAAATGCTCTGAACAGCCTTCAGCATCATCAGGAAATCCTCATGTGTAGCCAGTTAGTTCTCTCGGGCGGAAAGCTTGGTGCAGGCGAGCGAGGCAGTTAAAGCAGACGTCCCAGGAGCCTAGCAAATGCGGGACTAACCCGCGCACAGTGGGGCTTCCTGACGGGAGTAGAAGTGAAACGCAGTTGGTGGGGGAGGAAGGCATCGCCCCCTACCGCAGATCTGGCCAAACTGCAGCCCTCCAGCTGTCGAATAACAAAATCGGCTTGATTCAATCGTCGTAATTCCTTGCCACTGGCAAAACTCGGGGTAGGAACTGACTTCATCGACGTGTCCAAGACCACACCGTCGTTAGCAACCTGGGATGTCCAGGGCAGGGCAGGGCAGGGCAGGGCAGGGCTCCCCCTCCCCTCCCCTCCCCTCCCTTCCCCAGCAGTGCTTCTAATCGCAGGGACAAGGCTCAGAGCCGGCTCAGCCTTGAAGAGCCGCTGCAAACGGCGGCGCCCCGTGTTAGCCCGTCCCGCCACTCACCCACTTCGCTGTACGCCACGCGCAGCACCCGGCCCAGGGTGCTGAAGGAGCCCAGCGGCTCGCAGAGCTCGGCGCGGCCGACGGCGAAGCCCTCGACCTTGCAGCCTCCCTGTGCGCCGGCCACCAGCAGCGCGTCCCGGCTGCAGCAGAAGACCGACGGCTCCTGCTTGCTGGGCACGACCTGCTGCGAGCCGAACGGGTGCAAGTTGTACAGCTGCACCATCCTCCCCGCAGTCGCAGCCTCACCGCGGGACGGCACGGAAGGGACCCTCGGCACCGCCTTCGGCCAGCCGCAGCAGCAGCCCCCCCCCTCCCGTGGCTATTGAGGAGGAGGAGGAGTCAGTCCCCCCCCGCCCACCAAGGGGGAGGCATCCGGATCTGGAATAAAGCGGCCATTGCCCATGTTGTGTGCAAACAGGAAGGCGCCAGGGATGCCCTCGCTGTGCGCGAATGGCTTTTCTCCCACCTAGTTACGTCCCTGAACATATTGTGATTTGGATATTTATCGATCGTGTGGCCAAGGAACATTGTAACACGTTAATAAAAATAACTAAACATGGGATAGAAAACAGGAAACGCCTGGAAAGATCACATCGTAATATCACAAACCTATATCTAAATCACAGGCATAGTCTATTATATTCTCCCCCCCCCCCCCAGTTACTGTCGCTATGAATGTAATATGTGGAGTGTACTGTTTTAAATTGGCTGAATTTTTAAAATGTTTTTAATCTGTTGGTTAATCTGTTGTTACCCACCCAGAGACCTTCAGGTATTGGGGGGGGGGGATAGAAATGTAAATAAATAAATAAATACTGCATTCTTTGGTGCTGCGAGGAAGTCAGAAAACGTCACGATATACTGGATCGTCTCCGCCTCGCAGTCACATCGCTGCTTATAAAGATCATCTGCGCATCACGCCCTGTGTATATGCGTTTGATGGCGATCCGTATTGCACGGCAGTGATCTAATCCAGAACTGCGTTCACACCTATCTTTTAATCCAGCTTCGGTCCACTTTCAGAGTGAAAGAACCCATCAGCACAGCGACAAGCTGATTTCTTCCAGCATTTCCTAACTCCGAAAACCTACCTTTGGATTAGATAATGCAGAAAGAAAACGACCGTTTACGTTGCTGATGTGTCCTCTCACTCTGAAAGTGGACTGAAGTCGAATTAAAAGGTAGGTGCTTTTTCCCCGGAATGCAGGGCAGGCTCTGGTATTGCGGAGGGCAGCTGTCTTATCCAATGTTGTTTCCGTGTGTTCAAGCATTCAAATCATTCTCCATTCAGGCTTTGGCAGTAGTAACAGCTGGGTTTCTATAGCGTAGCCTGTTTTGTTCCGCATAGGCCGTGTCCTTCAGTATAGGCAGCTGGGGATCGCCAAACATCTTCCACCTAGGAACAAGTGCGCTCTTTCGTCTTTTATATATGTGTGTATGTGTGTGATACAATAGACTATTGGAGTTCGAAGGGACCAGCAGGTCATCTAGACGAGGTAAGACTCGCGGGGTTTTAGGATTGAAACAGAAAAGATTTATTATTTATGTATTTATTTACATTTCTATCCAGCCCCATACCCAAAGGTCTCTGGGCGGGTAACAATGAATTAAACAACGGATTAAAAACAGAATACAATGTAAAACAAGATTCAGATTAAAACGAAGTCCAAATTAAAACAAGCTACACAATGATCCACTCTTATTAGAAGTACCCATTAAGTACCCAAAAATGCCGTTAAGTACCCATTAATGAGTGCTTAATGGGTACTTCTAGTGGCAGTGGGAAAACACCTCTTAAAAATTCAATTTAAGCCTCACGCTCAATAGTGCATAATAGCGATTGTAGTAATTTCAGTGGTTTTTGCCTGCACTAGAGGCGCACTGAAACGTACGAAAAAAAGAGCCCCGCCCCGCCAATACCTGCGCCTTATTGGTTCAAATCCCAGCAAAGCTTCGCTATGATTGGTCGTTATGTGTTCCTCTGGGTTTTCAGGAAGGCCATTGGCGAATAAATGCCGCGAGGCTTGCCTTTTGAGCAATTCCTCCCAATGCCCGCGTCTTATTGGTTCAAATTCCAGCACAGCTTCTTTTACGATTGGTGGTTCTAACTGTCCGTCGTGTTGGTGTTCGGGAAGGCCGCCGGTGCCCGTCCGAGAACGTTGCTGCTCGAGGAAGTGACGCGATTGTTTGGCGGGCCTTTTTTTTTATATATATCAGTCCGCTTCTCAGGCGTGTGCTGTGGAAAGGCGGCGGCGGCGGCGGCGAGGGGCGCTGTCTTTCGTCGTCGTGATGGCTTGGAAGTTCCTGAGGTGCGTTGCGAGAGGGACCCTCGCCTTGGCTGTTTGATACGGAGGCCTAAAATCATAATGTCTCTTAGCTTGCTGGACGTTATTCGTCCTCAGGCCTCTCTTCTTCGTGTCACGTCGGAAAGCGGCTCCGACTGGAATCGGTGCTGTAGTTCTTCAGGGCACAATCCAGTGCCCTTCCTCTTCGCTTTTTCTCGGATCAGCGGAGGGTTCCTGGAAAGTGGGAACTCAAGTGTGTAACGTAGAGATATTTGTTGCAAAGAGTGTAGCTCCTATGTATTCCTGCAAGTCTTTGTAAAACAATAAAATTAATAGGCTTTAGGCACAACCTAAGGTTTAATCCAGCTTCAGTCCACCTTCAGAGCAAGGTGAATCTGAGTTATTTAACACTGAAAGAGAACAGCTTGTCACTCTGCTGAGGTATTCTCTTGCTCTGAAATGGGATTAAATTTTAAGTGTCGTTACAGCCCTGGAAATGCAGAAACCTGTGTGCCCTTTGGATGCTTCTGTATCCATAGGGGGTGTTTTTCCACTTAGCACATTAAGGGTCCTTAATGGGTACTTTAGTGCTAGTGGAAAAGCCCCCATGGAGGGGGGCAAGAGAGGATTAAAATAAAGTCATCAAGCGTTGTTTTAGTGGAAGATGTCCCAATGGACATTAAAATACCTTCTTCAGGTAAGGATGAGGTGATATAGGCTACATCCAAATATCAGTTACTTCTACCACTGTATTTGGATATTTTGGAATAAAGCATATTCTGGAATATCCATGCTTTACTTCAGAATATAAAAATATAGTGGATTTGTGTATTCTGGATGCAGCCTGTCGATGCATCTTGGGTGTTTTTCCACTGTCACTAGAAGTACCCAAAACACCCCTTGTGAGAAGCAGTTGCATTTTTGAAAGAGGCTAGGTGCACAGCTGAGTTCCAGAATCTGTGAGCATCCAAAAATACTTTATTTTTTTGCAGGAGCAATTAGTTTCCAGTGGACAGTAGTGGCTGATGCTTGAGGATGGACCATAAGGACTGAATGGTGGTTTCCTACTCTCTGATGTGGTTATAGGTGGCAGTTGGTTTTTTGATGTAGCTTGGAAGTATCAAATATCAATTTGCCACACCTTGTTTACATCATAAATTAGTGGCAACTTAATGGTTTTGGTGTGCGTGTAAGCTGAGGCTACTCCAGGTTAGGGCTTCTATATCTTTAATAGGTGTGCAGAAAAGGTAATTGTCAATAAAGTTTGCTTGAAATTTTACACCTGGTAAAATTTCATTTATTATTTGCATATGCATACTACATGGTAAGTTACAGCAATTAAAATATATACAATTGAAACCAGCCTTTTAAAAAATCACCTTTTCCACACAGTTATCAAAGATCCTTGATCTTGATTTTGTATGTCAAACTTACTGGTGCAACTGTATGACAGGCAACTGTAAGTGCAGGGATAAATAAAATCTATACATTAATGTTAGGCAAAGTTATACAAGTTTTCCATTTTGTGCATGCCTAATGGAGGTTGCCGTATTGTGCATAGTGGTTTATGCACCACTATGAGAGTTTCAGGTAAGAGCAAATTCAGGTTCTGGGTGCAAGGTATGATGGAGCGTTGGCCATATTGTTGATATTGGTTTTCTTTCAGACTTTATTAATCTTTTGCCATCAGCTCCAGGTATAAACAGAATAGATTCTGTGTTTTATTAACGCAGAATAAAACTCAGTATCATTCAGAGTACTCTTCTGTACTGAGGAGTGCTTGGTCTATTCTGAAGTTCCTCCTTCCCTGTTGGAAGACTAGGGCACCTGAAATGGATGGTAGGGAATGATGCCTCCTACCTAATACAGACCCACAGAACACTCAGACAATTTGGCAACACTTGAGTTTTTGATATTAAGCAAAGCATGTTTGCTACTTAAAATGACCTTTAAAAATATTGGGTAAGGTTGGCTTTTGCATAATTGAAGTGTTAGGTAGGAGGAAATGTGCACGGTCAGCCACTCCATTTGGAAGCCCTGGGAGGAATTCCTAGTTTTTGGTAATTTTTAAATCAACGCATATAATGCGTAAGCCTTATGTTTTATATTTGGAATAAATAATGCATATGTGTGCTACGGAGAAGTTTTAAATCTATTAAAGTATATCAATTCTTGAATTTCTCCCCTACCTCTCATTTTTTTCTTCTTCGGGGTGCCAAAAGGAGTCTCATAATTTGTTAAAACACATGCTGTGAAGATCCTTATTTTCTAGCATCAGCTTATGACATTTTATGAATTGTGTTATTTTATGGAAAGCTTGACACAGCACCAATCTTTGGGTTGTGATCGGATTTTGTGAGGCACAACTTTTATGGGTGCTTTTCCACTGTCAGAAAGTACCCATTTTTGCATCGATTAAGGATCCATTTGGGTGTGAGACAGTTGACCCCATTTCCACCACAGCATCCATTTGGGACACATTTGTTTCCACTGCTGCTGGGGAAATCCGGATCATGTGGGTACTTTTCTGCCTTTAATCCGGATTTTCTGTAGACCCCATTAATGGGGTCTACAATGGGGTCTTCAGCCAGAAAATCCAGATTAAAGGGAGCCTGTTTCCACACTTGTGTGGCAATGGGGTCTAGAGGAGGCTAGGGGGAGGGGATGCACCCATGGGGGGGGGAGCCCCGAAATCCCAGCTTCGGAGTGACTTCGGGGTCATTCAGAAATGATTTCAAAATGACTCAGAAATCACTTCGAAGAGATCGCCAGAGACATTGGAGCCGCTCCGGAGCTGCGCCACGCCGTCGTTCGCTATTAACAAAGACAGCGCAGTCTTTCCTCTGAAGTCCCTCCGAAGAGATCAGCAGAGACTTCGGAGACATTCCAAATGGACTCTGGAGCAGCTCCGAAGTCTGCACTGATCTCTTCGAAGGGACTTTGGAGAGTGCACCCCCCTGTCCCCCGAGACACCTGGGGTGATGGGCAGATGCTTTGGGTGTTGATCCAGATTCCTCAGATGGGTGCACAGGTGTTTCCACGTAAGGGAGGTTAGCACCCATTGCTAATGGGTGCTACCCCTCCCGTGGAAACACATTGGGTGCTTCCCTTAATCTGGATCAACTAGGGGTGTTTTTCCACTGTCACTAGAAATACCCATTAAGTACCCATTAATGGCATTTTGGTACCCATTAATGGGTACTTAATGGGTACTTCCAGTGACAGTTGAAAAACACCCTAGATCCGGATTAAAGAATGTACCCATTCCTTAGATCCGGATCTAAGGGGCGCAGTGGAAAAACACCCTATATCAGTGATGGTGAACCTTTTGAGCTCGGTGTGTCAGAATTCGCAAGAAAACCTAGCTTATCTGGGGCGCTGCGTCACATCTAGAAATATCCATAATTTTGTGATATTTATAGCTCTAGTAAAAAAGTTACATTTTTGATATATGTATTTTATTAAAAGCAAAAACAATTCTTTACATTGGTGACTTTTGTTGCTGAATTTCGTTTGCTAAATAGTTGGTATTTCATACACTTCAACAACAAGCAAGCACTACACGCCCAGGTGCCAGGGTGGCCATGTGTGTCACCCAAAAGGGCTTGGCGTGTCACCTGTGACACACGTGTCATAGGTTGGCCATCACCGCCCTATATGTTTGTTCACAGTGAAGGTCGTGCTCACACAGTTTTATATGAGATACGGCGAAGTTTTGCAGAGATTTGAACAAGCATTCAAATACTAGACTATTCTAAAGTTTTGTCAAAGAAAATTTTGTTTAAGATTTCAGATCTTTGCTTTTAGAACTGCACAGCTCAAATTTATCTCTTTTATGCATAGCAATTTTTCTTGGGAATTGGATCCTGAGGTATATGGAGACAGACACTACAATGTTTTTACCCGTGAATTTTATCCAAACCTAGAGGATTTGGTGGGATCAGATGTTGTTGCGCCAGTTGATGAAGATTTAGATTCTTCAGTCTTGTTTGGAACTTTACGAGGCAATGTAGTTGGATTACGATACTATACAGGGGTGGTAAGTATAGTGCTGAATAGTAGTCTGATAAATTCAAATAATTGTTTATGCAGTTGTACACAAGTAGAAGTTTTGTGATGGTTCGCTCTAGCAGATGCACTTAAAGCAGAGTTGTTAAAGTGTTCAAAACTATAGTACCCAGACAGAACTTGGGGAAAAGTGTTATTTTCTACTGCCCTGGGCAATAACTGGAGGTGGAGGATTTTGGGTGTTTTTCCACTGTCACTAGAAGTACCCATTAAGTACCCATTAATGGTACTTAATGGGTACTTCTAGTGACAGTGGAAAAATACCCTTTCTCAACTTCTTGCACAACCCCTAGCAGAAAAAACACACCCTTTTTGTTCTTTCCTGAACAGTGAGGGGGTGGTCTTGGCTCTGGCTATCCTTATGTTGCACAGTGGAAGTGCTTACTTATAACACCAGTAATGGGTGAGTCTCAAAGTTGCTCTGTTGAACCTAGGTCCACGACCTGAATAAGCACATCAATACAATGTTGCTGCTGCTCTTGGAGGAGACCTGTCAAGGGTTTTTCTGAAGCATGGGGAATGGTTCAAAAGACCTAGAGCTCAAAGTGAAACTGAGATTGTTAGTAGTAACAGAAGTCAGGGGGCAAACTAGCTGTGCCAGCATACTCCTCATGCAGGGAGATCTTGAAAATCTGACCTGCAACATAGCCTTGGTGGGTTGTCACAGGCTACTAGTTGACTACATTTTCTGAGCCAATAATTGAGAAGATGTTTTAGTTGTAAATGTAGAGGAACCCACATGTGAAACTATAGGAAGATGAGTTATAGTGTGGCCAGATAATCTACAAGAGATCGCATATAACCACTGTGGATGTAGACCTTAGATACCATACATTATGTTCCTTAATTTCTATTCAACACTCTGGATGGTGTAGCTACTTGATACTTGTGAAGGCTGATGCCAGAGGGATTCATCTCTATTTTTCATTGTCTTGATTGATTTTCTCCTTTATCTGTACATAGGACCAGCAGATCACTATAAAGTGGGTAATTATGCCTTCATGAAAATGAGTTTTGGTATGAAGGGGTGTGTTTTTGGTGAAGCTGGTTGTCCAACCCCAAATGTGGAAAATGAACTAATTCCCTACAGAGGGAGCATTAATATTTCACAGAATTAGTAGAATGGGGCAGTTAGGTTCCAGTGGCAATGCCTTGTTATTCCATTGATCCCAATGGAGGTGTCTGGTTAAACCTTCCAATAAAACCACTGTCAGAATATTCTAATATTTTATTCAACCTTAGAGTTTCACTTGTGGTCTTCTGGCGTTACAATTAAAATCCCCCCTCAACAGATAATCCCTATGCTACTTTTTTCTACCTTGCAATTTTCATTTAATTGCATTACTGCATTGTTTTATACACTGATCAGCCCAGTCTTTTCCTTTTGTTCCCGAGTGTTCTACTTTTGCTGCTTCTGTCTGGCTTGCACCCTAAATAAAATTTTGTCTTGATTTCTTTCTTTTAAAAAATTATTCCTCTGACTTTGAAAATGTGGTTGCCAGCCTATATTATATGTTTGACAATGGCTACCAAAGAAGTATTTGGGTCCTCCTAAAATGAAACTCTTGTCCCACTGTTTCAAGCTTGAGATATGTTATTACTGTAGAAAACATTGTTTTAAAAGCTTTAAAAAAAAAACATTCAAAAATGGATGAAACAATTTCTGTGTTTACAGCATAGAAGGTTATTTGAATATTATGTGTAGCATTTATATCCTGTCCTTTTTGCAACAGTCCCAGGTGGCTTACACCATTAGAAAGAGAAAATTTGTAAAAGTTAAAACATAACTAGAGTATAAAATACAACCTTCTCTTCCTGCCCTCTGGCAGGACTACAGGAAACCTTTCCATTGATGGCCTGGTGAAGAGGTATGTTTTAACCAAGTGCTGAAAATATATTTCTATCTGGTGAACCTGTTTCGGGAGGCTATTCCAAAGTCTGTACAACATTACAGGAAAGACCTACATAATGCTGATTTCACTATTACCAAAATTTTAATTTTTTTGTGGAAGTTGTATCTTTCAAATTCTAAATGAGATTATTTTGTAGGTCAATAATAATGAAATGGTTGCACTCCAGCGAGAGCCAAACAATCCATATGACAAGAATGCTGTAAAAGTAAACAATGTGAATGGAGACCAGGTAGGCCATATCAAAAAAGAGCTGGCTGCGTGTTTGGCATACATCATGGATAACAAGTTGGCTTTTGTGGAAGGGTAGGTGTTCACACCATTAGTAAATAATGTTTACATTATTTAGCTACTGTAGATTATAGTAAGAAAAGTTTGATTTTATTTTCAAAATAGTTTAGATCAATTGGTGATCTAAAACAGCAAAGTGGAATGTCTTAAAGCTATTTTACAGAATTATAGTGGCTGCTGATTGCTTTCTGAGCTAATTTGAAGTTAAAAACAGTATAACAGATGTTATTCATATATTGCTTAATTAATCAGGTTCTTCAGAGTGATATACTACTAGTGTTCAGTATAGAGTTAAATAATAAAAGTAGATTATTCTTGTATTCTTGCTTTTAAAATGTCATCAGTTTTGTCTTTCCCCTGCTATTATTCTCGTTATTCATCAAGCTTCTTTTGTAATTTCCTTTGAATGTTTGGAATAGCCTGAACTGTTAGTTTTCTTCTAATGGCTAAATAAATGAGTCAGTCAAATGACTCATGTTTTTGTTTTTTTAAAGGAGGGCTGAACAGCTGCTTTGAATTTCTATTTTGAAAGGGTCAAGATAGAAATATAATCTATTACTTTTTCTTTTGTCAGGGTTGTTCCTTATGGAGCAAATAATGCTTTCACTATGCCAGTACAGTTGAGTTTTTGGGGAAGAGCAGAAAATAAGCAAGCAGTTCTAGATCGATTAAAAAAACAAGGATATAAGTTAGCTCCTCCAGGAAACTGTAAGTCAGCTTTCATTAACCAAAAATATTTAGGGGTTGGCTTCTTAGTTGAACATTGCTTAACTTGTATGTGCAGATCTCTAAATGGAAAAAGGGCTGTGTTGCTGACATTAAATAGCAGCTTACAGTCTTTATTCCTTTTTGGAAGATGTCAGCAGAATTGATTCTCGGATGGATGTCAGCAGCCTATGACAGGGTATATCCTTGGAAGGTTTGCCAGCATGACCAAAAGGGGGCTCTCTTTTGTGTATAAGCAGCAGGCACCACCACATGAGAGCCGGTCTTCCTTCAGTTGTGTTGATGGCTACACTCATTACCGAGGGGAGTGTGAGGTGATTTTCCCTCACAATGTCGTCAGTGTGTTTGAGCTCTTCTTATTCTGGAGAATCAGACATGGATGAGCAGAATTTAGCCTCTTTCCCTAGTCTGGAGTGAGGAGGAACCCCCAGCTCTCCAAGGAATAGGGCCAATAGCCCAATGAACTCTCTCAGATTCTCTGTTTTTGATCCTGCCTTTTGGCAAAGTGATGAAGGGAGTTCTGATTTTCTGGGGTTCCCCTCCCCGACCAGCTGTCTGCCAGCCCCCTACGGTCGTGTAGCCTCCCCCTCGCTTGCGAGGACGGAGTCTTGCTCCTTCTCCGTATTTCAGCCTCATCAATTGGGTTCAGGTAAGGGATCTGTTCTGGTGAGGTCTTGGCTTTACCGGAGTGGAGCAGGGGTCCCTGCTTATTACTCTTATGGGTAAATTGTAATTTCCCTTATATCTTTCAGGCCTCAAGTCTGCTTCCAAGAGGAAGGTTCAGGACAGATTAGACCAGGGAGAAGGAGAGGAAGGTTCCACACCTTCTGTGAGGCATCAAAATGAGCGCGAAGAGGCTGACGCAAGCCAATCTCACCAGCCACAGTTGCTTTCCTGCCAATCCTCTGAAGGGGAGAGGAGCTCTGTTCCTGCTCGCCAGCAGGCCTGTAAAACAAAGGCCTCCAGAGGTTTTACTTCTCCTGAGAGGTGTTCGGGATCCCCGAGCAAGGCAAGCATGAGCATGAGCAGAAAGGAGCGAGGCCGTCAGCACCACCGGCATGACTGTGATGATGGGCGCCATTTTAAAGGAGGATCTCCCTCAGGCCGCCCCTCACATTCAAAGCACTCAAAGAGAAAGCACCACAGGAGGGTTGAATTCTCCTCTGATTCCAGCCCAGAGGCTAACACATTGCTTTTGCTTAAGCTAGCTAAAAAGTTATCTAAAGTGGTTGCCAAAAAGAAAAAAAGACAAAGGTCTCCTTCCTCAAGCTTTTCTTCTTCCTCCTCCTCTTCCAGTAGGGGACGACAATACAAAAGAAAACACTGTTTTCATCACTCTAAACAACCTTGTTCTTCTGAATCACAGCATGGGCAAGGAACTTTGAAGGACACAAACATAAGAGGTGCTCTGCTGGATCAAGTTGAGCCTGCTGGTCCCTTAAATCTTTCCGTGCAAAAATCTGCTGTATTTAATACTGTTAAGCCTGCTGTTGATGTTACAGTTTGTGCTTCTTCTGGTATATCTAAGGTCAAAGATGCTGTTAATAAGTCTGTAAATAATGCTGTAAACATTGTAAATACTTCAGATGTTAATGGAGAGGCAGACCAAGCTTCAGCACTTGAGGGAGCTAGAATTGATGACGCTCCATTTCATTCTACTTCCAGATTATTTTCCTTTGAATTGTTGCCTCCAGTGGTTCATGCCATTACCTCGACCCTCGATATTCAAAAGGTTTCTGAGGTACCTGATGATCATGTTCAGCGAGCTAAGGACATGTTAATGCCACCTCCTCCTCAGGATTTAATCATTCCCATTCCTTCTGTCTTACAGCAAATTTTGATACAAGAATGGACAAAACCAGCATCATCAAAGAGACTACCGAGTCCTCCAAAAAAGCTGTTCCTCCCAGCAGACCACTCCAGTTCTATTTGGGCTACCCCTGCTGTGGACGGCCAGATTTTACAAATGTTGTCAAACCAGATTATCCTGAGAGCAGGTGAACATGTATTACGGGATTCTACTGACAAAAAACTGGAGAGTTTACTCTGTAGATGTTTTGAATCAGGTTCCCTTAGTGCAAGATGCTCAGCAACTAACTCCATGATAGCTAGAGCTATTCTGAAATGGATAGAGGAAATTCTACAATATGCTTCTCTCCCTGCTGACCTTAAACCACGTCTCCTGGACATTAAGAAGGCGGTAATGTTAAGTGCTGATGCTAGCGTGGACGCGTTGCGGTTGTCAGGGAGGGGTATGGCTTCCTGCGTTGCAGCAAGAAGAGCCCTCTGGTTACGTAATTGGCCATTGGATTTTTCTTCCAAATTGCAGTTAATTGGTGCGCCATTTAAAGGGAAGCTTTTATTTGGGGAGGAGGCACTTAAAAATGTTTTAATTGAGAAGAAAAAAAAGATGATGCCTATCTCTTCTTCTGGTGCTGCTCCGGCTTACTCGAAACAAAGAGGTACGAGGTGCTCTTATTTTTCTTTTTCCTCTTCCTACAATAAGAAGAAGCCCTTTTGAGCCAAGCCTCTTGGAGGGCGTGAATTTTGGCGGTGATCTAACTCCTCAAATAAACAACCATTGGGAAGAGGAAAAGGGAAACAGTTTCCCCATAATGCCCCAAATAACTGAAGTCTTCATTTCTTCTCGGCCTCAAAAGGTCCAAGTAGGAGCTTGTTTACAGTTATATGTTAATTGTTGGTTGAAAACAGTTAAAGATAAATGGGTTCTGGACATGGTAACTTATGGTTACAAGTTGTTGTTTAATAGTTTTTTAAAATCTCATTTGGTTAAAGTACCTGTACCTAAGAATCCATTAAAGAAGAAAGCACTATATGATGCTGTTACTGGGTTAATTGAAATGTGTGCTATTGAAGAAGTTCCTATGCAGAAACAGGGTTCAGAAGTATATTCAATTATTTTCTTAGTCATCAAGAAAGGAGATTAATGGAGGGCAGTAATGGATATCAAGTATCTCAATAAATTTATGGCAGAAAAGTTTTACAAGATGGAGGGTCAGTTTTCGGACCACCATAGACCTGACACGTGCATTTTTACATATTCTGATTCACCCTGGTTGCAGGAAATACTTGAGGTTTGTAATTGATTTAAAGTACTTTCAGTGCAAATGTTATCTTTTGGATTATTGGCATCACTGAGGGTATTTTCCAAATCGGTGATTTCATTGATCAGGATTCTTAGGGTTGAAGGTGTTCGAATTTATCCTCTCTTGGATGACCTGTTGGTCATAGGGAGAGCCTCATGGGCGCTTAATAGGACTATAGAGTTCTCTACTCCTCATGGTTTCATCATAAGTCTTATTCACCTGGGAGCATTTTTTGACACAATACAGTTTTCCATTCGTCCCTCAGACAACTGTATTCAGAATTTGATTTTTTTGGCTAGGGAGGTCTCTTCAATGCCCAGATCAAAATTTTTAATCCTTACTTCCTTGTTAGGAAAGATGATGTCTACTATCAATTTACATCCATGGGCAAAATTTCATGCATGCCCTTACAGTGGGCATTGCCCCCATTTTCCCAGGCTATTGCCTCTGGTGATAATCTGTCTATAACTTTGTTGAAAGAGACTATGATTTCTTTACACTGGTGGTGTGATAGTTCCAAATTCTTCCCTGAGATACCAAGTATTAGCCCCTGCAAAGCAGTGGTATGCACTGGTGCTAGCCAATATGGCTGGGGAGATACATATTGGAATCATTCTGCTCAGGGGGTGTGGTATGCAGTTGGTTTGTCTCACCTCATTAACTGGTTAGAACTTTAAGTGATTGTTCTTGTTCTTAAGATCTTTTGGTAATCTACTTTTGGGCAAACATGTCACTGTTATGACCGATAATATGACCACAGAATCACATGTAGCAAAGCAAGGTGGCACGCATTCCAGGTCACTAATGTCTTTAGCTTCAATTTTGTTTACTTGGGCTGAACAGGAATGCCTCTCACTGTTGGCGCTCCACATTCGAGGAAATCTAAACCAGGTTTTCTCAGCAGGCCACCATAGATAATACGGAATGGCAGTTAAACCCAATGATCAACAATAAGTGGGGCCCTCTACAGGTAGACCTATTTGCCACCAACTTCCCCTGTACTTCTCATGGTACAGAGATCAGAGGGCTTTGGCGACAGAACTATGGTGCACCTTTCCCCAACACCATTATTGGCCGAGACACTACGCAAAATCAAGATGGAGCAAGCACAAGTAGTCCTAATTGCACCATATTGGCGTCGTCTCTCATGGTTTTTCGTCCTGGTCAGTATGTCAATGTGTCGCCCATGGAGACTACCATGCAAAGCCACTCTTCTATCACAAGCAGGTATATTTGGCTAGCCTTGACAGCTTGGAAGTTAAGCGACAGCATCTCCAGGCCACAGGCTTACATGAAACCATTATAGACACTATATTGGCGGCCAGAAGGGACTCCACTTGGCATATTTATAGTTCAACTTGGAGGATTTTTGATGGTTGGGCTTCAGCTCATGGTTAGACCTGGTTCATCCGAAATTAGAGGATGTTTTCCTTTTTTTGCAGGAAGGTGTTAATAAAGGCTTAAGATAGAATACCCTATGCAAGCAAGTTTTTGCCTTAGCTCCTATTACAAAGGTCCAAGGGGGAGTTGATCTACCAAAACATGAGTTTATTTCTTCATTTTTAGCTGGGGTTAAGGCTAAAACTATAGCCCATGGGACTCATGGGACTTGGATATATTGTTAGATGCGTTGACTAAACTTCCATTCAAGCCTATTGAGGAACTTTCACTAAAGATTTTATCATTAAAACATTCATTGTAGAAATTACTTCTGCATGAAGAGTCTCAGAGATAGCTGCCTTGTCTATTCAGCAACCGTTCTGTGTTTTCATTCCAGATTCAGTGATTTTACTGGTAGACCCCTTGTTCAGAACTAAGGTGGACTCTAGGTTTCATAGGGTGCAAGAACTGTGTCTACCAGCTCTGTCCCCTAGTGATTCTAGTGACCAGGACTGCTTAGTCTCTCACCTGGATGTTAAAAGAGCATTACAAGAGTATTTAAATAAGACCAAAGATATAAGGAAATCTTTTATCTTTGTTTGTTTTAATCCCACTTACTTGGGGAAAAAAGCATCACCCGGGTTCTTTCCTCTTGGATAAAGTCCTGTATCTCAATAGCATATGAGAGTAAAGAGATGACTCCACCGGAAGGCATCCTGGCTCATTCCACGAGATCCCGTGCAGCGTCCACAGCATATGCGGGTGTGGCATCCCTGGAGAAAAATTGTCGGGCAGCCACTTCACCATCCACTTTCATGCGCCATTACTGCCTGGATGAGTTCAGAGTGTAGGATGCCGGGTTTGGAAGGAAAGTCTTACAACATTTGGTTTAAGGTAAGACTTTTTGTGTTACTGTCGCAAGTTGGAAGTAGTACTCACCTGAGTAAGGTAGCTGTGATACATCCCTGTCGTAGGCTGCTGGCATCCATCCAAGAATGGGAGGTTGATTACCTTGTGAAGATCTGTTCTGGATGGATGACAGCAGACTACGTCCCTCTCTTGCATGTTTATTTTGCTTATATTTATTTTATTATGGAAGTAAGCTGAGATCGCCTACTCCCTTCAGAAGACTGGCTCTCATGTGGTTCCTGCTGCCTTATATACAAAAGAGAGCTCCCTTTTGGCCATGCTGGCAACCTTTCCAAGGATATACCCTGCTGTCATCTGTCCAGAAAGGATCTTCAAGAGGTAATCAGCCTCCTGTTCTCTCTCTGTGCCATTGACTCACTACCACTAGATGGTGCTGGTTAATAAATGAACCGGAATCATTTTCGATTGCTCCCATGACTCATGTGCCTTTAGAAACTAACCAAGGATCCTTGTCACATATTGTTAGGATGAGTCTGTGGTCCTCTAGGGCCATTGAGTCATATAGGATTACCAGGTTTCCCCCATGCTATGGGCTGGGTTGGTTACTAGCAGTTAGCTAGTTTTGCAACCCACCCATGCCTAAACAGAGACAGGTCATTTGCGCCTTCACAGTACTACTCACCAAGACTTGTCCTGGTTCACCTTCACTCAGAGGGATGACCTGGGAGGCTGGGATACCAAAGAAGTGGGCAGTTGCCTCCACTTCCCTTACTCAGTGGTAAACTTCTGAGGCTCAAATTAATGGTTTCCTGATCTGAACAACTCACTGCTTCTCAGCAGGCCTGATGTCCACCTTCCTATCCTGCACTGGGCTTGGCTCTAACAGTGGCCTGTTCCTCCAACACATCTGGCTAACTGGTCTCTCCTTGAATGACTGGGGAAGATGGTGCATGTGATACCGTTCTAAGCTATAGTGTCATCTAGCAGTTGTTAGACAATGGAGCAGTGAGAGAATACGCTGATATCTGTTCTGCTGATCATCTTTCAGAATGAATTATTCATGACTAACATCATTCCATTCTCTCATTTTCTTTTCTATTTTTAAATTATATTTAGCTTCAGAATTTGGATTTGAGACTTACCGGTCATCAGGGAAAGCTGGAACAAGCTATAGTGCTCCAACCCATGCTGCTGTACAAATGACAGCTGAACAGGTATAATGCATATTAATCATTCACCTACCATTTCTAGGATTTTGCTGTGTCTGTGTGTTCTATGCTATGGCTTACTACTTGATATTCATTCAGTTGAATTCTTTATCATGACCCATAGACCCATGTCAATACAGTGTTTAACATTCACATTGGTTCATTATTTTTAAAAACTGTCCAAATCTGATAAGAAATTGGTTGTTAGTGGCTGCAGATCTAGCAGGAACAGAGGGTAATGCAGATAGGGTCACTACAAGGTTGGTAGATTTAGTCCTGGTTATCACATTTTATTCTGTCTAGGAACAGCATATATGGAAAGAAATGTTCTCTGTTCTTCTTAAAGACTATTCAGTATTGTCTTTATCTAATCCATCTTGTGTTCTAGCTCAAGACTGAATTTGACAAACTTTTTGAAGATTTGAAGGAAGATGATAAAACTCGTGAAGTGGAACCAGCAGAGGTATGTTTTCAGTATATTTCTTTGTTTATATTTTTGCTAAATGGAAGCATGTCAACACATACATACATAAAGCATAGGCAAAAATCTACTGCTCAACATAAATGATCTACAAAAGCTTTGTTGTCAGGTCCTTAGGCCTGAACCCAGGTTTTTGTCCTAAGGTTGATTGGACCTTGCATTGAGGGCAAGAAGTGTATCTTCCCTCCTTTTACCCTTGTCCCAGCCATTGATGAGAACATCAGTGGCATCATCTGGATGTCAAAGAAGGGCCCTAAAGATTTATTTGGCTAAGACTAAGGACCTGAGAAAATTCTACATGTTTGTTAATTTTCATCCAGGGAATGTGTGTATGAAAGCTTCCTCAAAGGTAATAGCTTCCTGAATCAGAGCTCATACAGCCCTGACCTATCAAGTAGACCACATTCAAGCCCATTTTATGTTGTCAGCAATACCTTCCACAGCACTTGCAGCAGACAGTCCTCTACAGGAGATATGTAAGGCAGCTACATTGTCTGCTCTGCCAACTTTTCCAAGCATTATCACATGGATCTCTTCAGATTAGTAGGGCCTTCCTTGTGATGGAGAGCATTGTAGAAGATGATGCTTTGCATGGTAGGATGACCATCTTCCTTTTTCTGCTTATCCAGTCCTGATGAGAAGACCTGCCCAGGGTATGTCCCAGATATTGATTCTGCTTACATCTTCCAAGAATGAACAATATTACTTATGTGAAAGTTCATTCTGGAAGATGTATGCAGAGTTACTTTCTCAACCTGGTTTTAGTTATTGTCTTCAGAGAGGGAATGCCATAGGCTAACTGGTCACTGCTCGTACGACTAGTAGCTTGGAGCATGTGGCATTTTTGTAAGATAAGAATACCATCTGTTGGTCAACAGTGAGTGAACACCCAGATCTTAATTCTGCTGACCATCTTCTAGGAAGAATGTCAAGTAAGTAACAGCATCCTACCCCATCAGGCCTGCTTATGAGTTGACTGATATTATGACTTACCCCCTTTCTTCAGGTGAAATATAAGACATTTGGGTGTGGCCATGTCCACTTCTACATTTGAGCAACTTTTGCTTTAATGTGACCCCTGTGCTATTGGTCTTGCAGGAGTAGAGTTGTGTGTTTTGGTTGGTAGTTTCTGTGACTGAGAAAGTTATAATCATCTTAATTTTCTAGGCTGTTATCACTCCATTACTTCAACATCAAAAGCAAGCTTTAGCATGGATGATTTCACGTGAAAACAATAAAGAATTGCCTCCATTTTGGGAAAAGAGGGACAACTATTTCTACAATACGATTACAAACTTTGCTGAAAAAAAGCAGCCTGAAAATGTTCTTGGAGGAATACTGGCTGATGATATGGGTTTGGTAACTATTTCTTCTTTTGCATTAGCTTGTAGCTTACTTGAATTGTAAAAGATTATTAACCAGCAATTTTGTATGTTTCAGGGTAAAACACTTACTGCAATTGCACTGATCCTTACCAACTTTCATGATGGGAAGCCTCTTCCTGTTGAAAGAAAAAAGAATCAACTAAAAGTGGTGAGAAATCATTAGACTAATGCGACTACAAAGTATTCTTCATAATAAAGTTTGTGTTTCCAACAAAGCAAAATAGTCTTAAACTTTCTGTCAGTGGCAGCAGCATCTCAAAGCATCACTAGCAGCTGGTACAAGGCAGGGAAAACAGAACAGAGGAGCCAATGAGGCTAGAGAATTGCAGGTAATTTTCTAACTAGTCAGCACCACTTCCTAGGAGAAGAGAGACAGGTGAGAGGGTGATAGAAAAGCTCACTTAAGTAACTGGGATAGGTAACACTATGTACCTGAATCTAATGAACCTCAGTGGTTCTCAGTTCAAGCCTCTGATTAATAACACACAATTCTTCACCTCCCCCCCTCCCCCCAAGAAATTGGGCTAATAACAATAAGACTCCACTGGGTGAAAGTTCCTGGCATGCTGGAGAATTTCGTTGGTGTACGGTATTGCTGTTGGCAAATTAAAGGCAGAGGGTCCAGAAACCTTAAGGATAAAGAGCTGTGCTGTAATCTTGACCAGTGCAAAAGTGAAATGTTGTGAATGGCTAAATTCTTGAAATCCAGCTAACAGTATCCTACTAGTACCCCTTAGTTCAGTGATGGCCAACCTATGACATGCGTGTCACAGGTGACACGCCAAGCCCTTTTGGGTGACACACATGGTCACCCTGGCACCTGGGCATGTTTTGCTTGCTTGTTCTTGAAGTGTATGAAATACCAACTTTCAATTGAAGATCTAGCAAACGAAATTCAGCAACAAAAGTCACTAATGTAAAGAATTATTTGTTTTTGCTTTTAATAAAATACATATATCATAAATATAACTTTTTTACTAGAACTACAAATGTCACATTTCTAGATGTGACACAGCACCCGAGTTAAGCTAGGTTTTCTTGCGTATTTTGACGCATTGAGCTCAAAAGGTTTGCCATCACTGCCTTAGTTCAAGGTCAGGATGACCCAGACCGTAACAACAGCAAAACAGTTTGAAGGCCAGGAGTGGAAGGGACAGTTCAGATGTTTCTTTGGTTCTGTAGTGATTTCAGTGACAGTCTCAGCTTTGATAGAAGCGGGAACCTTGCTGTACCTTGGCAGGAATGTACACACTGGAAGAGAGCATGTATTCTTATATCACAAAATGTACTCTCGGAGCACAAGACCAGATGTTTGGAAAGAAACGGGTAAACAAAAGAGTCTTATGCATTCAAGGATTCCAGGACAGGTAAACAAGATGTAGTGATTAAACCAATTATATTTAATTTACTGCTTTCTTGAGGCAGGGCTTTCTCAAGTAGGGTTTCCGTACTGCAGTGTGATGGGAGGAAATCAGCCTTGTGATACAGTCATATAAACAGTGGGATTTTTCTTGTGGGAAGCAGAGAACACTGAGCAATCCTGTTTAGAGTTGTTGGATCAAGATGCGTGTATGGAATGACTGCTCTGATCCAGGGTTTAAGAGGCCCAGGACAGTAGGCCCCTATTCCTGGATATACTGTATTTTCTGGCGTATAAGACTACTTTTTAACCCAGGAAAATCTTCTCAAAAGTCGGGAGTCGTCTTATACACCGGGTGTTGTCTTCTTATAAGGCGAGTATATCCCAAACTCTATATTTTAACTGGAAAGTTGGGGGTTGTCTTATACGACCAGTCGTCTTATACGCCGGAAAATACGGTATTTCAGAATAAGACTCGGTGCAGAAAGGTCCAGTGTGTAACATTTTATGAATTGTGATAAGGAATATTGCTAGTGTCTGGAGAAATATATTAGGTTAGGACATTATGATGTGATTTTTTTTGTTTAAATTAATGAAACATAATTTACCAGTATACTTTATTTTAGGAATGTATTCCAGATGTGAAAAATGACTCCAAAGGTAATTTACTGATACTATGCATTGATTTCAAAGCATAATCTTCATAATTGCCATTTATATTAAATAATCTCATTGCTGTCAAATACTTGACTTCAAGATATGTTAATTACTTTTCTCAATGCACTTCCTGTTAGTGTCCAGCGTTTCTGGAGCAGAGGAGGAGATCGACTCACTTCCATCCCAGTCATCTATGTCACGTCCAAGAAGGTAGAAGTAAATTAAGCAAATATGGACAAAAAATGAAGTTATGAGAAATCTTGATTATTTTATGTGAATAAACTAAAATCAAGGAATTAACTTTTTAAAAAATATAAGATACACAGTAATGATTAAAATTCCAAGTACAGTAATCCAGTTGCATTTATATATATTGTATTTATTTCTTTTAATAGTTAATATATAAAGTCAGTATGTCAATAGTTAATAAAGTCAGTATGAGAGAAACAAAATTTTAATTTGTAACTCTTTTCAACTTAAAATTTTGATTTCAAAATATTTTAGAACTACAAGCAGGAAGGCAGAATATACTGAAGGCAATGACTCAGAGGCTGAAGAACAGAACAAGCAAAAGTTAAAAAGTGAGTATTATCAAGTTTCTTTATTTATATACTGAAGATATTACTGTGTATAATACATTAAAGTCTTTTTTGTTTTTCACCTGAAGGGAAAGTAACAAATCCAGGAAAAAAGAGAAGAAAAGGTATGGTAATTTTTGCATTTAAGTAATACCATAGTTAACATTCTTGGTTTTCTTCCCTTCAGCTCAGGAAAAACCTTGTAATATAACAATTTATTGAGGTTTTTGTAAGATATATGAAAGTTTAATATTCAGTATTGTACATTTCATACAGTCTTGGGAGCTTTTGCTCTTCCTTGCTGAAGTTCTTTGTGCTAGAATTTTCTACCTCTTTTTCTAGAATTTTCTAGATCTTGATATATCTTTCGCCTAATGATCCTTGGGTGGGTCAAAACAGTAAAAATATAAAATTCTACAGAGAAACTATCCATCAGTGGTCTGGGTACATAGGTATATTTTGACCTGAGGCCTGTTCATGCTTGGCCATATTCTGGAATAGATCTCAGGATAGATCTCTGTGGTCTGCATGCTAATGCAGACTCTGGGAGGTCTCACCTGGGGCCTGCTAACACCTGCACTGGTATGGGGACAAAGGCTCCTATTCCAGGATATGGCCAAGTGCGAACAAGCCCCAGGTACTGAAAACCATATAGTGTTGGCCCCTGGGCTATTCCGGAGTTTAAGGGCCACTACATGGCTCTCTTGCATGCTTCAAACAGTTGCATCTCTGAGGAGAGTGGAACTACAAGGAGGCCTTCACCTTATGCTGTACAGGATGGACCATACACACAGAAAACTATGTATGTGATTTGGTTCATGTCTGAATCAGCAAGCTTCAAGGTTTGGTGCTTAACTGGTTTGGACACTTCAACCATAGGGAATTGTTCCCTGTGGATATGTCCTGGGCACCCCAAGCTGAGTCAGGAGGTATGGGCATGGGCATTCCTACCAACCAACAGAGACAAAACAGCAATATGTTTTTTCAAAATAAATACAAAAATAATTATCAGGACTCCTGGTAAGAAACAGTGAATTCAACCAGTTTGTCTTGTCTAGCAATAGGGAACAAATAGTGCAAAATATTTCCTGGCATGTGTCCTCAGTAAACAAATTACCTCTTTTTGTGTCCTCCTCTCTTCTAAATCAATCTGCCAACAAGCTGGATGTTTTCTCTACTAAACCCATTTCTGAGAAGTGCCAAGCCAGTGGGTTGAGGAGATTGGGCTCTTTCAAACAAACCACTCATTAGGAGAAAGTATTTCTTTCACAGTGTGCCCTAGTGGTTGCTGGATAAGGCTCAGACAAGTTAGGAATTTCGCCTGATACTTCTTTTTATCCCCCCCCCACCCCCCAATTTGGTTTGCATCCAAATTGGTCCAGCCAGAATGATTGGCAACAAAACTTTTTTTAATGACTCCTGTATCTCCTTACTATGTGTGTGGTTGCTTGCAGAATTACGTATAGAAATACATAATGGGGGTTGATGGGGCCTTTGTACCTTTGCACAAGATTGTGGAAGTGGTGGCTGCTTAGGTGTGTGAATCAAAAGTGTCCTAGGGTAAAAGTAATTGCTTAAAATTCTATGTGACTGTTATAATAAGGGGGTGTAAGAACTGGATAGGAATAGAACCTTGGTGCTGCTAGAATTGGTTCTGTCTAGAATTGGGTCCAGCTGGCTGGCTGTTTGAATCACCATTTAGATCTAGGGACCAAGGCAGAAGATAGCTCTCAGCATCTTTTTCACTTTATTGTGATAACAGAATACAAAAAGCCAGAGGCAGGCACCTAGAATATAAAGCAGCATAGCTCAATCTTATTCCTACACCCTCATAACCCAGCTCAAAGTCTTCTAACAACTGGTGTATATCAGGCTCCTTTGCAGAGTTATTATCTATCCAGCAACATGTGGAAGCATTGGATATCTGAGAAATGCAAGCATGCATGATTGGGACTGAGAGACTGACAAAGGTGGCAATGAGGTAGCCACGGTGTTGACACTGGCTCATTGAGCATGCTGGTTTCGGTTTGTTAACCTCTTTTCACTCACCTCCCACCTGTGGGTAGAGATACGTGCTAACAGTAAAAATGCTGTTGGCTTCAAATCAATCCAATTCTTAAGTGGTTTGGTTCAAATTAAGGCCTTTTCAAACCAGTTCAAACAAAAAAGTCTTATTTCTTCACTTTAGAAGACGTTAAAAAGGGCAAAATAACATCAAACTCCAGCCAGTTTTATTTGAACCAACGTGTTCAAAATGTGATCTGATGGACTCCCCTTTTTGGTTTGGTTTAAACCAACCCCCACACTGATTGGAAGGTGATTTAGTTCAAATTTAAACCAGTTGAACACCTACAATTCTAATTGAACTGGTTTGTGTCTAAACTGGTTTGACGCACAACTCTAGGTGTGGGTGCTTCATCAAGCTTGTGACCCAAGCTGGCTCACTGCTTCTTGGCCCACAGTTCTTCCAAATGCTGGTCAGTGTGTTTTGCCTTTGCCTGAGGTTTCCAGGAATGGAGGATTGCAGGTCCTCCCAGCAGGTCAGGCACACAGATGTGCATACCTCAGCTTCCTGGCTACCCTCAAATATGACCATTTGTGTTTGACATTTGAAAGAACCAGGCAGCTTGCAGAAGCAGGCCACCTAGGACTGGCAGGTACATGAGGCACAGGCGCAAGAGAGGAAGGCTGTAGGTATGAGGTGAGGAAGATGAGGCCAGAGTAGTGTGAGAATGGCTTTGCCTCCCCACATTCCTATTTAACTGTTCCCTTGACAGATAGGACCAAATGAACCATTCTTTTTAAGCTGTTCTCCACCCACCTACCCAGATGTGGACCAAACGCAAATTTAAACAGGATTTAGTGTGATTCACGAACATTGGATGTTTGGCACATCTGTTGTTTGTAGTTCTTATCTTTTCTAGTCATGGCAAAAGCCAGTTTGAGTGTGATGATTACCTCTCCAAACAGCATTTTAAGTACTTGTTTGAATAATTATACTGAGATTTCAGAGTAAACTGCAAACATGTAATGAAAATTAGATTCTAAATATGTTCTCTTATCAGCAGCAGCTTCTGTTCAGGAAGATAAAGCATTTGAGTCTGCTCTGGAGGAACCAACAATTTCAAAAAAATCAAGGAAGAAAGGTATCTCAGCTTATCAGTATTTGGCTGATAATACCAGCAAAGTGATTGTGCATTGTCTTCTAGCATGCTCTTGAAATATCACATTAAATAGAATTTTAAAAAGTGACAGAAAAGAAGGTTTTGTTACACATGCTTGATTCTTGTCTGGATTCTCTTTTAAGGTACTGCTGCTGTACAACAGAACAAAAATGAAACTCAAGAGAGACTTAGATCAACACTGATCATTTGTCCACTTTCTGTACTAAGTAACTGGATAGTAAGTTCCATATTTTTTATGAGCAACTCCTTTACTGAATCTGGTTTTTTCTTCTTTGGCATCAGCCAACCACCCTATTTCTTGCCAAATTTTACCATTCAGCTTTTACTTTGGGATAGTAAAAATGTGTTTAGTAATACAGTAATATAGTTGCATAGGGGAAAAGCCATGAAATGTCTGTGAGGTTAATGAATTCTGCTATAGGATGTCATGGGCAAGCAGAAAGCACTTCTGATTACAGAAATTGATGTACCTGTTTTTTGAAGAAGTGTTGCAGCAATTGCAGCAAATTTTCTGTTGGTAGTTGGTAGTTGCAGAAGGTACAGGAAATGGGAGTACAGGTGATCGTATCATACTTTTTGCAAGCAGAACATTTTTCTGCTTGCATGAGGTAAGCCTGAAAGGCTAACTTTGCTATGGAATAATTATGTGTTTTACTTTAATCCAGCTTTGGCAGAGATACATTTTCAAACTGAGGGAAATGAAATTGGTGAGGGTTTTTAGGTGCCTCAAGCACTATGTGTCTAAACCATTAGAAACCTGGAGCATACAAACAAGATACTCTGACACCTGGAGAAAACTCCCTGCCCTTATAACCCTGGGTATGACAATCTGTCTTGAGCAGCAGAAGTGAAAAGGCCCAGAGCAGGACTTAAAACCTTTTGTTATACTTCAGGATCCTAAAATAACAGTTTGGATATTAGAATTGGGAAAAACCCTTTAACCATAGTTGCCTTACTGTTAATTAGAATCTATTACCAAAGCTAAATTAATTAGATATGGTCATATGATCATAGTAACTATTTTGACCAGTATGCAGGAGTCCAAGGTGGTTTTCCCAGTTCATATAGATTGGTCAGATTTAAATTTTCTAATACACATTTTCAGAACATTGTGGAAGTATTGAAAGATTAGGACTGTGAATGACTTAAATGTCCTTAAGGAATGTTTCACTCATAATCTTATGTTTATTTTATTAGAATTCTTAGTGAATTTGTTGGGATTTACTCCCACAAAATGAAGGTAGAATTACACCCCAAACCATTGTTGTGGGAACTGCTTCTGTACATGTGTTAAGCACTGTTCCCAGACTTATCCCTGGGCTCAGCCTCATGAGACATCAAGTACGTTAGCTTCTGGGTACCCACGTGGCAACAGCTGCAGAAGGATCAAGCTGCTTTAATTCATCAGCATGCTAGCAACTAGTTGTAAAGGAGACCGAGTTCAACCGCAGTCTCTGGAGTGATTTCCAGCCCACAGCCCTCAGGAATCCAAGCACAACACAAATGAAGTTCAGTTTGTTGCCAAGAATAGCTAAAAGCTAAGTTCCTGTTGAAATAGTGGATCCAGATCTTGTAGTGATGGTCAAGATGAAGTGAAAGTGAACTTTGGAATGACCAAAAGCATGTAGTAGACCCCAGAGTAAGTTGGAGATGTAGATGAAAGATAAGAATGGGTGAGGACCTTGGTGGAGCCAAAGATATACGGTGAATCTCAGAGTAAACTAGAGTGGGTAGGAAAATTTGTTCTTATACCTAAAATTCTACCTGGACTGTTTAGGAAACTGGACTGTTTAGGTGAGCAAAATGGAGTTCATAGGGAAGTTTGTTAACATTGAGGTTGTCCAGATGATGTATCCAGGCCACCTTAATGCATTCAAGTATTCAATTTGGACACCTACATTTTAATGCCTATCCTGCAGCTGTGAATTCTTTACAGCTTAAGTGTCACTTCACTACACTGGTTGACAAGATTAGGCTGTGTTGTAAAAACTACCTTTTTAGCAGAAATGCAAAGACATAGAATCAGTGGTCCTGGAGGGTGTGTGTGCTTCTGCATAGTACAGACTTCCCTTTCCTGAATAAAAATCTCTTGCCTGAAAATGGTCTCTCGGTACAGTCTGGTCCAGGAGGTCCTAAGATTCTGGTAGGGATGCATATGTATCATCAACACTGTGTGTGTAATGTTGAAACCCAACCGTATCTTAATTTCAGGACTTGTAAAAATAAATAGGAAATTAGAATACCTTCTTCTGTGGGAAGAACAGTAATAAAACTCCTTGTTAATTTTTATTTCAGGATCAGTTGGAACAGCATGTAGATCCAGATGTTTGCTTGAACTCGTATGTTTACTATGGGTCAGAACGTAGCAAGGATCTACAGGTTCTTTCAAGCCAGGATATTGTATTAACTACATACACTGTTTTAGCCAGTGACTATGGAGTAAGTATAATGAAAAGTCACAGAGATTTATGCACATATTATGTACCTTTTTTATTTTCTTCTAAGCTCCAGTCAACTTTTTTCTTTGCTTTGGCTGTTACTAAAGGTAGGAGAAAGTCTGTATTTCGCTGCCATTTTCTCTCTTCCTTACCACCCAAATCCTACTCGCTTAGTTGCTCTTTTACTTGGAACCAACAGCTCCAGTGATTTATTCAAATTTGGGGATAAATTTAACAGATGGTCATAGTTCCCCACTGAGAGATCAATGGAAAGTGGGACAGCCTTGATGAACCATGCTAACAGCATTTGGGGAAGTTTTCAGCAGCAGTTTGTGTATTGCATGTCATGCATTTCTACAGTAATTTTCAGTTGTTTCGTGTTTTGTTGTTTTGCGGGATGAAAAGAAAATGCTTTGGCTTCCGAGCTTTACTGGCTTCTTATTTTCTGAAAGAGGGAGGATGAAAACAAAATAAAGACTGCTTTAGAGGACTGTGTGCTAAATACCAGAATTGTTTTAATTGTTACAGACCAGAGGTAATAGCCCCTTGCACAAACTGAAGTGGCTGAGAGTGCTGTTGGATGAAGGACACACTATACGGAATCCAAACACTCAACAGACAAAAGCTATACTGGCCTTAGATGCACAACGAAGATGGATTTTGACAGGTATTTATGCCACAGCGACAACACTATGTTAATTGGCTGTAGCTAGTTATTTCTATGGTTAATATCTTATGGTTTCGGTGGAATTTGTGTGCTTAAAGCAGAAATGTAATGAGTTATGCCTACTTAGGTTTGGGTGCAATAAAGTTGTTGAAGTAGCTTACTCAGTACTTGGGGGCAAGATCCAGTTGTTAGCAGTCCTTTACACTGTCTCCTTGACTGAACACCATGGGAATTTTTAGCCAAAGAAGTGGAATGTGTTCTTATATGCATAAATGGCATGTTTCTCAGAAACCATTCTGTGAAGAAGAAAAAAGGTGATTGCACTTCCTGAGGTGGCTTTGGAGAAATGCTCCACTTTGTCTCCTACAAACCTTCTCTTTTGTGATATGGTGGCCTCAGAAGTTAACTTACTGTATTTTCTGGCATATAAGACTACTTTTTAACCCAGGAAAATCTTCTCAAAAGTCAGGGGTCATCTTATACGCCGGGTGTCGTCTTCTTATACAGTATGGCAAGTATATCCCAAACTCTGTATTTTAACTGGAAAGTTGGGGGCCGTCTTATATGCCCAGTCGTCTTATACACTGGAAAATACGGTAGTTATATGCACATGCGGTATTGCTTCTTGGTTTGTTTTGCTAGCAGTTGATTCAAATGGGTCTGTAGGATGACATACCTACATAAGCCATGCCCGGGGTCTGAGTGGTACTTTTCTGTCCATTGACTTGATTTTAGTAAACTGCCTATTTCTCTAAGGGTGTCTGTTAATTAGTCGTGGTCATGCAAACTACTTGGAATGCAGAGGGTTTTAGTTTTGATCCCAGGCCTCTTCCTGAACATAGGCAATGGCAAACTACTTTTGTATCTTTCCCTTGAAGTCACCCGTGTAATCAGTCATGAGTTGGAGCCGACTCAGTGATGCTCAGCGATCCTCCCTTATGTCTAGTTTTGACTCAATCCAGAGCATCTGTATGATTTTTTTTGGGGGGATAGGTAGATGGAATTCTCTGGCCATAGTGGTCCCTTTGCTGCCAAATGGATCTTTTCCTTGCATGGACTTGAATTTAGTTGGACCCTCCTCATGCGGCTGTTTCATCAGTTGTTGCAAGTGTGTCTGTGTGACGAAACTCAAGAGTAGCCTGGACACTTTTGTGGCTGAAGTCACTTAGCTGCAGAGTAAAGCTCTTTTGTCTGTTGGGTTGTGTTCACTGGATGCCTCCTAGTGGCCAATCTCAGCAATTCTCTATTTACTTTGATTCACACAGGTTATCTGGACCCCTGGTGTTTGCTGTGTTTGCTGTGGGTTTGAATAACATGACAGTTTGCATAATGCAAAGGTTTGGTTTCAGCAAAGGACAACTGAACTGCCTTCTGCAGATAGCTAGACAAGTCATGTTTAAGTTTAATTCACAAGGAATAATCACAGAAACATGAAACTGATTTCATTAAACTGGTCTGGGAAGCAGTGGTTGTGTACAACTAAGACTTGAAGAATAATCTCCATGGGTTGGTACTTCAATTACACAAATTTAAAAGCAGTTTGGCAAGATTTAGAACCTTGTACGACAGGCGCATTTTACTGATCCTAGACTTCTAAGAGAGTTTACTTATTTATTTACTTAGCTTTTATCCCGCACCATCTCCACCTTGGTGGACTCTGAGCGGCTAACAAGATTAAAAACACACCCTTCATTCTAGTGCTTTAAAACATTACAACAGACAATACCATTTATCAAAAAGTTCCTCTAATTTAAGGATCATTTAACCAGGGGCATAAAAACCTTCGTAAGACCACCCCAGTCCAACTGGCTACTATTTTGTCTATTAACCACCCTGACCAAAAGCCTTCCCAAACAGCCAGGTCTTACAGGCTCTCCTAAACGTCATCAAAGATGAAGAGGCCCTAATTTCCTGTGGGAGAGTGTTCCACAGGGTTGGGGCTACACAGGAAAAGGCCCTGGTTCTAGTTTGAACAAGGCGTATCTCCCTTAGATTGGGAGTGGCCAGCTTTGTCTGGTTAGCTGACCTCAGGACTCTCCCAGGGCTATGTAAGGGAAGACGATCCCGAAGGTATGTGGGACCAAGGCCACGTACGGCTCTAAAAGTTAACACCAAAACCTTGAATTGGATCCGGTACTCCACCGGCAACCAGTGCAGCCGCCGCAAGACAGGTGTTATATGAACATCTCTCCTGGATCTCTCCAGGAGGCGGGCAGCTGCATTCTGTACCAGTTTCAGTTTCCAGATCACATTCAAGGGTAGGCCCACATAGAGGGCATTGCAGTAATCCAACCTGGAGGTGACCGTCACATGGATCACTGTGGCTAGATCGGATCTGGATAGATAGATAGAGTTGTTGAGATGTAATGTATTGTATGTTTTGTTTTTGTACTTTCTTTTAGGTACACCAATCCAGAACTCCTTAAAGGATTTGTGGTCGCTGCTTTCATTCCTAAAGCTGAAGCCTTTTACAGATAGAGAGTGGTGGCACCGAACAATCCAGCGTCCTGTCACTATGGGAGATCCAGGAGGGCTCAAGTATCACACATTTTTAATACGTTTTAGTAGGATAGGAGCACTGATAAACAAGTAGTTCTCTAGCAGAGCTTTTTTCAGTGGTGGATGCTCTGTTAAGATCAAGCCAATTTGCAAGGCACTCTGAGAGCAAAGTCATTCAGATCTCCAGGGAATTGAGGCCCATTTGAGAATAGTCCTGTGGAAGTGTCCAGAGAACTGCCTTGTCTAGTGATTCTGGATCACTTTCAATTGTTGTGGCTTGATGACTTGGACAAGCTATTTGCTGGGAACAACTGCATGCCCTCTGGATCCTTGCCCTTCTTGGCTGATAAAAGCCCCTCAGGGAACTGGTGCAAAATAAAGGAGCGAAACCCCTGTTATTTGGGTGCTAGCATTGGAGTGCTATTGAAATAAAAAAAAGTTTAGTGGTTTGTTTTAAATTTGTTTTTACTGTTGTAACCTGCCCTGAGACCTTTCAGTATAGAGCAGGGAAAAAAAGAAATCAATAAAACTGAATAAAAATATGTAGAAGATTTAAGGATGTTATAAAATACGCTTGATATAAAAATCTCATTGTACTTTCTTTCACTAGGCGTTTGCAATCCCTGATTAAGAGCATCACACTTCGGAGAACTAAAACAAGCAAGGTTAATGGGAAGCCAGTTCTGATGCTCCCAGAGCGCAAAGTATTTATTCAGCATATTACCCTGACAGATCAAGAGAGGCAGACTTATTGCTCTGTAAAAGATGAAAGCACTGCTGCAATTATCAGGTAAACTGTGTCAACTTCTTATGTGAAAATGCCAAATTCTATCAAGATTGAGTTTAATTCTTCTGATTGGACTTACGGTTTCTTGGTATATAATCAAGTATGTATGCCTTCAAAGTGTCTTGTTGAGTGACTTACTGCTTCCAGTGAGATTTGTTTCTGATTAATTGTAAGCAGACAGCTTGGATACAGTCCTGAAATTACAGTATATTCTGGCGTATAAGACTACTTTTTAACCCAGGAAAATCTTCTCAAAAGTTGGGGGTTGTCTTATATGATGGTTGTCGTCGTCTTATATGGCAAGTATATCCCAAACTCTATATTTTAACTGGAAAAGTTGGGGGTCGTCTTATATGCCCAGTCGTCTTATTCGCCGGAATATACGGGTACTGGCCTGCGAGAAACTTGGATAACATGAAAATTATTCTCCTGCCCTCCATAGACGGGTATCAAAATTAAATACACACACACGCACACATTGTTTCATAATAAAGATGTGCAAACTGCTCAAATTCAAAACACTGCACATTTGGAATAAAATCTGCTTGCTTTTCCAAATTTGGAACAAAATGCTTCAAAGAAAAAACTATTTCATTGGGACCTTCAGCATTCAAACAAAACAAGGTTCTATTAGTTTCATATTGGAAGTAGCTGAAAACAGCCGAGGAATGGACTTTTTGCTACTTTTTCTACAGGTATTCTTAATGGTGAGGCTCACTTGAAGCCAACTAGGATGGCTACAACTACTACCCATTTTGCTGGCTGCTTGGGATATATCTCTTCTGAGAAGGGAAATTGGTTATTTACCATGAATGTACTTTTCAGGAGAAAAAGCTAGAGGACTCCAAGGCCCTTGCCATAACAAATGGAATGCCTAATTAACCTATTGGTTTATTTTGTTATGTTGGTTTGTCTCTGGAAAAAAAAGTATGATGAAAGGTCACTGGGCCCCCTCTGTTGGAGGAACTGGGGCAGAGAGCCAGTTTGGTCTAGTGTTTGAGCTGGTTCTTGTCTGGGAATGCCGGGTTTGATTCTGCACTCCTACATGAAGCCAGCTGGGTGAGCCTGGACTAGTCACAGCTTTCTTCTGTGCTCTCACAGACCGACCTCCCTCACAGGGTGTCAGTTGTGGGGAGAAGATTAGAAGGCTTTGTCAGCCATTTTGAGTCCCCTTAAGGGGTGAGAAAAGTGGGGTAGAAAAGCCAACTATTTTACATTTGAACCTTTTTTATTGTGACTTGGGCTGTCCTTTGTTGCTGATTTCTGGCATTGACGGGTTAACCCTATGTAAGCTGGAGACCTCCAACCTTCAATCCTGGAAAGAACTCTCATGAATAGCGACTGGTGAATCCTTTCCTCATTGCTGCCGCAATTTACATCATCATGCAAAAGGAGGAATCCACCTGTTCATCAGCTGTTGGTTGGGAGGCGTGAAACCATCTTCAAAATAGCAGCAGTCTAAAACTCCTTCCCCACACCTAACAGCTGTTGGACCATGTTTTTTTCCTTCCCTTTTTTGCCTCTCTCCTTTTGGCAGGGGAAAGGATTGCTGCTGAAAAAGAGGGTGATGGAAAGGCACATTTTTCTATCTACTGTAATCAGAATTGTTGTTCAGAATGGGAATAGAATGCATTTTTATTGCTTAAAGACAGGCAACTTTATTACAGGTGTGTTGATGTTCCCCAACTAATAGCTGACTAGTGTTTCTTTTTTTAAATTATTGATTAGGTGATCTTTAAAAAAATCTTTACATTTTAAAAAACCTTTCCAGTTCAGGAAATCCCTAAAAGATGCAATGGGTTGTTGAATTTGACACCACATTTTCATGAATTTCGGCCCTGTAGACGAATCTGGACGTGCTTGACTATATTTCTGTTGTTCACTGGTATTAGAAGCAAACTCAGAGTTTGCATAGATCAGAAATGAAATGGGGTAAAAAGTAAACAATCTGTACGGCCTGCATTGTGTGGGCTAGTCTGATATCCTGATTTTTAGCCAGAGATTACTTATTATTACTATTATTAAAGTTTATCAAGCGCTATAGATGTACATAGTGTTGTACAAGCTGCAAAAATTTAAAAAGACAATAGACAAATAAGCAAAATTAAAATTACTAAAATAACAAGGTTAAAATAATGCATAATATCACGATAGGCACATTAGAAAAACCAGCGAAAAAGGAACTTCAGTTACAAGGGCCAAAGGCCATAGGAAATAAGAAAGTTTTTAATTGGGATTCGAAAGCTTGTAAGGAGGTTGAGAAGCGAAGGTGAACGGGAATATGATTCTACAAGTAGGGAGCAATGAGAGAAAAGGAGCGGAGAGGGGATCAGGGATAAAGAAAGGTGACAGGATTGGGAAGATCGTAATACATGGGAAGGAGTGTGGATGGATATTAGGGAAGAGAGGTAGAAGGGGAGCCAGAGAATGAAGGGCTCTGAAGGCTAGAATTAAAAGTTCAAATTGAATATGGCATGAAAGGGGATGCCAGTGCAAGGATTTTAAAAGAGCAGTGATATGAGAGAAGCGATGAGTTTGAAAAATGAGTCTAGCCGCGGAGTATTGTGTGGAGATTAAAGGTTGAAGATGATTACAAATTATGTTTTGTAATTAGGGATGCCCATGAATGGTTTTTTGACATTTGATTCAAAATGAATAGAATGTTTGAAAATCTGTATTCATACTAATAAATCACATTCAGATGTAACATTCTGTTCGATACAAAACTATTATCTGATACGAACAGATACATAATCCAATATGTTTCCCTAGCTTAACGAATGTCGGAACTATTGGTACGAACGTCCAGAAACATTCATATTCATTCGAACGTTAGCATACTAATATAGTAATATTTGATTCGAGTTTGAATGTCTGAATTTGGCTGAATTTCGAATGTTGCAAATATTCGTGCACATCCCTATTTGTAATATAGCCTGTTGCAGATGTTCTGTTATAGCATGAAGAAGAAAGAAGTAGTGGATGGGTACACAGTAAGACCTCTGTATCTGCTGATCCAGTTACCATAGTTTCACTTTTCCGTGGTGACCGGAGCAGCCTCTTGCCCTCTGTTGGTGCCATTAGGCCTACCTGGAGCTCCTCGAAGGTGGCATTTCAAAAGAATTATGTGAAACTTGAGTGCATTTCTCTGTGTTTGAAATATCTGTGATTTTTCAGTGAACCGTAGTATGTCCTGCAACGTATCTTCCACAGGTATGGAGGTCCTACTGTATTTTTGCATCTGATAAATGATCATTGGGGCACAAGATTTGTTTTAGAACTGAGTCATAGTCTTAAGGATTTGTGCATCACTGCTCACATATTTAAATTGTCACATTTTCACTTTATTCTCATGTCAAAACATTATTCCTTAGGTATTTTAATGAGGGAACAGTCTTGACCAATTATGCAGATATTCTTGGTGCCTTGCTAAGGTTGAGGCAGTTGTGTTGTCATCCATCTCTCTGTGCAAGCTCATCTTCATCCGCTTCTGCAGAAGGTGAGAATCAACTTTCCCTATTACAGACCTAGCTGATTCTTAATCTTTAATGATTACATTGTTCCCTTATTCCGTCTACTGATGTGTGTCCTGCTGCTTATTACTTCATATGATATGTGAAAAATGTTGAAATAAGAGAGAAATGGATCTGGGGTTCCGCATACTTTTTCTGGAGAAAACAGCAACTCATTTATTGATATTCATAGTGATTATGGAAGGATTGGAGCCACTCTGTGTGGGTTCTAGACTACGTCTAGCAAGTTCATCTGTAATTTTAGAGGGGCTGTATATTTGTAAAAGTGGCCGTTCTCTGAGGCAACTTTAGGGCATGAAATATTGAAGTATATGTCAAAATACAGTAGTTAGAAAGTGACACTTGGTATCAATTTATTGTTAAGAAAAAGAAATAACATTATTTGTCTCTAAACTGTCATTGCAATGACTCTTCTGAATGGTGATAGATGGAGCGCAACAAATCAATATGTTCTGTTTAAAATAGAAATAGACATCTGCTGCATGCTTTGATAGTAAACTCAAATGATAGCTGCTGAAGAACGTTTGCGAAAACATGTCTTGAGAGAAGTTAGAGAATGGTTTGCAGGGGAGAAGAAAATGTAAAACAGAAGCCCTTGGCTTCTGTTTTAATGTTCTCCTCTGAGAAACTGGCCCTATTAAACAGCTACAGAATTTTGCCAGTTAGTAGGAACAGAAATATAGAAAATTTGAGTCAGAGAGGGAAAAAATAATAGAGAAGGTATGCCTAATCAGAATTTTTATCAGAAACAATCATTAATGACATGCAGTACTTGCTCCATTGCATTATATTGCATTTTTATAATTAATCTTACATCTGTTGAAGTTGTTAAATTTTTATAATTTGTCTGCACGTGTTTCTTGAAAGGTATTTGTACACCTGAAGCACTACGTGAAAAATTAATTGAGAAGATGAAACTAGTATTAGTTTCTGGGTCAGATGAAGAATGTGCAATTTGCTTAGAATCCCTGAATTCGCCTGTGATAACACACTGTGCTCATGTGTTCTGTAAGCCATGTATCTGTGAAGTCATCCAAAGTGAGAAGGTTAGTTCCTTTTAAGCTATATGGTTGTAGATTACAGATGAATAGGTAATTGGGTTGATAAAGCAAATACATTCTATTTAAATATTCTTAGAATATCACATTGGCATGAACAGAAAGATCCTCATGTGATTTTAGAATTATTTGCATTTTAGGTTTCTTATAACCTTGTGGTACTCTGTGCACAATCTCATATTGGTTGACTGATTTATATTTTTATCCTATCCTATACCTGAAGGTCTCAGGGCGACTTAAAACAGTAAAAGTTTTTTTTTTTTAAACAGTGGTTGAAATTTGGGAGGGGAAGCTATTCCTCAGCCAAAGATCAGGGTAAAAAGGTGTCTCATTGGCAGTCTTCTAAATGTTTGTATATAAAGAAGATACCTGGTGAACTTCATGGTATTGTTCCATAGTCTAGGGTCTGCCACCTAGAAGGCCCTGCCCTTAGTACTCACCGCTTTAGCTACTCAAGCTCTTAAAGAACATGGAAGAAGATTGACCTGAGGAACTCCACAGGTGAATTTCCAGAATGTTGGGCAAGAATCTCCCACATGCAACACACCCAGACTCAGTAGCCTTTCCAGAAGGATACCATGGTTAATGGTATCAAAGTTGCAGAGAAATCTAGGAGAACCAACAGATTTGCACTCCCTTTGTCTTTCTCCCAGAGAAGGTCAAGATGGTTTCAATGCCATAACTGAGCTTGAAGTCAAATTGAAATAGTCTAAATCATCTTTGAAGCATGCCTGCAGTTGAACAGCCAAAACCCTTTCTAATACTTTATCCAAAGGATATTTGCTAACTCTTAATGGCATTTGTTGCCCTCTTCTAAAGAACTTGTGAAAACAAAAATCTTGTGAAGCCCCCCAACCTAAGTGACAATAATTGGCCCAAGGTCATCCTATTTGCTTCTGTGGTTGAGTATGGATTTGAACATGGGCTAGGACATAGTTTCCAACACCCAAGCCACTATATTATGCTGACTATGATGTGTTGTAGCTAATAGGGGTGTGCACAAATGCATTTTTCACATTCAAATTCGAGTCGATTCAGATATTCAGTTTGATTTGAAATTTGAAAATCTGAATTTTTGAAAATCCAATTCTAGTCCGGATTATCTGAATTGGTATTTTTGAAAATTCGAATCGAATGATACGAATATCGAGAACATTTGTATCCAATTTTCAAATTCGTGCGCATCCCGTTTTGTCCCATTTGCATCTTGTTATCCCTTGTTATATGCGCAAATAGACCCAATATTTGGATGCGATATAAACAAATCTATTCAGTCGAATTGTTCAAAAATCCGTATCGGATTTCCGAAAATTTGAAATTCAATCGAATTTGGGAATTCAGATTTTTGAAAATCCGATTCGAATTCGAATGCTGATATTCGTCAAATTAAAATCGGATTTTTGAATTTTTGAATATCTGTGCATATCCCTAATAGCTAATGTGTGGTTGGTTGAAGTCATCGTAACTTTTGAGTAAAATCTCATGATATTTAATGCCTTTCGAAGACTTGTGCTTGTATTAGAATCTAAGTTACAAAGCTTAGCACAGGCAGTTAGTTTGAGAATGTATACAAACATATCCAGTAAGTGTCTTCAGAGTAATAGTAAATCACCAGAAAACTTTTAAATAGCATAAGGAAGTCAGAGTAAAGCTAACCACACTGTATTTCTGCCATATAAAGTAAGGCCTGGCGTGTTTGTTTCTTATTAAGTGGATATTAGATATTGTTCACAGCTAACCTGTACTCCTTGGTTTAGAGACTGAAGTGTTTGTATTAACACTTGTAGTGAAATGTGAGAAACATGATTCTATAATGTGGGGTGGTATGCTGCAAGACAATAAACTCTATTCACATCAAGGATACAGAACTTTAAACATGGCAGACATATGATAGGGCATATTTTTTTCCCAGAGGAAAAGATGGCAGTGTTTTGTTTTTCAGCCAAATGCAAAATGCCCCCTTTGCAGAAAAGAGATTGGATTAAAAGAACTAGTAGAGTGTCCTGTAGAAGATGCTGACCGTGAAAAAAAGCCTGGCCAAGAATGGGTACCTAGTTCAAAGGTAGATATTAGATCTAATCGCTTCACTTTCATTTGTTGCACTTGCTCTGATTCCTCCTTTCATCATGGGGGGGAGAAGTATGAAAATGTGTCTTGATTGTCATTATTTAGATACTTCTGGGTAGTGACAGATTTTGGAAGAATGCATGGGTTCCTTTGCTACAACTGTCCTCTTAAAGGATCAAATGTAACTCTTGTCTTTCAGATCAATGCATTAATGCATGCTTTGATAGAATTAAGGAAGAAAAATCCAGCTGTTAAGAGTTTAATTGTTTCTCAGTTCACAAAGTTCTTATCTCTCATAGAGATTCCACTGAAGTAAGTAAAAATAAATGTTTGCTAAATTACATTCTAGATTCTGAAAAATGCCTTCTTGCTGCCTTATACTTCCGTGCTTTGCAGTTGTGTTTCTCTCCATAAGCAGTAACATTTTGGGTTCAAGGAATCAGAATCAAGGACAGATTAAATGGGTAGACTGACTGATAGCTGTACAGCTTACAATTTTATTTCAGAGAATCTGGTTTTGCTTTCACTCGTTTGGATGGATCTATGACACAGAAAAAAAGAGTAGAAGCAATCCAGCAGTTCCAAAGTAATGAAGAAGGATCTCCTACAATAATGCTGCTGTCTCTAAAAGCTGGTGGTGTTGGTTTGAACTTAACAGCAGCTTCAAGAGTATTTTTAATGGATCCAGTAAGTATGAAGTATTCAGTTAATACGGCATCTAGTGATTTACGCAGCACTTTTACAGAACTGTAGGAAGTAATGAAAAGGGATACAGTTTTTGGAAACTAAATATTAAGAAGAGGAGAAATCATTAATAGGACTGTTATCTGTTCATCATACTTTAGAAAACCTCTAATATGGCTACTCTTAATAATGCATGCATTGCTTTGTAAAGCTACTGTCCTCACAGAATTATTATTTATTTATCGCTATTTTTATCCCGCCCTATACCCCAAGGTCTCAGGGCAGGTTACAACATTATATTAGACAGGTCCCTGCCCTCAGGCTTACAATCTAAAGAGACAAAAAACAAAAGGAAAATGGTGGGGGAGGGAACAGGAAAAACATTGTTTTTGGCAAGGCTTAGCCTAACTATTTTGTTCAATGTTTTGTTTTACTCTGCATCGCCTTTGTTTCTAAAAGAAAGGTGATTAATAAATAAACATAAATATCTCCGATAGGCTTGGAATCCTGCTGCAGAGGATCAGTGTTTTGATAGATGTCACAGACTTGGACAGAAGCAGGATGTTATCATCACCAAGGTAAGGTTGTAGGAAAAAGAAGGCTTTTGGAAATGCTCTTTGTACTTCATCAGTTTCAGCTGCACCTATCTAGATTGAACTAGGTTGTCAGTGACCGATTTAGAATCTGTCATTGCGTTCAAGAATGCTACACACAAAGTCAAGCACAGTAAAAAAAATGCAGCTAAGTGCCATCTGTTTTTTCAGTTTGTTTATTTCTAGTAGCAAATATCAGGCTGCTGATCCAAGAAAGCTTGCACTAGGCATAGCTATGTTGTATGTTTAGAGTTTTCCTTTGAAAGCTCTTGGTACATATACAGAAAACTTTTTTCACATTATTTCAGTCTCTGGCCTCGCTTACTGGAACATTAGATGGGCTTATGGGTACAGTTTGCACTTTTGCAAGAGTTTAGTGTGAAAGCACCATTTCTCCATGTAAAATTCTAGGACAGTTCTTTTCAGGTTTTTTGGGGGGAGACTTAAATAACTGAAGCTCTTGGAACGTTTAATGCAATCTTTTATTCTGTTAATTGAAAGAGAAATTGAGTGCAAGTTTGTGTAGAGAAATCTAGCCTAAATGGCTGCTGGATTGTTTTTTGAAAGCTTTTAGGCGTGAGACAGGGTGAGAATGCTGTGGGACATAGCTCTTGGACATCAGCATAATCAGGATGACAGTTGTAGTCCAACATCTGGTGGACCACAAGCTCCCCATCTCTACACAAGGATGTGAATCTCTCTTATTTCTTCACAAGGCAACACATCCACATTTAGAACAGCGAATTCTCCTTTTAGGCCTGGGGACCAAACACTCATGGGTTGTATCTCCCATGTTATCTCAAAGCAAGGGCATGTGACTATGTTCTTTCCTATATTTTGTCTCCATGCTGTGACTCAGTTTCTGCCTTTGACCTAAGCAGCAAATTCTGCTTCAGGTTCAATTTCTTTTTACCCTAGTTTAACTGCTTGGCATTTACACTGTTCTAACACCTCACATCTGTTGCATTTACCTAGTAAACAAACCAGATGTGTTGTGTTAATGTCCCATACCAATTCAACATGTTTTTAATACATCACAGGTATTGATCCTTCCTTAACTTGGCACAATGGAGATGACTAAAAAGCTATAAAGATACATATCCAAAAGACTAAGCCTTCCAGCTGTTTCATGCAAACATAGCATCACTGTGTAAGGTTTGCAGGTTCACAGCATTAAGCTTGCATGATCTTGTCTCCAGGTCTCTCTTCGCTAATGAGCATTTTATCTCATTCTGCTTCCTCACTCATCAAAACTGCTGCCAGAGAGGTTCTCTGAGCTCTCTTCAGAGAATCCTGATTAAGCATAATTCTTGGATATCTACATCTCTTGAGTAGATGTCTTTTGTGCCAGACACAAAGCAAATTACTCACCATGGAAATTCCCTTTTTTTAATGCATATGGAGACATCCATTGATGCAGTTTACATTCATCCAGTGATGGCTACCTATATTCCCAGTGGTTCAGTTATACAAAGGTATACTTCCTTAGTTGAAGTATTTTTTCTGATTGTGGCTAAGCTTGCAGCAAAGAGCCGGAGGAAGGCCTCCTGGGAGGAGAGGATACAGGAAAGACTCTTGTCACATGTGCTTACTTTGAATGATCAGGGGAATAAATTTTTTGCATGGATGCCTCTGCATGCCAGATAGTAATAGTGATTAACCAATGCATGATTTTGAAAAATAATCAGATTGTTTGTCGGGCGGGGATTTTTTTTTAGTTCATTGTGAAGAACTCTGTGGAAGAAAACATGCTGAAGATTCAGAAGAAGAAGAGGGAACTCGCAGCAGGAGCCTTTGGAACAAAGAAACCTTCAAGTGAAACAAAAATTAATGAAATTAAGACTCTGATGGATTTATAACTTGATACTGGATCCTTATTTTTAGAAATTGCTTAATATTGGTCACTGAGAACATAGTATTTAGAACTTCCTTATGCATGGATATGATTCATGATGTCATGTAGGAAGCTGATCAAACTTCTGCTTAATAGGTACCTAAGGTCAGAGATAATAAACCTCATAATCTTCCACTTTATGGACTTTAGAAGAATTACAGTTATTTAAGCACAGGCTCTGTTCTTTAATTCAGCAAAGGATGATGTGGTCTGAGCCTGAACCAAACTGCTTCTGGCTTGGTTCACATTCAGGGCTAAACTGCTTCAGCCCATTTCTTTGTCACCATCACCTGTCTTGGAAAGTGACGGTGGCAGAGACACTTTCCCCACTCAAACCTATGCCAGCTGGCTTGTGCAGGAGTTTGAACCACTACATGTAGCTTCATCAGCACAACTGAGGTACTGTACATAGAGAAACTATAATCCAACCTAAATTCAGATCATCGAGACTTCTTGTGTACAGCAGACTTCAAAAGGTGATGATGAAACCAGATATGATTTTAGATTGCACTGCCCCACCTGCCCAGCCTCCTCCTTCAGCGTCAAGCTGAAGTATGGACCAGCTTCCCATGGACCAGGCCTGGTTCACTTTGAGTGGAAAACAGCTCACATATTTTCATCCACACACAAAATTTCTGTTTAGCATTTGGAGGATACTTCTTGGTGCATACATCACATTTAATTTATGTTTCAGGCTAACTCATCCATAGCAAATGTTTTTCTTCCCTGGAGCATTGGCTGCTGACAAAAGGGGAACAAAAGTGGAAGGCCACCCAGAGCTTATTTGCAGACATTTTTGCAATTCCTGCCATGCTGGCAAAAAGAAGCCCCTTTGCCACCAGGTGCATGGGGAAGGGGCTTCAACTGTACTTTTCTTTGTTAGTTTCTGCTGCTTTGTTAGAGACCGGGGGCTTTCTGCGCTTGGCCTTCTTCTGGAACATATCTCAAAACAGGAGTCTGCCAGTGCAGACTATAGCAGACCTCAGATGAGGCCTGCCATAATCAGCATTAGCATGTGGACAATAGACTTCTATTCTGAGATATATTCTGGAATAAAGCCAAGTGCAGAAAGAGCCCTAGTGTCTTTGCTACTGGAGTTGTCTATACATATATAGCAAACTTAGAAAAGGATTGTATATAATCAAGTTATTTTTTTCCTAGGCTTTATTGAAGATTTAACTTTTAAAATTACAAGATTTCTGTTTTATGTGTAATTTTAGTTCATTGCGATTTAAAGTCTTTGTGACTGGTAACGTAAAGCTTTATGTTGCTATGTAGATATACTCTGAATCTGGATTTAAGAGAACATGTTCACAGAAAAAGACTTTCATACAAAGTTGACTTTTCTTCTTTTGTTTTTCTGCTGACAAACATGCAACACATAGCATTGCTCAAACAGTAAGCTTCAATTTTGTGCTAATTTTATTTCTAGGTAAATAAAATTATGGTTTAGCCAGACCATTGCTTCCCTTGTTTAACATGTCCTTATGTTTGTGAAGTAGCATTAACTTATGTCACATTTCCCTGTAACAGAGCTGTGCTAGAAAAGAAACAGCAGTTCCTGCAGGCTGTATCTGCATGGGCCATTCAAACTGCATTGAAAAGGCATTGCAGTCTGCCCATCTCTGTAGTGTTTGCCACTAAAGGGCACTGAAGACATGTGGAAGAACTTCAGTGCCCCTCCCAAGGTGCAAAAAACTGTTTCATGTGCTTGTCATGACCAAATGTACTAGGGTTGCATGTGGCTCCACTTGAGAACTGCAGTTTTGACAATTGAGGCTGATTAAGACTGTGAGGGTAACTTGGTAAAGTAGAAACAGTTTCTTAGTCTTTTCGTTGCTTGCATAATAAAATAATCCATGGCTCCACTGTTCAAGGAGCATTTTCAGATTTTGGACTTTTTTACACTTATGCAATCAGGATTGTTCAACATGTTCTGAGACAGAGCATCCACATACCATAGTGCCATCTCCAGCCCAGAGTGGACGTGCTTGTCAATTGCTGTGTAGCAGTAAAAACCACGTAACTCAGAGTGCCTGGGGCATTCTTGGCTAACCCCTTGATGCAGTCGTCACATTACTTACTATGCAAATACCGTGTGGCAACATAGTTATGGGCCATGTGCTGCATCACTGATCACCATAGAAACGGCCCAGCACTGCACTGAGACCCAGGTAAGTCTGGGTGAAGTTTGGGACAGGACAGCACTCACTGTGCAAATTCTGGCCACTGTCACTGATCTTAACTGCTGTGAAATCTGGATGTTTGGAGGTGGGCTGCAGCATTCTGTTGGGCGTGCTTTCCTGAGCGGTTTTTAAAGCAGTTTCATAGAGGAAAACACTTTTCCAGGTGATTCGTTAGGCTGTTTTAGGGTATGTTCTTTTCTCTGTCTGCAGTCTAAATCAAATCATGATCAGGTTTTCAAAGAGGGTGCACTATTAATACAAAAAAGTCTTCATCAGTTTTGATAGAAATTCCACTGTCTGCATGTCTTTTTTGCTTTATAGGGTGAAGTACTTTTGTAACACTGTTTTTGGTTTCTGTATTTGGATTTCACTGCCCCAAACATTAACAATTACAGCTTTAGGGTACCAAATCATTTGCTGCATCATTAATTCTGTCACTAAAAGGTACTCTTGTCTTCCATAAAGACAGGCAGTTCATTTATTCTCTGCAGTCCATTTATTCTCTTCAGCAGAGAAAGTCATTCCAGTACCCTGCAGCTTACCATGTGCTACTCAATCTAAGAACAGAAGTACAAGAACTACACTGTGTAGCAGAGGCAGTCACAGTGTGTTCACAAATCCCACATCTTCTCTGAGAAGAGCCACAAGCAAGGCACTTGTCTCCTACAGTTGAGTAGTAAGGCTTTGTGGCTTTATTTTAAACTTTGAGAAATATGATATAGCTTGAACAAGTTAGTTGTATAGAGGCAAGTTAACTGCTTACATTAAAGAAGTATGGATCTGCTTTAAAACAAAAGAAGATACAAACAACCAAAACATTTACTGTTCAAGTCAAAAATTATAATACATCTATATTCTGAACATGCAATAAAATCTGTAGCATTGAATTACCTTACCCTCTGCATGGCCCAATACTGCTGACTGATTTATTTGTGATATTGAATAATATAAAAATCTTGTGGTGATCCACAAAGATAAACAGTAAAATAAAAAATGGAATAAAACCATAGATACCCCTTTCTCAAGACAGAATTAAGATTCTAAAATCTCAGTCACAAAGAGGCCTAGCATAGGATGATATTTCCACTACCTGGTGGCTACCATGGAAAAGACCTATTTGGCTGCAGTTCCAACTGGAAGGAATGAAATTGTCAGGAGAGTCTCCTCTGAAGATTGTAAGTGATGGGCAGAACTGTATAGGGGTGATGCGAGCTTGATAGGAAACGCCTCCAAGCACTCTGGCTGCAGCATTTTGCTTGAGTTCCAGATTCCAGACTGTCGTCAAGGGGAGCCCAACACAGAATGCACTGCAGTAATAATACAGATTATAAGAGCATGTGACCAGATGACCTCTTTCCAAGAAGGGTTGCTGTGACCTGAGCCTAAAGTGACAGCAGAGGGTCCAGGAACATACTTAAAAAGTCCATGTTTATGTTATCTCCAGAACACTGAAACTGTCTGCTACAGTATCTTATTGACTTAGGACTTGGACCACTTAAGGACCATACCCCCAGATCTCCAAGGCAAATGTCAAAGAGTAGCTTTAGGGAAGTGTTATTTGGCACCTGGGAATTCACTTGTGGAGTGCCTCAAGGTTCCCACATGTGCCCTGTGCTTTTTAACAGCTACGTGAAACCACTGTGAAAGTCATTGCATGTATAGAGCATGGTGCTATCAGTATGCTTATGACCCACAGCTCTAAATTTCAATTCCTTCCAAAGTTGGTGGGGCAAATCTGAGATTAATGAGAGAGAAGTTTTGTAGTTACTGGCTCCCAAGTAAAGGAGGTGGGAGGATACCTCTTCTCTAATGTAACATTCTCTGAAGGCCTTGGAAAAGTTGCTACGAATGGGTTAATTCTGTGTCCTTAGGCCAACAACCAACAGGTATCTCTCTCAGCTATATCAGTCCCTTTCCCACCTATTTTCCAGTATTGTTTGGTTGATCAATGATTTGACAGGAGCCCCGTTGAGGGGCTGTCTCTCTTTGATCCCTGTTAAGGGGAATTAATCTGATTATTTAGTCAGCCTGGTAATTGAATTGGGTACTTATGGCAGATGATGTTAAACAAGAAAACGGTGTTCTGTCTGAAGTTAAAATCTTTGGGCTTGACAACTGACCTCAAGATTTGGTGCTGTGGGTTTTTCCCCACCCATCGTGTCTGCAAATCAGCGCTGAGGAGATTAATGGTGTGCCTTCGTACCTCTCGGGTTGGCTTGCCCTCTGAGAGGGGGCAGGGTTCCCTGCAAGCCAGATGGATGGACGGAGGTGAGCTTGGCCCCGTCTGAGGGAGGAGCAGTGAGTTCAACTGCAGTGCTGCCGGACATTGCCCTATTAGGTCTGGAGTCAAGGCTGGCTGAGGCTCCCCTGCTGACAGGAACAACCTCTGAGGTGGTGGCACAGGGGGAGAACAAGGCGAGGGACGTGGGCCTCGAGGCTGTGCCTCTGGGGGGGGGGGAGCATCTGGTGGAGGCATTGCCAGACCGGCCACCTATGTGGACGAGGAAGGAGTCTGTGTGGCCCGGGGAGGCCGAGACAAGGGAGAAGTGGACTCAGGTGAGTGCGTCCCAGATCGGGAAGGCCCTAAAATGGCAGCACGCACTCCAGACTCGGGAGCAGCAGCTTCTAAAATGGCGGTCGTGACTGTCAGCACAGCTAGCTCCAGCCAGGATGATGCTGTGGGGTGATAAAAGGCCTGCAGGGATCTCCCCAAAAGATAAGGCCAGTGAACTGAGTATATTGGACCAGTTAAGGCCTTATTCTGCAGGAGTGATGGAAAGGGGCAGGAAGAATTATCGATCCAGATTGCACTCTTCCTCACCTTCTAGAGCTGACAGGCACAGGAAAAGGAGTCGTAAAAGACACCATTGTTGTCACAGGTCAGCTTCTAGTGAGAGTGATGGACAACACAACAGCCAGGAAAGGTCCCAGTTCAGAGAAAGACTGCCCTACATCAGGGGGCAAATCTGGTAGTTCTAATAAGACTTGTACTGAATTGGATTTGGATTACGTCAGATGATTCCGAGGGGGATTCGGATATGGGAGAGGGGGAGTCTTCTTTGGTAAGCACTAGACTCTTTCCAGGAGAAGAATGACCTCCTCTGCTAGATGTTCTAATAGCCACGTTTAAAGTGATGCCAGCAGAGACTATACCACAAGAAGTAGAGGAAGAAGCTCAACTCTTTATGCTGGTTCCCCCTTCTTCAGACAAAGTCTTCCCTACTCCTAAGTCATTTGAGTGGATTTTGACTGAAGAATGGATTTCTCCTTCAACATCTAAATGTCCCCACTCAATTGCCCAAAAAATGTTTGGATCACCAGGTAAGGGACGAAACATCCGGACTGTTCCAAATACTGACTTACCTATCTTAGGATTGGTATCAAATCAAATCCTGCCCAAAGAAAATAGAACAAATTTGCTCAGGGACGATATGGAACAAAAAATGGAGGTTTCTTTCAAACATGTTTATGAATCTGCATCTCTTGCAGCCAGAATTTCTTCTAACTTGTCTATTTTTGCCAGGGCAAGCATTTAATGGTCAGATGAGTTGTTGGCGGAGCATGGGAAGGTCCTTGGAACAAGTTGCACCTGCCCTTGGTGGTGGGTGTAAGTATATTTTGTTTTATTAGGATTCAAGTGCATCTGAGGTCTTCTCAGAAGAGGAACTGTAGTCATAGTCTAGGGATGGGTGAAAAATGTTTGTTACCTTCACAATTCATATGAATTGCAAGGTTTGAAACTTTGCATTCGAACTGAATATTGGCTGTATTTGAGGTCTGACCTCTGCATGCAAAGCAAAAGCTTTTGTGCCTTCACTTGAGGCTTCAGCGCGGATTTGGATAGCATTTGAATGGATTCAGAGCAGATTCAGAGGTGCAACAGGCATTTGAAATGGCTCCATTCACACAAATGTGAAGCTATGTTCCATTTGCTTTGATGCAAAGCAAACACGGGGGAAAACCCGTGCACATCCCTACCACAACTGAACCACAAGAAAGCACCTGGGCAACAGGTGCTTGTTGGGGGTCGGGAGCAAGGCAGCAGTGATAGTTGACATACATGTAAAAGACTGTAGTATCTCTTTCTGAGTTATGCAAGCCAAGCCCAAGATGAGAGAATGCCTCACAAGTTTGAGCCCACTTCAGGGAACTTCCGTTCAACAATAGGAGCTAACTCACCATTTTCTGGTTTGCCTACATTTCTACTATGGCCTAGAACAGTGATGGCGAACCTTTTGAGCTCAGTGTGTCAAAATTCGCAAGAAAACCTAGCTTAACTCGGGTGCTGTGTCACTTCTAGAAATATCCATAATTTTGTGATATTTGTAGCTCTAGTAAAAAAGTTATATTTTTGATATATGTATTTTATTAAAAGCAAAAACAATTCTTTACATTAGTGACTTTTGTTGCTAAATCTTCAATTGAAAGTTGGTATTTCATACACTTCAAGAACAAGCAAGCACTACACGTCCACGTGCCAGGGTGACCATGTGTGTCACCCAAAAGGGCTTGGCATGTCACCTGTGACACGCGTGTCATAGGTTGGCCATCACCGGCCTAGAATTATACTTTTACTCATTCTTGCCTAAGTTTGTCAGATTCTTTTTCTGGGAAAGTTCAGGCAGAAGGCATTGCTCTACCTCTTCTGTACTAAAGATGATGACAAATCCTTCAGCCATTGAACAATCTCGTTTTGTTTCCTTAGCGCATCTGTGGTCCAAAGACAAAGTTCCCCTATCCGGCCTTCTGCTCATACAGTACTTAAACACCACAGTAGAAATGTGTTTCTTGAATTCCTATAATATTGAGTGCTTGTGTTGATGAGACAGACTTTACTGGCACCGAACAAAGTTGAATGCAATATGTTTTACAGTTGACTTTTTTTATTGTGCATTTTGAATACTGTATTACAGGTAAGAATTCAAAGGTTTGCTAGTCCCAGAAGTACACAGAACTGAACAAAAGCATTTGCCATGCTGTAGATGCATAGATATCAGGTCAGAAATCTTCCATTTGGCTGGAATTTGCAGCAGTGTTAATATTTTTGATGTTTCGTACTGTGATGTCCTTATTTTAAGGCCCTTCAATTGCTGCTTTAACCTTTATACATTAAACACAGCAAGCAGTCATGACTTGGGGGGGGGGATAAAGGGGAAAAGATAAAAATCACAGTCTTAAAAGTCTAAATCTGGAGCATGCTTCAAGCCAGTCAAGTGCCCTGTTCCCAAAGTTTTTTTGTTTAGGCAAGTTTATAAGGTCTGTGCAAGACGAGATCTGGCTGCTGGACACATGATTGGCACAAAGACAGGAATTCATACTCGAAACGGCTTTTGCTCAGTTCTTACCTGCAGTATTGCCAACAGACTTCAGCTGAGCAGCAGCAAAGCTGGTAGCAAGTTTAACTGACCCTACCTGACTTTCTTAGTTGCTATAGCTTTGAAACAAGTCCCTGTATTGCTTTTGTCTGTACAGCAGATACAAGTGCTTCTACTGGAGGTAGGTGTCAAGTTTTTTCTTGATATTGTCGAAGCTGTCTAATCCCATGTAGTCAGCCTGGCCCTGCTCCCATCGTTCTTTGCGTTCTTCTGAGGATATGGGCGGCGGTGGTGGCGGTGGCGGGTTGGACTGTGCTGAGGGTGATAGTGACATGTTGGACACTGCCTCTGCTACCTCTTCCTGAAAAGGGCAAGGAAAAGTCAGTGAGGGAGAGGTATCACAGCATCCCTTCCAAAAAGAAAAAGAAAAAAAAGGTAGGGAGGCATAAAGCACTAAAGCAGGGGTTAAGAAAACAAATGAGATTCCCCATGCAAAAGCTTCAAGCATCATATACAAAACGACAAAGCTGTAACAAAGAGCGTGTCTACACCAGTGAGATGCAGGCAAGTAGTTAGCAACAGGTTTAAGTTCTTCATACCTCTCTACAGAAGCCACAAGAGAAAGCCAGAGAATAGACCAAGCCCGATAGCTGCAAACAGTTCATTAGAAAGGTAAATAGAGACAAAAGGGAAAGCATAGCTCAAGAACAGATCAGTACTTTTGGTCTCAGAAAGGTCTAAGAACTTAACTACTGTGTTTTCTGTATACCAAGCTTGAGTGGTGGTAAAAGCTGCACTGCATGCATTATTCAACAACATGCAACACAAGCTAAAGCCAACTTGTTTTGGCTGGCTAGAAAAAGAAAGTTCTAGTTTCGGTTTAAAATCAACGGTTAAAAGTTTAAAGTTTAAAAGTTTAAAATCATCAGGCACGCCCTTAGAAGCAAATGATCTGTAGCTTCCATTAAACTAGGAATAGATAAGCACCTGCAAGATTCGAGCAGTCTTTCATCTGCACGTTTCTGGAGGTCACCTTTCAGGCATATTTGCATATGTTGTGCCAAACGCTGCATATAAGACTCAAAGTTGTCTAAGATTTGCACATTCTGGGCCACTTATACACTACATGTACTTATTAACCTTGCTGAAATCTGGATGTTTCCTCTAACACAAGCATCCATGCAAACGATTGCTTTCAGCATACACAATGAAAACCAGGGAGCCTACATATATCTGAAGCTAAAGAATAAAATCCCTTGGTATACAGAATCAAGTGATGAGTGCTAGATAAAAGACTCAGTGCTCAGGATTGCCATGATTTGTTCACAGGTGAGAAGTAGCAGTTAGAAAGCATACTACACAACAGAGGACATTTCTGGTTAGCCTGCTACACGTTTGCAGAAATTTAGGCCAAAGAATGCTGTCTAGCAAGTTTGTGGCATCTGTCAGGCCTATCACCATCAACTGTAATTTGCAAAATGAAGAGAGGGGTGCAAACATGCTTCCCAAAATTTCATTTTGCATCTGATCCAAAGCATGATGCTTAAGTACAACTGAGATCTTGACGATCCAGAGTCCAATCTTATTTATGTATGTGCAACCCTTCCCCTTCAACAAACTGTGACATTAATGTCAAGTGTTGTCATAAGGTATCTATTTTGCCCAACTTTTCAGAATTAAATTAGATGATCTGGCAGCATGATTCAGCAGGCAAGTGGGGAAAGGAAGAACAAGAAGATTTCAAGCACAATACAGTGGGAATGGGTTTGTCTTTTTGTGTGTGTGTGTGTGCTTGCATACATGCACATATGTGCGCACACACATAGGTGCTAAATGTTTACAGTCAATGAGGCACTGTACTTGGTGGGCAAGGCAATATGGTTTTTCTTGAATAGAGACTCAGCAGATGCGCCTGTAGATTCCTTTATCTGGTCTATGTTGCATCTTTTCTGCTGAACTGGTTTCTCCCATTTTCAAGCAGTTCTAAGAACATGACTGATGTTGACTACATAGAGGTGTTTCATCTCCATACAGTGCAAGTATTGTATTAAAACTATATACTGTAATACTTGATGGGTGGTGTCTTGCAAGGGAAGAAAAAGCGCTATCCCATTTTGGCTGCAGTCACCCTTTTTAGCATCTTTAGTAACATAACAGGAGCACTGCTGTATTGGGCCACACCCCACCTAGTCCAGCATCCTTTCTTGCACAGTGGCCCATCAATTGCTGTTCTCAAGCAGAAGATGAAGGCAAACCCTTCACCTGCTCTCAGTTCCCTGCCAATGGGATTTAGAAGCAACTTGCCTGTCTCTCTGAAGAACCAGCCTGCAATCAGATTGCACTATAAGTAAAGTACTGGCTTACCAGGAGCAGAGATGCAACCTCCCCTCCAACAACCCAGATAAGACAGAGGTTAAGTTCATTGAGAAAACATACCGCTTTTACACCTGTAGCTGTATCTTTAATGGCACCATGCTGCTGTAGTAATGGCAAGATATTTGTGACAAAGGTATCCCACCACATATTAAGGAACTCGGGATGAGCCATTGTGGGATCCTGAGCATCTTTGACACTTTTTGCTTTGGAGTCATAGGAGTAGTTCCATGGCTTCATTCTCCCCAAGAAGTGAACCACTTTAGCATCTGTCCCAAACCTGTAAGAAGAAGAACACTGCTTGATGGGAGGGAACAGAACACTGTATAATTGCCATGCCTTAATGTAGGAGGAGGCAAAACGCATCTGTGCTAAAGAAAGCATATAAATCAGTTTACTTTCAATAGTACACAATAATTGAAACTAACATTTCCTTTTGGATGTGCAGGCACTGTAATATGCCACCAATCAACAGGCTGTGTTTTATACTTTGAAATGGTTATATTTAAGCAGCTTAGTTCAGTGCCAAAGGAAATCCCAATTCATGACCTGATTTAACTGCTATTGAGTTGGGGGCAACTCCTGTAAACAAACATATCCATGCTGTTTTCCTGCCAGGTGCCATTACCTTCTTCTGGGGCGGTGACCAGACAATTGAACTACCAAATAAACTGCACTACCTAATTAATTCTGCTTCTGCTTCTCATTTAATTATCTGTTCATCATTTTACAGCTCCTCACTGTAAAACTTCATCTTCAGTCTACTTGAATTTCTGGTATTTCATCTGCCCTGGCATTAGACAGCAAGACCTCTTTTAAGGCCACAGTATCACCTCAAGCATTTGGTATATCCATGGCATCTCTTCCTGGTATCTCCTCTTTGATATCACCCACTAAATGTTTCTTCTACTCATTGGCTCTCAGCGTGAGAGAAGCTGGCAGTAGCAACAAGCAAGCACAGAATGGTTTCTGCCCATTACCCCTTCCACCACCACAGCTGCTGAGTCCAGAGCAAGAGGTGGGTGAACAAGAAAAGCAATCTGCTATAACAAAAACACACCTGTGCTGGAAAATTGAATTTTGGCTGAAGTTCACCCCTACTAATCTTTATTATTTGCCATGATTAGCATTAAGTAAACAAATCCCCAAAGACTTAAAACTGTTGGATTTTATGTTAGATGTCAGGACATTATGCCGCCCCTCCGCTTGCTGTTGCCTGGTAAAAATAAAATTTTAGCATTTGAAGATTTATGTTGACTTTTATTATTTAGTTGACTGCTGTTAAAACAATTTTATCAACAGCAACAGCACACAGAATGACTATTGCTAATTTTTAAACATTGTACATGTATATAATGACTTTTCTGTTTAAATGGCATTCATATATACCGTATTCTCCGGCGTATAAGGCGACTAGGCGTATAAGATGACCCCCAATTTTTCTACTTAAAATGGAGATTTTGCAAAACTGGGGTGCACAGCCTTAAACCGAGCCTCGGACTTGGGGAGAGATGGCAGCCTTACCTGCTAATCCCAAGAATGTGACTTGTAGCTTTCCTTCTGACAAGAGGGAAAAACCTTGCTCCGATAAAGATCTGTGGCTGCAATGCAGCTTTGGAATCTGCTGCACTAGCCGGATTCGTCTATGACCCTGTAGGGGAGGGGGTGTTCCACTGAGCGAAATATGAAGAATCCTGCCCTCATTTTCTCTTCAAAAGCCTCTCTGCTTTCAACCCCTCCCCTACTGGGTCATAGAGACGAATCGAGACGGCTAGAGTGGCAGACGCTTCTAAAGCGGAGAAGAGAAAATGAGGGCAGGATTCTTCATATTTTGCTCGGTGGAACACCCATTTAACAAGGTTTTTTCCTTGTGTCAGCGCCAGAAGGAAAGCTACAAGCCACATTATTGGGATTAGCAGGTAAGGCTGCTGTCTCTCCTCAAGTCCGAGGCTCGGTTTAGGCTGTGCACCCCAGTTTTGTGCTGGCAGCTACGGCCAGCAGGACCCGGGTGAGGGTATTTCCGGTGTATAAGACGACCCCCGACTTTTCAGAAGATTTTTCGGGGTTAAAATGTTGTCTTATACGCCGGAAAATACGGTACTCAATATATTGACATTGTATTTGGTACAATTTCTGTCTAGTAAATATTATAAAATAAAAATAAAAAGAAGCTTTATGTTGATTGTTGTTTTGGGGTGCCTAGTGAACAGCGTAATCAGTGTGGAATGTCCAAAACAGTTTTCCCTCCAGAAGCTCTTTACTTTGGACTACATAACTTCATCTAGACAACGCTTACTTATTCCACATTATTTGGAAAAACTGGAATAAAGCATAGAAAATCTGGAATAAAATGTGTCTGGATGTGCTTTACTTTGGATTATCCAAATAATGTGAAATAAGTGCTGTCTGGATGAAGCTCTATAATCTGAAGTAAAATGTTTCTGGAGGGGAAACAGTTTGCCCCCACTTATAGCCGATACTCCGTGTTTTAGACGGCACAGCAGTGAGGATTGCTCTGTTCATGTGCTCAGCTCGAGAGGTCCGTGTTCACCCAAACACAGAGGAAAATGCAGAGTAACGGAATACTCTACAGCGAAAGTCCTTAAAACTAGCATTCTTAAAAACCTGGAGTATCAGATTACAATTCATAGCTACAGCGGGGAATTATTAAATCTCTCTGCCAAACTGAAAACTACTGTACATTTCACATGCCTTTTTTACTATCTAGACGCCCTTAGTTTTTATTTTATTTCTCTTCTTAACTGCCCTGAGCCTATGGTGTACGGTGGTATAGAGATACCTTAAATACATTTCTTGAATTCCCACTGAAAATATGCTGTACTTTCATATCTATTGTATCATACAGTATTTCTGCCACTCTTAATTCAGAGATCAGCAAGTTAGAAGATAAAGCTTAGAATCTTCACTCTGAATTTTGCCCTGTAGCTAGAAGGATGTTTTATAAACTCTGATCCCATCACTCTTTATAAACTAGGGGTGTGCACAAATTTTTTTTGCATTCAAATTTGAGTTGAATCAAATATTCAAACATTCAATTCAAATGTTTAAAATCCAAATGTCAAAAAATCTGATTTGAATCTGTAACATTTGAATCAATTCGCTTTAATGTTAGATTTGTATTTAACGATACGAATACTGAAACATTTGTATCTGTTATATGTATTTGTGCACATTTTGTATGCATCCTGTATTATAAGCGCAAATACGTATATTTGTACAGATACTTATGTAATGCATACGTATCTGTACATTCAAATCATTCGAACAAATGTTTCTGAAAATCAAAATCTGTTCGAATGTCTAAATTCAAATGTCATTAAACCCGATTAGAATTCGAATGTCAACATTCATTGGATTCAAATCAGATTTTCCAATTTTCAAATATTCATGCACATCCCTATTATAAACAGCTTCTACAAGATGGGCTGGATAAAACCTGGACTAGAAGAATCAAATTTGCTGCTAGGACTTCATTGCACTGACTGAATTAACTGAGGAGCACAAGTCAGACTAGGAGAAGGCCTAGGTGGAACCAGAAAGGAAGTCAATCCAGCAAGGCCTGTCAGCATCATTCAAGATAAACTGAAAGAACTATTAAGATGATCTGATGTGATATCCATCAGAAAGTATTTGCTGAATTCCATGCGTGCAAAGCTTGTTTTACAGTGATTTGTTATTATTTCCTTGCTGATGAGCAAAAAACCACATTAACTATCTGAACCTATTTGGAAACTTGACATCATAAAAAAAAAAAAGATACTGTTTGGAGGTCAACATCCACACCTGCTTTAAGTAAATCCTTTTTCCACTCTCAAAAGGGAACAGATTCAGAGCATGGCAACAATTTAGAGTGCAGATTGTTCCTTAACGCAACTTGGTACAGGCAGCACTCTGCATTAAACTTCATTTCTTGAGGCTCAAGCTTCAAGTATGGTGACACAGTCAGCCACAGATATCAAGTTAATCTCAAAAATGGCAAGGAGATGAACTCTCTGGGTCACAAGATTCAAGCAGAAAGAGACAACTGCAAAGCTGCATTACAATACCATTCTCTGAGCCAGATATTCTCTCGTTTGCCATCCAAAAAGTACTACGTATTCATTCCAGTTTGCATGGACTTCCAAAAATAAGCCTTCTAATTTTAACTTGACAGTACTTCATATGATGCTTAGATCACAAGATTGCTTGAACCTGAGCCACTGAACAACACTGCTAACACTAGCTGCTCCATTAAACTCTAGTTACTTGATGTTGCTTAGAGAGATGTTCATACAATTGCTCATTTACTTTGATATAGCAGTGCGAAGGATTAAGTAAATCTTAGTTTCCAGAGAAAACTTAAACCTGAACTATACATAGCAATCATCTGATTTTTCCCCCCGGAGAGTAGCAAACTATTCCTCTACAGGACTATATGGAGATATAAAAAAAAAAACAACTCCCTTGGGCCCCTCAACATGTCTCTCTGGTGGCACAGTGGGTTAAGGGCATTAGGTTAGAACCCAGGAGTCTCTCAGTTCAAATCCTCCCTCTGCCATGAAAGCTCATTGGGCCTTTCTACCGAGGGGTTAAATAGCCTCACTGCCTTGAGAGTGCTTGGGAAAAGGAAAAAACTAAGATGGCATAAAATCTGGATTGGCACCTCTTACATATAGACCTGTACATGTGCTGAGATCTCAAGGTGAGGGCATTCTTGTCGTTCCTTCTCTTTCAGAGGCACCAGGCATAGGGACACGCAATAGGGCCTTTTCTGTGGTGGTCCCCAGACTCTGGAATAGCCTCCTATTTGAAGCACCTGGCTTTGGGGGTTTAAATAGCATTCTCAGGGCGCTGTCCTGCTAGGGAGTGAGGTCTAGATTTTTAAATTATATTTTAATATTTTATATATTTCATTCTTATTGTGACCCCCCCCCCCCCAAGACCTTTTGGTGAAGGGAGAGAGCGAGCTTTCACCACGGGCTGGAGGGATTCTCCCCTGTCTGTCCGTGTGTGTGTGTGTGTGAAGGAGGGCTCAGGGACTGGAGGGGGAGAGGGGGGAGGGGAGGAGGAGGGATTCCTCTGTCTGTGCATGTGTGTGTTTGCATGCTCAGGCAAAGGGGGAGGGGTATAGAAAATGGCCGGTATCCTGATGCAGGGATTTACCGCAGTTTTCCATAGGGACTGGTGGGTCCACCTGGAACCTGCATTGTCCTCCATTACCATGCAGACAGCTTAATGTAAATTAAGATTTGCATTAAGCTGTCTTGCTTCCACCCTGTTTTTTTTTTTTAACTCCATGCAGACGCGCCCCAAGTCCCTATAATGGGGTAGAAGTCCTAATGGTCTTCTAGATTCCCATTATTCCTGATCATGCTGGCCAGGGGCTGGTGAAAGATGGATTCCAATCACAACCACTGGACAGTTATAAGTTCATGATACCAACTTTACATTTTTGCTGGGCTACACCAGCAATGGCAGAGCCCCTTTGAATGTTTCTGAATTGCAACTCCATCAGCTCTGACCAGTGGCAAAGAGAGAGAGGACCTGCAATCCAACATCATCAACAGGGCTGTTGATAAGCAATCCTTGATCTAGATGCTTGCAAGACAACTACTATTAGGCACTTTCTTTTTATCTGCAACCCCAAACATACTAGTGACAGTTAAGGTGTTAGATTTACAATAGATACAATTTTAATATGTCATTATGCCTAGATGTGAAATTAAAACTACAAATAATTATTCTTATTAGATTCTTGTCCACATACTACGCTGAATTCTTTTGGTTCTCCTTTAGGTAGTATCAATTCATATTGGACTGACTTACTCATAGGAAGGCACTTAAGCCTGAATCCCTAGTTGTTTCTCTTTTGGAAGGAGGCTTCACATACTATAAACACAAAAACCATATACATCAATTTAATCTTGCTTAGTTTAATATCTACTTTCATAGTTAATATACTTACGCTTTAAATGCTGGAAGATAGGAGTAGATAGAAATGCTACTTAGGTTATAGATAAATGGCAGGTGTTTGCTAATGTCTGTAGTTGCCCAGTTGCTGAAGAAGGTGTTTAATAAGCCCTGGTCCCCACCTAAAAGACAGACATAAAGTTAATAGGGCTATTCAAACATAGTCCATCATAAGCTAGACGCAAGTTCTTTTTCCTGTTCAGGACTTAAAGGCCTGAAGGCTCCCATAATGTTTATGTGCAATCTAGTGCAGTTGCTCCAGTGACCTGAGATGGGTTGCACAGTGTTGTAATAGTATGCATACAGATTATTTTGCTTTCTGGAAAGCAACAGATGTCAAGTGGGACTCTTCCTGAATTTATGCCAGCTTTACTAAAAGAGCAGTGCGTTAGTAGAGGCGTACCATCCTACATGAAATGTGCAGTGTTTTGTTTTGCTTTAATGCAGAGGCTCCAGATTTTGACAGAAGTACCTAATTCACTGTTCTGGTAAGGTGAACATGATCAAAGGCAACGGGAACCACAGCAAGAATAGAATAGAACCTAGCCCTAAGTGATCTGGGTCCTAGATCAAGAAGCACCTTCTCCCACAAAGACTTGCCGGAGTATTAGTTTGCTTTATTTTATTAATTTAGCCACTGGCCATTACACCTGAGTATTGGGATCTCAAGAAATGGGTGTTCTTGTAGTTCCTCCTCTCTCTAAGGAGCAAGAAACACACAAAAGGGCCTTTTCTGTGATGGCCCCAAGACTCTGAAGGTTTGCTAGGCGCCTCCATTATATGGTTTTTGGTGCCTGGTTAAACATACCTCTCCACCCAGGACTTTGATGTTTAGCTTCCTCTGAGTGCTGTCCTGCCAGGGAAGGAGGAAGGAATAGTTATATTCTATATATGTTTCAGATATATGCTATATATTTTTTTATTTTTAATGTTGTCACTCAGCCTGGGACCCTGAGGTGAAGGGCAGGATATAATTTTTTAAATAGATAAAATAAACTTTATGGAACTGAGATGGGACCTAGAAGAAACTTGCATTTCTGAATCAGGACTGTTTGGGTGTTGTATTGGCACACAGGGGCCGGGTGTGGGGTCAGGCACGCATTTCGGGCGTCTGCATGGGATGCCCCACAGTGCATGCCAGGTTTGGAGCTCGGCGCGGATGGAGGTGTCCCCAAGCAAGCTGTGCCGAGCTCTGGCACGGGGAGCAGCGCCACCCCCTCTCCGACCCCTCTCTCCTCAGCCCCCCTCTCCCTCCTGCAGCACGAGTCCTCTCTCTCATCTCTCTCTCTCTCACACACACACAGAGAAAGAGACAGGGTGGAATCCCTGTCAGCCCCGCTAAAATGATTAAGAGCAGTGAAAGCGCTGCTCTCATTTTAGCGAAACTCTGAATGTGCACACACTGGCCCCAACCCCCCTCTAACCTACTCAGCTGAGTGCAGGGCAACCCCAAATGAGTGCCTGAATTTGCCTTGACAGTTGCCTTGCTCAGTTGAGCAGGTTTCAGGAAGGGGTTTGGCCTAATTTGCACCCGTTCAGAGGCTCGCTAAAATGAGAGCAGCACTTTTGTTGCTCTTAATCATTTTAATGGGGTCAGACTGGGATTCCACCCTCTCTCTCTGTGAGAGAGAGAGACAGAGGGACAGAAGGAGAGCTTGGGCTAGAGGAGAGAGGGAGAGAGAGAGAGAGGGTGGAATCCCAGTCCAACCCCGTTAAAATGATTAAGGGCAGCGAAAGCACTGCTCTTATTTTAGTGAGCCTCTGAAAAGGCTTTATTCCACTTTGGAAAGTGGAAACGAAGTGGAATAAAGCCTTTTCCTGCCTGGATCATGGGGGGGGGGCAGAGGGTGCACTGTTCTCCCTTTTACAGGGGGGCAATAAAGTTGCCCCCTTGTAAAAGGGAGAACAGTGCACACTCTGCCCTCCCCCTCCATGATCTGGCCAGGAAAAGGCTTTATTCCACTTTGGAAGTAAAACTGAATGGGAACAATGGAAAAGGTGATATTCAGTTTGATTTTCAGTTTCCCACTCGTGCAGAGGTGCACAAAAGTCCATGCCTCCTGACAGCAGTCAAGAACTCTCAGCTGTCAAATGCCTAATGCTGCTGTGAGCCCATGTCTCTGCCACATCCCCCCCTCCCTTAGTGGCATGGAAAAACCAGGGTTGGGGTGGGAGGCATGAAATGAAGCAAGAATAAAGCTTCATTACTAGAAAGAACTTTTAAAAAAATTCTTTCAAGAAGAAGAAGAAGAATTGGCTTTTCTACCTCGCTTTTCTCACCCATTTAAGGGGACTCAAAGCAGCTGACAAAGCACTTCTATTCTTCTCCCCACAACAGAACACCCTGTGAGGTAGGTGGGGCTGTGAGAGGTCAGAAGAGAGCTGTGACTAGCCCAAGGTCACCCAGCTGGCTTCATGGGGGACGGAAGAATTGAACCCGGTATTCCCAGATAAGAGTCCGGCTCCCTAACCACTAGACCAAACTGGCTCACCAAAAGCTGCAATGATTTAGCGGCAGTGGGTGATTGACACCTGACAGTTCTCTGCTCGAATGGGAGAGAAGGTGGAGATGCACGAGTCTCCTCCCTGTTGCCCACAAGCGTCCGCATGTGGGTTCCCGGCTCGCTAAGCAAGTGCACCAGGCCCCCCATATGGTGCCGAGACCTGTTTTCGAGGATGTCAGATTTTGAACCCTTTTGGCGCTGTATGGGCGGGTTTGGCATGCTTTTCGCGTGCCAAGCTCAAAGCCCATGTGGACAGCAAGCGCAGATCCCGCTCTCGGTACTGCACCAAACTGGCATGGGGACACGCCCAAAGTATGATACATAGGCACAAGTGTCCTCCAAGATTCTTCCTGGTGCCTCCTTTACCCAGAACAGTAGCATCTCTCTTCCTGCTTTACGCACAAAGCCTAATATCTCTAGGCACTTTCTGATCAGGTTTGCATAATTCCAACCACAGTGGACAACATTAGTGGATGGATCAAGAACTTTGCATCCAATGGCAACTGCTCAGATGATTCTTTTCTGGTTTTAGGGAACCTAAAATCCTACCTAGGCCAGTAAATTCTGAAAATACATTTTCTGATATGATTTTCTAAGACTGAAACCAGCTTTTAATGTTTTAATAATGTTCACATTTCTCAAAAGGTTTAGTGAAAGCAAAAACAAAAAAAGGCTTAAAAAAACCTTAATGGGCATGAAATCAAAATTCAGGCTATTTACTAAAGTTGTATAGTTCCTGGAAATAATGCCAATATAATTTATAAACCCCGTTCCCCTTCATGTACTGTATATTCTGGCATATAAGACTACTTTTTAACCCAGGAAAATCTTCTCAAAAGTCGGGGGTCGTCTTATACGCCAGGTGTCGTCTTCTTATACGGTGAGTATATCCCAAACTCTATATTTTAACTGGAAAGTTGGGGGTCATCTTATATGCTCAGTCGTGTTATACGCCGGAATATATGGTAGCTGTTTTTACCAATGGAGAACAGTATTCCTTCTTTAGACTTCTTTAACTAGCAGTTCAGCATGCTGGGATTGGTTTCTCCCCATTGCCCCAAGACTGATATAAATATAGGAGATTTCTATGCTCTTTTTGTATCATAACTGAAATCTAGAGTCAGGACTACTTCCTGCCAAGAACTTAATAATGACAGGAAAAAAGAACTTGAACGCTACACAAATATCTAAGAAACTAGCAGCTTCATGCCTGGTTCCTGCAGCACAAAGACTTGTCCAAGATTTGCTTTTAGATGTGCCATGATTAGTGTCAGAATACAGTGTGTCTTTTATAGTGTTTCAACTTCAAGGGAAATGGAACACATCAGCTTTTGAGGGTAAACTCAATACTATCTTATTAGGCCAAAGTCAAGGAAATGAAATATAACAAGAACATAAAAAAAGTTTTGTTTCCTTCCAAGCACCATGAAACCTTTATTCTATCATTAAGCCTTGTGGTATCAGTGCCAGTTTAGTTGGCTATGTTACACCAGAGACACTCAAGTGGTTCCAAAAACAGTGGTCTTAAATAACTCTTGCTGTTTAACACAATTTTGTACTCCCTCTTATTTTGCATTCCAAACCAAAATAGGAACAAATAGATCTATTGGATACAGCTGAAGTTTGGCCAGCAAGAGTAATCTCTTAGGAATTTCCTAGCTTCTCACTCTCTGATGTGAGCAATTCCTTTAGTAGCAAGTTTCAGCCCTTAAGAGTGCAATCTTAGAATTTTCTTTCTTCTACTGAAGACAAGCTACAGCTGACATTCTCATGCACTCTGGTGTCACTATCAAACTTACTTTTGTTTTACAGTAAATGGGAACCAGTTAAGTTGTACCAACCACAAACAGAAGCCATAATGTGCTGATTAATAACACTCCTCTGCTTCACATAGTTTTTCTGCTAGATTCATTCAAAATAGTAGCAAGATTCTATGAATAGAGGCCTTCGATAGAGGGCTTACCCAGCAAACGTGAACAACAAAAATGTTCTGCCATAAACAATACAGTTTATATTCACGTTAGACAAGAAGGTGCTACAGAAGAATGGAGGACCAGAATGTCACCTGATCTCACCTGGTTAAGCTACCAGTATTTAGATAATATATACACTGCACTATACTGCAGTCTCACAACCCAAGTGGGCAATCCTCTGGCACCCTCAAAAACAGGTTTCGGCACTAGAGTTTTAGTCATTCTACTCCTTGCACCCAATATGGAGTGATCAACTGGCATGTGTGATAAACAACCAGCTCTTCCATCAAACCTGAAGGTCCAGAAGCTGTCAGGGAGATCTTTACAAGCTGCATGACCAAAGCACCTGTAGCCCTATACAGAGAAAAACTGACATACCTATATATGTCACCAGCCTTTCCTTAGCAATTGTATGTTATAGCTTGAAGGCTCTGTAAACTTCTTGGTTCACACTAGCATCCTCCTGTTCAGTCCCTCAGCATTTAAGAAAGGGCCTGTATGCACACACATGCGTACTGTACTTATGGTTGCAGCTAATTCATTGGCATTTGAAGTATTTGCAAGCAGTTCTTACCACCCTGGCATATTCCCTCCTCTCTGGCACAGAATGACAATTACACATTTAATTGGCCCAACAAACCAGCCAAAATGTGTATAACTCCATCCCTTGTTTCTCAACTGCTCTGTGTTGCCCTTTAACAAGCCAAAGTTCTTACTGAATTCACCTAAGAATGATGCCTTCAATCTCTATCAAATTTAAACTAACCTGAGGCAACAAACATTTTAAAAGCACACTGAACTGTTTGAGCAGAAAGCACTATGTGACACACAAGTTGATTCTCGAAATCCTGTGGACAGTTCTGAAAACAACAGTTCTTTAGAGTTATCACCAGCCTCTCCAATATTATTGTAACCATTCTTATTTTACACTACTCTGAAAATCATTGTGTTCGGCAGATGTGATCTAATCAGGTCCTGGAGACCCTGGCAGTTTCTGCACTGACTCTTATTTCTGCTGTAGCCTCCACTAATATTCAGACAGCAGGCCTCCATTCTGGGATATAATATGGAATTATGCCCAGTGCAGAAAGGCCCCCAGGTTTAAACCTTCCTTCCTTCTAATTCTTGAACTTCACAGAGTTAACTAAGACCAGTCACCAATTTGCAGTTACCTCACAGTGATGGTGTTGGCCAGTGGCTTGGAAGGCTTTTAAAGGATTCTGGACTAGGTCATTATAGACAAGGCTGTCAATGGTTACTACCCTTAAAAGCTATATGATCTGGTCTGACATGGGTGGCAATAACAGGGGACTATGAGCAGAGCAAGCTGTGTATTTGTGACCTGCTTGTAAGCCTCCCTACACAGCTGGGTGCCAATGTGAGAACATACTGATATATTAGAGGGACCACTGGTGTGATCCAGCAGAGCATTTCTTAATCTTTTATAATGGCATAATGATTTCTTGCAAGTCCTTTATATGTATAGACAATGTGGATAAGAAAATGTATTTTTTGCTTTTTCCAAAATACAGGAACCAGCTGTCACCTAATAAAACTAGATTCTGAAACAGAATTACAACAAAATTTATTTTTTTCAATCACAGTGCACAGATATCATTTGGCCACCAGCGTGGATGATTTACAAAAAAGTTCTGGACAAATTCATGGACGTTAAGGCTATCACTGGGAACCTGCCCTTATGACTGCCTCTGGGAAGACAGAGACGGAATGCCTCTAATGGCCAGTTGTGGGGAGACTACAAGCAAGGTAATCTCTTGTATTCATGCCTTTCTTGTGGACCTCTCTCCAACCTGCTGGTCCCTGTGAGAACCGATCCTAGATACACAGCCTGATCAATCTAGCGTTTAGATCAACAGCTGAAAATGGCTGAAAACTGATCAAAATTCAACAAGTTGGTCAGTGTTGAGTTCTTAGATGCAAAGTCAGGGGGAAGCCTGAAAGGCAGCCTTGCTCCACTGAGATAAGTCTGTCCCTAGTTAAATATAGAATAGCTCTGTGCCTCTGAGTTGTTTCTAAAGCCAGGAATGCTCCACTGGCTAGATCTTCATCAGACTGAGGCTGGGTGTTTTAATGCTGGAAACATCCAGGTTGAAGGAATACCTATGTACAGAACAATTCACATTCTCCACACTGTAAAACAATTCCAATACCCTGTTAGCAGGCACCTTTGGTGACAGACACAGCTGAAGATATGGTGCACCACTTCTTGCTACAGATATATTATGCAAAAAGACATCAGTAACTTCCCACCCACAATGCACTAAAAGCCTGCAGAACTGACCCATTTGGCCTGCCCATCTTAAAAGAAGGATCCAGGCCTTCCAAGTGTTTTCTTAACTATACCATCCCCCCAGGAACATGCACTGTTATTTAATAACACGTCTTTGTCACACGCAAGTTCATATTCAATTTTTTAAAAAAATATCAATTCTATTGTAACCCACTCTGATACTTCTAGATATAGGGTGGGACAGAAATGTAAATAAGTAAGTGTGGGAGCATGCCATTTTTAAATTTCAGCAAATGCACACTGCAAATTTACTGGGAAAAAAATCATATTTCCTTTCTATTCCACTTTGGCCACTTTAAAGTAATCTAAGGGTGGAAAATTCCGCTATACTGAGAGAAAAACCCAAACTATAGAAAGCTCCCATGAGCAGAATCAGGAAACATTAAGTGTTTCCTGCCCTTAAGTGTTCCATGTGGCTTTTTTTTTTTTTTTTTTTTTTTGGAGACAGACAGTGTAAAAGCCATCCAGCTTTTTCACAAGAACTCCTTTCAAGGCTCCTTCTGTCCACTGCTTAAGACCATACCATCAAAGCTGCCTTTCTCTGTAGCGAGTTGTAACAGTTGATTGAATGTTTCAATGGAAGGCCGATAAACAAAAACTCCTGAATTGAAACAGTCTGGCCAGCCAGGATCTGGTGCTGCAGATAGCTCTTCTCTTTCAAAAAGCTCATCAACGTTTGACAAAACCTAGTGTATGGGAAGATGGGGATATTGGTTTAATATTCTGTCTGTGAGCTAAAGAAAAAAATATAAGAAGCACAGTTTTTCTCTGGTTTGAAATGAAAGTGCCATTTTGACTGTATCAGTCTCCAGGACAACACTCTTGCAACCTGCAAAACAACCCAATTAATGCTTTGCAACATCCTTACTATAATGTCAGGTCCAAGAAAAACGATTCCTGGAATACTCTGGAAAACCTTGCTTTTTTCCCTCATAGGATGATATGGCTACCCCCACTGTGGTGATTCATAAGCTATATAAAAAAGGGTGCCTCCAGACAGGATGTTAAAAATTTAGAGGTTTTCTTTAAATCGGGGTAAAGTCCCTCCACAGGGATGGATCACCCCAAGATTCTCTGATGCTCCAAAACAGCACGGGAATTCTTCCATCCACCTGCTCAGTCCCTCCCAGATAGATCTGCTGCTTCTCAGGTGAGGGCAAACTCTGGTGAGTTCTCAAGCAGATCATCCAAACACCCGGAAAAATGCGGAGGAATGGAACACACCATAGCCAATGGTCATGTAAGTAATATTTTTTCACTTTGGATTTTTGGACTTTAATGGGTCACTACTTCAGAGCATTGTAAATCCTGTCTGTCAGGATGAAAGCTGCTCTGCAGTACCTCTAAAGTTTTTATCCTGCCTGGATGCAGCCAAAGTCAAACCAAAAACAACCATAAAACCTCAGGACATAAACCCTATACAGCACACACAGGAAACTGTTCGTGAGATTTAAAGCTAGGACAGTGGCTTCAGTATTAGTTCTTAAATTACTAATTACTGTGTGCTTGGGAGAAGAGACAGGTCTTCTAGGTGTGATACCAGGCAAACTGGGGTGATGTACCCACTCTTTTCCGACTTAAGAGCCAGAGGAGAATTTCCTAGCTACAAAGTTCCACAATCATGGAAGTACTACTGAAAAAGAAAGTTCCCTGATCACTACCTACCTAACTTCAGCAAGCAGGGGGGACACACCTTGATATCATTCTCTTAGATACACTGGCTGAGGAAGTGTAAACACTGCTTCACAGTAGTGGAAACATACATTACTGCAACTTTATTACACTTCACATCCTTATACAGAAACTTTTTGAATCATGCATAAAAAGTTCCACTGACGTAATTTGTACATAGCCCATGTTGCATTTTCAGCATGTACCTAGCCTTCAAGATGCATTTTTTTAAAAAAAAGTGTTCTAAACACAACATTGTATCAGACATACCATTGTGTCTGCGTCCATGAATACACACTTTGAATACTGTGTGAGTTCCCAGCAATGGAGTTTTGTTAAGGTAACACCAAGCTCAGGCCTTTTCAACAGAGCAAGGTGGGCTGAATCTCCGCTGTCCAAGACATCCACCAATTTTACTTCATCAAAGATCTTTTCCAGTACCTTCCTATTGAAAGCAATGTTTACAGATTAAAGGATGCCAGTGGTACTGAAGACTGATAGAAACTATGCTAATAAAAACCCATATCCTCCCCTAAATTTCCCAAGAAAGGAAATTTTACACACATTCCTTCCTGCAAGAGTCTTCTAAGAATTTGCTTGGAATGTATAGTACAGTTTCCTGGTCCCTGTAGGAATTGTCCAGCTTAAGAACGTAAGAATGTGGAATTCAGATAATGCTCTTCTTTGGTGGTGGATTAGCAGCACCTAAGAGCTATCAGCATGCATAGGAGGCATATACGCCCACATAGAGACATGGGTCAGAAAGACCTGGGAATGCTCCTGATAAATCAGCTGGCTATTTTAAGCAGCAAGATCTAAAGAAGGAGAAACTGTTAGAAGCTGAACAGCAACTATGGTGTTCTTTAAGATACTCAGTTGATTACAGAACATTTTGTACAAACACCATCAAAACATGAAACTTGAAACTGCACCTCATGCAACATTTTATTTCTTCACTGTGTTCTGATTAAAAGCAAAGAAAAACCTTAATAAGCTTGCTAGCAACTGGTTGGATTTTCATGTTCTTTGTCAAGCCAATGTACAGCAACTGGTCTCAGCAGGTGGTCCCTCAACCCAAAGCTATCCAGGGCCAGCTCTGCATAATTTCCGAGATCAAACATGATCCTAAATGTTGAAGCTATACAGAAAAATGTTGACCAGCAGATTTCCTTCTATTTCTCATGGTCTTGTTTGGAAGGCATAGGAAGTCACCACTTTGCAGAAGATAAAACTGCTTGGTCAGTGGCTTGAAAGGTGACAGCTCATAACTATAAGAACACTATCTGGTGTTTCATGTGTGAAGAAACAACGGATATTGACATAACAAAAGGGACCACTTCTCCCAAACAAGACTTTATGACTAAGCATAGTCCTATTACTTTTGTAATACAGGATTTCACAGGAATCATGGGAAATTGAGTGAGATTTCCCATCATTCCTGTGAAATCTCATGGGACTTCACAGGAATTATGGGAAATTGAGTGCATTTCCCTGTGTCTGAAATATCTGTGTATTTTTGTTAACGTATCTGGAACATATCCCTGAGGATATGGAGGTCCAGGGGTATTCTTGCGCTTCTTAAGAAGTCAACAGGAATTTTACAGGAAATAACTCATTCAGATCCTAAGCAATACTCTTTGGCAGCAGTTTAGTCCTTTCTATGGATTTTTGAAATGTCTACCAAACTGCTAAAAATGTTGTTGGATTTTAAACTACCTTTTATTTTGTCCTATACCTGTACACACAAAGCTTAGATCTTACTACTGCTGTATTTTCCGACATTTGCGTCTAACTTTCATGTGAGAAAGACTTCTACAATCACTTAATTTTTGGACTGTATTATGCCCATCTCTTTAAAGATCATGCTGGTTTTTCCAACTGTACGTATTACAGCTATGGGGAAATTGTAATACTTTATACTGCCAAAACTAGGCTATAGTGTTCATATAATCAATTGTTGAAGCCAGAACCTGGATGAATCCAAGAAGCAATCAACATTTTTAATGGTCTCTAATGCATTTAAGTAGTCAGTACCCACAAGGAACAAGCAATATTATGTTCCTGTTTAAACACCCAAGAGTGTTGGCAGTGGGGGTGAGTAAACGGAGTGTTTGCATTTATTACCTAGATGAATGTGGATCTCCCAAACTTTTTTGCAACCTTTGCACCCCTTTTTGTTTAATAATTTGAAATATTTATGTCACTTTACGGCTGATATAAAAATGTCAAATATAGAACAATGCTTCTCTTCAGTAAATAAATTATGCAATACAGCCCAGCTGTTTTATGAACCTTCCCACTTATCCAATTAAAAAGGAAATTATGCAACTGAGTTCTTAAAAGAAAAAGGTTCACCTTGCTTCATTGTCTTTTACTAAGAAGAGATTAAAGCACATCTCTTCATAAGGTGGTTGGGTTAATAGACTAAGATGTACAAAGCATCTTGCTTTAGGGGTTGTTCACACACTTGTCTGGGAGTATCCTACACCACTGCCCAATTTGCCATGAAACACAAGATGGTGGTTACCCCTTCCCCCTGGGGGGGAAAAAAAAGCTGAAAGAAGTGGGAAGTGCTTTCAGTCCTCTTGAAATCACATAATTTTAAATAGACTCATTAATACCCATCAAATCACTGAAATGAAAAAAGTTTTAAACCTTTTTAATTTTACTGAGTCCACCAGGAAAAGATAAGAAGTGTGTGGGTTTCTTTCTCGATTGTTTAAGTGTCGGGAAACTACTGTGGGAGAAAGAAGCACACGGAAAAAGCAGCTCTCCAGCCACACTGAATGTACTCAGGCTATGAAAAATGATCACCCAAGCCTTACCTCATGGGATCCGATACGTGGGGAGTGATGAGTATCGTCAATCTCTTTGATGTTCTATGGTTTCGTAGTGATGATCCCAAGACTAGTGCTCCCTTCACATAGGAATCATTCGTGGCTAGCGTAACAAAAGACTGGTCTTAAAGAAGAGAGACAGATCATGTTAGAAAGAAGCCCTGAGAAAGAATGGAGTTGGCAGCACACCTGCGTATCTAAGACCATATGTGACAGCAGACAGGATGACCATTTGCAATCTTGGAAAGGCAGAGTAGCTCTGAATATCAGTCTTTAATCCAGACTAGGGATGTGCATGAATATTCAAAACATTCAAAATTTGATCAAATGTGTTCAAATTTGGACATTTGAATCCAAATCGGTCTATACATTCAAATTTAAACATTCAAACGAATTTTGAATCTTTCTAATCATTTGTTCGAATTATTCAGACATTCATATGTGTACATATTGGTATGCATTACATATGTATCTGTACGCATCTTATTCGTATCCATACACATTTGTATGGATATATACAGGATGAAAACGGGATGCATATGGGATAAAAATGGGATGTGTACAGGAGCATACAGATGTGTACGGACAAATAGGAATGTTGTTGGCATTCGTATCTTCAAATACAAATTGAATATTCATACGAATAGATACAAATTTACTCGATTTGAATCAAATGTGAATACATTCAAATTTTAAACATTCAAATACATTTGAATCTTTGAATATTCAATTCGAATTGAATGCTGAAAATTGCATTTGTGCATACCCCTAATCTAGACATCACTCATTTATTCTGCTGTATTTGAATAAAGCACAAATATTCCAGAATATCTAAATATAGTTGGAATAAGTAAGCAATTTTGGATGCAGTGCCTTGATAAATTTATGTGCCTCCCGTGAGTATCTGAATGCTGGGCTAGCTAGGTTTTTTGACAGTTCTAGTAGGTTTTTTCTTATGTTTTTAGTAGTTACAGTATAGTGGCATGGGATTTACATTAACTAAAACCTATCTAGTGCTGTAGAGCCTTTCTATACTTGCTTCTGAAAGGAAAGAAGCCACTGCCTCCATGCCCTTGTTTAAGAGCTTCCTGTAAGTACCTGATTGGCCACTATGAAGACATAATAAAGGTCTAGCAATGCTGCTCCAGCAAGGCTTTTAAGTTCACTTTCTTCCACATACATAATTCAAAGCACTTTCATTCCATTGGTTTATGGTCATGCTGAGCTTGGACCTTTAGAAATTCTAGAATGCTTTCTATGCAATAAGCAACCTTACAAAGTTGAAAATGAAAGCTTCTTATATTTGGATTTAGGAATTTAAGACTTGCACAAGCAACAGGTTCCACAGAAAAATATTAAGCAGAGATATTACTGCTTCCCAGTCTGCAGGCTGATGACTAGCATTTGATACTTCATCTGTTTGTGTGACAGATCTTTATACTGTTCCGACATGAACCTGCAGACAGGAATTAGTCACCAAAATCATCTGAATGGGAAATCCAACTCTATTCCTGCTTTTAAATTTGCACAGCACCCAGGTAAAATAATCATATGACTGATGTGCACGAGCTAAAAACTGGGGGTCTGGCTCACACAGGGCCAAGTCTTGCAAACCTGAGCTGGCTTGAGGTCCTCTGTTGAGGTGTCTGACTGGCTTAGGATTGGCTCACCTGGTTTGTATGTGGGAATGGGGGTTCCAGGGATCTTTTATGGCTATGAAAGCCTTGGGACCTTAGTGCTGCCAGGCTGGGCTCAGTGCAACAAATGAAAGGACACATTAAGTGCTGCTTTTACTACTGCCTTCTTTTCCACCAGCCAGTTTGGTCTAGTTGTTAAGGAGCCAGACTCTTATCTGGGAGTACTGGGTTTGATTCTGCCTCGTGAAGACAGCTGAGTGACCTTGGGCTAGTCACAGCTCCCTTCTGAGCTCTCACAGCTCCACCTACCTCACAGGGTGTCTGTTGTGGGAAGAACAGAAGGTTTGTCAGCCGCTTTGAGTCCCCTCTTCTTCTTAGGTTCTCTGTGCTACTGCTATTGCTTGTAAGATGAGCCCAGAAGAGTCCGTGACTTGATTCAGGGCCAAACTTGCTTAATGAAAGCTGGCTCGGCTCATCCCTACATCCCATTATAGATCACTGCTTTCTGAAGTCTCAATGGTATTGTTGGCCTCTGCAGCTTTAGGCTGCCAATTAAACCCAGTCTAGTTCAACGTGGTATCCTAACTGCAGTCATGATTACTGGATACTTCATTTTCTGAACCTTAAACTGTGGAAATTAAATCTTATCTTAAATATATTTTAATGAGAAGTCATATATAAATAATCTCAAAGCCATGCAGAAAGAATAAAAATAGCTAAAATCATAGCAATTATATAAAAACATAATTAAAATCAAGAAAGGGTAAAACAACATTCATTCTGGAAAGGCCTGGGTAAAGAAACAGGTTTTCAATTAGCACATAAAAACCAGAAATATAGGTGTCCTATGAATATTAGGAGGAAGACTACTCCAGAAAGTGAGTACCACCACAGAGAAGGCCTGAATGTGGGCAGTCATGGAATTCAGCAATTTGCCTAGCTAATGACATCATGCACTGCCTCCATGTTGGAGAGACAGGTAGGATGCCTCAAACAGCGATGGCTAACCTTTTGAGCTCAGTGTGTCAAAACTCGCAAGAAAACCTAGCTTAACTCGGGTGCTGTGTCACATCTAGAAATATCTATAATTTTGTGATATTTGTAGCTCTAGTAAAAAAGTTATATTTTTGATATATGTATTTTATTAAAAGCAAAAACAATTCTTTACATTAGTGACTTTTGTTGCTAAATCTTCAATTGAAAGTTGGTATTTCATACACTTCAAGAACAAGCAAGTACTACACGTCCAGGTGCCAGGGTGACCATGTGTGTCACCCAAAAGGGCTTGGCGTGTCACCTGTGACATGCGTGTCATAGGTTGGCCATCGCTGCTCTAAAAGTCATCTGCAGGGATCTGAGAGTAGGTGAAGGTTTTGCCTTTATCTTTTGCTTGCAGATGATGAGAAACAACTGATGGGCTCCTCTTATGTTCTTACCCGTTCCCATTTAAACTACTGCTTCATTCTATATAGGAAGCAGCTATAACTAAGTAATAGGGCTCGGAAGACGGTGAACCCTCAGGATCTGCCTGGAAAGTGATAATTGCAAGCCACTTCTGTCTTTGCCAAAGGAACTGCATAGATGTGTCCATGCAGTCACCAGGCGCTGACCCTAACTCTCTGACTCTGAATAATAATGATCATACTGTGCAAGAAAACTTTCTAAATATAACTCTCACACTTCCTCCCTGATCTATGTAGAAAAAGTGTGCCTTGATCACTTCTGTGACAAAAGCTGACTTTAAGTTAATGCTTAGGACGTCTTCACTCTGAACTGGTGCTGTTTCAACCAATGAAGTTTAATATTCATTGAAAAAAGGGAACCCCTTGCTTCAGTAAGAGTTCCAGGAAACTGGTGTAACGTTTCAGATTGTGAAAACTATTTCATAATGACAACCAGAAGCTGAACTCCCAACTGCGTTTCTAAGCACCTTCCCGAGCACATGGTGTTATTGAAAGTAAGTGGCATGACAATTACTTTCACAGATGTGAATATACCATTGTCCCTCCTGTAAAAGGCTGACCTGGTAAATCAGCAAGCATCCGTAAAACCTCACCGCAAAAGTGATTGTTAGCATAGTTTTCCAAACCATCAGTTTTCCACACTTGGCAATTGCTCATGGAACCCAATTTGCAAGACATGGTGCTCTGCAGCATGTTATTTGTAAGACATCACCCAGTGCTAACACTGCATTACACAAGAACAACTGAATTTCATTTTTAAAAATTGTTATCAGTTATTATTATACAGTACCAGAGCTTAAGATAGTACCACAACAACCAAGTGTCTAGGTACAAGTACTGAGACAAACGGATCCAGAAGGAGAAAGACCATTAAAACCATGAACAATAAGGAAGCAAAGAACAAGGGACAGTCTGCAGATTGTACACAACCAAAAAAGTGGAAAGAGGAGACCGACTTCTGTCATTTTCACCACATGTAATTTTAGGAAAGAGAAGAAGAGTTGGCTTTTCTACCCTGCTTTTCTCACCCATTTAAGGGGGCTCAAAGCGGCTGACAAAGCTTTTCTGTTCTTCTCCCCACAACAGACATCCTGTGAGGTAGGTGGGGTTGTGAGAGCTCAGAAGAGAGCTGTGACTAGCCCAGCTGGCTTCATGGGGAAGGGCAGAATCAAACCCAGTATCCCCAGATAAAGAGTCCAGCTCCCTAACCACTAGACCAAATTGGCTAGACCAAGATGCAGCTCTTGGACTTGATCATTGTAATTGCTCCTTATTTTCTAGGAGCAATTACATTCCTGGAAACCTAAGTTAATTTCGAATTCACAAATATTAATGCATGGATACTGCAAATACTAATGCATGAAGGCTATGGGAAAATGGGATTAGGCGAGTTGCAACTTGATCCCAACGCTTCCTAAACCATAGGAGTTATTGCTCAATATTTATTTCTATTTCTATCCCACCCTATACCCAAAGATCTCAAGGCAGGTCACAATAAAACTAGAATAAAAACCAATAAAGAAGCATGACTAAAACAGTGACAGTGCTTGAATGGGATGGGGATGCTTTTCCCTCAGCCAAAGGCAAGGATGCTTATAATGCGAGTGCCTGATGCACTTTGGAGAGGAGATTATTCCGTAACTTGGGGGTTCTGGGGGGAATGCCCTCCCACACACACACAGCACTCCCTATCTGTCTCACGTTCTCTATCATATTCAGTAGGTGGTAGGACTTCACCAACAAATCTTAGGGCTTGGGCAGGTCTATATGGGAGGAGTGTCCTTTATGTGGGATTAACTTCCAGTTGTCTCATTTTGGGTATTCTATCTCAAGATTCTGTGCTCCTTCTGAGGCACATCAAGGACTGAACTTCCTCTGTGTGCACATAGGCACTCACTCATTCTGCTTCTGCAATCACTGTCTTGGGGCATCTCAACCTTACTCACTGCTGTGGCTGAGGGTATGATTAACTGATCTTGGTACTTTTATGTACCAGCTATAATATCCTGCTTGGCTTGACCAAGGGGATCTTTTTGGTTGATTATCCCAAGCTGCCTGGGTCGTCCACTCTGCAATTGCTGGTATCATTTTCTATCAAACTGAAGCTTGCCAACGTGTTAGAAACTTCATCCAGTCCAAAAGACTCTTATTGGGTTGCCTGATCTTTATAGCCCATTTGAGTCAGTGTTGTGTGAGTTTGTGTGCTTTGCTAAGCCATCCATGACATCTGGACATCATCCCCAAGCCGAGAGCTTCCAAGGCTTCTCCTGTTCCACTTCCACTCTTTTTAACATAAAATGAGCCATTAATTGTTTCAAGAGGAAATAGAACTGTGGTTCAGCAGGCACCCCGGTTGACTGGGGCTAATTCATCCAGGGTGGGGTGCTCACCCAAGAAAATCAAAGGGAATTAATGAGGACTGGAGAGACAATGAGCCACCTCTGCCATCACTCCCCAATAGTTTCAGGGAACATTTCTGACTGAACTGTGAAGTTCTACTGGTGTGCTTAGCGGTGTGGCCTGACTGGTCTCTCCAATCAAATTCTGGCTTTCTGTTCTCAATCTGGTCTTCCACCACCATTAAAACACTTGCTAGAACTACTATACCACTTGCTATTTGAGTTGGCTATTTCTAATAGGAATCTACCCTAGTTTAACTTCCCATCTCTAACTAAAAAATTGCTGCTTGGATTTTTACTTTGTTTTAATAAAAACAATTGTATCAATACAGGCCTCATTTATTTTCCACACCCAGAGGATAGGCTGCCAGTGATACGCCTGTCAAACCAACCTCTAATTCTAAAGATGCTGGGCACATACATCTCTGGGCACATGCAGAGTACCAGCACCCTTCCATAACAACAGTTGTGTCCAGACTTATGTCAAAGCAGCACAGCTTTCTTCTGCCCGCAGTAGCGGTGCAGCATCCAACTGAAGGGTGAGAAGTAAAAAGAAGCTGATCAATCAGCATCTTTTTACTTCATTTTTTTCAGGGAAGTGCTGTGCTCTCGCTGTGGGCAATGGTGCATCCTGTCTGAATGATGGGAAGCCAATTTGGCAGGACAGCACAACTTCCGATTGCCGTCAGACATACCAGAAGCTACCGCGTTGTACCTGTGTGGCTTCCAATTGTTCGGTCTGACCAACGGGAAGCGGCTTCAGAGGGACGGTGAAGTATATCTTAAGTCTGGAGGCAGCCAACATCTACCAAGGTCATACTTTGCTCTAAGTAGCTGGGGACCCACATGGCTCAGCATATACTCAGGATTTATTGAAACAGTGTCATTGATCACTGAAACATTTGCAAATCCTAGTTACAGAAGAAATATTTGGTAGTCAAAACCTCCTAAAGTATTGTACATAAGAAAACTCAATGATTGCATAAAAGAGCAACTTGTATTTTTAGAGATTCAATAGCGAACGAACAGGAACTTTTTTGCACACATCGCAACTTGGAATTTATCACAATCTCAACTTAATCCCGGCTGCCATGAGAATGGATAAAGAACCACATTGGCTACCCTGACCTCCTCAGAGAAAAGTAAGACAAGCAATTTAAAACTAAATAAGTGAATAATAATATGTGTCTAATTTTCTGAGCTGCTCTAAAAGCATGAGCAGATAGATGACATATTCAACATATTTTTCTTCATCTGGATTTCTGACTAGAGGTTAAAACTTGAACAGACTAGATCTTAGGATCTTGACACAGAATCGCTCAGCAAATTGCTGTCCTTCATGTTTAACTTAGGGCAGAATCATGGCAAAGTTCGTTCTTTTGCTGCTACCATTCCAATGTAACATCTAGAGGTGCTATTCTAGACTCCCCCCGAAAGTGAGCTATGTTAAGCCTAATTGCCTTGGGGACTAGCTTTAGTACGACTCGTTTGTCATGTAGCTGCCTTAATATCTGGCGACAACGGGAGAGACTCTGAGGGCTTGAATCATTATTGTAGCATGATGCTCCCATGGCAACCTGGGATTAGGGATGTGCACAATTTTTTTTATTCGATTCGTATCAAACTGAATGCAAGAAAATTCCTATTTGTTCAAATAAATCCCTTAGAATATGGTAGGATTAGAATATGATACAAGTTTTCCATACGAATTTGATGAGAATGTTAGATATGAGTTGCAAAAGGAACTTCGTGTGAAGCTTTGTGCGAATGTATCAAAACCATTCAATTAAAATCTGAATGTTTGAATTTGGCTGAATTCATACGAATTTCGAATGCCACGAATATTCGTTCATATCCCTGTCCAGGATTAAGGATGTGCAAAATGACATTCACATTCACAAATTCAACTGAATATTTGTGAAGATCCACAACAAGTCAAAAATCCAGACGTTCAAACATCTGAAAAGTTTGATCTAAACAAAAAAACTTCCAGTTCACGAATATGAAAAGTTTGATCAAATGTTCATATTTTGCCATGTTTGTAATGAAAAAGAGCTTTTTCAAAGGGGGAAAAGTGATTCAAATGGGAATATGAAAGCTCAAAGGTTCAATTTAACAAATCTGCAATAAAATGAACTTCCAGATGTTTGATTCAAGAACATTCCTACTTGGGATCCATCACAAGCTCTCTATGCAACTTTTTTCAGGGCTTCCATGAGAATGAGGTGGATAAAGAACCATCTTGGCTACCCTGATCTCCTCAGAGAAAAGTAAAACTAGAAATTCAAAACTAAACAAGTGAATAATAAAATTTGCGTAATTTTCTGAGTTTAACTGCATGAGGCAGGCAGTTGACATATTCAACATATTTTTCCTCATTTGGACTTGTGACAGGAGATTTAAACTAGGACAGACTAGATCATAGGATCTTGATATAGAATCCTTTTGCAAATTGTTGTCCTTATTTGAATAGCAAACCAGAATTTTTAGGTGCTGCATTAGAAACTGAGGGTAAGGCATTTGACATCACTAGCCTCAAGGTCATCTGCTAGAGCAAATACAGTTTCATGGTGCTCTGCAAGTTGGCCTGTGCTAATCCAAGAGGTGAAAAACAAAATCTACACGTGGGTCCATACTAAAAATTGTGGTTCAGTTCATAAACCTGGACCTTAATTCAAGTAAGCTGTTTGATGCAGAACTTAAAACTGGTTAGCTGGTCCATAAATGGGTAGTCATATTCATGGTTTGTGATTCCCACAAATTATGCCCAGCCTCTTCCCCCATCTTGTCCACTGCACTACATCCTCCTTGATTATATATCATCCCCCCCCTTCTACTGGACTATGCCCTGCAGTCTCCCAGTTGTGTCCATGGACTCTTACTTGCTGCCATCAGGCATGCTCTCTTACTTGAAAAGACTGATGTACAGCCAGCATGCTGTCTTCTAAGTCTGCTACTTGGCCTTCTGAAATGGAGGGCTACAAGTTCTCCTGAAGGCCTAGCATGTGGCTGTGTATGCATCCAATTTTTTCAAGGCCTCAAATTTGAGCAACTGTATCTTCCACTTCAGCAGGTCTAACTGTAGGCCTAGAAGGCAGCATCCCCACCAGGCTGTTTCTTCCAAGCTATGTGGTCATTTTACAGACCCAAGGGCAGCAGGTGAGCGACTGTGGATGTAATGGGAGGGCAGAATAAGAGGGCCTTATCTGGGAAAAAAAGAAATTGCACGGCATGATTTGGGAGAAGGGGAGCAGAGTATTACGTAGGAAGATCAAATCATGAGCCAGTCATCACATTCGTCTAGCTTTGGTTTTGGGGACAAGAACAAGAAGCTATATTTCCATTTTGCCAAATTAGAAAATCAAAGTTAGACATGCCAGCCTTCTAGAACTGAGAAATGGAAACACATTCTGAAATAAAGCAACTACACACAGTTTGTGTGGCTTTTTTTTGCAATAAATAAATAAATAAAATAAATTACATAGATGTGTCCATGTGGTCATCATCTGCATAGCTTGCCTCAAGAACATCTCCACTTCAAACCCAGGGGGGCAGACTCTTTTTTCTGCAATTGATACTTCAGCTGCCAACTCTGAAGCTGGAGTCATTTCACTCCTTAAAGTAGCATTTCTATTCCATGGGAACTGCAGCATTAGAGCTTTTTTTGAGAATTCAAATTATCTTCAGTGCTTTGGTCTTCATCTAATGAGTATCTTTGGGCATGGCTCCTTTCAAGCAAGGGATACACTGCTCTAATATCTTGTTTGAAGTGCTCATTTGCCTTTCATGTGGGGTGCATGGCAGGTGGTCCTATGAAGGACTCTTAAGAGTGCTCTAACATTCTTTTGTTCCTACTATACAAAGTAAAATCAAAAGGCATAATATATTTCCACTCTCTGCCGCACGTCCACATAAAGGAGAGGTACAATGTATCGTAAGACTACCTACCTCATTTATGGCCACAGTAATGTATGTGCCTTAGGTAAAAGAAATCACTTCTTTTTCAAGAAATGTAGTCATCTATTCTGCTGTGTTGAAGTTTCTGCATGGTCCTTAGGGATCACATTAGCTGTTTCCAAAAACTGTGACGTCTGCTTACTAGAATGGGCTGAGAAGGTACTTGCTGCATGGCATTGGCAGCTGACTCACTCCCTGATGTGAAAATTTCACTGAGCAGTACACCAACAGGAGTCCAATTTAAAAGAGTCTCCTGAGCATTCCTGGTGATAGAGACTAGTGCAGCCATCTGCTATGCAGTCCAATGTCATTTCACTGAGTTTCTGGAAACAACCCCAGAAATTGGTCCTCTTTGATGGAACTCAATAATCTCCCTGCCCTGCAATATGAGAGTCTGGAGAAGTTCTGTCCCTGCTTCTAAATTTGGCTAGGATGGGGCCTTATAAAAGTAATCAAGTGCTGGTGCATTGCGCTGTTCACTTTTCAAGTCTTGGTCTGAACTAAGAAATCTGGCCAAACCTGAGCATAAAGTCTAATCCCTGGTCTGGTGGTTAGGGAGCTGGACTCTTATCTGAGAATACCGGGTTTGATTCTGCCCTCCTCCATGCAGGCAGATGGGTGACTTTAGGCTAGCCACAGCCCTTTTCCAAGCTCTCACAGCCCCACCTACCTCACAGGGTGTTCTGTGGTGGGGAGAAGAAAAGAAAGCTTTGTCAGCCACTTTGTGTCCCCTTAAATGGGTGAGAAAAGCCAACTCTTCTTAAAGGCACACAGTATAGAAGCTGCCATGGGGTCACAAATCAGAAAGCTCCACCCTAAAGATATTCTTCCAGATCCAACTTTAGTCTAAATATGAACTGATAAACATGTGTTTCTGACATCAATAAAAGTCATGCAGGATTCAGTAAACCTTAGCTACTTCAGTATCATATAGCTTGGAACTCACTTCAGTATAAAAAATAGTTGTGAGAACCAGGAGAGACATCTATACAATCTTCCCAAGACAATATTTTTGTTAATTTGTTAGATACATTTATCTACCACATGTATTGCCAAGCTTTTGAGTCCCCAGGCACCTTTGGCATTTGAGAAACACCGTGGCCACTGCTCCATCTGGTTGCTTCTCTCTTCCATTCCTCTGTCTGCACTACCCTTATTGAACAAGAATTTTGTGCTTTTGCACAGTGGCAGATTTTGTTCAATTAAAATTATATCCACACTTAAAAAAAACACATTTCAATGATCTCATTGTTAGGGGACATTTAAAATTATGCATTTTCAAGAGGACTGAAAGACCTTCCCACTTCTTCCTTTCAGTTCTGTTTACTGCAAGAGGGTGAGTATCCACCCTTGACACACAATGATGAACAGGGCATAGGGCAGTGGTCGCAAACTCAGTGGTTTCCAAATAAAGACCTTAAAGGCATCACCTTGGTTTTTGATGAACAGTGTATTAGATTTAAGTCCTATTCATTGCTCTCATTGGAATTCTTTTTTCTTTACCAGAAGGAGCAATTTCCACCAAGCTTCCAAAACCTGAAACTCAGTAATGGATAACAGGAAGCCACATATATGCTACTATCACACCTAAGCAAATATGCTTAAAAACGTACAATAATACCATGGAGGGCACATGAATTGCCCTTTCAGACTTTGAATATCAGGGATGCTCAAATACATCTATGGTCTGTATAGCACACAATATTTGCAATTTGCACTCAAAGCAAACACCCCTCCTCCCTTTTGCCCCAATCTCTGTTTGCTTTGCAGACAGCCCAGATACTGAAAATAGCAGCAAAGCTATAAGGTTCTACATTCACAAAGGCAAAGATGAATATCCCCATTTACTGCTGTGTGCTAAATTCTCTATACATACCTGGACTGACCGCCAATAGGGATGTGCACGTGTATGATGTCATGTCATGGGCACTGTTGTGTACTGCAGGGGTGGGCCCTCAAAGCATCCTCTAATGATGCCAACAACATGAGCAGCAAATGAGTAAGTTCACTGCTTTATGGGTTTCCTCACATGTAAGTGAGTGAAGTCAGAGCTAGGGGTGTTAGGGAGAGCATCTAAGAGTCCTTGGCCCCTAGCCTCCCCTTTTGTGTTCAAACACACACAGGTTTGGCAAATCCCTAGTCATTGACCTTTCAAATGATTCAATATGTCCTACAAACTGCCCACAATTCTTGATTTTTTTAAGCAGACCATTTTATGAAGGGTGAGAAAACACAATTAGGGTGTTTTTCCACTGTCACTAAAAGTACCCATTAATGGGTACAAAAATGCCATAACATACCCATTTATGAGTACTTAATGGGTACTTTTAGTGACAGTGGAAAAACACCCTTAGACTGATTTGGAAAAGACTTTAACTCAAATATCACAGATCCAAGTGCCATATAGCTAAGAACACATAAAAGCATTTGTTATGTTCTTAACAGTGGGACTGAGAGCGTGTTAATTTGGTGAATGAAACTTAAGGTGAGGGTTTGAAGTGAGAGTGACCAGTCTGGAGAATCTTCTAAGAATATATGTAGAAAGACAAGCAACCAAGAGAACTTAAGACATGTAAAACCTCTGTGGTGCACAAAAACTTCATTGTAATACTAGTGACACCAATCAGCCAACAACACTGGGAGCACCACAGGTTCTGCTTCCTTTATTTATATTTGCTGTCATAGAATGAAAATACCTAAACATGCAAGACTGCTTTAATAAGAGATAGGAATAGTATCACGAGGGATGACCAACGTTCTTTGGCAGGTCCCACAGGATCCAGACAAGCTTACCTAGGGTTGACAATGAGAACAGACAACTTCAGTCTAAATGAACCAATGATCTAATGATGTACAGGAACAGCATTCCTTAAACGTCAGCTTCCCAAAAGTATCAAGTAGACCAATATGGGAGCAGAAGGCTGGACTAGTCGGACTGTAAATTTGCCAGGTCAAAGCTTCTAACATTTCTAAACATAGAAAATTCTCCACTTGGCCTATCAAGACAGTTTCTTAACAAACTACAGATCAATGAAGAAATCTTCAACTGCCTCTTCAAATTTCATGTATCTAAAGATGCTTTGTTACTAGTTCTGTCTAGTATGTTTTTGTTTCTACCCTCAGTTGCTTGACACAAAGTTACCATTTATGCTGCTCAAAAGAGCTCTTAAGTTGGTTCAGTTTCAGCTGTGATAGAGTTCCATAGAGATTCTGTTCCTCACATCTCCAGTTAAGGCAACTTTTGACCAAGTCTATAAAAAACAGTTATATTTGAAGATACTAAGACCATTTCCACATGGTGAGGGCAATCCCATGTCATGATGACCTGCTGCAGGCAACCTGAGAGTGCTCCAAGGGTCTTCTACCTTGTGGGCAGTCCATCCTGGTCCAACTTTTGAAGCTGAGAACTTTCACTATTGCCAGTTGTTGTAGGACTATTTTGGCTGGTACTCAGAACTGGCATACTTTCAGGCTGGTTCCAGGTGCCTGGAGAAATAACACCAACCTCAACAGTACCTGCGTTGTCTGCATGTGGGCTGCTGGTCTGGCATACCAACTAGACTCTTGCGTGGACTGATTACAAGCAATTTATACTTGGAGCAGGCTTCAATGCTGTTTTTTAGCCATGGTCTGCTCTAAAGCCCCATTCTGCATGAACAGAATGGTGCAGTCATTCCTCTGTGTCCGTCTACTGACACAGTGTGGACCCAGCCTAATGATCTAGCTCTATATGAGCGGCTTAAGTGCTGTAAGCTACCAATATAAAAAAAGTTGTAGTGCAATTGCTATGATGCTGTTTTACATGGTCGAATTACTTTTCTTATATACAATTGCTAGGGCTTTTAAAATCAGCACCATCTATTACAGAAGTCTAACGTAAGACCCAGGCTCAACTGGATCAATGGTCCATCTAGTTCAAATGTCTGTTCTCTCATTTATGGGAGGGGTCTAACAGCATCCTCCATACTCACACTTCCTAGTATTTGGTCCTCAGAAGGGTACCACATAAAATACTGGAAGCACTACACAGTCAGCATATCCAGTGTTGCGTTGCCTTGTGCTTCTTAAAAAAGGTGATCATTAATAATGGCAGTGATTGAAAAATATCTTCCAACACCTCATTTCACTCACTTCTAACACCTTCCTTTTGTTTATCCTTAACAAAAGTGGGGGATGCTCTCCAAAGCTGAGTTAGGACCAACATGATCACCTAGAGATCCACACTGGTCTATGAAATTTACTCCCAGAAGAGATCACTTTAAGCAAAAATAAGACAAATCCATGGAGAACAGTGTGTCAATAGCTATTGGAATTGATGTCCAGGTATAGGCTTCTGATGGAGAGATAGACAGGATACTTCTAAAGGACATTTTTAGAGAGTTGAGAGCAGGTGAAAGTTTTTGCCTTCATCTTCTGCCTGAGAATGCCCAAGAACAATTGACCACTGTTTATGATAGGATGCTGGACTAGATGGGATTGTGGCCTGACCCAACAGGGCTCCTCTTATGCTCTTATGTATGTTCTTATGTTTCAACATCCAGCCACACTGAATGGTATACTACTGGTATATATAGTATTTCAAGTGTATCAACAGTGTGTGCCTCCAGACTGCACAACCACTGAACATGTGACAAACAGGATGACTGGCAGAATGCAGTAGCTCCACAGTACCCAGGAAGTAAAAAGCTGTGATTAGATCAGCTTTTTACTCCAAGAGTTTCCTGGAGTGTCACACTTTTACTACGTTCTGCCAAGAGTCCCATTTGTCCAGTTAGCAGCAGCTGTAGAAGGACTGAGGGACTACGCAGCTTTAATCAGTCCATTTATAACTTTAACAGCTGCTAAACAGTCCCTCTTCAGTTTTAAGCCTGTCTGGAGGCACCTATTGCAGGCTTATATAAAGGCATTATTTATATTACAAGGATTTTTCCTACCAATCCATAATGCTTCTGATTTACCTAAAAATGCGGAATTCACAAGAGCTTACAGACCTATGCTTAGAGAAGAGCAATGCAAGCAAACTTTACTTGACAGTGGAGGCAATATGTCAGCCAAAATAGAGTTGTTGGCTGGGAATCTCTAACAGTAAAGCCAACAGTTGATGATAACAGAATCTGAGGTCCAATTATCTGTAGGGAAGACATTACTGCTTTCTAGTGCGAATGAAGAAGCAGAAGTTGAAGAAAGCATGGCTCATTTGCACAATCTTTCTCACCATATGGAAATTTGACCAGACACAAGTTTCTTGGTACGGAGTGTATATTTTATTTATGATTGCATTTATATCCCACCCTGAGAACTCAGGGAAGATTAAAATGGTCAAATTACATAATATCAAAATTAAATACTGATAAAACCTGTGTGGTGCACAGAGGTGCCTCTAAACAATGAAGGAATGCATCTCTCCAAATGCACGTGTCATTCAAACACGTGGCAAACCAAGGTAAAAAAAAGCATAGCATTTACAATATTTACTCAAAAATGTTAAGTGTAAATAGGCCCACTGTATGAACTGCAGGATTTTAAAGTTGAAAGGTACCTTGTACCTTCTGCTCAATGCATAACTCATAGCATCCCAGACAGTGATCCACCCTCTGCTTAAACGAATGGAGTGAAGGAATTCCCACTGCCCCCCCAAGGCCCTGGCCAGCCTTAGTAAAGGAAGATGTATGCTTTTACTACACGTGAATCATAAGCTTATATATTCTGCTGTTCCTGCTCCACTGTGGAGAGAAAGCAGGACTTTGGATTCTCAGAGCACTCTGCAGTGCTTTCTCTTCTCTTTACCAGTTTGGACATTAATGGGTTGCCCTTTGCCAACAGAAATTGATCGATGAGCAAGGGGCCAACAATATTTCCACCAGGTTGTTTGATCTTGACCAAAATTCTCTCCACCACTTAGCCAAAATCCTGCTTCTGTGCAATTTTGATCCAAGGCAACGTTCTAAGTTCTCTCCAACCTTCCATCCATTGCTGTTTTGAGTTATTTAGTATACCAGTTATCCTTCTCTTTGGACATGCTCCAGTTGTTCATACTTTGTTATAAACTGTGGTACTCCGTGTTGCAGATGTAACCAGAGTAGAGCAGAACTATTACTTGTAATTTTTTATTTATATAAATTAAGTTTTTGTCAGTAATACAGTGCAGTTATAAAGAACTATCACATGTTTAGGCTATCATCAGGATACTGTGCTCACTTTTACCTGCGCTGCATACAGATCTGCTTCAAAGCTGCACAGCTTTCTTCAGCCCGCAGCAGCACAGCATTCATCTAAGTAAAAAGATACTGACTAATCAGCATTTTTTTACTTCGCATTTTCCAGGACATGCTGTGCCCCTACCTGCAGGCAACAGTGTTTCCTGTCTGAGAGACAGGAAGTAACATCAAAGGGACAGCGCAGTTTCCGATAGGCCTGTCAGGTGGACCAGAAGTGGCTGCGCCGTCCCCTGCTTGGTTTCCGACTGTCAAACCGGAAGCGCCAATGGTGGGATGGTGCAGTTTTGGGCAAGTCTGGAGGGACCCCTGTACTTTTAAATCCTGTACAGAGCACACCCAAAGGCAAAGGAGTTTATCCTTTTTTCTGCTGAGATTCACAGAAAAGACCGTTTTAAAATCTTGATCATCTCTTAAATGGCAGCTTTACATCTACGTAGTTGGTAAGCATGTCCTATTTTTATTCAAATTATTTAGAAAAGTGTTAGAAGAGTACAGAAGAGGACCCTTCAATGTTCCTTGAAGTCAAGAAGAGCTATTCATGGAGAGCCACTGAATATTTTGTTCAACCAGCTGTGAATCACTGAGCCTATGGGATCATTCCTCCTACATTTTTTCACACTGCCAGTGGATCACATATTACAGGCCAGTTTTGGAAATGCTACAGATCCATCTCTCCTTCAGATCAGTGTAATTAAGGTCATTGTTTCAATACGCTTCACACACCTTTGCACTTTTTTCAGAAGCTAAACTGATGTGGAGCTCTTCAGTATTCTAGCGTGAGTGTTACTCACAGAAATATTCTTTTGGGTTTTTCTTCTTTTCCTCATGATCCCAAAGGCAGAATGTTTTGAGCAATATTTATTTAGAGCAACAGGTTTCTACTTCACGAATTCCCTTTGTTGTGTCACTCTCTTATAAGATTATTTCCCCCACAAGCTACACTAAGCTACAATGGCTACATCCAAACATCAGTTACTTATTCTGCTATATTTGGATATTATAGCATAAAAGCATGGATATTCCAGAATACCCACACTTTATGATGGAATATCCAAATATAGGAGAATAAATGGTGTCTGGGTGCAGCCAATGTTAAAAATCAGCTGTTGGATTAGTGTTGTTCCCTCCTTTTTAATTTATAAAACAAAATATATTAGGAAGGAAAACATGGATAACTGGTACAGAAAACATTCCATATCCGGCGGAGTCAATATTCAAGCATGCCAAGCTAAGTGGTTCCCTCCGCCATCCACAGAAGACAATTCCAGTGTTTTAGTTACCTTATTTTATCTGGGTTTATTCTGATTTTATTGAAACCCACATTGAGACCTTCAGGCACAGGCCAGGATAGAAATACAAATAGAAATAAACATTGGCTGTTCTTTTTAACAGAACCCATTGCCTGACAAGCTAAAGGACGAGTGCAGGAAGCCTTCAGGCTGCTCAGTTGCTTAGGCAAAATTTCAACCTATAAGAAGCAGGTGCAGCTCTTCAAATCATGTGCTGAACCTTCACAGCATCACCGGCAATCCCGGGCAGGGCTAGCGACAGTGATGTGAATGGTATGGCGGGGTGGGGGGTGGATGTCAAAAAGTATGCGAAGGAAGCAAAGGAGAATTATGCAAGCAAGAAAATCCCCTTTCACAAGAATAGAACAAGGAAAGTGCGGACCACCTGCTAATTGGGGGGGGGGGACGATGTTAAGAGGTATCACATTTCACACGGTGACCTTTACCATCCGCTGAAGCGTCCACCAGGAACTGCTGGAGGAGGCGGGGGGGGGGGAGAAGGGAAGACCAGAAAAGGGGACAAGGCGCCCCTAGGCACAGAAGCCCCCCTACCCACGCCGAGCTCACGCGGCAGCCCAGCAGCGTACGCGCCGGCCTAAAAATAGGAGCCGCCATGACCAAAAGGGAGCAGCTGGGGTCTCCCAAGGCGCAAGGAGCGCGCGCGACCTGACTGGGCCGCCGCCGCCGCCGCTTCAGCAGCTTCCTGCTCGTCGAAGCAAGCAACCAACCCGCCCGGCAAGGCGAGCAGCCACGGTACGGCGGTGCCCAGAACACGGAAGAGGCAGCAGCACTTTCGCCCCTGCTAGTCAGCCAGCCAGCCCAACGAGAAGCGGACGCCTGAGCCGAGGCGGCTGGGCGGGGAGCTCGGCTGGCACTGCCTGCCTGAACCTCCGGCCGCGGCTGAGGGGCGACGAAGGCACCGCGGCCCCTGCTCGCTCCCGAGCGGGAGAAAGCGCCCAGCGTGCTCTTACCTGCCATGTCCGCGCCGGCCCAGTTCGCAGACCCGCTAAAACAGCTGCTCCAGCTACAGAACCAGGCTAGACGAGCCCTCGCCGCCGCGCCGCTCCAGCCCTTATATAGGAGCAGGTGGAGCCCGGGAGAAGAGGCGGGCCTAGGACGGATGACCAAAAAGGGAATGGCCGTGGAGAAGGCGGAGGGAAGGCCGGGCGAGGCGGGTCTGTACGAAAGTGTGTGTGTCCGAAGGAGTAGTAGGATGCAACTGCGAGGCACGGCGGGGGTGGGCATCAGCGTTGGGTTGCCGTCCTCGTCGTCTTGCTTCTTTTAAGCGCCTGAAAGGTGTTGGGAGGAAGGGCTTCGGCGGAGGAAGTTTCTCTGTCCAGACGGGACTCACCTGGTGTGCTGGGTTTGTATAGTTTGGGGTCATTTTGCAGCCATATTAAAAGCGGTGGCAAATGTGATAGGTACACACCTTACTATTAGGGGTGTTTTCCCACTGCAGCCCTTAGATCTGGATCTAAGAAGATCTGGATCTAAAGAATGGGTGCATTTCTTAATCCGGATCTAGTAGATCCGGATTAAGGGAAGCACCCCATGTGTTTCCATGGGAGGTGTAGCACCCATTAGCAATGGGTGCTAACACCCCTGCCGTGGAAACACCTTTGCACCCATCTGGGGAATCCGGATCGACCCCCAAGGGTTTGATCCCTTACCCCAGGTGTTTTGGGGTGCAGGGGGTGCAGTCTTCAAATTGACTTCAAAGGCTCCCTTTAATCTGGATTTTCTGGCTGAAGACCCCATTATAGACCCCATTAATGGGGTCTACAGAAAATCTGGATTAAAGGCCAAAATTTACCTATTAGATCCGGATTTCCCCCACGGCAGTGGAAACAATCAAGTCCCAAATGGGTGCTGTGGTGGCAATGGGGTCATCCGGCTCACACCCAAATGGGTCCTTAATGGGTGCAAAAATGGGTACTTTTTGACTGGAAAAACACTCTAGGTCGCCTTAAGCTAGGAAGAATGCTTTGCAGAAAAGATGCCGGCAAGGGTATTTCAGGTTATACTGAAATTTAAGGAGAACAGATAAGTTTGCCACAAAGAATCCCGGTCAGGGTTCCTAGCTCTGGAGGAACTGCATAGAAGAGAAATTCAGCTGGTGTCCCTTGTACGGCGGGCAACATCTTCTGAAAGTTCCTCTGTCTGACCTGGATTCCTTATGGCAACTGTAGGAATACAAGCATGGTGGTCTAACCGAAAAGTGATGCGTCTGAGTAGATTGCATCACAGAATAAAGGACAGCTGATCGCCCTTTGTGGGTATGGGAGGATTGTAGTTATATTTTATTGTACTGTATTTTCATGTTTTTATTAATTGCAATCTGGGACCATAGGTTGGAGGGCAGGATAGAAATGACTTGAAACAAATGTCCTTGCTTATCCTTGTCTAATGCAACCCCAGTACTATGTCTTGGAAGTTCCATGGACTTGCACTGGAAGCGTGCAGCACACTGATAGTCCAGGCCTTCTCTCCACTGTGCCAGTGACTCAGGCTGCCTCCAGATGCCTGATGTAAATCCCACAAACAAGTGATAATCCGGAAGTGTACATTGCCACTACTGTGCATGCACATCTGTCTTCTTTGGCACATGCATGGTGGCCTGCGTGATGATGTCAGCTCCCTTCACAAGGTATTATTAGTGCCATTTCAGGAAAGACTGCCACCAGTGTCAAGTTTTCGTGCAATAGGCTCTTGCACATTTAAGGGGGGATATAGAAGAGCCATGGTGGGGTTGCCACAGATACTACGGTAAACCCACCGTAGTGCAGTAAAAGTACTATATTTTCCTTGTCTGAACAAGGCCTTACATTGACAGATCGGGGGTACAAGGATACTGGCCTAAACTTTTCACGTGCCTCTAGGCAGAGCTGTCCAGAGATGCCCCGATTACACTCTTTGGGGCAGGAAAAGACAAGCCCTAAATAAGTTGGATTTCTTGCACTGGAGTCATCTTGTTGGAAAGCGACAAATTAGAAGGTATGTGAGTGGAGAACTCTCTATTCATGCTTCTTTGCCATGCCCTGTGCGGGAATTTCCAGCTCAGGAATAGAATGGATCCCAACAAGACAGTACATGGGGTGCTCGCTTTCAGGGAGAAATGGGGGGGGGGTTTCCACTGACCTCCCTTAATCCAGATCTAAGATGATCTGGATATAAGGAATGGGTCCTTCAGCTAATCCAGATCTAGTAGATTAAGGTAGGTACCTGATGCATCCCCACTGGTGGTGAATCACCCAATAGCAATGGGTGCTAGCCTGTCTGCAGTGGAAATGCCGGAGCACCCATGTGGTGAATCTGGATCGACTCACAGGGGGCCTGCCCATCACCCCAGGTTTTTGGGAGACAGGAGATGCAATCTCCATAGACACTCTTTGGAGATTCTTCAAAGATTCTCCGGAGCTTTGTCATAAGCTCTGGAGATTCTCTAGAGCCATCTGCCACAAACTTCAAAGATTCTCCGGAGCCTTTGACAAAGGTCCATGGGATTGGCATTGCTCTTGCGTGGGGTCCTCTTCGGAGCTGGCTTCAGAGCTTTAGGTTTCAGGGCACCCCCATGGGTCCCACCCCCAGAACGCACCCTAGACCCCATTGCCCGACTGTGGTGGAAACACGCTCTGTATAATCCGGATCTGATGCCTGAAGACCTCATTGTAGACCCCTCTAACGGGGTCTACTTCAAATCACCATTGAAGGACCCATTCAACCCGGATTTCTGTAGAACTGGTGGAAACAAATGTGGCTCTAATGGGGTCTGCAGTGGAAATGGGGTCTTTCTGCTCTGAGCCTAATGGGTCTCTAATGGGTACTTAATGGGTACTTATTGCTAGTGGAACACCCCCCCCCCCTTATAATGCAGCACTGGTGTCTATCCCGTTGGAGATCCTTTCTTTAAGCCTGCTGTTTTAATCAATAGAGAGAAGGAAGAAGAGGGAAGAACAGGAGTTATGGAAAGTAAATTCTGTTCTCCTGCTTGGTAAGTATATTGGGGAGGGTTAGAAGAGGAAGAGGAAGAGGAAGAGGAAGAGGAAGAAGAAGAAGAAGAGTTGGTTTTTCTACCCTGCTTTTCTCACCCATTTAAGGGGACTCAAAGCAGCTGACATACCTTCTGTTCTTCTCCCCACAACAGACACCCTGTAAGATAGGTGGGGCTGTGAAAGCCCAAAAAGAGCTGTGACTAGCCCAAGGTCACCCAGCTGCCTTCATGGAGGAGAACGGAATCAAACCCTGTTTTCGCAGATAAGTCTCACTCCCTAACCACTAGACCAAACTGGCTCTAGTGACCAAGAGGACATCTTCCAGGGGGACTCATTGTCCCCACTGGTTTTCATCATCACCATGATCCTGATATCAGTCATTCTACAAAAAACAAACCTGGGCTATCAAACAGCCAGAAACTTGCAAAAATT